>CM042051.1:16015000-17215000 GCA_023525745.1 Arctium lappa | reverse complement strand
GCCTCTCCCCGAAGTAGTTGGGAAGCAAACTTGACCCGTTGATAGGGGTCACACTCTCTTGACTCAAAGGCCATCTCTATCTCTTTGAGCCAGTACATGCAAGCAACCGGGTTATCTGAACTCGCAAACTCCTTAGGGTGGCACCCCAGAAACGCCTTGTAAGTGCACCCCTTAGTCTTCGTCCGGATCCCTTCCGCGGATGGTTCCTCAACCGTTACCACATTTGGTCCACCCGACCCCACAATAACGTTTTCAGCCATCGTCTCAGGTTGTCGGTGGCTAGCGTCTCGATCCTCTAGAAGTTTCATGAAAAACTCTTGATGTTAGGTCATGGCCGAAGTCATGGCCAACTGTTGTTGAGCCAAGGCCGCATTCATGGCCATCATCATGCTATCCCGAAGCCGGGTCTCCATGGTAACTTCCTCCATGATGGCGTTACTGGCATTGAGGTTCCGGCGCGGAATATGCTCAGGCCCTCCTCCCAAGATTCTGGGTATAGGAATGTCATCGGTGGTTACACCCACGGGAGGTCGTACAGCTGCAGATTCCACTTCTGGTTGACCCTCTGGCATGTCCGGTAATCTACTTCAAGTATTAACCATTGATCACTGCCACACAAGCACGAGAAGGAGATTGAGGAAAGACTAAGCGAGTTTAACTCATTGTACGTACTAATACATTCATCAATTATCGCGATAACAATAAATCAAGTATGCTCACGTAATAATGCATTCATAATAGCAGTAGCTAAGTGAAATTATGAACGAACCATACACAAGAATCCTTGTCACCATCATCGCAACTCTCAATTAGTGTAATTTTGTAACCTAACACTCTCCCCACCTAGGATTTTTACCCCAAGAGGACAGTGAAGTCAAAACAGTCTAAAGCTTAAGTCTAGATATGCTACAACAATACATAGTTCACTTAAACTAAATCTCTGATACCAACTTGTAACACCCTAAAAATAGAGATAACAAAAATCCGAAAAACGGACATGAGGTATACTAAAATTGCCATAGCAAGAGCCTCCAAAAATGGGGAACATATAAATAACCTGTTTAATCACAATTTGTAATTTAAACGGACAATAAAATAACAACCAACTAATCTAATTTCTACATCTAGAAAAGAGATTACAAAAGGGTTGTCATCTATAAGTCCAACGGTTCAATCCCAAAAGAAGTAGCGTCCAAGTGCAAAATCCCCAAGATCTCACCCCAAGCATCTAAACCTTCTTCGGAACGGCGCCGCTAGAACCTGAGATACACATCGACGCCAAACAAGTGTTAGGCCAAAAAGCCTAGTGAGTTGAACAATAATAAGCATGCATGAACAGTTACAATTCTTATCAGCAGTTAACCAGAGTTCAATATATGTGAAGTCAATAGGGGAGACCCATAGCACCAATCAAGTTCCACCCAAAGAGTCGATATACCTTGATGCCATCTATCAAGAGACATCCGAAAGGCCCGGCACACCCGAGGACTATACCAAAGAAAATTCCTCGAATGGCGGAGGTCTAGGCACATACCATCACAGTGGCACCCAAGACTACATCCTCCTAGTGTCTACTGACTTGGTTCGCCCAACATAACTTATAGGAGGTCTTGAGGTGTATTTCAACCAACACATTTCGATACCAACCAAAGGTACAATGTTACCATCCTAATACATAAATCCATTATGAGACCCAAATACCAACATAATCAATGTTTAGACATTTAATCACCAAAAAGGCATTCCGAGTAGAATTTATCATCTACTATAAACCATACATCCCAAATCATGCCAAGATATCCAATATATATGTATTCATGGAGTCAACGCCCAATACCCGATCCATAAAGTAAAACATGGCATTTCACACAAAATCACATTCTCAACTTTTCTTCATAATTAAATCCCACATACTTGAACATATAGATATAAATAACAACAACTAGAAGAATATGATGTGTATCTAGTTTTAACAAAGGTTAGTAAACTCACAATCTAGGTTTTTGTACCAAAACCTAGAAAAGTGTCAAACCCTAAAAGTTGGAGAAGATGAGACTTGAAGTGGAGAAGGTGAACTTGAAGAAACCCTAGAAGTCTTCTTGGTAGGTAGTAAATGCAAGGTCCACAACTCCAACCACCAAAATGGTTTGCAATAAATGAGAGTTAGGGTTTGGAGAGGTGTGGGTGTGGTTTTGAGCTCTCAAAATCGCCAAAGAGAAAAGATGAAATGTGAGGAATGAAATGAAAATCGGCTGGAAATCATTTAAATGGAATTCCCCCGTCGGCAATAGTGCCTTTGGCGATAGTGCCATGGGCACTATCGCATGTCACAATCGCGAAGGTTCCCACCCCCACGGTACAAGCTCGGCGATAGTGCCTTTGGCGATAGTGCCAAGGCACAATCGCGGGGCACAATCACTGGCATCCCTCAGCCCACGGTACGTCCCTGGCGATAGTGCCTCCGGCGATAGTGCCAATGGCACAATCGCGCCAACCCAAAACGGCCCGAAACTTAACCAAATTCGATAGCGAGTGAGAGGTTTGAACGATTAACAAAGGTAATTCAATTATATGACATTTCGACATAATAATGATCATAAAGGTGCGCACAAAGACACGTATTCACACATAAGCACAATTAATGCGTTAAGGGAGACAAAATACTTACCTTATGAATTTACGGGTGTTACAGTTTTTGAGAGCTCTTCAAGGATATAGAAATAGATTGGAATTATATTGGAATATCCAATAGTTTTTTGTGGTGGTAAGTTCCTTATCTCCCTCAATGTTAAGCTAGGGTTTGATGGTTTCATCCTTTTCCCTTTCATCCTTCAACTTGGGTATGATTTTGATGCCTTGTGTGGTGAAGGTGACCTTGTAGATATGTTAGATCTAAGATCTAGGAAGATTTCTTGGAGATTCAAGCCTTCATAAAAGGAGATTCAATTTTTGGGGGTAAAACCTAGATTTAGCCTAAATCTAGCAAGGTGAGTTCAAGTTGATTTGTAAAAACGTTGTACATGCCAAGATGTATATTTTTAAAGTGTTTATGTGTTTACATGAAATTATCATTTGTTGAGTTATTTGGTGGGTTTAATTATTTAAAGTGTTTGGCTATGTAAACCTTGTAAAACCCCTACATTTGGGACTTTTGGGAATTTTGATACATGAGTAATAAATGGACATTTGTTTTTAATAATGTATTGCATAAATGGAGATTTCTTGGTAAAAGTGCATTTTTGTGTTTGTCGGAAAGTATGCATTGCTCGTGTTTTGAGATGTTTTGAAAGGGGTCAATGGTATAACCTTGTTTGGAAAAGATCTGCCTTATTTTGAGTTATGTTGGAGTTTAGCCGTATACTTTGGAATACGTGGTTGCATAAACATTGGTCGAGTGCACTTTATTGCATTCTATTACTTTTGACAATGAGTCCATCGGTTGTTTGAGCCTATGGCTCGGTATTTGTTTATGATGGGGTTTTTGGGGACACTTGTCCAGTTTTGATAACTTAACGTAGAGCTTTGGTCATCGCGTAAGATTGTTGATGATTTCATATTTTTAGTGCATGTGTCATTCAATTGGATTCTTGTTATGTTTCAGCCCTGTCTGCTATGGATCCATGAGCACTTTTGTTATTTTGTCCGATGATGGAACGACTTGGTTTCCACATCGCGGCACGTTAGGCATCGGATTGGGTTATAAGTCATTCGTGCAAGTATCTATGGGTGTACAATGAAAGATGTCGAGCTCGATACTTTTATTATTTTGTCCGATGGTGGAACACTAGTTTTCCCCATTGCGGCGTGGTTAGGCATCTTCGGTATGGTGTAAGTCCTCCGTGCAAGTGTCTATGGGTGTATGCTGAAAGATGCTGAGCTCGATACTTAATACCGATATAACATAATGTGTGACTTACTTTGTGTCCGTCACATTATATGGAATCGGGTATCCCCTGTCACCGAAAAGTGTTGTTTTCGGGTTGGGTCTTTTATATTTATGTTTTCGGTGATGTCCTTTATGGGTGGATTATTGTCCATAATTTTTTGTGTGGAGTATTGAGTCCCATTCGTGCTTGGGTGTTTTGTAATATGAAATATTATTCATGGTTTCATAAATTGGAAGTTGATTCTACTCTTGTTTGAGTGAGTTTTGGGTTGCATTATTTTATAAAGAATGTTGCATGAGGTATTCATCTTTGAAAACACATGATATTGGAAAATGAGTCGTTTCCAGATCTAAAGTAAACTATTTCGAAATACTACGATTTAAATTGTATTCCTTTCTTGTAACGCTATATTTTATCATGTTAAAAACTCTTGAACTCACTAGGCGTTAGCCTAACCTTTTTATTTGTCGGCGTGTGCATCAGGTTCCAGTTGGAGGAAGGTTCTAGCGGCACTATGATGAGATGAGCCTTAGTTTTTGTTAGCTAGTAATTTTATACATATTTTATCTATTAATATAATATGTTTTTCATCTTAGTTTAGCTTAAATTATGCATTTTTAGCTTAAATCGCATTGCATCCATCATTCGTTCCGTGTTCAGATCATATTCGGAAAACTTACGACTTTATTCAAATTTAAGGTTAATTTGATATCGCTCGGTTCGGTTTCAATGGATGCCGAATAATGTAAAGGAAGCAAGGTGGAAAAGTGGAGAAAAGCTATTAAAGAACAAAAGCTGGATTCGCCTCTGTGTGGTGCGCACGACCCGTGCGCACCTTAGCTTGAAAAACGCACGACCCGTGCGCTGTGTCCAGAATGTTTTCTACTTCCTTCAAGTTTTGTTAGCTTAATTTCAGTTCTTTACGAGATATTTGTCGAGATATTTTTTGAGATATTTGTAGAGATATTTGTCGAGATATTTTGGATATTTTTCTGTTTTAGTAGTATAAGTAGAGGCCTCCCCTCTACTTATTTGGAAGAATCTGATAATGTAATCTCAAGTGTGTTTTGGGAAGAATAAACCCTCTCTAGAGGTTTAACTTCCGGGTTTACTCTTCTCTCGGAGGATTTCTGCATTCGTGTTCTTCAATCTAGTATTGTATCTCTTTCTTGTTTATGTTCTTAATTCATAAATATATGTAGAAATGTTGTTTGGTTATTTATTACATATTTTTCTGTTATATATTAGTATCTAATACATATATATTTTTTGTTTAGTTTCTTGTTCGATAAAAGTCATTTTTAGTTCTTTCCACATATAAGATTGTGTGGTGATAATCAACAGTTATATTGAGAAATTGGTTAACTCGAAGTTAAACGGTATGATTATCGAAGGTTGGTTTTACGGTTCATCACCAACGGAAGTTGGGTTGTGATCGGAGACCGACTATTCGATAACCTTTATTCAACAAATCAAATTATGAGCGGAAGTTTGAATTTGGCTTTTGGTCGATTAACAAACGATTCTAAAATTATCATGGAAATAGATAAAAGTAGGAATCGGAGAAATTGTTTTATCAAAATCTTAATGCTTCTAGTTAAGTCGGATGTCACGGAAGTAGTCAAACTGCTTAACTAGGAAGGTTTGTTTCACCTCGGAAGAGGGTCTCAAACGTTTTTAGAAAGATAAACCTCTACTTCGATATAACTGTTGGATGTCACCACTTTCATCTTGTATGTATGTCTTAGTTCGGTATATATCCTAACTAGTCTTTCGTTGTAATTTTGTATATTATCAAAATAGATAGTTCGAGTCCCTTTTATGTATTTATGTTTTATTCTTGTATTTTGATTTAATAGATTAATCCTTAGTTTATAAAAAATCTCCATCATTTGTATTCCCATAGCTAGTTCATGATTTATAGCAGAATTAGTACTTAAACCACTGCTCCCTGTGATCGACCCGTATGCTACACAACCCGTACGCTTGCGGTTAAAAATAAAACACATCAAGTTTTTGGCGCCGTTGCCGGGGAGCAATCGGTTTAATATGGATTTAGCTATAGATTTACTAGACTATGTTTCTATCTATTCTATTTTTCATGGTTTACTTTGTTTTATTGTCTTCTTACCCTGTTTAATCTCGGATTTCTCCTTGAGTTTAGTATTTCTCGTGCATGAAACGGAGATCGCGCAGTACTGATGAGTGATGGCACGTAAACAAAACGAAGGCACGTAAACAAAACGCTGAAAGGAGAAGGAGATTAAGACGAGAAAGAATGGCATAAATTCCGCAACCCAAATCTTTGATGGACGTTTGCGGTGACAGGTAAGGCGCTCGTTCATTTCTTCCGTAAAACCTCATGACGAAAAACGAGCATATATATATATATTTCTTTAAAAAAATATTATTTATTTTGATACTGTTCATAGTGCACGACCCGTGCGCTGGCGAAGAAGAGAAACGCACGACCCGTGCGTATATGCGATTTTGGCTTCTGTTTGATGCGCACGACCCGTGCGTTCTGGAAGCACAAACAGCGCACGACCCGTGCGCGGTGTCAGGTAACTTACGTTTTTTTTCATTTCTTCTCATTTCTCCTAAACTCTCCCTTCTTCCTCACGACTTTTCTCCCAAAGAAACCCTAACCCCTTTTTCTTCTTCTCCTAATCTCACACAAATCCTACATACAAACCCAATTTCTTCATCAAATCTCATCACCTTCATCATCATCTCCACTTTCATCATCTTCTCCACTCTTTCAACCCCGAAACCTCCATTTTTACCCAAAAATCTCAAAATCATCCTCCACACCAAGAACCTCCGAAATTAAACTTCTAAACCTAAATTTTCTTGATTTCTTCTTCTATTCTACTCTCTTTTCCTCTAACCCTCTCCTATTTTGACTCTTTCCATCATTTTGTTTCAATTTCACCTAATTGAAACCTAAAAAAAAAATGGATTTTGGTTTGTTTGGTGCAATCTCTCTTTTCAGGTTGCATTGATAGAAAAAGATTGGAATTCAAACCGCTTTCAAGTACAATTCATCATCCTAAAAACGCGGTAAATTCGTTCCTTTCTTTACTTTTTACGTGCATTATTAGTTAGCTTAAGTTTTAGTTTACATTATTTGTTTAGATTAGGCTGTCAAGTTTATTGGGACAAACATAGGCTTGGTTTTTGTTTATTTTGTCAATCGTACGTGTGTTTTCAGTTTTCATGGCATCATCCAGTAGGTCAAAGAGAGCCTGAGGTTCCTCTTCTGAACCACAGGCACCCGCTAGACATCCAAATCTTCCTACACCCTCTAGCTTGGGCATCGTATTCAACGAATCTAGTGACAAAGCTAGGTTCAAAGATTTAGCAAAAAGGGTTATCTCACCAATGAGATTCCCTAAGAGGAACGACTTAGTCACTTTAGGAGTCGCTAGGGGTGTAATCCAGCTTCTAAATAATATTGGATTAGCAAAAATCCTTGTACAAAGGGCGGATACATTCCCTAGGATCACCCTAGAATTCCTAAGCACCCTTAGGAATCCAACAAGCGATGCCATCACTTTTCGAATTTATAATCAAGAACGCCACCTAAATTTTGAACAAATCAATGAGGCGTTTGAGTTTGATAGTGATGGAACACTAGGACCCGACGATGCCCATCATCCGGACTTCAATGCCCTAGGATTCTGGATGTTTATTTCCAACGAACGAACATGGGAGGCACGTACTGCCAAATCTTCCTCTATTCGCCATCCATGTCTTCGAATAGCCCACAAGATCATCGTTTGTGTTATTTTTTCTCGCCTAGAAACGGGAACTGTAACACTCGATGAGCTTTATTTTCTATGGGCTATGACAAAGCATCCAGCGGACCCTGACCATGACCCTCCAGTTATTCCTATTAATGGAGTCGTTTGGCTTGTTAGGCGACTGGTCAGAATTAGTGAGCAAAAGTCGGGAGACATTTGTTGCGGCGGAGTAATCACTTGGTTGATTACAAAGTCTTGTCTGTCAATCAACATTCCCGACAATACTCCTAAGATCGAGGGATTAGTCCGATTAGATCTAGATTCAATGGAGCGGATGAACATGCTTAGGATTGAGAGGGAGGGCAATTTCACTTGGTTGCATGGTAGGCACCGCATGGCACTTTGTACACTACCCGACCCAAACCTAACAGAAGTGTCTCGCAACACTGATTGGTCCTTTCCCACCCAACAAGGACCAATGCAACCTCCTGCCCCACCAGTCAGCCAGCCTGAGCCTCCTAATAACCAAGTCCTGAGTCGACTAGATGCCCTCGAAGAGCACAACCGGCATATGCGGCGGATGATGGATCACATGTACGATTGGTATGTTAGCCAAGACCATTTTCCGGACCGCCGAAATGACCCATGGCCTTGAAAGCCTCGACATCCCTCTAAGCATTGAGGACAATGCTTAATTCTAGCTTGGGGGGGTCATTCTATCTTCGTGCATTTTTGTTTCTTGTTTCTTGTTTCTTAGTTTCTTAAAAAAAACATTTTCTGTGGATAAACCTTTTTAGCTTCAAAGATGTAGATAACCTGTTCACAATTGGTATAATTAACATTTAGATCCATTACTTGTACATCACCTCATTCATTGCTAGTTAAAATCTAAGTTGTATAGAAAGCATTGTTTCACTATTAGGAAGATACTTACACGCATTTCTCACTACATCACCGCACATAACCTTTAGGATTAGTCCACATGCCGTAATCCCCCTACATTACATATGTGACTGCTTGGATGGACCCCACCCAGTGAGAATTTGGTCCGTTTTTTATTGAATCATTTATAATCAATCCCAATTTATTCTTTCTTGTGAGGCACCTTCCACCAAAACGTAGCTTTAGGTTTTTGACTTGATTCTCGTTTAGAATAACTATGAAACTACATTGAGGCCGTCATTTTTCTTTGAACTCGCCAAGAGCACCCCCTATCATCCCCTTCACCATAAAGCTATATAAAAAAAATACAAAAGAAGATAGCTTGGGGGAAATACAGTAGAAGAGGTTTACAAAAGGGAACCGAAAGAAGCTTGAATTAGATTAGCCCCTCAAGGCTACGCTAATTCCTAGATAAGCCAAGATCAAAAGAAAGGCAAAAGGATAAAGCTAAACGTATAAAGACACCATTTAACCAAAGACTTTCCTTTAGCCCAAAAATCCCCTTTGAGCCTAAAAAATCCTCTGTATGTGTAGTTTTGTGGAAACTTCTAGACTTTGAGAACCATTTCAAAAACATTAAGAGTGAAATACATTGTTGGTTAGGAAGGCTATTTGAGCGTATACACCTTACCTTATACACATGAGAGAAATTGAGTGGATTCCGCGAGCATCCATCCAGTATGATCACTTATCCCACTCCCTTAGTGATTACGGTATGTTTACAAATACCCTTAAGTTCGTGTGTGTGATTTATTGATTCAAGTGACGTGTTAATGTTAACCTTTGTGTAAAACAATTGTATTTTCTTACGTTTAGTGATTGATATGCGGGTATTGGTAGTGTTTGTGCATTAATGAACTTAAATTATGATTATCTCTTTTGGAAATATGGTTAGCTCATCTTGTTACTTTTAAGGTTTGTCTCCTTTGTTGTTTTCTCCCATTTTTGACTTAATGAACAACATGCTTCTTTGAGGACAAGGAAGAGTTTAGCTTGGGGATTTTGTTAGCTAGTAATTTTATACATATTTTATCTATTAATATAATATGTTTTGCATCTTAGTTTAGCTTAAATTATGCATTTTTAGCTTAAATCGCATTGCATCCATGATTCGTTCCGTGTTCAGATCATATTCGGAAAACTTACGACTTTATTCAAATTTAAGGTTAATTTGATATCGCTCGGTTCGGTTTCAATGGATGTCGAATAATGTAAAGGAAGCAAGGTGGAAAAGTGGAGAAAAGCTATTAAAGAACAAAAGCTGGATTCGCCTCTGTGTGGTGCGCATGACCCGTGCGCACCTTAGCTTGAAAAACGCACGACCCGTGCGCTGTGTCCAGAATGTTTTCTACTTCCTGCAAGTTTTGTTAGCTTAATTTCAATTCTTTACGAGATATTTTTCGAGATATTTTGGATATTTTTCTGTTTTAGTAGTATAAGTAGAGGCCTCCCCTCTACTTATTTGGAAGAATCTGATAATGTAATCTCAAGTGTGTTTTGGGAAGAAGAAACCCTCTCTAGAGGTTTAACTTCCGGGTTTACTCTTCTCTCGGAGGATTTCTGCATTCGTGTTCTTCAATCTAGTATTGTATCTCTTTCTTGTTTATGTTCTTAATTCATAAATATATGTAGAAATGTTGTTTGGTTATTTATTACATATTTTTCTGTTATATATTAGTATCTAATACATATATATTTTTTGTTTAGTTTCTTGTTCGATAAAAGTCGTTTTTAGTTCTTTCCACATATAAGATTGTGTGGTGATAATCAACAGTTATATTGAGAAATTGGTTAACTCGAAGTTAAACGGTATGATTATCGAAGGTTGGTTTTACGGTTCATCACCAACGGAAGTTGGGTTGTGATCGGAGACCGACTATTCGATAACCTTTATTCAACAAATCAAATTATGAGCAGAAGTTTGAATTTGGATTTTGATCGATTAACCAACGATTCTAAAATTATCATGGAAATAGATAAAAGTAGGAATCGGAGAAATTGTTTTATCAAAATCTTAATGCTTCTAGTTAAGTCGGATGTCACGGAAGTAGTCAAACTGCTTAACTAGGAAGGTTTGTTTCACCTCGGAAGAGGGTCTCAAACGTTTTTAGAAAGATAAACCTCTACCTCGATATAACTGTTGGATGTCACCACTTCCATCTTGTATGTATGTCTTAGTTCGGTATATATCCTAACTAGTCTTTCATTGTAATTTTGTATATTATCAAAATAGATAGTTCGAGTCCCTTTTATGTATTTATGTTTTATTCTTGTATTTTGATTTAATAGATTAATCCTTAGTTTATAAAAAATCTCCATCATTTGTATTCCCATAGCTAGTTCATGATTTATAGCGGAATTAGTACTTAAACCACTGCTCCCTGTGATCGACCCGTATGCTACACAACCCGTACGCTTGCGGTTAAAAATAAAACACATCAATTTTACACAAGAGTAAGTAGTTGGTGACGTCTTCTGCAGTCTGGAGATAGTGACTATCATTGGGTTTTAGTAGCACCCGACCTTATTATAGGCTGTATGCATTCAATGAAATGTGTGTATTGAAGTAAAACCTTAAATTGTGATTATAGATGAATTAAATTTTGATGTGTTTAGAAAATTTAAAATCAATTACTATTTCCAGTTTTAAGGGTGTTACAGTAGGGTTGCCATCAAGTATCGTCTTTCGTCATAGGCTTTAAACCCATTCCTCTTGATGATTTGACAACTTTCTCTCTTGACAAACCTTTTGTAAACGGATCCGCTAGGTTGTCAACCGACTTTATATAGTCGATAGAAATAATTCCATTTGTGAGAAGTTGTCTAATGGTTTTATGTCGTCTTCTAATATGACGAGATTTACCGTTATACATACAACTTAAAGCTCTCAATATTGTTGATTGATTGTCACAATGAATACATATAACATGTATTGGCTTTGGTCACATAGGTATATCTTCTAAGAAATTTCGAATACACTCTGCCTCTTCACCCGCTTTATCCAAAGCAATAAACTCAGATTCCATTGTTGATCTTGCCAACAAAGTTTGTTTGGTAGATTTCCAGGACAAAGCTGCACCACCAAGAGTAAATACATAACCACTTGTGGATTTTGAATTCTTGGCATCTGATATCCAATTAGCATCGTTGTATCCTTCAAACACAGTTGGATATTGTCCATAGTGCAAGCCATAACTCTGAGTATGTCGTAAGTAATTCAACACTCTAGTTATTCCTTTCCAATGATTACGTCCTAGATTACTTGTATAACGGCTGAGTATATTTACAGCATGTGCCATATCCGGTCTTGTACAATTAGTAAGATACATTAAGCTTCCAATTACTCTGGCATATTCTAATTGTGAGATACTTTCACCGATATTTTTACAAAGTTGAAGATTGACATCTTCAGGGCTTTTAGCAATTCCACTCGAATAATTCTTGAATCTTTCAAGTATTTTGTTTGAATAATGTGAGTGAGTTAAAGTATAACCTTCAACGGTTTTTGTAACTTTAACTCCTAATATAACATCCGCAATAGCCATATCTTTCATATCAAACTTACTAGTAAGCATCTTCTTAGTAGCTTTGATGATAACATCGTTACTGCCAATAATGAGCATATCATCAACATACAAACCAACACATATCCTTTTGGAGTGTCCTTGATGTAAACACACTTGTCACATTCATTTATTTTAAAACCATCTGACATCATTGCCTTGTCAAATTTTTCATGCCATTGTTTCGGAGCCTGTTTTAAGTCGTACAAGGATTTTACAAGTCTACAAACCTTGTTCTCTTTTCCAGGTACAACATATCCTTCAGGCTGGGACATATATATTTCCTCTTCTAAATCCCCATTTAGAAAATCCGTTTTAACATCCATTTGATGTATATCAAGATTATGTAAGGCGACAATAGCTATCAACATTCTAATTGATGTTATTCTAGTCACTGGAGAATAAGTATCAAAGAAATCTAAACCTTCTTTTTGCTTAAAACCTTTAACTACAAGCCTGACTTTATATTTGTCGATTGAACCATCTGTTTTTAATTTTCGTTTGAAAATCGATTTACATCCCAATGGTTTACAACCAGGAGGTAAATCAACTAACTCCCACATATGACTTTGCATAATGGAATCGACTTCACTTTTCATTGCTTTCTTCCATAAAGGAGCATCAGGCATAGACATAGCTTCTTTAAATGTTTGCGGATCATTTTCTAACAATAGAGTAGTTAGAAAATCACGTCTAAATGATTTGGATATTTTAGCCCGTTTACTACGTCTAGGCTCGTCATTTTCACTTGTCGGATTATCAAGTGAATTACTCGAATTTCCTTGATAAATCGTGCATTTGGAGTATGAAGCATCTTTATATGGAAATATATGCTCAAAAAAGGAGGCATTTTTTTATTCCATTATTGTATTTTCATGGATATCTGGTATATCTGATTTGTATACCAAGAACCGATAAGCTGAACTATTTTGCGTGTATCCTATGAAAATACAATCAACGGTTTTAGGTCCAATTACCACCCGTTTGGGATTTGGAACCACCACTTTTGCCAAACATCCCCATACTTTCATATATTTATATGAAGGTAGTCGACCATTCCATAATCCATATAGAGTTTTCCCAATTTCTTATGGGGTATTTTGTTGAGAATATAATTAGCCGATAGAAGGGCTTCCCCCCACAAGTTTCGGGGTAACCCAGAATTTAGTAACAAGGCATTCATCATTTCTTTTAAAGTTCTATTCTTACGTTCGACGGTACCATTTGATTGTAGCGAATAAGGAGTGGTAGTTTGATGAACTATCCCATGTTCCGAACAAAACATATTAAATGGTACATCATATTCGCCTCCTCGATCACTTCTAACAATTTTAATTGTTTTGCCAAGTTGGTTCTCCACTTCACATTTGTATTCTTTGAATTTTTCCAATGTTTCGTCTTTGGTTCGAAGCAAATATAGATAACAATATTTTGTACAATCATCAATGAAAGTAACAAAATAATTTTTACCACCTCTAGTTGGCATAAATTTTAAATCACATAAATCGGTATGCATTAAACCTAGAGGTTCATTATTTCTCTCTACCGAATGACAAGGGTTTTTAGTGAGCTTTGCTTCAATACATACTTCACATTTGTCGTTTTTATCTATTTTTAACTTTGGCAATAAACTCATGTTCATCAATCTATTTAAGGAATTAAAATTAACATGACCCAATCTTTCATGCCAAATAAAAGAAGACTCAACGACATAATCAACATCATTAACTTTACTAATTTTAGGAAATACAGTCATTACATTGAACTTGAATAAACCATCACTCAAATACCCTTTCCCAACATAGTTTCCAAACTTAGAGAGAACAAATTTATTGGATTCTAACATAATTTTGAACCCATTCTTGCTAAGCATCGAACCGGACACCAAATTCTTGCGAATCTCGGGAACATGCATCACATTGTTGAGAGTCAATTCTTTCCCGGACACCATCTTCAACACCACTTTTCCTTGGCCTTCAACTTTCGACATAGAAGAATTTCCCATATACATGTTTTCTTCCAAATGGTTTTTTTGATACGTGGTAAACATGTTTTTGTCATAACAAACATGTTTAGTAGCCCCGGTATCAAGCCACCATTCCTGAGGATTACTTCCAACCAAGCTAACCTCGGATACTGCCGCACATAAATCCATATCGGAAAGTCCATCGATAATTTCATTTTCTGCCAAATTGACTTGATTTTTGCCTTTTCCTTTACCTTTCCCTTTCTCGTTATGGTTATCCACACGAATATCGACCTTGCTTCGACAATCGGAAGCATTGTGATTTCTCATACCACACTTGTAACAATTCCCAACAAATTTTCGGAATGGTCTTTTGTTCGGCATTTGACTAAAACTTTTAGAGCTTTGTCCCACAAACTTTCTTTTCTTCGTCTTTTGATCATGTTCAACCACATTGGCTTTCATATTAACCGATTGATTTCCATATTTCTTCTCTGCACGACGGTTGTCTTCCTTAATCTGCAATTCGCAAGATTAAGTCTTTCAACTTCATCTCTTTGCGCTTATGTTTCAAATAATTCTTGAAGTTTTTCCAACTTGGAGGAAGTTTTTCAATAAACACGACAACTTGAAAGGTTTCACAAATCGTCATATTCTCGGCCCGAATATCATGAATGATGAATTGCAATTCTTGCACTTGACTCATTATTGGTTTTGAATCAACCATTTTGCAATCCATGAATCGGCCAACAACAAACTTCTTTGACCCGACATCCTCGTTCTTATATTTCTTTTCCAACATATCTCAAAGTTCTTTAGCCGTCGTAACCTTGCAATACACATTGTAAAGTGTTGTCCAAGCCATTCAACACAAAGTTTCGACAAAGAAAATCCCCATGCTTCCAAGCATCTACCGCACTTGTTGCTTGAAGATCACTTTGCTCATTGTCTAGAATCGGTGTTGATTCGTTTAAGAAATTTTCAAGGTTCAACGTTGTCAAATAAAATAGCATCTTTTGTTGCCAACGTTTGAACTCGGTACCATTGGACTTTTCCGGTTTTTCCAAGTTCGCAACCCCCATCGGAATCGAACTTTGAACCGGATTTTGAACAAATGTAGAGGACCCAATATGTTCTCTTACATTTGGGTTAACCGAATTTGGATTTGGAATCGGATTCGGATTCGGAGTAACCGTAGAGGACCCAACATGTTCTTTTACGTTGTGTTGCCTTCTTGTGCCATCTAAATTCTGAAACAGAACCGTAACAAACAAATAGACCAAGAAATATTTTAACACACTTTATTAATTGAATTCACAACGAATATGTTAACAATTATAGTTTCAAGTATGCTACTAAAAAGAAAATAGCACGCACTTTAAATTCAGGAAATATATTACTATGCTACTTTATCCAGAAAAGCATACAACAAAAGGTTTGTTAAAAAAAAATAAGCACAAATCTTTTAAGAAGGAAAGATCATGAAAACTTTGATGCAGAAAGGTAGTGACGAAATGGGAAAAAGAAAATTTAAAACATAAATTATCATTATAAACTATTATGCATTAATAAAAAAAATCAAAATATAAACCAAAAGATATAATCTTACGTACAAAACCCAACATACAGTAAGTTTACCCACAAAAAATTTGCATAAAAAATTAGATTTGTAAAGTCTTGCAGAAAAAACATTGTGCAGAAAATTACTGTGTTGCAGAAAATTACTGTGTTGTAGAAAATTATTACGCATAAATCTTAGTCATGAAATGGAAGGACAAATACTGTGCAGAAAATTATTTACAGAACTTTAATGCAAAAAACAGAAAACACAATTTTTTTTGCAGAAACGTGCAAAACAAATTTTATTCACAGAAAATTTAATATATCCAAATATTATCATACTTTTATTCATAAAAGTAAACAACAACAAAATTGAGGGTACCATACATGGTATCATTCAAAACATGCAACAAACTAAGATTTTTGCAAAAAGAAAAAAATCAACAGATTGCAAACCAAATTTTCAGAAAATTGCACATTGAAAATAAGATTTTGTCTTAAGATTGTTATATGTTTTCACTTTTCAATATATAGATTAACATATAGAACAAAACACATATAAGAACGAAACAACGAAACACATACAAATTATAAGAAACGAATAATATAAACGTAAAAGTAAAACGTTGAGTCGAGATTAAGATCTCTCTCCTTAAGACAAAATCGTCCCGTATTTGCCGACAGAATTAAATTACGATATGTCTCCTAGGATACAACAACGTATGCGTACCTTCGTTAATAGCATCACCGATGTTTGAAGTCGATCGAACCCAATAATGTGCTACTCCCCCTTTAGTGTTGAGACTCTCAAAAGAAAACCAAAAACATCACAAACCAAATGTGGTAGAAAAGCATGAAAAAACTTCACTATGAAATCAATAGTCTCTAATATATATAGGGTTATATGGATAAGAAGTTGTGACAGTTTTTAGTTATATAAAACTGTCAAAACTGTCAACTAAATTTAAAACCAGAAAACTAAAAATTGAAAATAGAAAAACTGAAATTTCTATTTAAAATATCCAACAGAATTCAGGTGGGTAGTGTCACAAAGAAATCGAACCCATCTTCAATACAAGTCAGTTAAGCAAGTACACATAAAAAATGTGAGCTTTTGACAACGTCATGCGAGTGATGAAGACTCTGTAATATATCTCAACATTAGCAGGCTTACAGATTACAGGAAAGAGGCTATTAAAGAGATATCTCATCAAGATGGAATCAAATGATTTGGGAGTTACAAATCAATTGATTGAGTTACAAATCAATTGATTTGAGAGTTATACAATCAATTGATTTGGGAGTTACAAAATCAAGCTACATTAATGTGATATTGGAGTTACAATATTACATTAATTGGATAGATAATGTTGCATAGATTAAAGGTTTTCATACTTGTATAAATACCGTTGTAGTTCTTCTTGTAAACTTACTTCTCAAAAAACAAATATATTTCTTATATGGTATCAGAGCTATAGAGTTAATCTGACCTGTTTTTCTTTTCTTTTAAACCTATATTCTTTACTCCCCTAATCATCTTCACCCTTCTTTTCCTTCTCAAAATGGCTTCTAACGATATCATTCCTACTCCAAGTCCCACCTTTCCTAATAATTCTCGAACGCCTCGTTCATTTCTTGGATGTTGTCAATGATGTCGTGCTCAAGGGCACTATGTTACCCAATGTCCAATGTTTCGCCGACAATTTTCCAATGTCATTCAATCTTCCAACTCTCCATATCCCCAAAACCGGTTCCCACATAAAACTTACCAACCCTGATCTACTTCTTGTGCCTATGTTGCTACATCCTCTAGTCCTTCTTCTACAGGTTGGCTCTTAGATAGTGGGGCAACCCATCATGTAACTAATGATCTTCACAATCTTGTTCTTCATGCACCCTATGAAGGCACTGAAGAACTCGTCATTGGGGATGGCTCCGGACTACCAATTGCTAACACCGGTTCCACATCTCTTCTTACTCCCTCTACTAAGTTTTCTCTTCGTAATATACTTCATGTTCCATCTGTTTCTCGCAATATTATTTCTATTTCAAAGTTTTTTCGAGATAATAATTCTTCTATCACATTCTCACCTAACTCCTTTCATGTTAAGGATCTTCGCACTGGGGCATCCCTACTTCAAGGTCCAACCAAGTCTGGCATCTATGAGTGGCATCCTATCAAGCCCATCGTTCATACTTCTACAAGCTCACATTCTCTTATAAATTGGCACCATCGTCTAGGTCATCCCTCTTACAATATTTTACAACATATTAGTTATCGTTTTGATTTATCAATTCCTAAGTCTACTTCTTTTCATTGCAACTCATGTGACTGCAATAAAAGTCACAAATTACCCTTTTATCAAAATTCTATCTCTTCCCGTGGTCCACTCGACATCATTTATAGTGATGTTTGGTCCTCTCTCATTTCTTCTTTTGATGGTTATAAATACTACATAATATTTGTTGATCATTTCAAAAAATATATGTGGTATTATCCTCTAAAAAAATAAGACTCAAAAGATATATTTCTTCATTTTACATTACGAGTTGAAAAATATTTTCAAAGATCGATCGTCACCATTTTCAGTGACAATGGTGGGGAATATCTAGGACTTAATCATTTTTTGGCAAATCATGGAATTACTCATCTCACTTCTCCTCCACATACTCCCGAACACAATGGGTACTCTGAGAGACGTCATCGGTACATTGTTGAAATAGGTCTCTCTCTTCTCTCGCATGCCTCAATGCAACAAAAATATTGGCCACTTGCTTTAATACTGCAGTTTATCTTATAAATCGAATGCCCACTCCCACCTTAAATTTTCAATCTCCCTTCTCTAAAATATATAACACTTCTCCTAATTAGCATAAACTACGCAGTTTTGGATGTCTTTGCTACCCATGGCTACGTCCATACACCTCAAACAAACTTGATCCATGCTCAATTCCATGCGTTTTTTGTTGGCTACTCGACCACACAAAGTGCTTATTTCTGCCTATACATTGCTTCCAACAAGATATATGTTTCAAGACATGTCAAGTTTGTTGAGCATGTTTTTTTGTTGGCTACTCGACCACACAAAGTGCTTATTTATGCCTACACATTGCTTCCAACAAGATATATGAAAATCTTTAATCTATGCAACATTATCTATCAAACTAATGTAATATTGTAACTCCCATATCATATTAATGTAGCTTGATTTTGTAACCCTCAAATCAATTGATTTGTAACTCCCAAATCATTTGATTCCATCTTGATGAGATATCTCTCTAATAAAGGCTCACCCATCGGTTTACAGAAAAATGTACAAATCCCTGTCCCTAACCCAACAAATTCGTGCAGAACAATCACAAGATTGCAGCCATTGGTGTTTGCCTGGTATACCGGATGCTTGAAACGATTTGTTATATACATCTCTACTGAAGGTCGGAAGCGGATCTTGGAAAAGCTGAAATTTTGTATAATAATTGTAGCAAGTTTCGGTTTCTTTCGTTGCAAGTTGAGATTAAGTTATTGTTGTGTTTGCTAACTTATTAAAGAGTTGTATCTTATCAGAGTCAGAGGATATAATGATGATAAAGTTGCAGGTAGGGGTGTACGCAGGTTGGATTGGGCGGCTTGGGACATTTTTACAACCCAACCCAATTATAGCGGTTTGAAAAAACTCAACCCAACTCAACTCATTCAAAAGTATAACCCAACCCAACCCTTGCGGGTTATGGCGGGTTAGACGGGTTAGTAGTTTACATAAAATTGTAAAATAAAGTACGATAAATACTACTAAGAATATACAAACGTTTAGCAAACCAAGAGGTTATTTGGTTAGCATTTAGCAGTGCTAGGGCTGTAAATGAACCAAACGTTTGACGAACCGTTCGGAAGAATTTCGTTTATATTCGTTTATTTAAGAATTGATCGAACATGAATACATTTTTTTGTTCGTTTAGTTAAATTAACGAACATGAACAATGAGTTCGTTTGCTCATTTACGTTCGTTAATATCTGTTTATTTATGCTTGTTTACGTTTGTTTATATATATCAATATATATATATATCAATATATATATATATATATATATATATTATGATATTAATATGTAAAATCATTAATTATATTAAAATTTAAGAATTCTTTTTTTATTACTCATAAATTTACCCGATTTTTTATTTTGTTATGTTATTTCGGAACGAAATGATAATTAATGATGTTTTTTTGTTCATTTGTGTTCGTTCGTTTATGTTCGTCTGTTTATGTTCATTTAGCATCTTAACGAACAAACGTATATGATCACGAACAAACACATTTTCTTAACGAACGAATATGAACACAAAAAATTACGTTCTTTTACCGTTCGTGTTCATTCATTTGTTTGGTTAAGTTTAATGAACGAACACGAACAAGCCTCCATTAGTTTGTTCGGTTAAGTAAAATGTATTATATATATATATATATATATATAATGTATATAATATAGTTTGGGCTATAAATTTGTTTAAATAGACTTGTTGTTTTTTATTCTTGTATTATATATATATCAATGATCTAAAAAACTCACCGCACGGCCGCCATGACGTGCCATGGCACCAAGGCTTGTGTCTCACGTCATGTTAAGCTCGTGGCACGCCATGGCCTAATACACAATTTCGTAATGCAATATTTGATTTTTCTTTACATTTTTAATGTATTGTTTGCTTATTACTATTGACTTATTGAGTAACACTACAAAACATATGTTTTTATATATAATGATATATATGAATTAGGGAAATGACGCCATAAGTCACGCCTTGAAAATGTCATGGCTTCGCCGTGGCTCCTAAGGCTTGAGGCTTGGCCTCGCCGCCGCGCCACGCTTCACGCCATTTAGAACCTTGATATATATATATATATATACTTTTATAAAAATTATATATTAGCGGCGGGTTGATGGGTTGGGCGGTTGAACAAATCGTAACCCAATTTCAATCCTCTTAATTTACGGGTTGGCGGTTTAGCGGATGGGCGAGTTGGGTTTAATTGGGTTGTTAACGATTTGGGTTGGACGGGTTTTTGTACACCCCTAGTTGCAGGAATTTCACCTTTTGAAAACTGTGATACAGTTGCACCAACAGTAACAATTTTGGCAGATTGCGTTCCATTTTAACTTAGAGAATCGTAATCGTTCCTAAATTAAATGCAATAATATCTCTACATTAAATGGAAATGATTGTTGGAGTAATTACATGTCAATTTATACAGTAGCTACCTTGGACCAAGAGAAGTGAGGGAAACCGTAGGAACTGAAGTTGGATTGGTTATCCTGAGTTTGAAAGCTTGATCTGAACCAACCTCATTCGGTTGTCCGTTGCTTTTGGGTAAAAATGCGGGTAAAAACGCGGGATTTGAAGGTAAAGGAAGGGGATGAATATTCTTGGATAACATTTGCAGGGCCATAGACATGGTTGGTCTTAGTGATGGAACTTCTTGAGTGCAAAGAAGTCCTATTTGTACCACCTTCTCTACTTCCTTCTTCACATCATCATCACTCAACATCATGTTTGGATCAAAAACCTCCTCCACTCTCCCTTCCTTAAAATGCTTCCACACCTATTTCATCACCAATTAAAAAAAATTATACCACAATATATCTCGGGGGTGGGATGAATGTAGACATGTTCTCTATTTTGAAGGCGTTAAAACCCCGATAAGGAAGTGTAGAGGTGTATTTGCATACTTACAATTGAGACCAAGTTATGAGTATGCTCTGCTGTTTGTGTTCCTCTGTTTGGCATTCCAGTAACCACCTCAAGCAAAAGCACACCATAACTATATACGTCTACTTTTTCGGTTAATTGACCATGAGCTATATATTCTGGAGCCATGTATCCACTGCAATATTAAAACATAAACGATCACCCTGTATTCAAAAAAAATAGACATAAAAAGGAACACCTGATCGATCGATGTGCATACAGTGTTCCAGCAATCCCGGTGCTGATATGGTTTTTATCTTGTTGAAAAGATCTGGCTAACCCGAAATCAGCAATCTTAGCATGAAGCTTCGAATCCAACAAGATATTAGCAGACTTTATATCCCTGTGAATGATTCTGGTTTTACTGTTTTCATGAAGGTAGGCCAAACCTTCTGCTGTCCCCACAATAATATCAAATCTTTTTGCCCAGTTTAGTTCCTTACCCCTAACTGCATCTGCACAAACAAATCCCATTTTCATCAACTCATGATTCACAAATATCAATGTTAACTTTTTCTGCTTTGGTTAACCATGGATGTTTGGGCCAGCTTGCACACACCTCAACTAATCCTATGGGGACTGAAGATAACAGCCAGGAAAATTCCCAGTTGCTAACCCCACATCGGCCCTAAGGGTAGTCGAACTGATGACCTGGCCTTTGCTTACTGGTTGAGTTGGCCCTCAAAAATAACTTGAGTTTGTGGAATTTGGAAATCATGATGCTTACCGAAGATGAAATGATCAAGACTCCTGTTTGGTAGATATTCGTAAATGAGAACGCTTTCAGGTCCCAAACAACTGAAGCCTACCAGTTTCACCAGATTTTTGTGTTCAACACTACTGATGATGTTGACTTCATTGTAGAAGTCCCCTGCTCTATGTTGGTGGTTGAAGAAAAGTCTCTTGGCAGCAATCTCTCGTCCATTTGGAAGAACTCCCTGCGATAAAGATAATCTCGTTGTGCTTTCTAACGTCGTTTGATTAATCTAATACAACATAAGAGCTCCAAAAAAGATGGGAATAAAAGAAAGTTGTTTGATAAGGTTATGATACCTTGTATACTGTTCCGAAACCCCCTTGGCCAAGCTTGTTGGCCTCATCGAAAGAACTCGTGGCTTTCTCAATCATGGAGTATTTAAAGTTCAAGCTACTACTATTCAGGACCTTCAATAATTTAGTGTCGTCGGTACCTAAAATATCAAGGAATTCAGGATGTTTTATAACTTCTATCATCTATTTTTTTGCCTTAAAACAAACTTCTTGCCAACTAATTAAACATTATTAGCTTATTAGCAGCTAACAGTTAGCTTATTAGCCAACAACTAGCTTATCAGCTAGTTTGCAAAACATAGCTTGAGTTTGAAAGATTGCTTGCTTATACCTTGTCGTCTTTTCGATTTACTTCTATGCTTCTTTGCGTAAAAAGCGATAATACCCACAACTATAAATGCTACCACGGAGCTAACAGCCGATACAATAGCCACCATTTTCCCTGCAGAAAACCATGATCTATCACTTTAGATTTATCAAAGACAAGTAAAACTAATTATCACAAGTCAAGAACAACTGTGATAACCTACTTTTCGAGCCACCTGTAGCCCGTCTCGTGTTATTTCTCGTGTTATTATCAGGATTAGAAAAGTTTGTGTCCGAATACCTCATGAAGCAACCAGTATATAATGCATACCCCCTTGACCCAGGCAAGCACCCTAACATCGACCTACCCGCGGTCTGCAAACACCGCCCACAAGACTCTGCATCTAACGAGCTCCAGCAATCAGCGGTTGCATACGCCGACCTGTTTGCTATCCCAGATATAGGAGCCCGAGTTCCGGCATGGTGGTTCGGGCTTCTAGGTGCAGTTTCCACTGCTTGCAAAACAGCATTTGATGCCAATTCTTCAAACTCATTGTTTTTTCTTGTTGTATTGAGACACATAATTCTGTCTTTTTGGCCTGTATCTTCACCGAAGAAGCTATAATTGTCGAATCGCATAAAGCAGCCCTCGAGATACACTCGGCCGCCATTGTTGGGCAAGCAACTAGGAAGAGAAGTGCGAGCTTGGGCGCCGCATAGGATGCATTCTGTTGAAGAAAGATCAGCATAGCAGTGTGCAAGCACATAGGTGGTGCTAGATCCTGTGCCTGTAACTAGTGTTCCAGTATGTGAAGTTTGCAATTTGGTGTTGATATCTGTCATTGCCTTGAGAAAGTTGGAAAGGAATCTGGTTCGATTGTTATCTTGTTCATTTTCACAATTCAATTGGATGATTTGGCTTTTGGCATTCCAGTCTGATCAATGTACAAGTAGAATTTTGGTAAGAAAACAAAATCGGTTTTATAGAAGACGAAAGTGTCTAAATATCGTTTTATAATAATTGATTATGCATCATATATAGATAGAGAAAACGGTTTATTTATGAGAAGGTAGAAGTTTCAAGATCATATGTGATACGAAATACATAATCTGTTGACCAGCCATAATAGGGCCAACAACCTTTCCATAAACCAAGTAGCCGTGTCCTTTTTGTATCACATGTGATTTTAATCCTGTAATCACATGTGATCTTGAAATTTCTCGCCATTCTCGTAAATTTGACTGCATTCTCGTGTGATCTTCCTTCTATATTAATATAGGTATCACAATAGGATATTAGGTAGTATTTGAACATCTTAAAGAGTTATTTAAAAACTTTTGAATTAAAATAGGTTTTTACTTTGAAAGAGGACCCTTGTTTCAGGACAAACTAAAACAAAAATGTTGTAGGACGGTTGACATAGAACATTAGATACATTTATATATATTTGGCGTTCTATAAAATTGATTTTGTTGTACTGTGATGCTGCCAGGAAAAACTTGAGGTTACCTCCAGTGTTGCCCTGTGTTGGCTCGGGGTTGAGAAAATTGGTGTTCGAATACCTCAGAAAACATCCGGTGTAGAGTGCGCGTCCCTCGGACGATGGCAAACATTGTAAGATCGATGCAAACGCACTCTCCAAACATTTGGTACAAGAATTTTCATCCAAAGTGTTCCAGCAGTCCGCCAGCACGTAGGCCGATTCGTTTGCCGTCCCCGAGACAGCCAACTCTTGCGCAAAGTAATCGCTGTTTCTTGGCGCATCCATCACAGCTTTGGAGACGGCATTTCTCACCGAATCCTGAAATCCACCAGAAATCGTCGTATTCCCACAATAAACTGTGTCATCTGATCCTGCATATTCCTCAAAAAAACTAAAATTTTGTATTCGCATGAAGCAACCATCGAGAAAAATCCGGCCACCATTGTCGGGAAAGCAAGAGGGAAGAACAGTACGGGCTTCGGCATAGCATAAGACACAGTCTTCTGCAGAAAGATCGGCATGGCATTCGGCAAGTCCATAGATGCTGTCGGGTCCCGTGCCTGTAACCGCGGTTCCAGTGTGTGAACTTCGCAGCTGGGTGCCTATTTTTGTCATGGTGTCGAGAAAGTTCGATATGGCTCGACCGGTTAAAAGTTGTGGATAACAAGCTAATTTAATGATCTGGGATCTGGGATCTCCCTCTGATTTGGATGCTGTTAGTAGTAAAAGGATTAAAAGGTTAATAGAAACAGATGGTATTACTTGTGATGATTTCTTCATGGATCTTTAATTAATTAGCAAAGTGAATTGCAAATGGTTGATGTAGGTGAAACAATGAACCAAAATATATTAATCAAAGAGAGTTGAATAGTTGAGGATATATATGAAGTAGTTGACAAATGGAATGGGGTTCCAATTGTTCAAAAATGGAGGCATGATCCCAAATGTCCACTATTCAACGTCTGAATTTTGATTTGATGTTTTTTAATTTCAAGTTTTGTCTTCGCCCATGCACCAGCTAGCATCGAGAAGTGAACTATTGCATTTTGAGGGTGAATTGGGTTCATGTGAGAGACCACAAAAATATATATATATATATATATTGAACTTTCACATCAAAATATCGTAATGGTACAAAAATACATTGGACCTTTACAATAAAAAAAACTGTAAAGCTTTTCAAACATTTTTTGATCTGTTGGTTAGTTTATTGTTTTTCATATGTGAGGTCCTATATTTAATGGGTTGTTTGGTTAATAGAATTGGAAGGAATTGGAATGACCAATTCCATTGACCAAATTCCATGCTTACGTTTGGTTCACGGAATAAAAGCGATGGAATCCTTCAAATTCCATTGAATTCCACGATTTAAGAAATTCATCATTCATTGGCTTAAGTGAATGAATTGAATTCCTACTAACCAAATGTTTGGTCAAATTTCATTTCAATTCTTTCAAAGTCAAATTCCTTCGATGGATTCCAATTCCATCAAATTCCATTCTGTGAACCAAATGTCCCCTAAGTCTTTTAATCTTTTAAGAAAATGACATTAATGGGATTCGAACATGGGTCTGGGGTGGAAGAAAGCTTTGCAAATCAACTCTATCAAGAAAAACTTGTGTCTTTATTGTAGTTTCAAAATATACACGATGACACACAATAAATTGATACGATAACACTTTTCACAACCCTATATTTTTTACATTACGATGAATGAACGAAACGATGGCACTTGCCAACATAAAAACCCTCAGGTAGGGGTGTAAATGATGCGAGTTGAGCTCGAGTATCATTATACTCGACTCGAACTCGAAAGTTAATACTCGAGCTCGAACTCGACTCGAAAACTCGCGAGTAGTAAAAACCTAAGCTCGACTCGAACTCGAAAGCTAATACTCGAGCTCGAACTCGTTTTAAGCTCGAATCAAGCTCAAACTCGAATCAAGCTCGAACTCGAATCAAACTCGACTCGATAAAAATTTTCAATACAAAACTTTGAAGAACTTGAAATGTGCAACAACTTAAGTTTAAGGGGTGCTCCAAAACATTTCAAAATAAAAGGTTAAAACTTGAACATTTGCTTAGTTCAAAGATTAATCTTGTCCTAACAAGACGAGCCTAAACCACCCAACCTTACATTGCAATTTATATAAAGTGGCCATGAGGTAGAATACTTTTACTAGGCGATGTGGGATAGAATCAATATATATATATATATAAAGGAGGGCCTAGGAGAGAGAGTGAAGGAGAGGCCTCCAAGGAGGCTTTAGAATTTTCTTAGAGTTTTGAATTATTTTTAAATAAAATTATGCATTAAATGAGTACACACCTTTTATTTTCTTTTTTATTTTTCACTATAGCTTTTACTTAATATTTTCTTAATATTGATTTTTTTAATAAATGGCCAAAAGTCTATTTAAATTTGATAAAACAATGTATTTTTATTTTTATTTACTTCATTTATATTAGTTAAACAAATATGTTTATTGAAAAAAAAATTCTTTTGAATTTAATCACCTTATTTTTTCTTTCTAACCTAACATCAATATATATATATATATATATATATATATATATATATATATATATATAAAGGAGGACCTAGGAGAGAGAGTGAAGGAGAGGTAATTCAATATATTTAACAGGTCAATTTCATTATAACATATCATTATATAGTTATGTTATCATTAACAATTATTTATAAAAGGTAATTCAATATATATATATATATATATATACACACACACTCATAACAATTATTTTATATTTATAAATTTCATTTTATTTATCACGTCACATTTATTATAACCTATCATTTTTTATAGAGTTATCTTACATAAATAGGTTACCTTTTATCATTAACAATATTTTACGTATTTTTAGATAACTTTATCTTAATAAATGATGATAACAGTATTTCCTTGCATCTATATGTGTATACATATATAATATCACACACACACACACACACACATATATATATATATATATATTGAAACAATGTTTAGGGTTTAGGGTTTAGTTATCTAACAATGCTTATAAATCAATAGTTCTTTTTTATTACTTAGTTAGATAATGAGCCTTATAAATAATTATTTATTACTTTACATTAAATGTTTAACTTCTCGCATAATCTTTCCTCTACACATACGTACACACACACACACACACACACACACATATATATATATATATATATCTCAAAAGAAACAACTGAGAAATATGATAAAACAATTTTACATCAAGTGTGATACCGATTTATATTTGTTTAACATCTAATATGTGATCATCGATCCATTTAACTTTAATATTTTTTAAAAACTTTGCGCGGTACCGAACACTAGTTCATTTATATAGGAAGGTGATAGGGGTAAGTTAGCTTTGTTTAGGGGATGTGGGATTAGAATAAGGAGTGGAGAATGAGAACTTCATACTTTCTTTATACATATTTTTAATATTAAAACTTTTATGTTAATATTATCTTTGACCTATTTTTCTTTTAAATAAAAATTTATTAATATGTAAAATCATAATCACCGTAAATAATTTATATCTCATTTTAACATTTTATTACATATAGAGTTATAAAGATAAATTTGTCATATTTTTACATTATATTTTATAAATTATAATATAAAGTTAATTACATAAAAAAATATATTCGAGTACTCACGAGCTTATCGAGTCGAGTATCAAATGGCTCGACTCAACTCGTTAGTATATCGAGTCGAGCTCGAGTTCGAGTCGAGTGTTGACCGAGTTTTGACCGAGTCGATCTCGAGTAGCTCGCGAGTTGTCTCGTCTCATTTACACCCCTACCCTCGGATCCGTCTGCAAGGATGTTGCTATTATTTTATTATTATTATCTAAAATATTATTACTTGACTATTAATATTTTTAATATAAAAAAATATTATTAGTTTTTATCTCGGTCAAATCAATTTTGTAATTATATAAAGGATACAATTTATTAATGTGTCTTTGTCAACGACTATGTAACAAATTGAATAAATGTAATTTGTTAATTGGTTGTTGAGTAAAGTTCACTTTTGGTCTATGACGTTTGTGATTTTCAACGGATATCGTCCCTAAACTATCAAAACACGGATTTTATCACTCATGTTTGGTATTTCGTTTTAGTCTTCGTTCCTCCGTCTAACTCCGTTAACTTTTAACCGTTAAGTCCAATTAAATGAGGGGTATATTAGTCATTTTACTTGTTTTCTTGTTTTTACAAAAATCTTCAAACTTTAGAGGCCTGTTGTATAATTATAATATATATATATATATATATATATATATATATATATATATATATATATATATATACCAAAGCGAAATACCAAACATGAGTGACTAAATCTGAGTTTTGATAGTTTAGGGACGATATCCGTTGAAAATCACAAACGTCAGAGACCAAAAGTAAACTTTACCCTTGATTATTTGTTACGGATTGCATAAAATAGTAATATACCACAATCATACTATTTATATATTTCTTATATGTGGTCGTTCAAAATTCAAATAATAAAGCTAATTACCGTTGGAAGGTTAGGCATTGTTTGGCAAACTAGCTTATAAGCTAGCTGGTAGCTGATAAGCTAGTTTTTCAACACGCTACTATGAGTAGTTTTTTAATAAACTAGCTTATAAGATAGCTTATGGTTATCTAAACATGTATCAAGAAAAAAAACTAGCTGATAAACTAACTTATAAGCTAGTTTTTTTTTGCCAAACATAGCCTTAATAAAATTCGAATAAATTATTTTTTAAAAATACATATATAAACAAACGTTATATAATATTTTTTTATTTTAGTTAGATTTTTAATTTATAAATCTAGTTTTTGGACGAGAATTAACCAGATAGCAAGACCTACAAAATCAGTAACACAAGCAAATAGTAGTAATAGCCGATAGAAAAATTAGTTAAAAAGTGCCAATAAGAACATATAGCAATAGAAAACACACGGGCTTAAAGGTTAAAGTTGTTATATGTTGGATTGTTGAAACATAGAAACAATCTAGAAGATAGAGATAGTAATAGCAATAGTATTGGACCTTGGTACTAGATAAAAAAAAACTTATAAACAATAAACAATAGCATATAAGAAAGGGAAATTAATTAAACTAGCCATTTCAGAAAATCGACTTTACCTCCTAACCAATCTCTCCCTCAATTTATTAAAATAGCCTATAAGTTCGTGAAAGGTGTTCGTATATACCAACACATCCTTAAATCTGATAAATTTGACATATGTTCGTAATATACGTTCGTATATACGAACATAATTTAAAAACTCAACAAACTTTAATTAATGCTTCAAAGATGAGGGCTAAAATTATAACTTGCCTTTTATTTGAAATCATATTCCACGAAGATGGGCCATAAGTGTAAATTTTTTTATTAATATTCCAAAGTTGAGGGGTCATAATTGTAACTTGACTTTTATTTGAAACAACATGTTCGTGCCCCACGAACATGATCCACGAACATGTGCCAAAATTGTAAATACTTTGATAATTGGGCCAACGTTGAGGGACCATAATTGTAACTTTCTTTTTTATTGGAAACCATTTACTTCGTAACTAAATAATCACGAACCAGGGGCCAAACTTGTATTTCAGAATCTTCGTATGCCACATGATATATACGAACAGGGGCCAAAATTGTAAATTTCACATGTTCGTATCAATCACCAATTTTACGATCAGGGGCCAAAATTGTAAGTTTCATTCGTATATCACGAACAGGGGCCATAAATGTAGTTTTTTTTAACTAATTTATTTCCCAGAAAACCATTTCACGAAGTTGTTAAATATTGTTGAGTTTTTAAATTATGTTCGTATATACGAATGTATATTACAAACATATGTCAAATTTATCAGATTTAAGGATGTGTTCGTATATACGAACACCTTTCACGAACTTATGGGCTATTTTAATAAATTGAGGGAGAGATTGGTTAGAAGGTAAAGTCGATTTTCTGAAATGACTAGTTTAATTAATTTCCCTATAAGAAATTACCATTTAACTTCCTTTTTTGTATTTATGCTCCAATGTAATTAGTTGATAGGTTTTTAGCCTTGTTATCTACTAAATTCTTTTTTACTCTTACCTGTCACACCCTCCCTTAGGGACGACCCTGACAAGGAGGAAAAGGAAGAAGAACTTGTGCCTATTTTTCTTTATTAATGGATCTGGGTTTTTTTATTCAGCAAGGAGCTAATTAGATGAACATTTTCTTTATAATTCTCAATCATGTGTTGTCAATGAAATCCAAATTAATGTTGTTGGAAAGAAAATAACTCATTTTATCTTCTTCCTCCTCTTGCATTCGATTTTTTTTACATACTGTTTCTCACAAGTAGAAGGGACGGTACTGATTTCGATATCGAAAACCATGTTTTTTAATTGATTTTGGAAAATCATCTAAGATTCGGAAGTTGTAAAAAGGACTATCTAGTATTTAAAACCATACTTTGATGCTTGTGGTTTGAAACCATCAGGTATATCTCTCGCTATTTCAAAACCATAATAAAATGGATGGAAAATAAAAAGAAACATGAACTAAAATTGAAGATTCAAATTCCGACTTTAAAATTAAAAAAATATCGTATTGCATTGCACGTAGCTCAAACCCAAAGTCCATGTAAGGGTAGAATGGGAAAACAAATATTTACTTTTGAAATTGAATACTTACTTTGAGACAAACTAAAATAAAAATATGCACAATTATTTTAGAAGAGGAAGTACATGAAACCCTTTAAAGTTTATTTAAATCATGAGAAAACCATTCAATGGTTAAACGGAATCCTAAAAAATGGGTCGTGGAATGTGTTTACACTTTTCAAACAAAGAAAGCTTCAATGGAAAGAGTAAATGTCGTCGTTGAACAGATTTCGTGTTTATGTCGCTTTCGAAAAGACGATAATATCAAGTAAAATAATTCAATTCAATTCAATAATTAATCTGGAGTAAAGCTCACTTTTGGTCCCTAACCTTTCACTTTCAACGGTTTTCGTCCTTTAGCTTTGTTTTAACAGATTTGTCCCTCACGTTTGACACCTCGCAACGATTTTGGTCCCTCTGTTTAATGGATGTTAAGTTTTTCCCTTAAATTTATTTTAATGAGTGGCATTATGGTCATTTTATGCATTTTCTTATTTTTTTTAATTTTAATTAAAGAGTATATTATATATTATGTATGTTATAATATTATATAGGATTGGGTTCTTGTGAGAAGTTGAGGTTAACGTGAGAAGTGTGAGAAGTGGTTATCAACCTTTGGATGAGAAATGGATGCACATTAGGATGTGATGCACTGGATCAATTCTCTTCTAAGGCGCAATTCATGGGAGGGCATGAGATTAAAAGTGATCAACGGTTCAGATCCGCTTCTCACGGTTCTCACGTTAACCTCAACTTCTCACACAGTCTTTAGCCATATATATATATATATATATATATATATATATATATACACACACACATATATACATATAAGGACAACCTTTTTTGAGATCCGTATAATATGTGAGATCCATGATATCCAATTTATACCATGAAAAATTAGTTGAAAAATAAATTTTAATATAATGTAAAAATCTCTCTATTTCTCCTATCTACACTTTTTATCTCTCGTCTATCCTATTTTTCTATCTCCTATCTCCATAACATACACGTAGACACATATTTGAATATATACAATAAGTGAACACATTGTGAACACTTTCTTAAAATTATTATTATAACTTGTGAATACATTGTGAACATACTATATGTTGGAAATTTTTAGTAAAAAATGTGATTTTTTTCTAATTTTAGACACAAATAAATACATGTATATGTATAGTATATATCTAACTCTTCATGGGTGTGTGTTCTCCTATATGAGAGCTTCGAAACGATATATTGTGTGTCCAAAACGGAATATATATGAATGAGATATCGATGCTCAAAGTTGAGTGTTTGGGATGAAAATTGGCAAAACCAAGTGGGTGTGGGAACTTGTCCCACATAGGAAGGAGGACCAAAATTTATGAGGTTTATAACCTTAGATGTGGAAGGAGCTTACAAGCTCTTTGTTTGGTTTTACTCCATCACCTACCCGCGCGCAGGGGGGTGCCGATTGCGGCTTTCGTAGGCGAACTTGTGTGTGGGCGCGACCTGTGGACATGAGTGTCGCTCCGAAATCTTGCGCAGATTGGTTTTTGCGAAAATTTTGTTTTGATCCAGTGTAGTTCGCAGGTTTACCCGCGCCAGGTTCGGTTTGTGAACGATAAAACAGTAATTTCCGCAGGTTAAGCCGCGGACTTACTCGCGCTATAAGTCGCGACGTATACTGTTTGTAGACGAGAGACAGTGAACTACGCGGGTTGTGCTGCGACTTCACCCGCGTGGCAAGTCGCGAAACACACTGTTTCGGTTTTTCTGTAACTCCCTTTTGATACTCAATAAATAGGAAGATTAATATGCTTAATGGTCAGTTAATTACTGATTAATAAAATATTAATCTGTCAGTTTTGTTTTCGAGTATAAATAGAGGAGTCTGGGTCATTCCAAACACACCCCGAAAAACCAATCGATACTTCTCCTCTCTACTTTTCTATGCATACGACTTTCTTCCTCTAACGAAGTTTTCAGGCAAGTAGGATTATCCGACAGTACTTCTGCTCTCGCTGTTGTACCCTGGGAACAGACGGAAAATCTGTTTAAGGGAATTATGTTCAACATGAGCCTCAACCTCGTTACGGTTTATTCGTTTTAATTTTCTAGTCGATTCCCTATATTTATTTTTCTCTAATCATTTGTTGATTATATTCAGTTATTACGATATTTGTATTTTATATGTATTTGAAATACATATCTGTATACTAACAATCTTAAACAGATTTGTAGTTCTAGTATCAAATTATGTTTTGTGTAAACAGATTATCTTTGTGATACTAATTGTTCATATTAACTAATTTTTCAGAATGGTGAACACAACCGAAACTACATCTCCTATAATACCAATTTCTGGGATTGCTACCTTGCCTGTGCAATCGATGGTGACTACTACCACGCCAGCACCGAATATGATGGCCAATCATGCTGAGAAACCGGAGAAATTTTCCGGTTTGAACTTCAAGAGGTGGCAACAGAAAATGTTTTTCTATTTGACCACTTTGAACCTGGCAAGGTTCCTGACTGAAACCGCTCCTCAACTTAGTGGAGGAGAGGCCGACGTTCAATCTGTTAGCGCGATTGAAGCGTGGAAGCACTCGGAATTCCTATGTCGCAACTATGTATTGAATGGCCTAGCCGATGCACTCTACAATGTGTATTGTAAAGTAACCACGGCCAAGGAACTATGGGAGTCCTTGGATCGCAAGTACAAGACTGAAGATGCGGGAACCAAGAAGCATGTTGTTGCTCGCTTCTTGGATTTCAAAATGATTGACTCAAAAACTGTGATGAGTCAAGTTCAAGATCTTCAAGTAATTATGCACGACATCATTGCCGAAGGAATGGTTGTCAGTGAAGCCTTCCAAGTTGTGGACATGATTGAAAAGCTTCCTCCCGGTTGGGTAGACTTCAAAAACTACCTTAAACACAAGCGAAAGGAGATGTCCGTGGAGGATTTGGTGGTACGTCTTCGCATTGAAGAAGACAACCGAATAGCTTTAAAGAGTGGTTATACCGGCTCTTCAAAAGCTAATGTGGTAGAAGTTGGTCAACCTTCTAAGGCCAAGGCGAAGAAGATTGACAAAGGCAAGAGGAAAGCGAAAAATCTTGCCCCTCGAAAAGGAACTTTCAAGAAGAAGTTCAACTGTTATAATTGTGGCCAACCGGGTCACAAGGCGACTGATTGCAAGTTGCCCAAGAAAGAAAATCTGCGCCAAGCTCACATGATGAACGAAGACTTGGTGGCTATGATCACAGAGTTTTCGGCCATGGGACTTGCTACCATGGTTTCGGAGGCTAACGTAATAGGTTCGAACTCTATAGATTGGTGGGTCGATACGGGAGCTACCCGTCATGTATGTCATGACAAAAGCAACTTCATCTCCTTCAAAGAAGTTGATGATAGGCAAAAGTTCTACATGGGAAATGCCGCTACTACCGATGTTAAGGGCATTGGAGATGTGCTTCTAAAAATGATTTCCGGAAAAGAGCTCAAGATTAGAGACGTTTTGTACGCGCCGGAGCTTCGGAAGAACCTTGTGTCGGGTTGGTTACTTAATAAGTTTGGTTTTAAACTTGTGTTTGAGTCGGACAAATTTGTTTTGTCCAAGAATGGTATATATGTGGGGATGGGATATGCCTTAGATGGCATGTTCAAATTGAATGTAACTGTGATCAATGGAATGAATAAAACTGGTACTACTTCTGTTTATTTGCTTGAGTTTCCAAACATTTGGCATGGCCGTTTAGGACATGTAAATTTAAATTCCATTCAACGTTTAATTAAACTAAATTACATACCGAAATTTGATATTGACTCGAATCACAAGTGCCCCACATGTGTAGAATCCAAACTTACTAGAACGTCTTTCAAATCGATTGAAAGAAAAACCGAACCCCTTGATTTAATTCACACCGATGTGTGTGATTTAAAATCGATTCCTACTAGAGGTGGGAACAAATACTTCATCACGTTTATCGATGATAGTACGAAATATTGCTACGTGTATTTACTTAAGAGTAAAGATGAAGCAATAGACAAGTTTGTCTTGTATAAAAATGAAGTTGAGAATCAACTTAACAAGAAAATCAAGGTGGTTAGAAGTGATAGGGGAGGTGAATATGTTTCACCGTTTGCTGAATTTTGTTCTAACAATGGAATTCGACATGAATTCACAGCACCCTACTCACCTCAGCAAAACGGTATGGCTGAAAGAAAGAATCGCACCTTGAAAGAAATGGTGAATGTCATGTTGATCAGTTCTGGACTAAGTCAGAACATGTGGGGGGAAGCTATTTTGTCGGCCAATTATCTTTTAAATAAGATACCCCGCAAGAAAAAAAAATGAGACCCCTTATGAACTTTGGATGGGTAGAAAACCATCTTACAAGTACTTACGAGTGTGGGGGTGTCTAGCTAAAGTGGTTGTACCTCCTCCTAAGGTACAAAAGTTAGGACCTAAAACAGTGGATTGTGTATTCATTGGATATGCACAAAATAGTAGTGCTTATCGGTTTCTTGTGTATGAATCTAAAAATCCCGAGATACACAAGAATACAATTATGGAGTCAAGAAATGCTTCATTCTTTGAAGACGTGTTTCCTTGTTTGAACAAGGAAGATTAAGCGTCATCTTCTAAAGGTAAAGAAATTGTTCAAGTGGATGAACAAATTCTATATGATGAAGAAGATGTGGAACCTAGAAGAAGTAAACGGGCTCGGGTTGAAAAATCATTTGGTCCTGATTTTCTCACCTACGTGGTGGAAAGTGAACCCAAAACCTATCGAGAAGCGGTCATGTCTTCGGAGGGACCTCAATGGAAAGAAGCCATCAATAGTAAGATAGAATCTATCTTACAAAACCATACATGGGAACTAGTGGACCTACCACCGGGTTGTAAGCCACTAGGTTACCGTTGGATCTTTAAAAGAAAGATGAAAGCTGATGGCAGTATAGACAAATACAAGGCGAGATTAGTTATCAAAGGATATAGACAAAAGGAAGGTCTAGATTATTTTGATACTTATTCACCGGTGACAAGAATAAGATCCATTAGATTGGTGTTAGCGATTGCAGCCATTAGAAATCTGCAAATTCACCAAATGGATGTAAAAACTGCTTTTCTAAACGGAGATTTAGAAGAAGAAATCTATATGGAGCAGCCCGAGGGATTTGTTGCCCCAAGACAAGAGAACAAGGTTTGTAACCTTATTAAATCCTTGTATGGCCTAAAGCAAGCTCCAAAGCAATGGCATCAAAAGTTTGATCAAGCCATGTTAGAAAGTGGTTTTAAGATAAATGAGTGTGATAAATGTGTTTACATGAAAGACACCACTCATGGATATGTCATCTTGTGTTTATATGTTGATGATATGCTTATCATTGGCAGCGATGACAAAATGATAAAATCCACAAAAGATATGTTAAAATCTAAATTTGACATGAAAGATTTGGGTTTAGCGGATGTGATTCTTGGGATAAAAATCACAAGAACCCAAAATGGTATGGTGTTAAATCAAACACATTATGTGGACAAGATTCTTGAGAAATTCAATGAAGGAGATACTAGTATAGCTAGAACTCCAATTGATACTAGTCAACATCTATCTAAGAATAGAGGGGAAGGTGTTGAACAAGTAGAATACTCAAGAATAATTGGCAGTTTGATGTATCTTATGAGTTGTACTAGACCTGACTTAGCATATGCAGTGAGCAGGCTAAGTAGGTATACTAGTAATCCCAGTTTAGAACACTGGAAGAGTATTACTAGATTGTTAAGATATCTAAGATACACACGTGAATATGGACTGCATTATGGAAAATATCCAATGGTAATCGAAGGTTATAGTGATGCAAATTGGATATCTGATATTAAGGATTCCAGATCAACAAGTGGATATGTGTTTACACTTGGAGGTGCGACTATATCTTGGAAATCGTCCAAGCAAAATGTTATAGCCAGATCCACGATGGAATATGAATTTATTGCCTTGGATAAATGTGGTGAAGAGGCAGAATGGCTACGTCAGTTCATGGAAGATATTCCCAAATGGCCTAAGCCGGTAACGGCCATATGTATACATTGTGATAGCCAATCGGCGATTGGTAGAGCTCAAAGTACAATGTATAATGGGAAATCTAGACATATTAGACGTAGACATAATACAATTCGACAATTACTTTCTACTGGAGTTATCACGATTGACTATGTGAAGTCAAAGGATAACATTGCGGATCCGCTTACAAAAGGCCTAAGTAGAGATTTGGTTTATAAGTCGTCGAGAAGAATGGGATTAAAGCCCTTGAATGAATAATTAATGCAAGGGAAACCTTACCCAGGAGACTGGAGATCCCAAGACCTGGGTTCAAAAGGGCAACCTAGTTGTATGAATAGGAGAGGTCACTGTGGGGGAGTTAATAAACTTCCAACTCCAATTCTGGAATCAGTGATAATGAGGCTAAGCCTATGGCTTTTAATGATTATTGAAAATCACCTACGTGATAGAGAAGTGGGGTCGCTTCGAAGGGAATTGTGGGGGGCTCAACTCCTATAAGCTCTCGCTGAACCAGGCTAGTGTTCATGACCATAACGAACACGACTATGAGGATATGACCTTGTTAGGAAGAATTTTGTGTGAAATGTATTGTCGCCTACATAAATGGCAGCTCAGTTCAAGGACATCGAGTCTACTGACAGCTAGGAGGCTAAGTGTGTTTCACAAGGGAAGGTTCAAAGGATAACACCTACCTATCCTATGCAAGATTCAACCATTGGAAATTTCGTAGGAAAATTTTAGTATGCAAAAGATCGATCTCCATTCATGTGGGGGATTGTTGGAAAATTTTAATAAAAAATGTGATTTTTTACTAATTTTGGACACAAATAAATACATGCATATGTATAGTATATATCTAACTCTTCGTGGGTGTGTGTTCTCCTATATGAGAGCTTCGAAACGATATATTGTGTGTCCAAAACGAAATATATGTGAATGAGATATCGATGCTCAAAGTTGAGTGTTTGGGATGAAAATTGGCAAAACCAAGTGGGTGTGGGAACTTGTCCCACATAGAAAGGAGGACCAAAATTTATGAGGTTTATAACCTTAGATGTGGAAGGAGCTTACAAGCTCTTTGTTTGGTTTTACTCCATCACCTACCCGCACGCAGGGGGGTGCCGATTGCGGCTTTCGTAGGCTAAATTCGGCGAACTTGTGCGTGGGCGCGACCTGCGGACACGAGTGCCGCTCCGAAATCTTGCACAGCTTGGTTTTTGCGAAAATTTTGTTTTGATCCAGTGCAGTTCGCGAGTTAGGTCGCGGGTTTACCCGCGCCATAAGTCGCGCCAGGTTTGGTTTGTGAACGATAAAACAGTAATTTCCGCGGGTTAAGTCGCGGGCTTACTCGCTCTATAAGTCGCGACGTATACTGTTTGTAGACGAGAGACAGTGAACTACGCGGGTTGTGCTGCGACTTCACCCGCGTGGCAAGTCGCGAAACACACTGTTTCGGTTTTTCTGTAACTCCCTTTTGATACTCAATAAATAGGAAGATTAATATGCTTAATGGTCAGTTAATTACTGATTAATAAAATATTAATCTGTCAGTTTTGTTTTCGAGTATAAATAGAGGAGTCTGGGACATTCCAAACACACCCCGAAAAACCAATCGATACTTCTCCTCTCTACTTGTCTCTGCATACGACTTTCTTCCTCTAACGAAGTTTTCAGGCAAGTAGAATTATCCGGCAGTACTTCTGCTCTCGCTGTTGTACCCTAGGAACATACGGCAAATCTGTTTAAGGGAATCGTGTTCAACACGAGCCTCAGCCTCGTTACGGTTTATTCGTTTTAATTTTCTAGTCGATTCCCTATATTTATTTTTCTCTAATCATTTGTTGATTATATTTAGTTATTACGATATTTGTATTTTATATGTATTTGAAATACATATTTGTATACTAACACTATAAATCTAGATTGGTATATCTTGTGAAGATATTGTGAACACCAACTACATCAATAAAACTAAATTTAAGACTTGTGAACACCATGTGAACCTTGTAAATACATTATGAATACATTAGTAAAAAATTTCTTAATCTTGTTTATATTATGTTCATTATGTGTTCACTTTATGTGCACATTTAATTTACAGAGAGGAGAGGAGATAGAGAGAGCAAGAAATATATATATATATATATATATAGGGGCGTAATCAAATGAGAACTGACTATTTTGTGGTAACTGTGAGATCCAATCCCAGCCAATCATTTAAGATAATTAATGTTGTTTACTAAAATAAAATAAAGGGTATAATGGTAATTTGATTTCAACTACAACTCATTAAACCCTATCCCTTTAACCTGCCGCCCCCATCAAACCAACCTTTTTTTGCTTTTTCCTTCTCTCTCTCTCCTTCAGATCTCCTACTTGAAAACTTCATTCAGTCGCCTACGGTGGCGTATAACAAATCGACGAGAGAGGAGTCGGTGACCGGAGTTACGGAAGTGAGTCCCGACGGCGTGGAGGAGGGAGGTGGTGGTGGAGGAGAGAGGAGGTCGAGGGCGACGAACAGATCGAGGAGGCCGAGAAGAGGTATCACGAACAGATCGAGGATGTCCAGAAGAGGTATCACGAACAAATCGAGGAGGTCGAGAAGTTGTTCTCTGTGATGGCGTTCTCCATGAAGGAGTCGACGGTATTGCCACCGTACCCGCCGCCCGCCGGTGTCCTCAAATCAGTCACCATGGTGGGTTTTTTTCGATGTTCTTTCGATATTTACAAAAGGGTATCATAGTGTGCTATCATATATTTTCGATGTATTTTTTGAAGTTTACAAAGTGTATCATGGTGTAACAGTAGGATATCACTAGGTATCACACTGGTGATATCACAATTGGGTATCAAATTTGGTATAATAGTAGGGTCACAATGGGGTATCACATTTGGTGTAGCATATCACGAGGTATCACATTTGGTATCACACTGGTGTAGGGTCACAATGGGGTATCACATCTGGTGTAGGGTCACAATGGGGTATCACATTTGGTATCATAATAAGGTATCACATTGGTATCATACTATATTTCCTTTGTTTTACGAAGTGTATCACAATGTATCAGGTGGTGTTGCTTTACTTTTCTATATTTTCGTTATTTTGTTAAGGGTATCATAGAATGAATGTGTTTGCCAGAAAAAATTTCGCCGGAAAAAGTTTTGCCAGAAAAAAGTTCGTCGGTGAGAGAAGGCAGGAGAGAGGATATTTTTAAAATACCTAAATTGCCCTTTAATTAAAATTTAAATCATAATTACCAAAATTAATATTTATTATCTGATTTGTGGCTGAGATTGGATCTCACAGTTATCACAAATAACTCAGTTCTCCCATGAATGACCCCCTATATATATATATATATGTGAAAATTTTTAAAAATGCATTAAGTTTTATTTAATACATAATGATAATTATCTTCTTAATTATCTCATTAACTAATAACAATAGTTATCTTAAATTTGTGGCTTAGGATGGACCATACGGATCTCACAAATTTTGGAGTTCTCAAATGATTAAGCCCCTACATATACATATATACATAGGCGAAGGATTATGTGAGAAGTTGGAGTTAATGTGAGAAGTGGATCTGAACAATTGATCATTTTTAATCAAATGTCCTCCCGTGAATTGCGGCTTAGAAGAGAATTGATCTTGTGCATCTCGGTGCATCTCATCCTAATGTACATTCATTTCTCATCCAACGGTTGATAACCATCTCTAACGTTTCTCACATTAACCTCAACTTCTCACCAGAACCCAACCCTATATATATATATATATATACACACACACTCATAAGACACGTGCCATAAATTGGGGGAGAAAGTCGATCTCATCTCCACCATCATCATGCTCCACAACATTCGCTCCCAATCCTCCATCCCACCAACGATTGCAGCACCACCACATCATCACCATCAGCGATGAATCCCCCTATTCCTGCCCGTTTTTCGACAACTTGCAACACCACCACATCATCACCATTGGCAATCACACATCATCACCATTGGCAACCACACATCATCCTCCCTTCCGGTCTCCCCCTATCTGTTCCCTTATTTTTCGTCGCTAATCGTTCCAATGGAGTAAGTCATTCTCCGATGAACCCATCCTTGCAAGTTCAAGATCGCCCATCCTTACCAAGACCCTTTCTCCTCTCCTTTACTTTGGTTCTTTCTTCCTTCCCCTAGTTTTTGAATCTGTTTTAGGGTTTAGGAGGCGTTTGGTTCGTTTTGAGGAATGAAAATGAAAATGGGAATGAATACGGCAAGGAGTGGGAATTAATATATGCATTCCATTACATTACATTCCAACACATGAATGAATAAAAGCTAGTACATAATGAATAAAAATCAAAATTGAAGATAAAACACTTCTCCCAAGATTGAACAGATCTGGAACATAATATGTTCCTAACTGTAACAAAAATCAAACACATGAATGAATAAAATCGAACAAATGAAAAACTAGATGAACCAACTCGAACAAATGAAGAACTAGATGAACCAACTCGGACTAAATGAACAAAATCGAACCGGGTGAACAAAATCGAACCAAATGAAGAAAAACGAATAACCAGATTAAGGAAATCGAACCAAATAAAAAAAATGAAGAACGAGATGAAGGCTTCGAGAAGATGAAAATCGAACCAGATGAAATTGATGGAGGAAATCGAACAAAATCAAGAAAAACGAATAACCAGATGAAGGAAATATAACCAAAAAAAATGAAGAACGAGATGAGGGCTTCGAACCAGATGAAGATGAAAATTGAACCGGAGGAAATTGATGGAGGAAATCGAACCAAATGAAGAAAAACGAATAACCAGATGAAGGAAATTGAACCAAATCAGAAAAAAAAATGAAGAACGAGATGAAGGCTTCGAAACAGATGAAGATGAAAATCGAACAGATGATGATGAAGGCTTCAAACCAGATGAAGATGAAAATCGAACCAGATAAAATTGATGGCTTTGTTTTTCTTGCTTCAATCTTCAATCTTCTACATTGTTTTTTTTTTTTTTTGTAGATTTGATCTTTGACTTCCCATATTCTCCATATCTCGTTTGCTTTCTATTCCCCCCAATTTGGAGAGGAATGAAATTTTCCTAAATCTATTATAATTATTGATAATAATTTTTAAACCAAACATCATTTTTCATTCCACTTTCATTCCTTATTTGAACCAAACATCATTAATCATTTTCATTCCTATTCCTTACCCCTAATACCCCCCAACCAAACGCCCCTTAGTTTATAGATTGATTGGTTTGGTTTACAGATTGTATATGGGATTCTACTGAACCTTGGTTTACATGAGTTCCGTGTGTCGATTGTTTTTCAAATCTGTTTTAGGGTTTACTTTGTAGGTCAATTGGTTTGGTTTACATATTGTATATGGATTCCACAGAACCTTTATTTTACATGTTCTCTATATATGGATTCTTGTTTGGCCGGAAATGTCATCGAAGAAGAAAACGGTTGGGGGTGGGGTCGGTAGTTCACATAAAAGAGAAACGGGTGTGGTGGGAAAAAGGGTGTGGTGGGAAAAGGTAGTTCACAGGAAATGGGGTCTCTGCCGAAGAAGATGACCCGAAAAATTACAGTTTTGGCCCTTGAAGACAAAAAGAAAATGACAGTTTAGACCCTTGGTCTTTGATTCTCTATTAATACGTATATATACTTTTAAATTTAAAAGAAAATAATACAAATGTTTAAAATGACTGAAATACCCCTCCTTTAATTGGACTTAACGGAAAAGGTTAACAACTGTTAGGAGGAGAGACAAAAATCATTGTGAGGTGTCAAACGTGAGGGATAAATCTGTTAAAACAAAATTGAGGGACGGAAACCATTGAAAGTGACAAACGTTAGGGACCAAAAGTAAACTTTACTCTATAAATTTATATCACTACGAAAATCATTATCAAATCATTTCATATTTAATTTATCATTGTTATACGTTAAATAAATGGAAAATTGGAAAATCACGAAAAAGCAAATGAAAAGGCATACGAATATGGATGTCAAATTAACGAGAAAAAATATGACATTTTTTTGGAATAATTTGTTTCGTTCGAATTTTGATCATATTTTGTATTTTTTCCGATTTAAAAAATAGGGGATGCGAGATTTTTTAATTTAAAAATAAAGTTATAACCGTCTCTTTAATCACACTCATTGAATAAATTAATCTAACAGTATGAGTGTTTTTCAAATTTTCAAGCGTTTTCCCCATATATATATATATGGGCAAGTTCAAAAGAGAAGGTGGTCAATTTGCGAAAAGCCGAAAATAAATATGAACCACATAATTTATTAATTTAGAAATACCATAAATAAAAAATAAAAATTAATTTTAGAAATTAGGATAATTACAATTTTGAATCGGATAAATCCTTAAAAATCTCATAATATCTTTCAAATTTATTTATTTTTTAATTTTAATAAATTCACAATTTTTTTTGTCAAATTTATATAAATTTTTTCTAGATACATTTTTTATAAAAAAAATTCATAATTTTCATCAAATATCACATGTGATATCCACAATTAATTCATTATCTATTTCACCATTTTTTTCCCTATTTTTTGGATTTATGTATTGAATCACATGTGATTAACTTCGTTTAACATATGATCTATTATTATGTATTACAATAATCCCACTATATAAATTTTTGTACATATCACATATGATACTATATGTCTGAATATAAGTCATGCATAATCACATGTGATAATATTTACATCACAAAATATATATAAATATAAATATACATAATCATTAACTAAAATATATACAATTATCACATGTAATAATATGATAATATGATATGTATAAATATTCATATAGTGATATCACATGTGATATTTGGACAAATTTTTTTTTTTATTAAAAGTATATTTAGAAAAAAATAATAATAAAAAAATTTATGAAATAATTAAACTTAAAAAAGTAAATAAATCTAAAAGATATAATGAGAATTTTAAGGATTTATCCAATTCAAAATGATAATTATCTTAATTTTTAAAATTGTTTTTCATTTTTTATTATGATATTTTTAGTTAATATATTATGTGACCCACATTCCTTCTCGATTTCTCGCAAATTAGTTTGTTTCTCGCATGATCCTCCCTATATATATATATATATATATATATATATATATATATGGTTGAATTCACGTGAGACCAACCTGTTTTCGTGAGACCAGAAAATAACACTAAAACTTCACAGTGATTCATTGTGAAGGAACGAAAAACAGCAAACTTTCACAACAAAAACACTGTGAAGGTTTACCTTTACAATACATTCACAGTCTTTTGTTGTAAAGGTTTTGTGTTATTTTTGTGGTCTCACGGAAATAGTCTAGTCTCACATGATCTCAAGTCTCTCTCTCTCTCTCTCTCTCTCTATATATATATATATATATATATATATATATATAAGTTGATGTTAACGTGAGAAGCGTGATAAATGGATCTGAACCGTTGATCACTTTTAATCCCATGCCCTCCCATGAATTACGCCTTAGAAGAGAATTGATCATGTGTGTAACACCCCGGATTTTCGTTATGTAATCGTGGTATTCTTGTATGTATTGCGTTATCGTTAGCACCGCGTTTGGTTTGAAGTTTGAGTTTGGATTTTGGTGGTTTTGGGCAAACCACAGTGATCTACGCGAGTTGCACCGCGACTTGAGGTCGCGGCACAACCCGCGAAACCCTCTGTTGTTTTGGGTTTTAAGGAAGCGGGCGAGTTATGCCGCGACTTGAGGTCGCGGCATAACCCGCGAGAACCCCTGGCCGACATAGGGGTGTTCTGCCTAAATATCTCATTTGGGTTGAAATATCTCAAAGTTTTGAGATTCTCTTTTCTCTCTCTCTCTTTCTTCTTTTCTTTCAAGTTTCCTTCAAGCTGTCGTTTGTTGCTAGTGTTAAGTGCATCATCCGAGGTTTCGGTATATAAAGCTTCATCTTCTCAAAGGCGTCGATATCTAGTTTTCGGGTTTTCGTTTAAAACCTATTTGGTGAGTTCCTACTATCATTCTCTAAACTTTATACATGTCAAAGGTTACATTTTGAACTCCTATATATCTCCATGGTTTTGGATCTACTTTTACTACATTTTGACATAACTTGAGTTTTAGGAGATTTTAGGGTTCCCGATCATTTTCGACTAAACTGATGGGTTCCATCTTATTTGAAGTAAAATGAGGTTTTACTTGCACATTTATGTGGATTATTTGAAAAAATGTATATAAACTCATTTTATGATTTTCATTCTTACCAGCAGTTAAACTTGAAGGAAAGCATTTTGTTTATAAAATGTTTTTATACCATATGACTATCTATGGTTGGTCACATATGTTATTGTGACAAGTCTGTACCATTACTAGTGGATCCCTAGGTTTTGAGTCGGCTTTTATTATTGGGATGTATATTCCCCTTTTTGTAGCTATGGATGCATTTGACCCTCAGGGGCCTTTGGTATGGTTATGTGAGATCGGTTACTAGCAATGGGTCATAATGTAGTCCTAGTGAACGAGTATGACTTGGTTTCCTCGGGGGCCCTCCCTCACATCTTAGTACGGACCTTATTGTTCGTGGCCATGGATTACAAGTATTTAGCTCACAACTCGGATTGTGGCCTACTTTTGTGTTCCGCTGCAATCCTTGGTAAATCGGGTATCCCCCGTCATCGCAAGATTATTTTTCGGACCGATCAGTCCTTATGTGGAAAATATTTCTTTTGTAAACCGAAACTTATTGAAAATATTTCCTTTTGATACAATTGTTTATATCTCTTGAAATTATAAAGTGTATGTTCTCACTAGACTTTAAGCCTAACACTTTTTCTCAAATGATGTGTATAACAGGTTCCCATTAGCGGTGGGTTGCCAAGGGCTTGAGTGACGAGCTTGGTCTCGGGGGCTTTTTGAGATGACTAGTATTTGATGTTGGGCAATTGTTTAAGTCCCATTCTTTTGGTGATGTTGGATTAGCAACTGATGTAATCTAGATAGTTTATGTTTAGATTAGTGTGTTGTTGATTTCCATAGCCGTATGCAGGTTTTTGTAAAGGATTAGTACATTTTCCCTTTTTGGGAGGTTTATAACAAATTCAGATGTCTTCTTGCCCAATTTTCGTTTTTTCAAATTAACACTGAATTTTAGGGTGTTACAAGTTGGTATCAGAGCTCTAGTTTAAGTGATCTAGGCATGAATGTAAGGTGTCTAGATTTATACTGAGTATGTTAAGCATTGATTCATGAGTTTGGGTAGAACTTCTAAGATGGGTTGGTCTTAGAGTCGAAGAAATTATAGTTATCAAACGTCGTAGCGATGGTATTAAAAACCTTTATGTATTGTATGTTCATAATCTCACTTAGCTAATGTTATTATGAGAATATTTATACGTAATTGTGCTTAAAGTACCGTTACTATTACAATTGGTAACATAGTAGTTCGTTCTTTCGTACTTATTCTGTTGGTCTATCTCTTATTCTTTTCGTGCTTGTGTGGCAACCATTACTTAGGTATGGTGAACACACGTGGTCGTCCGTTAGGCGATGGAGATCTTCGCAATGTTAGTTCGCGCGAGCTGAATCCAGTGGTTAGAGTGCAGGCAGTCGTTCCTCCGGGCATGCCACCAATATTTACTGGGGAAGTGGAGCTGGGGCCAAGAGTAGATTTGGCATCCACCAGCCCCGTTATTCAAGTGGCAAACCCTCAAGCTGATATGATGGCCAGCGTCATGCAAATGGTGACGTCGGCCATGGAGAAACAGCAAGAGGTTTTTCAGAAGATGTTGGAGGACCAGGATACGAGCCTCAGGAGGCATGAGGCAGTGGAGGAGAATGTGTTGGTTGGCTCTGGGGGCACTGGGAACAAAGACAGAACTGAGGAGCAAAGAGTTGTCGGTGCTCCAAGAAGTGGGAAGAGTTGTTCCTACAAATCTTTTCTGGGTTGCGGACCACCAGAGTTCTCTGGTTCCGAAGACCCAGTTGCATGCGTTAAGTGGATCCGAGCTATCGAACAGGCCTTCGATTCATTTGAGTGTGGTGATGACCAGAGGGTAAGATTCGATACTCAACTGCTCAGGGGTATGGCGCTAACGTGGTGGAATGTTATCCAGTCCACCCTCTCTCCTACTGTCTTGGCCCAACTGACTTGGGGTGAATTCAAGGTAAAACTGTTGGAAGAATACTGCAACGAGAGGTATATGAATCGGATCGAGGCAAAGTTCTGAGCGCTGGAGAAAAGGAATTTGACGGTGAGAGAGTATACCCGTCAATTCATGGAAAATCTGGGTTAGTGGGGCATGTGGCCTCAACTGAGAAGGAGAAGGTTAAGGCCTATCTGAAGGGTCTACCGTCGAACATGATGACTATGGTCCAAAATTCGAAGGCTTCCAACCTTCGTGAGACGATTGAAGAGGCACAGTTGATGGAGGAGGTTTACGCGAGGGGTAAACAGGAGAAGGCTGTGGCGGTTGTTGAAAAGAGAAAGTGGGAGAGCAGTTCAGTACCTCCCAAGAAAACCCGACCTTTTGTCGGAAACCGAAGCTTCAGCAGTTATCAAGAAGCTAGGTGGTGCCAGAAGTGCAGAACCAAGCACCATGGTAACTGTAACACCACTTCCCAAACTTGTTTCAAGTGTGGTAAATCTGATCACACCACCCGTGATTGTCCGATCAGAGGACTCGTCTGCTATGAGTGCAAGACACCGAGGCACATGAAGAGAGATTTCCCGAAGCTCATGTCGGGTAGCGCGCCAGGGAAGAAAGAGAATCCATCTAGGGTTTCGGGCCGAGCGTTTCAGATGACGGCCGATGAGGCCAAGGCATCCGCTGATGTGGTATCGGGTACATTTCTTCTAAACTCCGTACCTGCGCATGTTTTATTTGATACGGGTGCCAGTTTCTCTTTTATATCTGAGTTGTTCCGTCAAAAGATTGTTATGCCCACTACTAGTCTTGAGGATGCGTTAGTGTTTGAGATAGCAGATGGTAGTCAAGTTCTAATCTGCGGTGTTCTGAAGAAGTGTACTCTCGGAATCAAAGGGAGAGATTTCCCAATCGATTTGTTGCCGATGTTAATCGGGGGTTTTGATGTTGTGGTCGACATGGATTGGTTAGCGAACAATCATGCCGAGTTTGTATGTTCCAAGAAATTAATTCGACTTCCCAATCCCAGTGGCGAAGTTGTTGTGATCTATGGTGAGAAGAGGAAGGGTGAGGTGGCAATAATCACCATGACTAAAGCACGCAAGTGTTTGGTGAAAGGATGCTCGTCTTTCCTAGCCTACGTGATAGACGCCAAGCTAGAGAAGTTAAAGCTTGAAGATGTGAATATTGTGTGTGAGTTTCCAGACGACTTGCCCGGGTTACCACCCGATCGTCAAGTAGAGTTTCAGATTGATCTCGTACCGGGAGCGGCTCCTGTTGCTAGAGCCCCTTACCGGTTAGCGCCAGCGGAGATGCAGAAGATGATGGCACAACTCCAAGAGCTTTTGGAGAAGGGTTTCGTAAGACCGAGCTCATCGCCTTGGGGAGCTCCTGTCTTGTTTGTTAAAAAGAAGGATGGCACAATGAGAATGTGCATCGATTATCGTGAGTTGAACAAAGCAACAGTGAAGAACAAGTATCCGCTTCCCAGGATTGACGACTTGTTCGATCAACTCCAAGGAGTGGGGTGTTTTTCCAAGATCGACTTACGTTCGGGTTACCACTAAGTGAAGGTAAGATAAGAAGACGTTCCAAAGACAACCTTCAGAACACGTTACGGCCATTATGAGTTTCTTGTAATGCCTTTTGGCTTAACGAACGCATCAGCGGTATTTATGGATTTGATGAATAGGGTGTGCCGACCATTCCTCGACAAGTCGTTCATCATATTCATTGATGATATACTCATGTACTCTAAGAGCGAGTTAGAGCACGAGCAACACCTACGCGAAGTTCTCGATGTGTTGAGAAAAGAAAGATTGTACGCCAAGTTTTCCAAATGCGACTTTTGGCTTGAAGAAGTGCAATTCTTGGGTCACGTTGTCACTCGAGACGGAGTGAAAGTGGACCCCTCCAAGATTGAAGCTATGATGAATTGGGAGCCTCCCAAGAGTCCGTCCGAGATCCGCAGTTTCTTGGATATGGCGGGGTACTACCGGAGATTTATTCAGGACTTTTCGAATATCGCTTCTTCCTTGACAGTTTTAACTCGAAAGAATGTGAAGTTCGACTGGACCGAAACGCAAGAGAAGGCGTTCCGAATTCTACAGCAGAAGTTGTGCGAAGCTCCAATCTTATCGTTGCCTGAAGGGTCGGAAGACTTCGTGGTCTATAGCGACGCTTCGAAAATGGGATTAGGATGTGTGTTGATGCAAAGAGGCAAGGTAATCGCTTACGCCTTGAGGCAACTTAAAATACACGAGAAGAACTATCCTACCCACGATTTGGAGTTAGCAGCGGTGGTGTTCGCCTTGAAGCTTTGGTGACATTACCTCTATGGCACAAGATGTACACTCTACACGGATCATAAAAGCCTAAAGTATGTCTTTGATCAAAAAGAGTTGAATATGAGGCGAAGGCGGTGGCTCGAGTTGCTCAAGGATTACGATTGTGAATTGTTTTACCATCCCGGTAAGGCGAACGCGGTGGCCGATGCGTTAAGTCGGAAGGACTATAGCGGAAGTATTCGGGCTACCCATTCAAGAATCGAGTTAGTGTCTAGTCTTGTTGAAAAGATCAAGACATCGCAGGTAGAAGCATTGTTGGAGGAAAATCTCAAGGAGGAAGTCATGACGAAGCAGCGTTTGCTCTTAACGGAGGATAGCCGTGGGGTAAAACTGTTTAGCGGTTGTGTGTGGGTGCCCAAAGTTAGGGGTAACCGTGATCTATTGCTTGAGGATGCTCACAAGTCCAAGTATTCCATTCATCCAGGAAGTACAAAGATGTACAGGGACTTGAAGTTGCATTATTGGTGGCCAGTAATGAAACTTGATGTGGCGCGTTACGTAGAGCGTTGTGTGATGTGCTCGCAAGTTAAGGCCGAACATCAACGACTGTATGGGAGTCTTGAGTCCTTAGATATTCTCGAGTGGAAGTGGGAACATATTACCATGGACTTCGTGACGAAGTTGCCTAAAACTCTTCGAGGTCACGATACCATTTGGGTAATAATCGATAGATTGACTAAGAGCGCTCACTTCTTGGCTATGCGCGAGACTTTACCGATGGACAAGTTAGCAAAGCTTTACATCGATGAAGTGGTCTCGAGGCATGGAATACCCTTATCGATCGTGTCGGATCGCGACAGTCGGTTTACTTCGAACTTTTGGGATGGGTTTTAGAAAGAGCTTGGTACGCGAGTAAAGTTGAGTACGACTTACCATCCACAGACCGACGGGCAAAGCGAGAGAACGATCCAAACGCTGGAAGACATGTTGAGGTCTTGTGTCATCGATTTCGGGGGTAGTTGGAACTCTCACCTACCTTTGGTGGAGTTTGCTTACAATAATAGCTACCACTCGAGTATTGGGATGGCACCATTTGAGGCGTTGTACGGGCGGAAGTGTCGATCTCCCGTGTGTTGGCTCGAAGCAGGAGAGAAGCAATTCGCCGGACCTGAGATCGTGCAAGAGACGGATGATAAGGTCAAGTGCATTCGTGAAAGATTGAAAGCGGCTCAGGATCGGCAGAAGAGCTATGGCGATAAGAAGAGGCGGCCTATGGAGTTTCAAGTGGGCGACCGTGTGTTGCTTAAGGTGTCGCCATGGAAGGGCATTATCAGGTTCGAAAAACGTGGGAAGCTGAGTCCCCGTTTCCTTGGACCTTTCAAAGTGCTTAAGCGGGTGGGTTTACAAGCCTACCAATTGGAACTGCCGCCGAAGTTGAGCAGAATCCACAACACGTTCCATATTTGTTACCTTCGGAAGTGTTTGGCGGAGGAAGAAAGTGTCATTCCCCTCTCAGAATTAAGAGTGGACGAGGGTAACCGTTGTGTAGAAGAACCCGACACTATCTTAGAGAGAAAGTCTAAGAAGTTGTGTCACAAAGAGGTCACTATGGTCAAGGTGCAGTGGAAGCATCATTGGGGAGCCAACGTGACGTGGGAAGCCGAGGAGGATATGAAGCGAAGATATCCTCGCCTTTTCGAGTAAATGGGATTTCGGGGACGAAATCATTCCCAATTTGGGGAGGATTGTAACACCCCGGATTTTCGTTATGTAATCGTGGTATTCTTGTATGTATTGCGTTGTCGTTAGCACCGTGTTTGGTTTGAAGTTTGAGTTTGGATTTTAGTGGTTTTGGGCAAACCATAGTGATCTACGCGAGTTGCACCGCGACTTGAGGTCGCGGCACAACCCGCAAAACCCTCTGTTGTTTTGGGTTTTAAGGAAGCGGGCGAGTTATGCCGCGACTTGAGGTCGCGGCATAACCCGCGAGAACCCCTGGCCGACATAGGGGTGTTCTGCCTAAATATCTCATTTGGGTTGAAATATCTCAAAGTTTTGAGATTCTCTTTTCTCTCTCTCTTTCTTCTTTTCTTTTAAGTTTCCTTCAAGCTGTCGTTTGTTGCTAGTATTAAGTGCATCATCTGAGGTTTCGGTATATAAAGCTTCATCTTCTCGAAGGGGTCGATATCTAGTTTTCGGTTTTTCGTTTAAAACCTATTTGGTGAGTTCCTACTATCATTTTCTAAACTTTATACATGTCAAAGGTTACATTTTGAACTCCTATATATCTCCATGGTTTTGGATCTACTTTTACTACATTTTGACATAACTTGAGTTTTAGGAGATTTTAGGGTTCCCGATCATTTTCGACTAAAATGATGAGTTCCATCTTATTTGAAGTAAAATGAGGTTTTACTTGCACATTTATGTGGATTATTTGAAAGAATGTATATAAACTCATTTTATGATTTTCATTCTTACCAGCAGTTAAACTTGAAGGAAAGCATTTTGTTTATAAAATGTTTTTATACCATATGACTATCTATGGTTGGTCACATATGTTATTGTGACAAGTCTGTACCATTACTAGTGGATCCCTAGGTTTTGAGTCGGCTTTTATTATTGGGATGTCTATTCCCCTTTTTGTAGCTATGGATGCATTTGACCCTCGGGGGCCTTTGGTACGGTTATGTGAGATCGGTTACTAGCCATGGGTCATAATGTAGTCCTAGTGAACGAGTATGACTTGGTTTCCTCGGGGGCCCTCCCTCACATCTTAGTACGGACCTTGTTGTTCGTGGCCATGGATTCCAAGTATTTAGATCACAACTCAGATTGTGACCTACTTTTGTGTTCCGCTGCAATCCTTGGTAAATCGGGTATCCCCCGTCAACGCAAGATGAGTTTTTGGACCGATCAGTCCTTATGTGGAAAAGATTTCTTTTGTAAAACGAAACTTATTGAAAAGATTTTCTTTTGATACAATTGTTTATATCTCTTGAAATTATAAATTGTATGTTCTCACTAGGCTTTAAGTCTAACACTTTTTCTCAAATGATGTGTATAACAGGTTCCCATTAGCGGTAGGTTGCCAAGGGCTTGAGTGACGAGCTTGGTCTCGGGGGCTTTTTGAGATGACTCGTATTTGATGTTGGTCAATTGTTTAAGTCCCATTATTTTGGTGATGTTGGATTAACAACCGATGTAATCTAGATAGTTTATGTTTAGATTAGTTTGTTGTTGAATTACATATCCGTATGCAGATTTTTGTAAAGGATTAGTACATTTCCCCTTTTTAGGAGGTTTATAACAAATTCATGTCTTCTTGCCCAGTTTCTGTTTTTTTTTCAAATTTACACTGAATTTTAGGGTGTTACAATGTGCATCTCGGTGCATGTCATCCTAATGTGCGTTCATTTCTCATTCAACGGTTGATAACCACTTCTCACGCTTCTCACATTAACATTAACTTCTCATCGGAACCCAACCCTATATACTAATAGATATTTTTAGTGTTACATATCGTGTGAGAATTTGAGGTTAACGTGAGAAGTGGATCTAAACCGTACTCCTTTAATTTCAATCTATTATTGATTTTGTCTATTTTATAATTTCATGATATATTATTACCTTTATCTCATTTCTATTTTTTTTTCTTAGGAGCATAACCCACAATGCTAAAATAATATTTGTGTATTGTTTATTCAAATATTAGATTGTTACTTGCAAATGGGTCGTAAATCTACATTTTTATATTCACTTATTGTATGATATATATGTAACACCCTAAATTTTAGCGGAAATAAAATTCGAAAATAATTGCAATATGACGGCTATAAATTGGCAAACCTGGGTATATATATAAACCTGTTGTAAACAACCCCAAAGTATCATCCCGATAGAACGGGGAAAACAAACTATAACCTTTATAATTAATCAAATGAAGAATATACTAACAACCTAATAATCTAACTTAAATAAGAAAGATTAATGTCGGGTGTTGCTATTTTTCCAAAAGTATGCCCGCTATCCAAAATATCGGTCTACACATCTCCCAAAAAGACCGCTCTTGGCCTCAAAGTCATCCACTCATTCCCGACGAACCCCACCGGAAACCTGACCTGTTATACATGTCATTTTAAGAAAAAATGTTAGGCTAGAGCCTAGTAAGATCAAACATTTGCAGTTTAAATAATTAATGTAAAGGTGAGTAAAAGAATTTCTTTTGTACAATGATAATAATAGAATGATACAAAAATGCTCTTTGAAATATAGCAAGTACATCTTGGGTTAACGGGGGAGACCCGCTTACTAACACAAATGACGGAACACAAGAGTAAGTCATTCGATGAGTCAGTAAAGCCAATACACAAATAAAGTACACGCAAGGGATGTCAGGCTCAGTGGCTTTAAGCGTACACCCACGGAAACTCAAGTTCAACCCCAAGGGGTTCCTACATCGAGCTCCTCATACAATATTGTAGTACTTGAGCACGAAGGACTTATACCACATCCGATGCCTATCGTGCCTCGACGTGGAAAACTAGTCGTCCCACGCCGGAACAATAATAAATCAAACACGGGGTTATGACTCCCAAATACATCAATTAAGCCAAATAATGCTCACAAGGCTCAACAAATAATCCCAATAATGAATATTATGCATAAATGACATGAAGGGGTGATTTCCACCAAAACCATTTCCGTTGTTTACCAAAAGATCACTAGTCAAAATTATATGATCCTTCTTTCGTTTTCAAATCCCAAAATATGGTACAAGCTAATTTACAAACTTATCAGCAGTTAACCACCATCTCCATATTCTCAAAATCATAGGTTTCACATAGTAAATACCATCTATTTAAATGAAATCCCAAGCATAGATAAGTTATTTGAACATTGTTAACATTTATAAACCTCCATTTCACCAAGTCGCCATAAAATCTAAAATCCCCAAAAGTTAGGTTTAACATACAACTCTATGAATCAAATATATAAAAGGGGAATATTTAGGTATCTAAAAATCCACCTTTAACATGTATAAAGTTTAGAAAAATGTAAGAACTCACCTTAGTAGTTTTCTCAAAAGAAAACTCAACCCTAGAATGGAGTAGATTAGAGACGAGAAATTTAACCACTTGAGAGTTCACCAACAACACTTCCTAAAAGTGTTAAGGACCACCATTAATGCTTATGAGCTACCATAAATGATGAAAGAGGTTTTTTAGGGGAGAATACTTACTGATTTCAGCAGAGAGAGTCGCTCCCAAAACCCTAGAATCAGATAAAATGACTGAAAATCGCGACTTGGCTTTTTATACCCAAATTACTCCGTCCGCGATAGTGACATGCGAGAGTGACATTTGTCACTTGTTGGTGATTTTAGTGAAATCATCGGTCATTTTGTGTAATTGGATTCACAAGATAATAATGGAGTTTGTAGATAAGTTACAACACGAGTTAGGAGGTGTGGAGTGCACACTCGTGTAAGCTAACTATGACCCGGGATTGTTGGAATGTCATTTGGTGTGCGTGGGACAAAACAGAGGCTCACGCGGGTTGTGCCGCGGGTTAACCCGCGCGGCTACCTGCGTGGTGCACTGTTTCGTGTGGGAGACAGTGGCTTACGCGAGTTGTGTCGCGGGTTTAACCCGTGCGACTACCCGCGTGGTGCACTGGTTTTGGGAAAAACAGAGGATCACGCGGGTTGTGCTGCGGGTTAACCCACGCGGCTACCCGCGTGATGCACTGTTGCAGGTGCGGTTTGTAACCCCCAATCATCCCTTTTGTAACTACCAAATTGATTTATAACCTACACCATTTGACCAATTAACAATCAATACCATTAAATGAGTGATTATTATCATTAATAATATAGCATCGGTTATATTACTCTATGTGTTTAAATAGAATCGTTTTCTGCCTAAAACGATACCGGTGAATTTGAGATTATCCTCGAGTGAATTTCGTGATACCCAGGCAGAATAGGGTCAAAATATCACTTAAGGAAAGTGAGCTCTCACGCGATCTCACATTCTATCCAAGTCGATCACTCCTCTCCCTCTCTACCCATCGAGTTCTACACCCAACACCCCCAACAACTCTCGCGGGCAAGGTCGCGCCAGGACCCCCACTCTCGGTACAAACGGGGCGATAGTGCCCTGCGATTGTGACCATGTCACTCTCGCATGGCACAATCGCGAGAAACGTACCGTAGGTCCTTGACCCCCGGCGATTGTGCCTCCGCGATTGTGACATCCTGTCACTCTCGCAGACACTGTCGCGAGCAACCCCAAAATTCTAAATTTTGGCACTTTTCAGCCCACGATGCTAAAATCTGATAAGCTTGATATAAAACTGATAAATCCCTAAAATATTAACGTTCCAAAATGAGTAAAATAATGCATAGGTTCTCAAAATTCGGGGTGTTACAATATATATACACACACTAATAGATATTTTTAGTGTTACATTTGAGAAATTGAAGTTTTATGAGAATGTGACAAAACTTATTCAATATTTAGAAAAGAATTGACAAAAATAAATTGCTAAGAAGATCAAAATCAGATTTGTGAACATAAACTAAATTTAAGAAGACACGATTTAAGAAGATGAAAACAAACGAAATTGCTTACCAAGAACATAATAAACATATTTGTTATCAAACAATGGTGGACATCCATCAAAACTCATGGTTTATAATGAAACACAAGATTTAGATTCAAGAAGAAAAAGGAAATCATAAATCTAACTTGGTAGATTCAAAATCTTCTTTATCAAACAAAATGCAAGTTATTCAAAATCTAATGAAAACAGGAACATGAAATTACCTTTGGGGTTTTTCCATTCAACCCTAATCATCGACTCATCGTACCGGAATCTGGGGTTTTGGAAGGGAGAAACAAAAAGGAAAGAAATACCAAATTGGTTAAAATGCTTCTTAACTTGTAATTTATAGTTTTTTAAATTCTATTTCCTCTCAGCTCAAACTAGCCGTCACCGAACCTATTTTTCTGAATTAATTGTTCAATTTTGCTATTGTAACTAGGGGTGGCAAAAAGTGACCCAACCCGAACCCAACCCAAAATTAGCAGGTTGGGTTGAGAACTTCAACCCATTTAAGTTAAATGGGTCAACCCGCTTAACCCATTTATTAATTGGGTTTGGGTTGGGTTGAAATTTTCAACCTGATTTCGACTCATTTACAACCTGATTTTGACCCATTTACAACCTTTTCTAACCCATTTACAACCTGTTTCTAACTCATTTATAATATTACCTAATATTTTATTTTTAATTATTAATCAATATTTAATACAATTAATATTTTAATATAATTCTTAAAGGTTAAAAAATAATTTCTATATTGAAATTTGAAAGTTGAAAACCCTAATCGATTAAATCAGTAAATCTTATTCCTAATTTGAAACGCCATACGCCTCCAGCCTCCTCTCCTCCCTCTTACATCATATGCAGTCGGTGCAGATCTTCCTCCCTCTTCACCGACGACTCCTCTCCTCTCCCTCTGTTCCACGGTGACTCCTCTCCTCTCCCTCTGTTCCACGGCGACTCCTCTCCCTCTGTTCCACAGCTTCACGACGAGTTTAGTTCCATTGTTCACGGTAAACTTGTAATCTTAACTTGATCGACTTCAGTTCCATTGTTCGACTTCAATTCTTAACTTGATATATATTTATAATCTTAACTTGACCGACTTCAGTTCCATTGTTACTTGTATATGTTTATAATCTTAACTTGATCAACTTCAGTTCCATTGTCATGGAATGAAGTAGTTTAAGCATTTTTATTTCATTTATAATTTTAAAATTAAATGGGTCAACCCAGGTTCAATCCATTTATTTAACAGGTTGGGTTGATATAATCATAAGCAGGTCAACCCGCTACCAATCCATCAACCCAATAGGTTGGGTTGGGTTGGGTTGAAAATCTCAACCCATTTAATTAAACAGGTTGGGTTGGGTTGAGATTTTCAACCCAATTAATAAATGGGTTGAACTCGAACCCAATCCAACCTAACCTATTTACACCCCTAATTGTAACTTGTAAGTCGTGGGAAGTCAACACCTTTTGAATATAATATTAGGCCATTGGGTTGTTATTTGCTTAACCAAACGTAGGTCATATACATTGTATTTCCCTGTGACTCGGCCTATACTTGGGCTAAGTTTGGCGTTTCTTTTATGTTTATAGATTTATTAAAACAAATTAAAATGGTTAAGAAATAATTAAAAAAAATAGAAAAGAACTTAGGTTTTTATTTAAGCACCTTGGTTCTTATTAGAATATATGGCTAGACAAGAACCTCTATCTCACAGTGGACGTTCTTATAAAACCCCCAACAGGAATCTTAACAAAAACTTTCGTTATGGATGTTCTAATATATTATAAAACATTATTACAAACAGATCTTATGAAATCCCATTAACTATCTCATGAGATTTTTAAATCATATGTTTGTGGGATTTCTAAACTTTCTTCTAAAACGAACGTAGGATTTAAATGGAATCTAATTCCAAATCCTACTAAATCCAGAAAATCGCAAATCAAATGGTCCATAGAGAAATTTGGTTGGATTTGGAAGACAATTTTAACAAAGTTGTCAGTCTGTTAGTCTGTCACCTACACCAAATCGTATGGTTTCATCACAAATGAGCAATCTAGAGAAATAATGATAAATAACCAAAATACTCATTTGTGATATTTTTATAGTACTTTTTTATACTATCAATACTATATGGTGATAATATTAATAGTATTATTAATTGGCGGCATAGCAAAAGTGGTGGTGGTGTCGAGGACGACGACAGTGATGGTGGCGGCGACAAATACGACAACAAGGAGTGCAACCCATAAGTGAAGGCATACGAGAGAGCATCACGAGTTCAATCCTCATCACAAAAGGGGGTTTATTTGTAGTCTTCTTTACTGTGGCCAATCTTGGGCTAAATGACTTCCCCTCATCACCATTTGATATGCATTAGGGGTGTTCATCGGTTGACATTTAATGTATGTTAGGGGAACCGAACCGATCCAATCATCCATTGGATGTTGGATTTTTCCAATCCAATGGATGATTGGATCGGTTCAGTTCCATCCATTGGATATTCTTATTGGATATCTATTGGATCGAATTGGAATCATCCGACATCCAATGGATGATCGGATCGGATCCATCCAATGTGTTAATTTAATGCAATTCTCTAATAATTAAACAAACTGATTAATCATTTTTATTTTGTGTTAAAACCAACACATGTGAGACTAAGAATTCAAAAACCAACATAAAACAGATTTAGATTTAAGCAAATTGTAAAAAAAATAATTGGATGATAGTTGGATGGAAAATTGAATGGTAATCGGATGGTTAATTGGATGGGGAATTGGATGTTGGTCGGTTCGGTTCAGTCGGTTTTGGCCGGTTATGGACTGCCATTCAAGAACTGACCAATCCAAATTGGATGTTGAGATTTTCAATCCGATCCGATCTAATTACAATTAGATAACTAGAAGCGTACTCGTGCAATCAGCGAGATACATCACGATTTTAATGTTTCATTTTATTTTTTTGTCGATTTACAGTACGATTTTGGATGGTTTTGAGAAAGTGATAATGTTTTTTTTTTTTTATAAATTTGTTTAATTTAGGCTTAATAATATAATGTTTTTTATATAAAAAAATTAAGTATTTTGTTAGAATTCAATGATTATCTTATATTTTAATGACATCTAGAAAAAATAATCAATTACATATTTAATAATATAATTAAAACAAAATTATAGTAATATAATATATTAATTAATAGTGATACATGGAAAGGTCTGCATAAATGGAAGACCATGCACATACTAATTGGTGGGTGTTAGAAGCCTGCAGTAGTAATATGTATTTTGTGCTTTGATACTTGTAAATTAAGATATTTCTAAAATCTTGCGTAAAATGATGGTACCTTATGTCTAATAATTTGTATTTAAGAGTTTTTTATCCGTGTTTTATAATATAGTATAAATTATGATCGGTCGGATTCTATCGGATCAGTTGACTTTCTACACACCCCTAATATATGCATTACATGTTTCAAGTTATTTGGCCTTGATGGCTTGATAACACACATTTAGTATGCGTCAGTTTTTTCCAAATAAAGAACAATATTAATTAATTTTGCTTTCTCGTTTTATAATAAAATTTTATATCCTGCAATTGCATTTCTTTACTAATCATTTAATAAATTACATTAATTTAAGAGTAAATTACGCTTTTGGTCCTTATGGTTTGTTGAATTTTTTTATTTCTATCCTTGTAGTTTTGAAATTATGTTTTCATCCTTATGGTTTATAATTCATTACTTTTTTCATCTTTATGATTTAAATTTTATTGTTTTTGTCATCCCTATAATTTATAATTCATTTTTATTTTCGTTCTTTATACTTAAAAATAGTGTTTTGACCTCAGAGATGAAAATAGAATTGAATTGCAAATCACAAGGACGAAAACCGAAATTTCAAAATCACAGGGACGAAATCCACAATTTCTAACAAATAACAAGGACGAAAAACGTAATTTACTGTTTATTTAATTTGTTACATATTGGTCAACAAACACACATTAGCTTATATAAAATTAAAATTTTGATTTGATAAAAAATAAAAACTAATAATAATATACTTCTTATATTAAATATATGAATAGTCAAATAGGGTTGGGTTCCGGTGAGAAGCGTGAGAAGTGCTTATAGACCGTTGGATAAGAAATGGACGCATATTAGGATGAGATACACTAAGATAAGATGCACCGAACTGTACCAAATCAATTTCCTTATAAGGGGTTGTTTGACAGTTGTTGAATGATTTGGTGCAGAATGATTAAGAGGCTCTTATGATATAATGTGAAATGAAATATAATTGTTTACTAATTAAGAATGAAATCAGGGCTCTGAAAAGTTAAGGCAAAATACAAAATTATTCACAGGGTTTTGGAACCATTAAGAGACAAACATTTTTTTTACCAAACAAGATTTACCTCTTAGAGCATCTCCAACAGCTATGCTATAATTTTTCTAAAATAGAGTAGAAAAACTTAAAATCTCTAAAAAAAATTACATCTAACTCCAACAGCTACTCTATTTTAGCAATTCTATCATCAATTATATTAATAAAATATTATTTCTCTCTCCTAAACACACAACTTCAATGTTTCCTATTGGTAGAAAAGAATCTCTCTCTTAAATATGGAGTTTTAGAGATTTCTCCAAATTTAGAGATTTTTACCTTCTCTCTCTTCTTTTCTCTATTTTAGCATACGATATAACATCGCTGTTGGAGCAAAAAAGTTGCTAAAATCTCACTTTTTTTCTAATTTAGCATAGCTGTTGGAGATGCTCTTAACGATTCAAAGGTTACCTCTTAATGGAACCATTAAGAGGTAAACAAACAACCCCTAAGTCGCAATTCATGTGAGGGTTTGAGATTAAAAGAGATCAACGGTTCAGATCAACTTTTCACGCATCTCACCGTTAACTCAACTTGATACTTCACCTAGTCCAATAATGATAATTAAGATGATAACAATAATAAAATAATAGCAGCACCCTCTCAACAGAGGGAGGGGTTCGGTTCCGTAAGACTGCCTGTTTTGACTAAACCTGAAACCTTCACACCAAAACCACCGAAAAAATACAAAAATAAACCTTTATAATGGTTTTGTTGTGAAGGTCCAATTTGTACCTTCACAGTATTTTGCTATGAAAATACAATTTTTATTGTAGTCAGTGTCATGAAGACACGAGGCTGGTTTCACATGAACCTAAGTTACCCTCGAAATATAGTAATTCACTTATTAATGCCAGGTACAGGGGCAAAAACAAACTAGAAAGTAAAACAACATGAAAATCAAAATTCAAACGTCAACAATTAACATCAATAAACCTCATTCTTACGACCTTTCAACTTCAACTCTATTTCATCTTTTCTTGTTGATTATATCCATTGCTTGGGTATTGGACTTTTGGGTTGTATCGCAATCATGCCTCCATTTTTGAACAATTGGAACCATCGACGGATCTAGCTTGGTGGCATGGGTGGCACGTGCCACCGTATCTTTTCTCTTACGAAGGGTAAAAATTTTAGCTTCGTGAAAGGTGCAACCGTATCGTTTTGGAAACTTCAAGAATGTGCAACCGTAACTTGTAATCAACCAAAAAACCAAAAAAAAACTTTTGAAATCAACCAAAAAACCGAAAAAAAAACTCTTTACATCAACCAAAAATACCGAAAAAATCTCGCGAAATCGATAAAAAGGTTAAAAATCCGTCGAAATTAAGCAAAATAACTTTAAAAATTCCTCGAAATGGTGGAATTAGGCCAAAAAAACACATAAGACAATGTTTAACGTCGGTAAAAAGATGAAGACACGTCGATAAAAATCGTGCTTTTTGTAATTGTTTTTTGTCTATACTATGTGGTGTCACCGTATAAAAAAAATTCTAGATCCGTCCCTGATTGGAACCCCATGCCACCGTATATATATATATATATATATAGGGTTGGGTTCCGGTGAGAAGTTGAGTTAATTGTGAGAAACGTGAGAAGTGGTTATCGACCGTTGGATGAGAAATGGGCGCACATTATGATGAGATGCACCGAGATGCACCATATTAATTCTCTTCTAAGCCGAGATCAACGGTTAACCTGCCGCCTTCGGGGCCGTTTACCAAATTCTTACGCGGATAAGCGCTTACCAATAAAATTTAACACTATCACTTACTTAGCGGGTAAGATTTTAGTCCACAAAAACGGTATCGTATGCAACAATTTTCCCAATAAGCGCTTACCGATAAAATTTAACACTATCCCTTACTTACCGGGTAAGATTTTAGTCCACCAAAACGGTATCGTATGCAACAATTTTCCCGGTAAACGCTAACCATAGTAAGAGTCTTCGCCATCACTTACCAGGGTAAGACTATTGGTCCTTACCTTAGCTCTTACCGGGTAAGATTCTTGGTCATTGTCATCTTCATCCATAAGGTAATATGACTTGGTAAGCGCTTGGTAAACGGCCCATTCCTTTCACTAGCCTCCTCATCAAGCCATTGTCCACTGAACCATTTGCATTTCACTTTAGTAATTAAAGATAGATGAAAAAATCATCACAAATACCATATGTTTCTATTAATCTTTTAATCCTTTTACTACTAACAACATCCAAATCAGAGGGAGATCCCAGACCATTAAATTAGCTTGTTATAGAAAGTTGTGATGGATACGCCAAGAAACAGCGATTACTTTGCGCAAGAGTTGGCTGTCTCAGGGACGGCAGACGAGTCGGCCTACATGCTGGCGGACTGCTGGAACACTTTGGATGAAAATTCTTGTACCGAATGTTTGGAGAGCGCGTTTGCATCGATCTTACAATGTTTGCCATCGTCCGAGGGACGGGTACTCTACACTGGATGTTTCATGAGGTATTCTAATACCAATTTCCTCAACCCTGAGCCAACACAGGGCAACAATGGAGGTAACCTCAAGTTTTTCCTGTATTAAGGCAGCATCTCGGTACAACAAAATCAACTTTATAGAACACCAAATATATCTAAATATATATATATATATATATATATATATATATATATATATATATATAATGTATCTAATGTTCTATGTCAACGGTCCTACAACATTTCTGTTTTAGTTTCTCTAGAAACAAGGGTCCTCTTTCAAAGTAAAAAACCTAATTTTCAATTCTACCGTTAAGATAGAGAACTTCATTAATATATCTATTATTGAAGATAAAAATTTTATTCAAAAACCATATCGGCACCAGGATTGCTGGAACACTGTATGCTGATTTCGGGTTAGCCAGATCTTTTCAACAAGATAAAAACCATATCAGCATCGGGATTGCTGGAACACTGTATGCACATCGATCAGGTGTTCTTTTTTTTATTTCTGTTTTTTTCGAATACAGGGTGATTGTTGTGTTTTAATATTGTAGTGGATACATGGCTCCAGAATATATAGCTCATGGTCAATTAACCGAAAAGTAGACGTATATAGTTATGGTGTGTATTAAACTAATAGAGGGCATATTAGTCTTTTTGTACGATTAGATGTGTTTTGTGTATAAATGGGGTTTTGTCCTTTCTTTCTCAATTGAATGAAATAAGAAGAAATCTTTCTCCTTCTCTCTAGAAACCTCTTTTCTCTCTTTTCTCTGTTTGTTATGGTATCAGAGCAGTTCGCTTTTCGCTTAGGCAAAGTTCAAAAATGGTGAATCCTCCAGATCCTACTTCAGTTAATGTTCCTATGGCTTCATCAGACACATATCCATTTTTTCTACATCATTCAGACAACACCGGTTTGGTGTTGGTATCACAACAGTTGATCGGTGATAACTATTCATCGTGGAGTCGATCTATGATGATAGCACTCTCGGTAAAGAACAAGATCGACTTTATTGACGAATCAATCGATAAACCAGAAGATCGAATCAGACAAAACTTAATGCTTGGGTTCGAAACAACAACATGATTATCTCATGCATTCTCAACACGGTATCAAAAGAAATTTCAGCAAGCATCATGTATGTGGAAACAACCTCTGAAATGTGGAAGGAATTGAAGGAACGTTTTTCACAAGGAAATGGACCGAGGATTTATCAGGTCCGTAGAGAAATTGTGAGTTTGACTCAAGATCAAGATTTGGTGGGAGCATATTTTACGAAATTGAAAGTGCTTTCAGAAGAACTTGCAAATTATAGACCTCATTGCAGTTGTGCAAAATGTGATTGTGGAGGGATGAAAGCTATAGAGACGTATTTTGAAAATGAGCAGAAAATGAACTTTCTTATGGGATTATCTGATTCGTTTTCTCAGATTCGTGGACAAGTTCTACTCATGGATCCCATGCCTCCAATCAATAAGGTGTTTTCTTTGGTTTCACAGGAAGAAAAACAGAGGTCTGTATCCAATATTGGGAAATCTTTTCCTCCGATGGCTTTTAGTGTTAATGCTCAAAACAAGGGACAAATGAATAGGTATGGCTCAAATAAACAGAGACCTTTTTGCACTCATTGTAAGATGCAGGGACACAAAGTGGAAAAATGTTACAAGTTGCACAGTTTTCCACCGGGTTACAAGGTCAATGCGAGGCCTAATTCACGTAACCACTTCAGCAATATGGTCCAAGATATGTCTTCAACAGACTGCGAGCATCTCATAATGGTCTTGTCTAATCGTCTAAGCAACAACAATGTGTTTTCAGGTCCATCAGAACCGAATATGCAACAAAATACAGGTACGCATCATGTTTTGTCACTTCATACATGTGCGTTTTCATCATCTGCCTGGGTTCTTGATTCGGGAGCATCAAGACATATTTGTTGCAATACTAATATGTTTACTAGCATCTACGATATTAAGGAATCAAATGTCAAATTACCGAACAACACAATCATTCCGGTCTCTGGCATTGGTACAGTAATGTTGAACAATACTTTCAAACTTGAAAAAGTGTTGTATGTGGCTCAATTTCATCTAAATCTTATATCTGTTGGTGAGCTTACGCGTGCAGGAAATTATAAAGTCATTTTTCATCAATACGGTGTTGTGATTCAGGATTTGAAAATAAGGTTGATGATTGGCAATGTTGATAAAGTTGGAGACCTCTACGTCTTATATTCAAAAGATCAAATACGGAAGTGTTGTTGTGAACAATGTTTCTATCGACATTTGGCATAGGAGATTTTGCCATCCTTCACATGAAGTTCTCGATGTTCTTAAACGCACTTTGTTTCCTGAAAGTAGCTATTCTACTAGTAATAGTTCCCCCTGTATGATTTTGCCCACTGGCTAAACAAAGACGATTACCCTTTGTGTCGTTGAATAATATTGCTCATGAAACTTTTGATCTGGTTCATTGCGATGTATGGGGATCGTTTCACAATCCTAGCCATCAAGGCCATAGATTCTTCTTAACAATTGTAGACGATCACAGTCGGTTTACATGGGTCTACATGATTAAGCACAAATCTGAGGTATCGATGGTTATTCCCTAGTTCTATACTATGATATAAACATAATTTGGGAAGAAAATTAAGATAATGCGATCGGATAATGCAAAGGAGCTTGAACTTACTAATTTCTTTAATGCTAAAGGAATTATTTCTCAAAAATCATGTGTCGAAAGGCCCGAACAAAATTCAGTTGTGGAAAGAAAACATCAGCACTTGTTAAATGTTGCTCGGACGTTGTTCTTTCAGTCCAATATACCCATTTCCTATTGGTCTGAATGTGTTCTAACGGCGACTTTTCTTATAAATAGAACCCCATCTAAAATGTTGGGTAATATCACTCCTTATGAGTTGTTATTTTATAAATCACCTGATCATTCCATGATCCGTGTGTTTGGTTGTCTGAGTTTTGATTCAACCTTAGTATCTAATAGACATAAATTTTCTCCCAAAGCTATACCGTGTGTATTAGTGGGGTTTCCTATTCATATGAAAGCATACAAGTTATTGGATCTTCAATCCAGAAAATGTTTTTACTCACGTGATGTTGTTTTCCATGAAAGCATTTTTCCTTTTCAAGATGGTTCACAATCATCGAGAATTGATAGTGATAATCCCTTTGATGATGTTGTGATTCCAATGTCTATGCCTCAAGAAAAACAAAATGAAGTTCCCAATATACCCAATGATTTCAGAATCTGTCCACTGAGTCACAAGCTGAGATTCGTGATGAAGAAACATTCAATGAAGTTCGTGCTGGTACAATGCCAAGGAGGACTTCTCGGCAACATAAACCGCCATCTTATCTCAAGGATTTCCATTGTAATACTCATTCTTTTACCGGTCAACAGCCTCGCTATCCGATTGCTAGTGTTTTATCTTATGAGTGATTGTCACCTTCTTTTAAGGCTCTATCTATTGCTATTTCTTCTAATGTGGAGCCTAGGACATATGCTGAAGTTTTCAAACACAAAGAGTGGGTGCAAGCTATGGAACAAGAGTTAGAATCCATGAAAACTAATAATACATGGTCAATAGTTCCAAAGCCGGAAGGAAAGAATGTAGTTGGATATACAAAGTGAAACTTAAAGCTGATGGAACGGTAGAGAGATACAAGGTCAGGCTTGTAGCCAAAGGTTTCACACAACAAGAAGGTGTTGACTACTTAGATACGTACTCTCTGGTTGCCAAACCAGTGACGATCAAAACGATGCTTGCGTTAGCAGCAATACGTAAGTGGGAATTGATTAAATTAGATGTCAACAACGCCTTCTTGCATGGGAACTTGGATGAAGAGGTTTATATGAAGATACCTCAAGGGCTTTCCATTCAGGGGGAGTCCAACATGGCTTGTAAGCTTCACAAGTCCATTTATGGTCTAAAACAGTCATCGAGGCAGTGGTATGCCAAGTTTTCTGATTTTCTCATGAGTATTGGATTTGTTCAATCCAAGGTTGATTACTCCCTTTTCCAAAAAGGTATAAATGGTGACTATGTGGTTGTTCTTGTTTACGTAGATGACATCATTGTCAAGGGACCTTCTTTATCGGTGGTTGAAGGTGTTAAAGTTCAATTGAGCAATCGTTTCAAGTTAAAAGACCTTGGGGATTTGAAGTACTTTCTTGGGTTAGAGGTTGCTCGTTCTGAAAATGGAATATTTGTGTCACAACGACATTATGCTCTTCAATTATTAGAAGACACCGGTTTATTAGCAACAAAGCCTTCCATTAATCTAATGAGTTCTCAATTTTATCAAGCCAATGAAGATGGAGAGCCACTTTAGAATCCGTCACAGTATAGAAGACTGGTTGGTCGTCTTCTGTACTTAACCTTCACGAGACCTGATGTATGTTTTACTGTTTATAAACTCGCTCCATACATGTCAACTCCTACAACAACTCATTGGAACGCTGCTATTCACCTTCTACGATATATCAAACAACAGCCTGGACAAGGAATTTTTTTGTCTGCTCAGTCTTCAACTCAGATTCGAGCTTTTTGTGATTCTGATTATGGCATGTGTGTTGATACTAGACGATCAACAACTGGATTTTGTGTCTTTGTGGGTGATTCATTAGTGTCATGGAAGTATAAACGTCAACCGGTTGTATCTCGATCGTCTGTCGAGGCGGAGTATAGGGCCATGGCTATTACAACTTGTGAGTTAGTTTTGCTGCAACAGTTAATGCGTGATTTTAATGTTGTGCCTACTGCTCATACATTGTTATTCTGCGACAATGAATCTGCGATACTACTTGCTTCCAATACGACCTTTCACGAACGTACAAAACATATAGAAATAGATTGTCACTTCATTCGGGAAAAAGTGTTGGATAAGACGGTAAAATTGATGCCCATACGGAGTCAATTTCAGCTCGCAGATATCTTCATGAAGCCTTTGTCTTCCTCGAAGATGAAATCTTTGATGTCCAAGATGGCGTTACACAATATTTATTGTGCACGTCCATCTTGAGGGGGCGTATTAAACTAATATAGGGCATATTAGTCTTTTTATACGATTTGATGTGTTTTGGTGTATAAATGGGGTTTTGTCCTTTCTTTCTCAATTGAATGAAATCAGAAGAAATCTTTCTCCTTCTCTCTAGAAACCTCTTTTCTCTCTTTTCTCTGTTTGTTAGTGTGCTTTTGCTTGAGGTGGTTACTGGAATGCCAAACAGAGGAACACAAACACCAGAACATACTCATAACTTAGGGGTCACTTGTTTTTTTTTAAAACCTCTTACTGGCTCTTAAGTCTGAATCATTCAGACCTTTTTTCACACCACCTCTTATTAATCATAACTAAAATAAGACTTCAGACTTTAGACCTCTTAAAAAACAAACGGAACCTTAGTCTCAATTGTAAGTATGATTACACCTCTACACTTCCTTATCGGGGTTTTAACGCCTTCAAAATAGAGAACATGTCTACATTCATCCCACCCCCACCCCCGAGATATATTGCGATATAATTTATTTAATTGGTGATGAAATAGGTGTGGAAGCATTTTAAGGAAGGGAGAGTGGAGGAGGTTTTTGATCAAAACATGATGTTGAGTGATGATAATATGAAGAAGAAAGTAGAGAAGGTGGTACATATAGGACTTCTTTGCACTCAAGAAGTTCCATCACTAAGACCAACCATGTCCATGGCCCTGCAAATGTTATCCAAGAATATTCATCCCCTTCCTTTACCTTCAAATCTCGCGTTTTTACCCACATTTTTACCCAAAAGCAATGGACAACCGAACGAGGTTGGTTCAGATCAAGCTTTCAGACTCGGGATAACCAATCCAACTTCAGTTCCTAAGGTTTCCTTCACTTCTCTTGGTCCGAGGTAGCTATTGTATAAGTTGACATGTAATTACTCCAACAATCATTTCCATTTAATGTAGAGATATTCTTGTATTTAATATAGGAACGATTACGATTCTCTAAGTTAAAATGGAACGCAATCTACCAAATTGTTACTGTTGGTGCAACTGTATCACAATTTTCAAAAGGTGAAATTCCTGCAACTTTATCATCATTATATCCTCTCACTCTGATAAGATACAACTCTTTAATAAGTTGGCAAACATAACAATAACTTAAAGTCTCCTGCTTCTCTCAACTTGCAACGAAAGAAACCGAAACTTGCTACAATTATTATACAAAATTTCAGCTTTTCCAAGATCCTCTTCCGACCTTAAATCCACTACCTCCATCATGGGTGGATTTAGGCGCCGTTTCCGGGGACTCGCACTAGGTGTTAGCCGTTAACAATGGAGAATCGAGATCTAATTCAAGCTTATGGTTGTGTATGTACATGTGAATTTGATGCAAAGAGTGTAAACACTTACCTCTTTTGGAGTGAACTGAGCGGATACACTAGTTTTATACCCTTCGTGAGGAGTATGTGAAATTAGCTTATCTTCATCTTGGGTTTGTCTCGTTTGTTAGTTATTGCTATGCTAGTCAAACTCCATTCTCATGAAATGCTATGAAAGTTTATGAAAACTCGAAATCAACTCATGAGTCGTGTATTGTGCTAAAGCCTTAGTATTTGCCCGGGGACGATCAAAATTCTAAGTGTGGGGATATTTTGATAGCTGGATTTTTGTGTTATAATTGGGTTTAAAAACCCAACTTTCTAAATCATCTATCTCTTTAACAAGACCTAATTAAGCATTTATTTGTATTACTTTCTGTAATTTAGGCCCAAAAGAAAAGAAAAGAGATGAGGCCCATACTGCTATCTATGAGGCCCAAGTCTAGAAAAGAAGGAAATGGGATAGCAGAAATCGATTGACATCCAGACCCCTGCGCTGATCTCCACGTGCCTGGATCCGCGCCTGGAGCAGCACACAACACTGTTCGATGCCTCCAGACCGCCGCGCGGGTCTCCGCGCTCCCCGAGCCACGTACAGCACTGTCCGACTTTCAATTTCATCTCCACGCGAGTCTTCGCGCGGTCACACCTGCGCCGGCAGCAGCGCACGACCCGAAACGTTTGTTTTTCTTATTTTTTGGAGCGGTTTTCAATTGGGTCACTTAAATACTCCTATTAACTGTCGATTGAGAGAAAAAACAATTTTGGGGAGCGAAAATCAGAAAACGCAGCAGAAGAAAGTGAATTTAGGAGCAAATCTTCAGCAATTTCTCATCTATATTTTGGTAATTTCTTGCATTTGAAACCCTAGTTTAGCCATGTGTGGCTAATTTCTCATTCCAACATTGGTTTGTTTTAGATTTTGATGCTTTTCACTTTGAGATTTCGTTGTAATTGTTTGGGACAAGTTTACTTGGTTGATTTCTAGATTAAATGTTAATTTCATATGAATGTTAATTGATTTGGCCAATTAGTTGATGTTCTTGTGAATTGTTGTTAGTCAAAATCTTATATACGTAATTGTCTTTGAGTTTTGATATAGTAACAATGGAACTCTTTTGATTTCGATAAGGTTTTCAAAATTGAGTTCTTGGAATCTTCCAATTAAAGTGATAATTAAGCCGAGCTTATGCGCTTAATTCTTTGAGTAGTATAAAACACCTCGTGAGGAGTATAAAACACCTTACCAGGTAGAAGGATCTTCACCATTCAATAACCTGCTCAAATGATCGGCTACCAGATTCTCCGACCCACTCTTATCTCGTATTTCAAGATTGAACTCTTGTAGAAGCAACATCTAACAGATAAGGTGTGGTTTGGCGTCCTTCTTCTTCATCAGGTATTTAAGAGTTGCATGATCAGAAAAAAATTATCACTTTAGTACCAAGTAGATATGAACGAAATTTCTCTAAAGCAAATACTATGGCTAAAAGCTCCTTCTTGGTCGTTGAATAGTTGCTTTGAGCATTATCCAACGTGCGAGAAGCATAGTATATAACGTGTGGGTCCCTACCAAACTTCTGTCCCAAAACAGCCCCGACCGCGTAATTACTCGCGTCGCACATGATCTCAAAAAGGAGATCCCAATTTGGGGGCTGAATGATTGGGGCAAAAGTTAACTTATCTTTCAACTCATCGAATGCCTTCTTGCACGCTCCATCAAAGTGGAAGTCCACGTCCTTTTGTAGCAAACAACACAATGGTCGGGTGATCTTCGAAAAGTCCTTTATGAACCTTCGATAGAAACCTGCATGACCAAGGAAAGACCGGACTTCCCTAACACAAGTAGGGTAAGGTAGAGTTTTAATAACATCTATTTTAGATTTGTCTACCTCTATACCCTTCTTTGAAACAATATGACCCAAGATAAGACCACGACTAACCACAAAATGACTTTTTTCATAGTTTAAAACAAGGTTAGTCTCGATGCATCTTTTCAAAATTTTGGTCAAATTGTTCAAACACTCATCAAACGAATTACCATAAACAGTGAAATCATCCATAAACACCTCAATAATATTTTCAACGTATTCGGAGAATATACTTACCATGAATCATTGAAAAGTAGCGGGTGCGTTACAAAGGCCGAAAGGCATACACCTATAGGCAAATGTACTAAATGGGCATGTAAAAGTAGTCTTCTCCTGATCCTACGGTGCTACCGCGATTTGGTGGAAACCTGAATAGCCATCAAGACAACAATAATGAGATTTTCCCGCTAACCGTTCCAACATTTGGTCGATAAAGGGACGGGAAAATGATCCTTTCTAGTAGACGAATTTAACCTCCTATAGTCGATACATACTCTCCATCCATTTTGGACTCGAGTAGGCATCGACTCACCTTCGGTGTTCTTTGCCACAGATAAACCCGTCTTTTTGGGCACTACCTGAATGGGACTTACCCATTTGCTATCAGAGATTGAGTAGATAATACATGCATCAAGGAGTTTAAGAATCTCCTTTTTCACTACCTCCATCATGGGTGGATTTAGGCGGCGTTGGGCTTCTCAAAATGGCTTGTAGTCGTCTTCCATCAGAATCTTGTGCATACAGATTGAGGGACTCAACCCTTTGATATCGTCTATAGTCCAACTGATCGCCTATTTGTGCTCCTCAAGCACACTCACCAACTTCTGCTCTTCGTCACTTGAAAGCTCAGTGGAAATGATCACCGGTAAAGTATTCTCCTTGCCTAGATAGGCATACTTCAGGTGGCTTGGCAACTCCTTCAACTCAAGTACGGGGGCCTGCACAATAGAAGGAAACAACTTTGTGTAAGAAGAAGGTAAATTAACATTTGATACCTCAAACTTCTTGTATCAATCAGACTCCATAGCTAAGACTGTTTCCTTGAGCTCGGGCCCTAAGTCATACTCCTTCATCAATAGATTAACCGTCTTTGCATCTAGGTGCCTTGTGATTGCCACCTCCAATAAGTCACGGTTAATCAAGTCATACAAGTCATGAGTAATGGGATTTAAAACATCCACATAATTAACAGAAGACACATCACTAGGATATCTCATGGCATCATAGATATTAAACTTAATAACCTCACCATCAAACTCCATAGTTAATGTACCATCATGAACATCAATTTTAGTCTTTGATGTTTTCAGAAAGGGTCTTCCCAACAATATCAAAGGAGACTTGGAGGTATTATGCTCCTCCATATCTATGACATAGAAATCGGTCGGGAAGACCAACTCATTAACTTGAACCAAAACATCCTCAAGGACTCCCTTGGGATACACATTGGACCTATCAGCTAGTTATATAACAACTCCCGTCCTCTTAAGAGGTCCCACATTCAATGATGAATATATAGAATAAGGCATGACATTTATGGACGCTCCTAGATCTAACATGGATTTATCAATCGAAACATTTCCTAACTTACAAGGGATAGTGAACATACCTGGATCCTTGCATTTAGGAGGCATCTTATCTCCTTGAAGAACGGCGGAGACGTTCTCGCCCATACTTACCTTCTCGTTCCCAACCAACTTCCGCTTGTTTGTACACAATTCCTTCAAAAACTTGGCATATCAAGGTACTCTTTTAATAGCATCTAGGAGTGGAATGTTTACCTCAACACGGCGAAAAGTTTCCATAATCTCCTTGTCTTCTTGCTCTTTCTTCGATTGCTCAAATCTTTTTGGGAATGGGGGTCGGATGACCACTTCGGGTGTTGCTCCCTTGTCCTCAACTTTTTCTTCAACTTTTCCCTCATTTGGTTTACTCCAACAATCTTGGCTTCCTTTTCTTTATTCCTCCCGCTCTTCTTAGCCTTGGGCTCTAAATCCGACACTATCCTGTTTCGCAAGGTAATAGCACTAACATTAGCTTTCGGAGGAGTTTCGGTTTGAGACGATAACTTACCTTGATTTTCGATACGATTTGTAACACCCGGAAATTCTCAAGGTAAGTATTTATTCCTTTAAATGCATTAAATGTACCTATGTGAGTATATGAGCCTTTATATGTGTTTTATGATAATTGATATGTTGAAATGACGTATAATCTGACTTACCATCTTTAATTGTTCAAACCTCGTGTTAGTTATCGGAACTGTTCGAATTTCGGGACGTCTGAGGTGTGGCGCGACAATGACAGGCGACTATGACATGGTCATTGTCGCCGTGTCAAGGTCGTCGAAGGTGTACCGTAGCTTCGGGGGAGGGCGCGACTATGACACGCGACAATGCCCTAGGCATTGTCGCCGGGCATTGTCGTCAGCGGGGTGTTTGGTTTAAATGGGTTTGTAGCCGAATTCTAAGTCATTACTCTCATACCTCTCTTCACTATTGACGATTTTGGAGCTCAAGATTCAGCTCCCAACTCTCCCCAAACCCTAGCCTCATTAATATCACTCAAGATTAGTGGTTGGGTGTTGGCCTTGCATTTATTATCATTAAGGAGGCAACAATCTAGGGTTTCTACAAGATCAATCGTCACCCACCTTCAAGTCTCCTCTCCTTCAACATCTAGGGTTTTCATCTTTTCTAGGTTTTGGTATAAAACCTAGATTATGAGTTTACTAAACCTTTGTTAAAACTAGATACACATCATAATCTTCTATTTGTTATTTTACCTCTATGGGTCCAAGTATTTGAGATTCTTTGATGAAATTAGTTGGAAATATTGATATTGGTGATATGCTATGTTTTATGTTATGAGTGCCCTTATTTGGGGTTTTTCGCATGAATACATATTATGGGTACCTTGCTATGCTAAAAATATGTATGTATGGGTACAATGATGTTTCTAGTTGGAACACCATTTTTATGACATATTTATATGCATGATGAACTTAATTGTCATTTGGGTATGTTGTTGGACTTCACGAGGATAGGATGGTAATATTATACCCACAGGCGGTATGGAAATATGTTGGGGTTGAAATACACCTAAAGGACCTCCTATATGCATTATGTTGGACGAACCAAGTCAGTTCACAAGGAGGATGTAGTCTTGGGCGCCACTGTGATGGTATGTGCCTAGACCTCTGTCATTCGGAGAATTTTCCTTTGGAGTAGTCTCTGGGTGTGCCGGGCCTTGGGATGTTCCTTGTTAAGGGCATCAAGGTATATCGACTCTTGGGGTGGGCTCGATTGGTGCTTTGGGTCTCCCCTAATGACTCCACATATATTGAACACTGGTTAACTGCTGATAAGAATTGTAACTGTTCATGCATGCTTATTATTGTTCGACTCACTAGGCTTTTTGGCCTAACACTTGTTTGGTGTCGATGTGTATCTCAGGTGTTAGCGGCGCGACTCTTAGGCAAGTTTAGATGCTTTGAGCAAGAGCTTGGGGATTTTGGCGCTTGAACTATTGTTGGAAGATTTGGGCTTATAGATGACACCCCTTTTGTAATCTCTTTTCTAGATGTAGAAATTAGATTAGTTGGTTGTTGTTTATTTATCCGTTAAATTACAGAATTGTGATTAAACAGGTTATTTGTATATTTCCCCTTTTTGGGAGGCTCTTGCTATGGCAAACTTTATACCACTTCTCCATTTTTGGAAAGTTTTTGTTATCCCTATTTTTAGGGTGTTACACGATTGAGTGAAACCGCCATTTGACCGATTTGTGCCTCCAAATTCTTGTTTTGAGCCACCAAGTTCTGAATATTAGTTCTTGTCTCCTGTTGAAATTGTTGAGCATTAGTAGCAAGAGACTTAACAATGTCTTCTAAAGACATACCTGAACTGCTTGAAGCTTGGTTGTTAGGCTGAAATTGCGGCTTTTGTTGGAATGGTTGTTGAAATTGCCTTTGTTGAAATTGTTGCGGAGGTCTCGGGGCACCAAAGTTAGAGTTGTAGAACCTTTGTTGTGGCTGCTGGCCCGGAAATCCTCCAATGGCGTTAACGTCTTCGGGTGTAACCAAGACATCCTCTTGCAATTATGGACACGCGTCCGTAGGATGGTTCACCTCCCTGCATATTCCACATGCCTTGACCTGTTCTTTGCCCACAACTAACTGCTTAACGAGGTTAGTCAAATCGAATAATCTACTTTCAATACTAGCTACATTGACCTCATTAACCTTTTGGGCCTCTCTCCTCATATCACCTATAACACTAAAATGCTGAGAGTTCTCAGCCATGGTGGTGATTAAGGCTCTAACTTGAGTTGGGGTTTTATTGAAGATTGCCCCTCCACTAGCGGCATCTATCATTTTCCTTTCCATAGGAAGGAAACCCTCATAAAAATATTGCAGAAGAAGTTGCTCAGAAATCCCATGTTGTGGGCAACTAACACAGAGATGTTTGAACCTTTCCCAATATTCATGGAGAGTTTCTATATCTCTTTGTTTTATGCCACAAATTTCCCTACGGAGGGTAGCGGCTCGGGAGGCGGGAAAGAATTTATCCAAAAATAGCCTCGCCATTTGGTTCCAAGTCGTTACCGAACCGGGCGGTAACGAGTAGAGCCAATCCTTAGCCCGATCTTTTAAAGAAAAAGGGAATGTCTTTAACTTTATTAGATCTTCCGCAACCTCATTAGGTTTCATACTCAAACATACAATATGGAATTCCTTGAGGTGCTTGTTAGGGTTCTTATTCTCCAAACCGTGATATGTGGGTAGGAGATGGACCAAACCAGTTTTTAAAACAAAGTTTCCATTACCTTGAGGATACCTGATACAGATTGGAACTTGGGCGACATCGTGTGTTGCCAACTCTCGGAGAGTCAGCTCATCTCCGTCCTCCATCTTGACTTCAGGCTCTTTTTCTTTCTCTTCCTCAGATTCCGTCTTTGGCTCCTCGACTTCTGTTTTTGGATTTTCTTCCTTCTCTTCGTCCGAATCGCTTGACAGGTTAATATATTTCCAGATATTTACCCCTGGTGACGAAGGTCCCTCACCTAACTTCTTCCGAAGCTTGGCTTGTTTCCTTAGTCTTTTCGCGGTCCGTTCGATTTCAGAGTTTATTGGAATAGGGGTACCTATACGTGAAGATCTAGGCATAAATAGTTAGAAATACCGAGTCCCCGGCAACGGCGTCAAAAATTTGACGGATGCCGAGTCCACCAAATAATAAATAACCAACTAGACCCTTATCAGCAGTTAAAATTGCGACAGTGGTAAGTCGGGTCGAATCCACAGGGACTCGGTTCAACTTATTACGACCGGATAATTCACACACAAATACGAATTATAAAAATTAAATTGCAAAGGGGGGGGGGGTTGGATTGATTTTAAACTAACATACGAATCAAAGGAATTATAAAATGCAATTGAAATTAAAAACCCAACATTAGTTTGTCCTCAATGATGATGCTAACACCCATCCTTGATTTCACAAATGTAAAAGTTAGTACAAATTTAAGCCGGCTATGGTTACCAACAAGCTCTGATAACCTTAGTTTTCACCAAATGGACATTAGCTAAAACAAGTTCTTTAGCTAAATCTTAACTACAAATGGAACAATGAACAAGCTCTCAATATTCCAGGTGTGATTAGCATTAACGAAAAGGAAAACACCGACTCAAAGAATTAAGCACATAAGCTCGGCTTAATTATCACTTTGATTGGAAGATTCCAAGAACTCAATTTTGAAAACCTTATCGAAATCAAAAGAGTTCCATTGTTACTATATCAAAACTCAAAGACAATTACGTATTTAAGATTTTGACTAACAACAATTCACAAGAACATCAACTAATTGGCCAAATCAGTTAACATTCATATGAAATTAACATTTAATCTAGAAATCAACCAAGTAAACTTGTACCAAACAATTACAACGAAATCTCAAAGTGAAAAGCATCAAAATCTAAAACAAACCAATGTTGGAATGAGAAATTAGCCACACATGGCTAAACTAGGGTTTCAAATGCAAGAAATTACCAAAATATGGATGAGAAATTGATGAAGATTTGCTCCCAAATTCACTTTCTTCTGTTGCGTTTTCTGATTTTCGCTCCCCAAAATTGATTCTTCTCCCAATCGACAGTTAATAGGAGTATTTAAGCGACCCAATTGAAAACCGCTCCAAAAAATAAGAAAAACCCACGTTTCGGGTCGTGCGCTGCTGCCGGCGCAGGTGTGACCGTGCGAAGACTCGCGCGGAGATGAAATTGAAGGCCGGGCAGTGCTGTGCGCGGCTCGGGGCGCGCGAAGACCCGTGCGGATCGAACAGTGTTGTGCGCTGCTCCAGGCGCTGATCGCGGAGATCAGCGCAGGGGTCTGGATGTCGATCAATTTCTGCTATCTCGTTTCCTTCTTTTCTAGACTTGGGCCTCATAGATAGCAGTATGGGCCTCATCTCTTTTCTTTTCTTTTGGGCCTAAATTACAAAAAGAAATACAAATAAATACTTAATCAGGCCTTGTTAAAGAGATAGATGATTTAGAAACTTGGGTTTTTAAACCCAATTATAACACAAAAATCCAGCTATCAGTGTAGTTATAAATTAGAATTGGACGATAAACCAAAATGTGACAGCATAGTGGCGAATGTTAACCTAAGTCTATTGAATCTAACTAATGGAAATTATACAACATAATTAATCTGTTATTTATTATAAGGGCATCATATCTACTTCCAAATAAGGCAATAAAATGTGTTTTAACCACTTGGATGTGGAATCTATTCCTTGCTACCTACAAAGTTAATGTTGATCAGTAAATCGAAATGAATACAAATAGTCAACCATGAGTCATGGAATCTGTTAGTATTTTATTTTCTCTCAGCTCAAACTAGCTGTTATCGAACCTATTTTTCTTCTGAATGAATTGTTCAATTTTGTTGTTGTAAATCGTGGCAAGTCAACACTTATTTAATAATAATACTAGAAGCGTACCCGCGTAATGCAGTGAGATACATCACGACTTTAATGTTTCATTTTATTTTTTTGTCGATTTACAGTACGATTTTGGATGGTTTTGAGAAAGTGATAATGTTTTTTTTTATAAATTTGTTTAATTTAGGCTTAATAATATAATATTTTTTATATAAAAAAATTAAGTATTTTGTTAGAATTTAATGATTATCTTATATATTTTAATGACATCTAGAAAAAATAACCAATTACATATTTAATAATATAATTAAAACAAATTTATAGTAATATAATATATTAATTAATAGTGATACATGGAAAGATCTGCATAAAAGGAAGGTATTATACATACCAAATTGGTGGGTGTTAGAAGCCTCCAGTAGTAATATGTATCTTGTGCTTTGATACTTGTAAATTAAGAGATTTTTAAAATCTTGCATAAAATGATGGTACCTTGTGTCTAATAATTTATATTTAAAAGTTTTTTATCCGTGTTTTATAATATAGTATAGATTAAACCATTGGGTTGTTATTTGCTTCACCAAACCTGGGCCATATACATTGTAATTTCCATGTGACTGGGCGTATACTTGGGCTAATTTTGGCGTTTCTTCTATGTTTATAGATTTATTAAAACAAATTAAAATGGTTAAAAAACAATATAAAAATAATAAATAATTAAAAAAGGATAGAAAAGAACTTAAAGTTTTTATTTAAGCACCTAGGTTCTTATTAAAACATATGGTTGGACAAGAATCTCTATTCCATAGTGGACGTTCTTATAAAAACCTTATCAGAAATCTTATTACAAACAAATCTTATGAAATCCCACTAACTATCAACTATCTCATGAGATTTTTAAATCACATGTTTGTGGGATTTCTAAACTTCCTTCTAAAACGAACATAGGATTAAAATGGAACCTAATTCCAAATCCTACTAAATCCAAAAAATCGCAAATCAAATGGTCCGTAGAGAAGTTTGGTTGGATTTGGAAGACAATTTTAACAAAGTTGTCAGTCTTTAGTTTGTCACCTACACCAAATCATTGGTATGGTTTCATCACAAATGAGCAATCTAGAGAAATAATGACAAATAACTTCATAATTATAACAAAAATAATGATAAATAACCAAAATATTTTATAGTATTTTATTATACTATAAATACTAGATGGTGATAATATTAATAGTATTATTAATTGGCAGCATAGCGGAAGTGGGGGTGGAGGCGACGACGACGACAGTGATGGTGGTGACGACAAATACAACGACAAGGAGTGCAATTGACATACGAGAGAGCATCACGAGTTCAATTCTCATCACAAAAGAGAGTTTATTTGTAATCTTCATTCACCGTGGCCAATCTTGGGCTCGATCACTTCCCCTCATCACTATTTGATATGCATTACATGTTTCAAGTTCTTTGGCCTTGATGGCTTTGATATGTCAATTTTTTTTCGAATAAAAAATAATATTAATTAATCTTGCTTTCTCGTTTTATAATAAAATTCTATATCTTGCAATTGCATTTCTTTAATAATCATTTAATAAATTACACTCTTAAATAGTTAGTTCCCATTTGATTCTCTCTCTCTCTCTATTATATGATTATGTGTGTGTGAGAGTGTTTTTGGAGGGAGGGGGGGCGGGGCCGCGGGGGCTAAGAATTTGAGCTACAAACGATCCTTTTCTTTGTTGTAAACAAAATTAAATAAAACATGACTTGATAATGATTTTGATAGTGATATAAATTTGGATCAATAATTGAATTGTATTAATTTACTTGATACTATTGTCTTTTCGGAAGTGGATTAAACACGAAATTTGTTCAACGACAACGTTTACTTTTTCCATTGAAACCTTCTTTGTTTGAAAGGAGTAAACACGTTCCACGTGCACGACCAAATTTTTAGGATTCCACTGAATGGCGTTCTCGTGATTTAATGGACTTCAAAGGGGAATAATCTTATAATTTTAATCTACACTATGAGGTTGTTTGTTTGTTTTTAAAAACCTCTTAATGACTCTTAAGTCTGAATCATTCAGACCTTTTTACACACCAACTCTTATTAATCATAACTAAAATAAGATTTCAGACTTTAGACCTCTTAAAAAACAAACGACACCTATATTATATAAAACTCATGTCTTTACAACTAAATGGTTTAGCCACGTGCAATGCAATATGATATATATTTTAATTTTAAAGTCGGAATTTGTACCTCCGATTTTAATTCATGTTTCAATTTGTCCTTTAATATGGTTTTGATATGATAAAGATAAAGATTGTGATTATGATACACCATATCATATCACTCGATCTATGCCTCCATATCACATCCCTTGATCTATGTCTCCATATCAAATCCCTTGATCTATGCCTCAAAATCTCTTGATTTGATTCTTGTAATTACTTTTATAATCATCTAGAATATTTGCTTAAATTTATTTGTATGTATAAATACGCGTTAGCAATATTGTAATAGACAAGTCATTTTATCATTAGTTTCTATATGGTATCAGAGCTCTAATCGATCAATTCTCCTAATCTCGTTCTTCCTCTTTATCTCAATGGCTTCAAGTAATCAATTCTTCATCCCTATCACTACCGAACCTAACAACTACTCTTCACCAATACCAAACCACCCCTACCAAGGCCGTTGTCTATGGTGTAAAGAGCAAGGACATTATGTCACCCAATGCTCAATTTTTCACCAACAATTTCCTCAAGTAATACCACCTACTTTATCCTCTCGTAAACCTGTGTTCAAAGAGTATCAACAACCTATTCATAACCCAAGAGCCTATACTGTGAGTGCCCCATTTTCGACCTCTGGGTAGTTACTTGATAGCGGTGCCTCCCACCATGTTACAAACAATTTAGAGATGCTTTCTTTACATGCTCCTTATGATGGCACTGAAAAACTAGTCATTGGTGATTGCTCCAGACTTCCCATCTCAAATATTGGTTTCACATCTCTTCTCACACCCTCTCACTCTTTTCGCTTAAATAATGTTCTACAAGTTCCTTCAGTTTCTAGAAATATAATCTCCATCTCTCAATTTTGTCTTGATAATAATGCTTCCATCACTTTCTTACCTAATTCTTTTCTTGTGAAGGACATACAAACAGAAGCGACACTGCTTTAGGGTCCAACTAAATTAGGAATATATGAATGTCATCCCATCCGCCCAACCATCAACTCCACTTCTTTATTACAACCTTAGACTGACATCACAGATTAGGACACCCGTCCTTCTCTACTCTCAAGAAGATTAGTAATATGTTTAACCTTTCTATTCCAAATTCTCCTTCAAATTGCAATGCATGTGATTGCAATAAAAGTCATAAACTTCCACTCTCAACCTACTATTAGCTCTAATAGGCCATTAGATGTTATTTACAGTGGCGTATGGACCTCTCCTATCTACTCCTATGACGGTCACAAATATTACATCATATTTGTTGATCACTACTCTAAGTATTATGGCTCTATCCCCTTAAACATAAATCTGACACAAAAGATGTTTTCATTCTTTTTAAAACACTAGTTGAAATATATTTCAATCGTCCTATCATCACTTTCTACTCTGGAAATGGGGGAGAATATGAAAAACTCAACCCTTTTCTCGCTATACATGGCATTAGTCACCTCACTTCCCCTCCCCACACACCTCAATATAATGGCTATTCGGAGCCTCGACATGGACATATTGTTGAAACAGGATTATCTCTTCTTCATCATGCCTCCATGCCCCTCAAATATTGGTCTTTAGCATTCTCAACTGTCGTTTATCTTATTAATAGATTACCTACTCCAACTCTTGTGCACCACTCTCCTTTTTCACAAATTTTTGGCCAGACTCCGAACTACATGAAATTACGTAGCTTCGGCAGTCTATGTTACCCATGGCTACAACCTTATACCTCACATAAACTTGATCAACGCTCAACACCATGTGTCTTTGTTGGATACTCTTCCACCCAAAGTACCTACTACTGTCTTGATCCCAAAACCCACAAAATATATGTCTCACGTCATGTTAAGTTTGTTGAACAAACATTCCCTTTTCGCAATTTCACTTCTATCCAACCACATCCTAACATTGATACATGGCGCACTATGCCTCTTTCTGCCGTTTCTCCATGTTCACATGATGCAACCACCATCTCAGATTCAACCTTACCCCCAGCCCCTCCTCCTCCATCTAATACCACTCCACCTCCCCAACCATCTCGATAAATCGTCACCCGTCTCCAAAACAACATTCGAAAACTTAACCCTAAATACAACCTTTCCATCCATCTTGCAAATGCCTCTATTGAACCTACTACAATCTCTCAAGCTCTTCAATCTTCCCCTTGGCAAAAAGCCATGCAAGTCGAGTATGATGCACTTATTCACAATCATACTTAGGATCTTTTTCCCCCATCTTCCTCCCAAAATCGTGTCGGTTGTAAATGTGTATTTCGAACTAAATATAACCCCGATGGCACGATAGAACACTATAAAGCACGTCTAGTGGCTAAAGGTTTCATCAACGTCCCGGTCTAGATTATAATGAAACATTTATCCCCGTTATTAAACCTTCTACCATCAGAGTCGTCCTTTCTTTAGCTGTAACTTTAGGTTGGTCTCTCCGCCAACTTGACGACAATAACACATTTCTCTAAGGTACACTTATGGAAGATGTGTGTATGACCCAACCTCCTGGCTTCATTGACAAAAGTCGCCCCAATCATGTTTGCAAGCTCCGTAAAGCTCTCTACGGATTGAAACAATCCCCTCGAGCATGGTACACGGAGATCAAAAAATATCTACTCACTCTTAATTTTGTAAATTCTATATTTGATTCTTATCTTTTCATCCTTCGTCACATTAATCATGTCCTCTATCTTCTTGTCTATGTCGATGATATCATTGTCACTGGTTCCAACAAAAATCTCATTGACACCTTTATATCTAAACTTTCTGTTCGATTCTCTCTTAAAGACCTTGGCAACCTCTCCTATTTTCTAGGTGTTGAAGTCATTCCTCACCCTCATGGTCTCTTCCTAAGCCAACAAAAATACACTCTTAATATTCTAAAGAAAGCTCACATGGAAGAAGCCAAACCAATGCCTACCCCTATGATCACATCTCCACCACTATCTCTTAACTCCGAGTCACCTCTTACCAACCCAACAGAATATCGGGCGCTTGTTGGAAGTCTTCAATATTTATCACTAACTCGTCCTGATGTTTCTTTTAGTGTTAACAGGTTGTCACAATACATGCATTGTCCCACTGATGATCACATGGCGACTCTCAAACGTTTCCTACGATATCTAGTAGGTACAATCAATAAAGGAATCCTAATTCACAACAATTCACCTTCACGACTTCATGCCTTTACTGATGCTGATTGGGCAAGAGACAAGGATGATTACATTTCGACTACCGGATATGTTGTCTACCTTGGCCACAATCCAATCTCATGGAGATCCAAGAAGCAACGAACTGTTGCACGCTCATCTACTGAAGCAGAGTATCGGGCTATTGCATCAACCACAACCGAAGTTCTTTGGGTTCTTAATCTGCTCACCGAGCTCGACCACCAATCCGTGGTCCAACCATCCATTTTTTGCGATAACATGGTACCACATTTGTTACTGCTAATCCGAAAATTCATTCGAAAATGAAGCACTTAGGCCTTGACTACCACTTTGTTCGTGAAAATGTTCAAAATGGAACTCTCCGGGTGTCCCACATTTCAAGTAAAGATCAACTTGCTGATGCACTTACCAAACCACTTCCACGCACTGCTTTTCAGACTTTCGTATCCAAGATTGGCCTTCATCTTCGACCGTCCATCTTGCGGGGGGATGATAAAGATAAAGATTGTGATCATGATACATCAAATCATGCATATCACTTGATATATGCCTCCATATGAAATCCTTTGATCTATGTCTCCACATCTCTTGATTTGATTCTTATAATTACTTTTATAATCATCTAGAATATTTGTTTTCATTTATTTGTATGTATAAATACGTGTTAGCAATGTTGTAATAGACAAGTCATTTTATCATTAGTTTCTATATGATAGAGCAAGAAATATATCAGATGGTTTCAAACCGTTGACATCGAGACATGGTTTCAAATATACAGATAGTTCTTTTTACGACAAGTTTCAGATCTTAGTTAGATGATTTATCTCAATTAAAAACATGGTGTCCGATATCAAAACTGTCACCATCCCTTCTACTTGTGAAAACAATAAGTCAACAAAAAATAGAATGCAAAGAGAAAGAAGAACCAATTAAAATGAGTCATTTTCTTTCCAACAACATTAATTTGGATTTCTTTGACAACTCTGATTGAGGATTATAAAGAAAATGATTATCTGATTAACCCCTTGTTGAATGAAAAACACAGATCCATTAATAAATAAAAGAAAAAAATGGGCACGACTTCTTCTTCCTCGTCGGAAATCCTACTTAATCTTTCATTTTAAATGATATATTTTTAAATGATATATCATAAACATCATAGATTTCCTTTCATTTCTCTCCTGTTCAAAAACATAAAAAATTATTTCTTTTATTTTTCTTTCCTTCATTTTCCTTCCATTCAAAAACATAAACAAATAAAAAAAAATATTTTCCTTTATTTCTCTTTCTTTCCTTCCATTTTTTTTATCTTTCTTGCCTAAATTCAAGATCACAACATAATAAATTGTATCACTTATGTCGGAGTCTAACATTAGCCAGAGTTGGACTAATTATTAGCTATATGTTAGAACTTTCATTACCTCCTCAAAGGCTCTTTTAAAGAGTGATATAGGGGTTCCACTTATAGGCGAATGATCGTGTGAGAAGTTGAATTAATGGTGAGAAATGTGAGAAGTGGATCTAAACCGTTGATCTCTTTTAATCTCAAGCCCTCCCATGAATTACGGTTTAGAAGAGAATTGATCTAGTGCATCTTATCTCGGTGTATCTCATCCTAATGTGCGTCCATTTCTCATCCAACAGTCGATACCCACTTCTCATACTTCTTACCGTTAACTCAACTTCTTACCGGAACCCAACGCTCCACTTATATACCTCCTCGGAGGTTCTTTAAGTTATTATTTCCAAAATAATAACTAATAATAATATATTAAAAATATGAATAGTTAAATAATAATAATAAATAATAATAATTAAGATGATAACAACAATAATAAAATAATAGCAGCACCCTTTCAACTACCCTCGGAGGGGTGGGATTTTCTTAAGACTACTTGTTTCACTAGACGTGTGATATCAGCCGTAAAAACACAAAAACAAAGTGAACCCTTACAACAAAAATACTGAAAATATACAAAAAAGAAACCTTCACATCGTTTTTATTGTGAAGGTTTTATGTGTTTTTGTATCTGTACTGTGTTTTACTTTCAAAGTTGAGTGTTTTTTCTGGTCTCACAAGAACCCAAGTCACCCTCGAAGTGCAGTAATTCACTTCTCAATGCCAGGTGCAGGGGCTAAAACAAATAAGAACATGAAAACCAAAATTCAAACGTTCAACAAATCAACATCAAAAAACATTCATACCACCACCTTGTTGGAACTTAGTGTAGGGTTGAGAAATTTTGTCCCACATAGGAGCCAAGACAAAGTTTACACCACTTAATAAATCCAATCCATTGAGAATTAAATGAATCATTTAATTGCTTGGACTTGGATTGTGGTGTGATTTGTGGTCTCTCCATGACATTAATAATACATATAAATACTGCACTTTTTCCCACAATTCAAAATACGAAATTTCTCAAATTTTCTGGGTTTCTCTCTACAATATTCATCATCAAACATATGAAAATTCGTTAGATTCAAGTTGTAAACTTGAATAGATTGCTGTATCCTCTAGACAACGCCGTTACACCGGGCGAATTTTGTCTTAGGACACTGCATACATCGCGGGCCTCAATCGATTTCACGAATACGAAGAATCTTCGAGTTCAAGTAAGATTTATGATTATGTTGTTGTTTTATGTTTCCTCATTAAATTTGTAAAAGAATTCCTATTTTGTATTTAATTCCAATATATATATATATATATATATATATATATATATATAGTGTTTAGTTAATTTGAGAAATGGTAAATATATGAGAAATAGAGAAGTAATTCTAGCCATTCATATGGTCAAGATCGGATTTGACTAATCAAATATTGCGGCCTTGACCGGTCAAAAGTTGCGGCTTTGACTGGTCAAAAGTTGCAGCTATCCCAAAAATAGAAGGACAATTTCGTAAATTTTACAAAACACATGGGCTATGTTCATATATGAACATGTATAATTCACATATGAACTATATGTTCATATATGAACCAGTGCAATTCACAACTGAACTCTTTTAACTGATTCATATATGAACCTTTGTGATTCATATATAAATCAGTTGAACTAACTAATAGATTCATATATGAATCTTTGTGATTCATATATGAATCTGTATGAATCACAAAGATTCATATATGAATCAGTTGAACTAATTAACAGATTCATATATGAATCTTTGTAATTCATACAGATTCATATATGAACTCATCCTGTGTATTTTACGAAATTACCCCTCTACCTTCTATAGACCACACAAAGAATTATCCGGTGCTTCGCGGTCAAAGCCGCAAATGTTGACCAGATGAATGACTAAGATTACTTCTCTATTTATCATATATTTACCATTTCTCAAAATGAACCTCTCCCTCTCTCTCTATATATATATAAGTTTTGGGAATTGTGATCGAATACCTAACACACCTGCAACTTCATCATGTTCTTTTGGGTGGGTTTTATCCATCATTTGGGTATTGGACTTTTGAGTGGTATAGTAATCATTTGAACAATTGAAACCCCATTCCATTTGTCAAATATTATAGGGCGTTTGGTTCATTTTAAGGAATAGGAATGAAAATGAAAATGAGAATGAAGTAGAATGGGAATAGGAATGAGCATTGCATTGATGCTGTTTGGTTAAACCAATATAATCAATAAAAAATTATTTTATATAATATTTTTTAATACAAATATGTGTCGTCCAACACGAAAATAAAAAATATGTTTCATTAAACATCAAGAGATGAAGGGCGTATGAGAAAATGTGACTGAGCAAGAATAAGATTTTCATTCCCCCCAATTTAGTCAGGAATGAAAATTAATGAGTTTTGGGTAATGGGCTCATTATATTATGTCAAACCAAACAACATTTTTCATTCTCATTTCCATTCCAAACCCCTCAATACCTCCAACCAAACACCCCTTTAATTCATATATATCCTTAACCACTCAACTCTCTTTGATTCATATACTATGTAAATGCCCCGTGCGCGATACGCGGTGTATACAAATGGTATATATGTTGTAAATCAACATAATCTATTTTGTAAAATTCAAAAAAAATATTGTAAATCAAGCTTAGACATTTTGAGGTTTATTGTTGAAACTCTTCATTAACATATCTTGTACTTAGTTGAAAGTGGTTGGTAATTGCTTTTGCTCTCAATAATCTCAAATTTTTTAGACAATATAGAACCTTCGCTCAATAGATAACGATACATTGGGACCAAATTCTTATGCACTGATGCATGCATTAAAATTTACTGTAAAAAATGTCGATAACAGATTAGACAAATGAGAATAGATATGTCACGCACTCGACGATTACATCGTACATTCTCATCGATCAGAATAGTGTCTAAACTAATTGATTCTCCCCATTTCTTTGTGTTTAGACATTCCCACATTATACAAATCCGAACTTTTCTAATTTAGTCATCGTGATCATCTTTTCAAGTCTTCTAACAAAGAATACTACATGACATTAAAATTAAATAACAAAATAATGATTCAAACAATGGAAATAGTTAATTTTCTATAACCTTTATATAGAGAAAAATTGAAATACAACTATAAGGTAAATAAATAATAAATTGATGGTAAATCATAATTGTTATTTAATTGCATTCAATTATCATAAGTATTTCATTTATATTATATTGATAGGTTATAATAAGTTTTTTCCCTCAATATATTTTATTTAAAAAAAAGTAAATAAACATGAAAATATATGTGAAAATAGAAAATAAAATAAAAAAAAATATTTTATTTTTAAATAATAGTTTTCATTTATAACCATTGTTACCTTAATAAAATAAAATAAATGAAAAATAAATATATTTATTTAATAAAGTTTTAATCTATAACCATTGTTAGATTACTAAGAAAAAATGACATTAAATAAAAAGAATAAAATTCAAATAAGCATATATGTTTTTTATATAATAAAAGTTTTGATTTATAAATATTGTTAGGTTACTAAAGAAATAATTAAATAAAAAATTCAAATAAACTTTTAGTCATAAAAAAGTTTGATTTATAAACATTGTCACTTTACTAATAAAAAATAAAAAAAATTAAATAAACTTATTTAATAAAAGTTTTGAATTATAAGTATTGTTAACTCACTAAAAGAATATGTATATATATAAATAAATATAAATAAATTCTCATTTAAAATAAAAATGAAATAGATTTTTTTAATAAAAGTTTTGATTTATAAACATTCTCACCTTACTAAGGAAAACAAATTTAAAGAGACACATTTAATAAAAGTTTTAAAATATAAGCAATGTTATCTTACAAAAAATTAAATAAAATTTAACCTGTTTAATAAAGGTTCTGATTTTAAAAAAATACATGTAAATAAAGAGAAAAAACAATTACAAACAAAAATATATTTAAAATAATAAAACAAAACTAATTAGATTTATAGGTTTTAATATTATTAATTGTTATTAAAAATAAGAACCTTTATTAAAAATAAGAACCTTTATTAATTGTTATTAAAAACCTTTATGCTATGCCGAAGCCCGTACTGTTCTTCCCACTTGCTTTCCCACCAATGGCGGACGGATTTTTCTCGATGGTTGCTTCATGCGAATACAAAATTATAGTTTTTATGAGGAGTATGCAGGAGGATCAGATGACACAGTTCATTGTGGGAATACCACGATTTGTGGGGGATTTCAGGATTCGGTGAGAAATGCCGTCTCGAAAGCTGTGATGGATGCGCCAAGAAACAGCGATTACTATGCGCAGGAGTTGGCGGTATCGGGGACGCCAGACGAGTCGGCCTACGTGCAGGCGGACTGCTGGAACACTTTGGATGAGAATTCTTGTACCGAATGTTTGGAGAGCGCGTCTGCATCGATCTTACAATATTTGCCATCGTCCGAGGGACGGGCACTCTACACCGGATGTTTCCTGAGGTATTCTAATACCAATTTCCTCAACCCTGAGCCAACACAGGCCAACAATGGAGGAGGTAAGACTCAAGTTTTTTTTTTTTTTTATTAAGGCACCATCTCAGTACAACAAAATCAACTTTATACAACGCCAAATATATCTAAATGCCAACCGTTCTAAAACATATCTGTTTTAGTTTGTACAGGGTCCTCGTAAAAACCTATTTTTCAATTCTACCTTTAACATCAAGAACTTCATCAATATATCTATCACTGAATATAAATTGTCATTTAATTACGATATTTAGACATTTTTGTCTTCCTATAAAAACGTTTTGTTGTTTTCATACTTCTTACCAAAATCCTACTTGTACATTGATCAGACTGGAATGCCAAAAGCCAAATCATCCAATTGATTTGTGAAAATAAACAAGATAACAATCGAAACAGATTCATTTCCAACTTTCTCAAGGCAATGACAGATGTTGTGAAAATAACGAAACCCAACTAGCAATAAGATAGATAGTTGGACCTCACTATAAACATAAATACCCCAAGAACAATGAACGTATGTTCTTATATCGAGATAACAACGAAAATATGATCAACGAATGTGAGATAATTAATTACGAAGTATATGCAACAATATCCAACCATAAAATGCAAGATAAAGCAAGGTAAAAGAGACACCGATATTTTTTACGTGGAAACCCGGAAAGGGAAAAACCACGGGCGGAGGACGCCGAGAACTGATTCACTATCACTTTTATGATGATACAATTGAGAGAAAGAAAACTGATTAATGTATCAGTTATTGAGAGAGAGAGATATATAGAAGATCTTATGTTGGTGCATTTTTCTCTTCTACTAAGCTCCCTATTTATAGCACAAAATGTAGAACAATGGGCTGGTGGAGCAGCTGGTTTCACAGCTGTGAAACAGCTGGAAATGCCAAAGAAAAACAGCTGGAAATGAGCTGTGGAAATGAGCTATTAAAGCCTTGAAGGCAAACATTTCTCACAAATCTCCACCTTTGACTTCAATCCAAAACCCATAAAAACAAAGCTCCACCTCGTCTTCAAACCAAGTAGAATACACCAAGAGCACAATCTCCACCAAACTTCATCTCAAGCAAAAAACATCACCCATAAACAAAGCAATACCAAAGTAATCAAAGTTCTCGAAAAAGCAGTATCCTCCGCCAATTCGCCCCTGAGGGCATCAACCCCGTCTTTCAACACCAACCAAGTCCAAACACAAACTGAACTTGGCTACCGGAAGCGGCTTCGTTAGCATATCCGCTGCGTTATAGTCAGTGCTAATCTTCACAACTTTAACATCACCTTTCGCTACAACCTCTCGGATATAGTGATGACGAATATCGATATGTTTCGTCCTCTCGTGAAACATTCGATCCTTGGTCAAAAGAACCGCGCCTTGATTGTCGCAGAAAACCTCTTCGACTTTCAAATCATCACTTAATTCACCAAAGAATCCTTTGAGCCAGACAGCTTCTTTCACGGCTTCGCTAACTGCCATGTATTCTGCTTCCGTTGTGGACAAAGCGACGGTAGGTTGCAAATGTGCCTTCCAACTAATGGCACAACCATCAAGAGTAAACACGTATCCAGTGACGGATCTTCTCTTATCAAGATCCTTGGCATGATCGGAATCTACGTAGCCAAGTACCCCTGAAGAATTCTTCCCAAAATGCAAACACAGATCTGTCGTGCCCCTCAAGTAACGAAAAATCCATTGGACCGCTCTCCAATGCTCTTTACCCGGGTTTGCCATATATCTGCTCACCATAGAAACTGCATAGGTAAGGTCAGGACGGGTACAAATCATGGCGTACATCAAAGATCCCACCGCACTAGAATACGGCACTCTCGCCATATAGGCGACATCTGCTTGAGTTGAAGGGCTTAAAGCGGATGATAACTTGAAATGAGGCGCAAATGGAGTGTTGACAGACTTTGCTTCAGACATACTAAAGCGGCGAAGAACTTTCTGAACATAACCTCGTTGACTGAGGTACAACTTTCTCGCCTTCCTGTCACGTATAATCTCCATTCCAAGAATCTTCTTTGCGGCTCCCAAATCCTTCATATCAAATTCTGAATTTAACTGGTCTTTAACTTTCTGAACTTCTTCCATATCTTTAGCTGCTAAGAGCATGTCATCCACGTACAAGAGCAAATATAACATCGACCCATCGTCACACGTCTTAAAGTAAACGCAGCTGTCGTACGACGAATTTGACAAGCCGTGTGTGGTCACAAAAGCGTCGAATCTCTTGTACCATTGCCTGGGAGACTGTTTGAGGCCATATAGAGACTTTATCAATTTGCACATGTGACCTTTTTTACCCGGAACTTCAAAACCTTCCGGTTGGTGCATAAAGATCTCTTCCTCAAGTTCACCATTCAGAAAAGCGGTCGTTACGTCCAATTGCTCAAGCTCCAAATCATAGGACGCGACCATCCCTAGCAATGCACGAATGGAAGTATGTTTCACTACCGGTGAAAAAATGTCGTTATAGTCAATGCCAGGAATTTGACTATAACCCTTCGCGACTAACCGAGCTTTATACCTTGGTTTTTCATTTGGATTAGCCCCTTCCTTCAATTTATAGACCCACTTGCATCTAACAGCCTTCTTTGTCTTGGGAGCGGAAACAAGCTCCCAAGTTCCGTTCTTTTGCAAAGATTCCATCTCCGCTTGCATTGCCAACATCCACTCATCCGCATCATCTTGTTTCATAGCCTCACTATAAGAAGTAGGCTCAACAGTATATTCCATTTCCTCCGCTACGTTCAAAGCATATGCTACAAAATCGGCTTCTTCGCGATACCGTGCCGGAGGCACGATTTGTCTTCTTCCCCTATCACGAGCAATGCTCGGTTCAGGCTCTTGTGGCAAAGGTTGTGATAAAGAATCATCTACCACTTGATCACCAGTAGTGGGAGAAGAAGAAGAAACAGCATGTGAATCATTTGTAGCAATCGGACTCGAAGCTTGAGCCAAAGGTAGCTCCACCTCTGCAGGTGATTTCTCTTTCGGAGATTCGGAAATGGTATCGGATGTAGGAGGCGGCGAATCAGTCAACATCGAAGATTCGTCGAAAGTTACGTCTCGACTTATAAGGATCTTCTTTGTTTCCGGGCACCATAGCCTAAAGCCTTTAACTCCGTCTTTGTATCCAAGGAAATTGCATTTCATAGCTCTCGGTTCTAACTTCCCGTTATCAACTCGTGCATACGCCGGGCAACCAAAAATCTTCAAATTTGTGTAATCGACCAGTGATCCGTTCCATACTTCCATAGGAGTCTTCTTCTCAAGAGGGACTGAAGGAGATCGATTGATGATATAACAAGCGGTAGAAGCCGCTTCCGCCCAAAATGACTTGGGCATCTTCGAGTTAGAAAGCATGCAACGAACTTTCTCAAGAGTAGTGCGATTCATCCTTTCGGCTACACCATTCTGTTGAGGAGTGTGGGCAATGGTACGATGCCTTGTAATGCCATTCTTACGACAATAAGCATTAAACTCCTCCGAGCAAAATTCCAAGCCATTATCCGTTCGGAGGTATTTCACCTCTTTACCGGATTGCTTCTCGATCATCGTCCTCCAATCTTTGAAAACTTCAAAAACATCACTCTTGCGTCTTAAGAAGAAAGCCCACACACGACGAGAGAAATCGTCGATAATAGTGAGCATATACGAAGCTCCACCATAAGAAGTAACTCGGGCCGGACCCCAAAGGTCAGAATGAATGTAATCAAGTGGCCCTTTAGTCGTATGAATGCCACCTGAGAATCTGACCCTCTTCGTCTTGCCGTACACACAATGCTCACAAAACTGTAAATCGGTAACTTTGTGGCCGTTCAACAAATCACGTTGACTTAGCTCGGTCATGCCTCCAAGGCTCATGCAACCGAGACGTAAATGCCACAATTTTGAAAGATCACCATCGGACATTTTCTTCGAAGCAACTGCAACGTCACCTGTAATAGTTTGACCTTGCAAAACATAAAGGTTAGCGGTACCTCTTTGAGCTTTCATTGCAGCTAACGCTCCTCGCTTGACCTTTATTGCTCCGTCTTTGCCAGAGAACTCGTATCCCTTTTCATCGAGGGCACTGAGAGAGATGAGGTTTCTTCGGAGTTCGGGAACATGTTTCACATTCCGAAGTGTTCGGATGACGCCATCATGCATGCGGATTCTAACTGTGCCTTGACCGACAATGGGGCAAGTAGCATTGTTCCCCATCATCACAACACCTTCGGAAACTTGCTCATATGTATGAAACCAACTACGGTTGGGACACATATGAAAAGTGCAACCCGAGTCTAGAATCCATTCTTCCGTGGCCTTTGGATTACCATCCGAGACCGTCATGACTTCACCTTCACTAGCTCCACCTTCATCGTGCTCAACAATGTCGGCTTCCCCGGAGAACCCGTTGTCTTGTTCTTGGCTTTGTTTTTAGCTTGGAGCTTAAAACATTCGTCAATGGTGTGACCCTTCCGCTTACAGAAATTACAAAACTTCTTCGTCTTTACACGAGATTTTGATCTTGATTTGCTTGAAGAGCTCGAGCATTTTTCAAAAAGTCTTCCCCTTGCATTTAATCCTTCGGCCCTTAGTTCATGACCGGGGATTATCTCCTTCATCTTCTCCTTCGAGCTCAACGCTGTATAAACCTCATCAAGTGATAGTGAATCCCGACTATAAATAATCGTATCCATAAACGTACCAAAAGATTGTGGTAAAGAGCATAATAAGATTAGACCCAAATCCTCATCGTCATACTTTACCTCAAGGTTTTTCAAATCACCAACTACCTCTTTGAATTTCGATAGATGTGCCGAAATTGAACCACCTTCAGATAAACGAAGGGCATATAATTTAAGCTTCATATGAAGCTTATTGGGTAAGCTCTTTTCCATAAACATTCGATCTAATTTAGACCAAATTTGATACGATGTTTCCTCCTCACCAACATCTTGTAAAACATCGTTAGAAAGGTGCAATCTAATTAAAGATTGGGCCTTCAAGTCATTTATTTCAATATCCTCATCCGTCCAAGAGACGGGCATGAAAGCCCGACCCAAAATACATTTATGTAAATTTTGTTGGATGAGGACATCTCTCATCTTTATCTTCCATAAGGGATATCGGGTATCCCGTTCCAACAAGGGAAGGTCGAATTTCATTGTTGACATAAATGAAAATAGCTTAGCAAATCAATAATCTCACGAAACTTCTATTGATCAAAAAAAAAATCTCGATATAAATAACTTGGGCTCTGATACCAATTGTTGTGAAAATAACGAAACCCAACTAGCAATAAGATAGATAGTTGGACCTCACTATAAACATAAATACCCCAAGAACAATGAACGCATGTTCTTATATCGAGATAACAACGAAAATATGATCAACGAATGTGAGATAATTAATTACGAAGTATATGCAACAATATCCAACCATAAAATGCAAGATAAAGCAAGGTAAAAGAGACACCGATATTTTTTACGTGGAAACCCGGAAAGGGAAAAACCACGGGCGGAGGACGCCGAGAACTGATTCACTATCACTTTTATGATGATACAATTGAGAGAAAGAAAACTGATTAATGTATCAGTTATTGAGAGAGAGAGAGAGATATAGAAGATCTTATGTTGGTGCATTTTTCTCTTCTACTAAGCTCCCTATTTATAGCACAAAATGTAGAACAATGGGCTGGTGGAGCAGCTGGTTTCACAGCTGTGAAACAGCTGGAAATGCCAAAGAAAAACAGCTGGAAATGAGCTGTGGAAATGAGCTGTGGAAATAAGCTATTAAAGCCTTGAAGGCAAACATTTCTCACAACAGATATCAACACCAAATTGCAAACTTCACATACTGGAACACTAGTTACAGGCACAGGATCTGGCACCATCTATGTGCTTGCACACTGCTATCCTGATCTTTCTTCAATAGAATGCATCTTATGCAGTGCCGAAGCTCGCACTTCTCTTCCTAGTTGCTTGCCCAACAATGGCGGCCGAGTGTATCTCGAGGGCTGCTTTATGCGATTCGAGAATTATAGCTTCTTCGATGAGCGTACAGGCCAAAAAGACAGAATTATGTGTCCAAATACAACAAGAAAAAACAATGAGTTTGAAAAATTGGCATCAAATGCTGTTTTGCAAGCAGTCGAAGCTGCACCTAGAAGCCCGAACCACCATGCCGGAACTCAGGCTCTTATATCTGGGATAGCAAACAGGTCCGCGTATGCAACCGCTGATTGCTGGAGCTCGTTAGATGCAGAGTCTTGTGGGCGGTGTTTGCAGACCGCGGGTAGGTCGATGTTAGGGTGCTTGCCTGGGTCAAGGGGGTATGCATTATATACTGGTTGCTTCATGAGGTACTCGGACACCAACTTTTCGAATCCTGATAATAACACGAGAAATAACACGAGACGGTCTACAGGTGTCTCGAAAAGTAGGTTATCACAGTTGTTCTTGACTTGTGATAATTAGTTTTACTTGTCTTTCATAAATCTAAAGTGATAGATCATGGTTTTCTGCAGGGAAAATGGTGGCTATTGAATCGGTTATTAGCTCCGTGGTAGCATTTATAGTTGTGGGTATTATCGCTTTTTGAGCAAAGAAGCATAGAAGTAAATCGAAAAGAAGACAAGGTATAAGCAAAATCTCTTAATCCTATGTGACATGAGCAATCTTTCAAATTGAGGCTATGTTTCGCAAACTAGCTGATAAGCTAGTTGTTGGCTGATAAACTAATTGTTAGCTGCTAACATGTTTAATTAGTTGGCAAGAAATTTGTTTCAAGGCAAAAAAAAAAGACGATGGAAGTTGTAAAACATCCTGAATTCCTTGATATTCTAGGTTCGGACGATGCTAAATTGTTGAAGATCCTGAATAGTAGTAGTTTGAACTTCAAATACTACATGATTAAGAAAGCCACGAGTTCTTTCGATGAGGCCAACAAGCTTGGCCAAGGGGGATTCGGAACAGTATACAAAGTATCATAACCTTATCAAACAACTTTCTTTTATTCCCATCTTTTTTGGAGCTCTTATGTTGTATTAGATTAATCAAACGACGTTAGAAAGCACAACGAGATTATCTTTATCGCAGGGAGTTCTTCCAAATGGACGAGAGATTGCTGCCAAGAGACTTTTCTTCAACCACCAACATAGAGCAGGGGACTTCTACAATGAAGTCAACATCATCAGTAGTGTTGAACATAAAAATCTGGTGAAACTGGTAGGCTTCAGTTGTTTGGGACCTGAAAGCGTTCTCATTTACGAATATCTACCAAACAGGAGTCTCGATCATTTCATCTTTGGTAAGCATCATGATTTCCCAAATTCCTCTAAAACTCAAGTTACAACATTAATATTTGTGAATCATGAGTTGATGAAAATGGGATTTGTTTGTGCAGATGCAGTTAGGGGAAAGGAACTATATAAATTGGGCAAAAAGATTTGATATTATTGTGGGGACAGCAGAAGGTTTGGCCTACCTTCATGAAAACAGTAAAACCAGAATCATTCACAGGATATAAAAGTTGCTAATATTAGGGGTGTTCACGGTTCGGTTTGGGCGGTTTAACCCCTCAAACCACAAACCAAACCGCTAGTGGCGGTCTATTGATTTTTCAAACCGAGCGGTTTGACATCAAGTGTCCAGACCGGTCAAGTCGGACCGCTGTTTAGGCGGTTTGGTCGACCGGTTTAGACGGTTTGGGCCTTTTAGTGGGCTTTAAAGTTTAAACATAAAAAAACATATAAAAATTTGAATTTTAAAGGTTCGCTTGAGTTCATTTGAAATAAAGAAAGTCTACAACGATGTTAACAAAGTCCACAAAAGTTAACAAAATATCTCAAGACAAAACACTAAAAAAACTAATATGCAAAGTGCAAATAAAATCCACGGCGATTTAAAATTATCTTTGGGTCTTTTTGTATATATTTAAATCTAAAGATAAATTAGATATTTGGGTTAACAATAGATGATATAAAGATGTATATAAATATATATATATATAAATATATATATAGATAGATAGATAGATAGATATATTTGGCGGTCGGTTTGGTCCAAACCGCCCAAAAACACCTCCAAACCGCAGACCGGAACGGACCGCCCGGTTTGGCGATTTTTTAGACCAGACCGCCTAAACCGTAAAAAACGGTCCGGTTTGACTTGGTTCGACCGGTTTGAGCGGTCCAGCGGTTTTTTTGAACACCCCTAGCTAATATCTTGTTGGATTCGAAGCTTCGTGCTAAGATTGCTGATTTCGGGTTAGCCAGATCTTTTCAACAAGATAAAAACCATATCAGCACCGGGATTGCCGGAACACTGTATGCACATCGATCAGGTGTTCTTTTTTTATTCCTATTTTTTACGAATACAGGGTGATTGTTGTGTTTTAATATTGCAGTGGATACATGGCTCCAGAATATATAGCTCATGGTCAATTAACCGAAAAAGTAGATGTATATAGTTATGGTGTGCTTTTGCTTGAGGTGGTTACTGGAATGCCAAACAGAGGAACACAAACAGAGGAACAAAAACAACAGAGCATACTCATAGCTTAGTCTCAATTGTAAGTATGATTATACCTCTACACTTCCTTATCGGTGTTTTTAAGTCTTAACCGAAACAGCCGCCTTCAGAATAGAGAACATGTCTGCATTCATCCCACCCCCGGGATATATTGCGGTATAATTTATTTAATTGGTGATGAAATAGGTGTGGAAGCATTTTAAGGAAGGGACAGTGGAGGAGGTTTTTGATCCAAACATGATGTTGAGTGATGATACTGTGAAGAAGGAAGTAGAGAAGGTGGTACATATAGGACTTCTTTGCACTCAAGAAGTTCCATCACTTAGACCAACCATGTCTATGGCACTGCAAATGTTATCCAAGAATATTCAACCCCTTCCTTTTCCTTCGAATCCGGCATTTTTACCCAAAAGCAACGGACAACCGAATGAGTTTGGTTCAGATGAAGCTTTCAGACTCGGGATAACCAATCCAACTTCAGTTCCTATGGTTTCCCTCACTTCTCTTGGTCCGAGGTAGCTACTGTATCCTAAGATACAACTCTTTAAACAAGTTAGCAAACACAACAATAACTTAAAGTCTCCTGCTTCTCTCAACTTGCAAAGCAAGAAACGGAAACTTGCTACAATTATTATACAAAATTTCAGCTTTTCCAAGATCCTCTTCCGACCTTGAGTAGAGATGCATATAACAACTCGTTCCAAGCGTCTAGACAACACACCAATGGTTGCAATCTTGTGATTGTTCTGCATGAATTTGTTGGGTTGGGGACAGGGACTTGTACATCTTTCTGTAAACCGATGGGTGACCGTCTTTCCTGTAATCAGCAGGGCCGTCCCTGGGGAAGGGCAGCACGGGCGCACGCCCAGGACCCAAAAATATTAGGGGCCCAAATATTTTTGTCGGTATATAATAGTAGTGTAAAAAAATAATATATTAAACAGACCCAAAAAATTGTGGTATATAATAAGAGGAAAAATGAATTTAGTAGATAATAAGGCCTAAAAACATATTAACTAATTATATGGAAGTACTAAGAAAAAAAAATTGGTCATTGGTTATATCCTATTGTTTTCGTCTCTTTAACTTTTCAAGGTCCAATGTTATTGGCTATTGCTATCTCTATCAGCTTGATTGTCCCCATGTTAGTCCCAATTCTGAATTGTAAAAGTATTGTCTAAGTCCTATTCCAGAGGACTTCCAGAGACAGACTTCAGAGAGCATGTCTGCCTCTGAAGTACATTCCAGAGATAGAGAAATGCAGCAGAAGAGCTTCAGAGGTACCTACATCAGAGCTCTAAAGACATTGCCTCTGAAGAACAAGCTGAAGAATTCTACAAGTGTTGACACAAGAACACAAGATACGTCACTTAGTGATAAGATTTACCTTTCTAGATAGGTTACTGTTCAAAGATGTCTTGAGCTTACCTTTTAGGTAAGACACTGTTCAAGCATGACTTTAGTGTCAGGAAAGTACACTGTTTACTTTATGGTCCTATAAATAGGATGTGCATCCCATTGCTCAAAGTGTGCTTTTCTTTACTAACTTGTAAAAGAATCATTTCTTTATACTGAAAAGTATTCAAGAAGATCTTGTAAGATTAAACCATCTTTTTAGGTGTTCTTGATAATCTACTTGCATTATCCAGTGAATATTAGTTTGTTATTTTATTTGATTTATTGGATATATCTTCTTATTACTGTGAGTACGAATCTTGCTTTGATTTAAACATTATTTGCTTCCGCTGTTCTTATTACTATTATATGTTTATATATTGTTAAAAGACTGAATCTGGGATCCAACCATTGGTATCAGAGCCTATTTGTTTTTCTTAAAACAAACAAGATCATATATGTGTACTCGGATAGATTTATGTCTTTTTGATTCAAGTTTTCATAATATGTGCATGTTCATATAAACTTTTATTTATTCAAGAACCTTATATGCTCCAGGTTTGAAAATCACTCACACCACAATATTATATTTAAGTGCTCAAGTAACAATTCATTGAGCTTGCAGATTATAGGTTTCACTCATTATTTATTCTTATTGGATCTTAATGAATCAACTTTCTTCCATATTCTTACTCGTCCTCATTTCTCTATATGTCTAAAAAACCTTGATAATCTTCTCTATCATTGATCTCTCATTGACTCTCTCGATTACTTCCTCTACATAAGCTCTCTTTTTGTACCAAAAGAACACATATTTCTTGTTGTACGAACTAAGAAAAATCTTACCTTTTAAAAAACTTACAAACCATAGTAGATGGTCAAACTAATATCTATGTATTATGAGTTTAAAATTATCCTTGTTTTTAGTACATTATACTCTTGGTTGCTAATTACCTAATAAGAAGTACATAAATCTTAAGTACTTCCTTATCTATACTAAAGAAGAATAAGGGTCGTTTACCAAATGCTTATCCGGGTAATTAAACACTTACCAAGTTATATTACCTTAATCGATGAATATAGTATAGACCGAGAATCTTACCAGGTAAGAGCGAAGGCAATGACCAAGAGATTTACCCGTAAGTGAGGGCGATGACTCTTACCCGCTTAGTGCTTACCAGCCAAATTGTTGCATACAATGTCGTTTTAATGGACTAAAATTTTACCCGCTAAGCCGCTAAGGTAAGTGATAGTGTTGCATTTTACAGATAAGTGCTTACCGGGTAAGTGTTTAGGTAAATGACCCCTATGACATCTTTTCTCCATGAATTATTAGCATTTTTTATATTCAGTTTTTTAACTAATAAAAAATATCTATTGAATTTTTTTTGAAGGGGCCCTGATTTTACATTCGCCCAGGAACGGGCCTGGTAATCAGTAAGCCTGCTAATGTTGAGATATATTACAGGAGTCTTCATCACTCGCATGACGTTGTCAAAAGCTCGCATCTTTGATGGGTACTTGCTTAACTGACTTGTATTGAAGATGGGTCCAGTTTCTTTGTGACACTGCCCACCTGAATTCCACTGCCCTCCCCTGCAACATGCTTGCCAATTTGTGATCTAAACAACAGAAACAACAACAACAAATCTTCGACCTTTTTGGGCCTGAATGAGAAGTTGAAAGCACCGAAAGCTTTAAAATCTTTCTTTGTGGGTCTTTCCTAGGAAGCTAATCATATGAGAACCACAAAATGGTTACAAATTGTAAGAACTAGTGTGTTATTTCATATATAAAACAAAATCATCTAAACCTAGAATTTAAGGACAATGTGGAACTTTTTACTTGTTTGTGAAACAAGTAATATACTATGAAAAAGTTTCACACTGTACATTGAGGTCGTCTGGTCCATCAAATCCAATCTTAGCGTCTCAAAAGTACCATTTTTACCTTTGAAAGATGATTCTCTGACTAGAAACGGAGAACTCAGAAAATCGATCGTACAGTTATAGTCCTACACAGATAAGCAAGGGTTTACTCATTAGGCAAATTCCAAAAGTAGTTTGATTTTTGAGGTCAAAGGAACAAAGTTTCAACCTCCAAATTGGTATGGCATCTTTCATAATTTTACCAAAAATTTGAGAACCCATTAAGATTAAAATTGTAACAACAATTAAAAGAAAAAAATGGAGCTAAAATCCATAACAAATGCATACCAAATTTGAAGTTGAATGCTAATAGATTTGAACCCAAAAGTCAAAACTGTGGAGTACTACACACGGGTGGAAAGTTTGCCTCGAATCTGAAGGAGGCGTAAAATCCCTTTTTCTTGAATTCCCTCTTTCCTGATATCTCATAAACCCTTTTCTTGTTCTTGAGAGAATGTTGAAGTATGCAAACAAGTGATTCCCACATGTTCCTATTTAAAGAGTCTCCAACAAATTAAAACCAATTTCTTCCCTCTAAGTCTTTCCAAAAAGTCCGTTGCATTCAAACTGGAAATAAAAACATCATTAACAGATGTGATCAAGTCATAAATTGATCAATAAATCACTAATCACAGTTTTAAGAGGTTAATTAACTAACCACTTATTATAGCAAAATCTTTCTTAATAATATTGACTAAATAATCAAACTCAAACAAATAGAAAGCCAGCAAATTAGCATGCAAGATGCAATTTTTTTAAGCATTTGAGAATGTACAAAATAATCATGTAATCTAAAAGCAGACAAAAAATGTAAGCATTTTTAAAGAAATTATGATCATCACCTTGGGATCTCATATCCAAATGGCTGCCACCTCCATTTTACAAACTCCATATCAGGCCTCCCATTCAACCACAAGGGTTGTGGCATACTGGTTAAGGCCATGGGGATATGGTGGAATATCTCATCTGTCCGGAGTTCGAATCCAGGCATACGCAACATTGTGGCCACTGGGACGTCATAATTTGCTAGTCTAGGCATAACTTAGGGCCTGTTTGTTAGCAGCTTAATGAGCTTAATGAGACTCACAGCTTATTCCGTCAGCTATATATGACTGTTTGGTAGTGGCTTAATGATATAGAAAGTGACTTATTCAGTAAGATTTCAAGGGGGAGCTTTATACAGAAAGCCAAGTTTTTTTCAAACCAGTCTCTCTCATTAAAAAACACGCTCCTTCCATCTATGAAAAAACTCTCTCAAATAAAAACCTTCTAAATCTATACAGACAGATTAATCCACACAAACAACTTTATCCATACAGAACTTAATGGAAAACCAACCAAACAGCACACCCTTGCAAAAAAAAAAAAAAAAATTTCAGATGACAATTCGGATCTCTGTTTACATAAGGACACGAACCTGGTGTATATTATAGGCCAAGGGGGCAGGGCAGCAGTGAGCTCATCTGCTCAAGCCCATAAGCTTATGAGTTTGGGCCTAAAAAACTTCCAAATAAATAAGCTTATACGCATACCACATACGCCCAATCGGCAATCGCTTCTCTCAAGTCTCACCCTCGCCTTCACGATACGAACTCTCATTCAGTCACTTGAAGACTTTGAACTCTCTCAGTCACTCACTCATTCGATTGAAGACTCTGAACCATCTGCCTGCCCCTCTCGAAAGTCGAAGACTTTCACTAGTCTTTACTCTTCAGTCTTCTTCCGGTAAGTCTTACTTTTTAAAATTTAATTCTAATCTTTTTAGATAGATGAACTGATTTAGGTTTATTTTTCTAGTGTTTATATTAGGTTTATCTTTCTTCTTTAACTTTTATTGTCTAAATTAACGTTTATAAATTTATTGTTGTTTTAGTTGCTCTATATTTCACCGATTTGCTGCCCTTCAGTGTCTCACCATCTTCCTAATCCCTGCGCTGCTAAAATCCTAAACCGGTTACTTCTAAATCTGCTATTGTTCGATTTAATTGAGTTTTGGGTTTCTTTTCGATTTTGCACAAGTTTTTGGTTTCTTTCTTCTTCAATTTTGTGGTGTCTTCTCCGAGATTGTAACCCTTCCCATTTCAATGGTTTGTTCTTTTTTACGCAAATATCTTCTGCACATGGTTTTCAATCGATTTTAACCAACGGGGTGACGAGGTTCTTTTTTAGTGAATTCCATTCATTAAATTAGTTTAAGTTATGTTAAGACTTAAGATGATATTTCATTCGTAATGAATTAGTTTGAGTGGATTAAGTTTTTGCTTCATATTACCACTCGTGCACTAAGCTATCAGCTTCAGTTTCTGATTCTTCTAACAAAAGTCCAAACCGTCTAAGCGAGGAATTTCTCAAGGAAAATAGATACCCTCTCGGAACTTCAATACAAGCTATATCTCAACAAGATCTTATTGTTCCTCTAACCCCATTTCATGATTACTAAACAAAAAACGCTTTTAATTCTCATTATCTTGCACCAATTGCTCTTCCAAATCCGTCCAATAAGAATAATTAACATGGTCAAATTCAAACCATTCTAGGTTTGTAGGTTTGTTTTGTTGGCACTGACTGGTCTTCCAACAACTCTATGATCACAGAAGAATGAGATGATTGTATTTAAGAAGCTATATGTATCCTATCCTTTCATGAGCGAGCAACCAAGTGTAGTTGTGAAAGCATCTCAGCTACAGACGATTACTTACTCTTAAAAATCATCCTTTCAGGTCCAACTAGAAACAAATTTGACAAATAACACCATAATTGCATATCAACAAACTAAACTAGACTAAACTTTCAGGTATTTGGGCAGAAGATGATTATATAATACATAGGATTTAAATAAAAAAGAATTTGAAATCATCAAAATTTAAATAAAAAAGGTATGCCTTGATACATACCCATATATGATATGAAGTTTACACAAGTGGAAATGGGGAGGCTAATTGCACCAATATTTTTGCTATTTGCACCTTAATGATTGCATATATGATTGTGTTTTTTTGTTTTTTTTGTCTTTTCTTTTGTTTATTTTTATTATATATTTTTATTTATTTGTATTATATAGTTTTAAAAGTTTTTTTTTAACTTTTTGGTTTGATTTAAAAAGAAATAAATATTTATAAATATAAATATTACTATTTTTTTATAATTATATAATTATAAAATTAAAATATAAATATTGCGATTTAACATATAAATAGAACATTAAATAATCTATATTACATTCGATTATTCTAAAATAACATTATCCGTAGTACAATTAATACGTAAAAGTTGCATGTAATTTTGTATTCGCTCTGAATACGGGGTAACCATCCAGCAGCACACGGATAACTGTAATGGAAAAAATGTCCTACAATTTGCGGAAACGGGTATCCTTCTGCCATATCTAATTTCACATAATGGTTACCATTAACGTACTCAATTGTAAAAACAACATGTTCATGCCACGTTGGCGGAGTGGACCTAGGAAGAAGTTTATACGTCTAGGAAGGATTCGAAGCGTAGATTCCGAATATGTAATTGTTTCGTCGATTACTTCAATGGATTGAGAGCAAATCTAGAGAGAATTTGGAGAGATTTTGAGAGAGAGAGATGTGAAAAAAGTAGGGACGATATGTAGTAATTTACTTTTATATTTATAACGAGTTTACTTAATTGGTGAGTTTAACCCCCCAACTATCTTTGGTTGCTATTTTTAATTATGGTTCAATTCGGATAAGAAATAATTACACGTTTTTAAAACCGAGTCTTACAAGAGAATATTGGAATGTGACTAACGTAAAGAAAAATTCATTTTACAAAGTTATAATAAAATCAAAAGTTACAAATTTATAAAATAAAATCAAATCAAAAGTTACAAATTTTATAAATTTATAAATAAATTTATAAAATCAAAACACACACACATATATATATATATATATATATATATATATATATATATATATATATATATATATATATATATATATATCAAGTGAAATGACATGTTTCATTAAAAATAATTGGGACGGAAACAATGCATTCAACACCTTCACCTTTTGGTGCAAATAGCATTGCCCGTGGAAATGTAGAAAAGCCTATGGAAGAAAGGAGGCAACATCACTATTGGAGCAAAATGAGGAGATATTCAGTGGAATGGGAAAAGATCATGGGTGGGAGATATTGCTTCAAGAACTTGCACATTATGTTTAATTAGTTGTACCTCTTAAAAATTCAAGATAACTACACATTTCATTTGCATTTGCAGGTTTTTCAATTCACAAACATGCCTATGCAAACATCATCTCTCTGCAATTCACACCCACCCATTCCCATTCATGCCAAATCTTTAAACCAAAATCTTCCATGGAACCCATCCCTTGTAACCACCTTCAAAAAATCCCTAATTAATTCCTCCATTTTCACTCTCACAACCCATCACAAGATCAACAAGAACAGACGCTTCACTGTGTTTGCTGTTAAAAGAGAAGAAGATGAACAATCAACCCCTTCATGGGCCAAACTCGACTCCGAAGAACCTCCTCCATGGGCCCGTAATGAAACCCAACAACCTTCATCTTCATCTAATTCGGACCTCCCATTTTTTGTCTACTTGCTTGCTTCTGCTATCACCGCCATTGCCGCTGTAAACTTCTTCTCTTTTCTCTGTTGGGTTTTTTAAATCGCAATTATTTAGTTCGTTGTGATTGAATCAATCAAGAATTGAATTGGGGTTTTTCTTTGGTGTTGTAGATTGGATCCGTATTTGAGTATGTGAATCAAAAGCCAGTTTTCGGAGTCTTGAATTCGGATAGCATATTTTATACACCAGTTCTTGGATTCTTCGCATTTACGGGTCTCCCAACTGCTGTAAGTTTTGTCTTTATTACTATCTTCTTGATGCTTGTTTGACTTCAAGAAAGTTTCTGTATAGAATTTTGGGTAAAATCCAAATAATTCATCAAATTAAAATACATGATTCTGAGTGAATCCACTTGTGATTTGTTCCCAATTGATTTTGAGATAAAACCCAATTGGGCACTCTCATGCCATAACCATTTGTGGCTGGAATCGTTCGAAAATCGGCATAATTTGGATTTTCGAAACTGTATTGCTTGTAAAATCTTGTAATGATGATAATTTATGTAAGCATACCGGATTCTTCGACACTCGATGGGGTTTGATCCTTGTCTTTTGGTCAATTTAGTTGTTTATATGATTCTTTTAAGTGTGAAACATAGATGAATCACTGTTTAGTATCTCGTTATCAACTTATTGAGTGTAGTTATAGCATTTAGAATGAAAATACCATTTGTGTATTGATTTAGATTAGCTAAAAACTAACATGAGTTAGAAAAACAGGCATTCCTTTGGTTCAAATCTGTTGAAGTCGCGAATAAGGAGGCAGAGGAGCAAGACAGGAGGGATGGTTATCGTTAGGTCAATTTGTTCATATGGTTTCTTAATCGTTGGTCATACATTGATTTGATATGTATTAATGAAAAAGGTCGGTTTTTTTGAGGTGGAAACATTCAATTTATTGGCAAGAAGTCAATCGGGCTGGTTCTTGACGTTGTACTAAATGAAAATATGCACTTTTAGGTAGAATTTTTGGGACGTCTTATAGTTATTCGACAAAATAATTAGTCGGGATAATTCTTGATGTTGGCATTGATCAAATTGGGCACTTTGAGGCTGAAAATTTAGGCGTTTTCTTCTTGGATTACACAAGGTACCTAGGTTATGGTGTTAACGATCCTTTGGCTTCATATTTAATCTGGTGAATGTTAGATTCATCTTATTTTAATCGGTCTTAAGTCTAGAAAATATTCTTGTATTTGTGATCATATGACACGTAGCTTGAGGATTTCAATCTTGTTGTTTACATAACGACTTGTATATTTCTATTTGTTTGTTGCTTAGTATCTTAAAGAATGAGCATTCGTATCTTTCTATTTGTTCGGTTGCTTAGCATCTTTTAAGAATGAGCGTTTTTGTCTTTGCCACCACAACGATTATCTCCAAGTAAGTTGAACTCCCTTTGTCCTTAACCATCTTATCCTTTTTTTACTGTAACATACCCGTAAATCATGGTAAATATGTATATATGTAAACGTCTTTTCCCGGTAATCGTCCAGCTTGTGCGCACCTCGACTAATCCCATGGGCCCCTGAATATAACAGTCGGGAAAATATAGGTTTTGACCTATATTTATGTAACCGTTGCAATTACTAACGTTTGAACAAGAAGTCAAACGACATTTTATTTATTGGTTTTTCCAACAACTTGGAATTTTGCACGATACCGCCTAAGGTTGAAGTCGTTTTCAAGCCATTTCGAGATTTATATATTGTTTGAATATACGGGAGTGTGGCTTAAGCAAGGAAGCCACACTCCCAGAAGTGTTGTACGTAATCTATCTTTCGAGATTCCAAAATGGTTCAGGATTGTGGTCAGCACACGCTACCTATAACAGGTGTCGTTAAGAAAAAAGTTAGCCGAGGGGAGCAATTGCAGCGAGCCCAATGGCTTTGGGCCGCCATTTTGGGAGCCAATGATGGGTTACTATCTATGTTGTTAATATCGCGATATATCGGCGATATATCATGTATCGCCCCTATAAAAAATATCGGTGGTAAAATATCGTCCATTATATCGGTCACCGATATATCGGCGATATTTTGACTAAAATCTCGGCCGATATTATCGATATATTTTTGATTTTTTTGGGCCTTTTTTTTGTAATTCTATTAACGGTGTGGGCTGGGTTTTAATTTGTATGGGCCTTTGTTTTTTTAATTTTGTAAGAAATCTAATCTAAGTTAGGTTTTTCTTTGTTTTTTTACCATATACGACTTTCTTTGTTCTTCACGGTCGACTTCGCTTCCTTAGTTCTTTCATCTCACAAGTCGACTTCTTCAGTTCTTCTTCTGTTCTTCAACAATCAACAGTGCCACTGCCACATAAGGTACTTGATTACTATTCGACTTCTTCTGCTCCTCTGTTCGACTTCTTCTACTTCTTCACTATTCGACTTCTTTTGCTCCTTCTGCTGTTTCTTCTCTTCCAACACAGAAGGTAATTACTTGATTAATCTGTTTTTAGTTATACTCTGTTTTTAGTTATAGGTTAAAAAATTATAATTTGTCTTTTGCTTATATGCATTCTATTAAATTAGAGTTAGATTAGAGTTAGAGTTATAATTTGTTTTTTGCATTCTATTAAATTAGAGTTAGAGTTATAAACTTATAATCTGTTTCTTCTGCATTCTATTAAATTAGAGTTATAATCTGTTTTTACTTTTTAGTTATAGAGTTATAATTTGTTTTTAGTTATAGAGTTATAAACTTATAATCTGTTTTTAGTTAGAGTTATAATATGTTTATGGATTGCATACTGAATTACTGATATATAAAAGACTCGTAAGACCATCAAAATCACCTTGGTAATGTTCAGCCTTTTATGTTATGAGTGCTGCTGAAATTGAACGAGGTTCTTCAAGATTAGTTATAAATTATAAACCTTTAAATAAAGTTTTAGAATGGATAAGATATCCAATTCCAAATAAAAGAGATTTACTCAAAATTATATGATTCAAATATTTTTTCAAAATTTGACATGAAATCAGGCTTTTGGCAAATACAGATTCATGAAAAAGATAAATACAAAACAAGTTTTAATGTTCCCTTTGGTCATTACGAATGGAATGTCATGCCTTTTGGACTCAAAAATGCTCCTTCTGAATTTCAAAATATTATGAATGATATTATCATCCCCATAAACAATTTTGCTATTGTTTATATAGATGATGTTTTAATCTTTTCAAAATCAATAGAACAACATTTTAAACATTTAAATATATTTTATGATATAATCTTTAAAAATGGATTAGTTGTTTCTGCATCAAAAATGCATCTTTTTCAAACAAATATTAGATTTTTAGGATATGATATTACTCAAGGTACTATAAGACCAATTCAACGAAGTTTAGAATTTTCAAATAAATTTCCAGATGAAATCAAGGATAAAACCCAACTTCAACGGTTTTTAGGATGTTTAAATTATGTTCATGATTTCTTTAAAGATTTAAATATTATTTGCTAACCCCTTTACCAAAGACTCAAAAAGAATCCAAAACCATGGACTTAAGATCATACCAAAGTAGTTCAATTAATCAAACAAAAGGTAAAATATTTACCTTGTCTTCATATCCCTCAACCTAATGCTAAACTTATAGTAGAAACAGATGCTAGTGATATAGGATTTGGAGGAATACTAAAGCAAAAAATTTCTAATAACTCTACTGAAGAATAAGTTAGGTTCTTTTCTGGATCTTGGAATGATACTTAAAAAAATTACTCCACAGTTAAAAAAGAAATTTTAGCAATTGTTTTATGTATTAAAAAATTTGAAGATGATTTATACATGACACCGTTTTTATTACGAATTGATTGTCAATCTGCTAAACCAATTTTAGAAAATGATGTTAAAAATATTATTTCTAAACAGATTTTTGCAAGATGGCAAGCATTACTAAGCAACTTTGATTTTCAAATTGAGTTTATAAAAGGTTCAAATAATTCTCTCCCCGATTTCTTATCTCGAGAATTTTTACAGGGGAAATGAATGATTCAAAACCCATGTCTCCTTTCACTCCTTTCAAGAAAAAAGACTCAAAACAAATTGACTCATCAGCATCATCTTCTTCTCTTACTCCGATTACTCAAAATCAATTTGCACCTTTTACTCAAACGACAGCTACTCATCAAACTTATTCTGCTTTAGTTTAAAAACCTGTCGCTACTATATCCAACACTACTCCAAATAAATCTATGTTAGTCTCTCCTATTCCAAAGGTACATACTCCATCAACTAGTCAAAATATTAAACATTTGTATTTTCAAAATCCATTTCATCAAGTAGTCAAGATCTTAGAAGATTATGAGATGAATCTTTACAAAAGATCTTTCAATACTCTTATCGATTTCCTTTTCTCAAAAGACTCATTATGCAAAGGTGATACTCTTAAAACTCGAGAGTATTATCAAGCCATTTTAGTTGAAACTGGTTCTGTCAAAGTTACTCATACTGCTAACCATATGAATCTTTCTCAAATAGATTTTAGCAAAGCTCAGATATTCAAAATCCTTTCCATTCAAGATTGGAATGGTCGCCTTTTTACTAATAAGGTTCTCTCAAATTACTCAAAGCTACCGTCTTATAATTATTATGATTATCAAGACGCTTGGTTCAAATTTCTATATCTTAGAAGTTACTCACATTCATGGTTTATATTCTTTGATAAGAATTTTAACTATGAATATCCTAGTTGGTTTGCTGATTGGTTCAATTACATGGGATGTGTTCCAGAATCCTTCCTATTACTGTTATGGGAGGTTTTAGGAAGTTTAAATAAATGTTTGTCCAAAACATCTCAGATCGTGAATATTTACTCCAATTCATAGCCATATTCAAACTACCATGGATAATTTCTTGGAATTTTGACGTAAGAACCCCACCTCATTCATACCCATTATTCATTCGCACTTGCAAAGTTAAATGGTGGGATAAGCTTCCAAAAGATCAAATAGAGAAGATGTCAATTCAAGGAGTTTCCAATTATTATTCTGAAAATTTTGGTGCTCCGGCCACTATCGAAAGGCCCATTTATCAAAGCGATGATGAAGAAGTTGCTCAGATTATGGCAGCAAAATCTGAAGCAGAAGTCAAGTATCTACTCCAAAAATTCAAAGAGAACTCACCTACAAACTCTACTCAAGAAGAGACTCATGATCTTTTTCAAGATTCTCAAGATCCCTACGCAGATATAAATCTCTAGAGAATTGTGTGTGTTTGGTGTTTTGTCTTTGAAGACAAATTCTTTGTTACTCATATTGGTATACTCATACATATGAATTACGTTCTTCAGTAGTTCATTGGGAAATTATACTCAAAATTATTACTCAAAAAGCATTTCAGGTACTCATCATTTGGAAAATTCAATAATTCAACGTGAAGACAAAAGATATAAATGATTTCAAAAAAGAGCCGTCCACTACAAAGAATCAAAAGGACAACAGTTGTCTCTTTTCCATCCATTATTCAAAAAGTACCGTCCACTACTAAAAGTAAATGAAGAATTGAATGGTTCAAGTCCGCAGCCGGTTGTCAGTAAAAGAAAATTAATTATTGATGCTTTTCCCCTACAACTGCCGGCCATTCATTACTCAACATGATCTCAAGGTTCCTATAAATAGAGACATCAAGACTCAAGTAGGGGCAGAGTGCAATTTCCATCACAATATGTTATGCCTAAGAAACCTTCTATCTTCCTCTCTACTCAAAATTGTTCTAAGTCTTTAGTTTTTAATTTAGTTATTTCTCCTTCAGTTTGTAGTTCTTGTATCGATTCAAAAGATCATCTAATCAAAGAAGGTACTCTTTAATCATGCTTTATGTTTTTATCTTTAGTGATGGTTGCCTACTCTTGCAAAATTTTGATGATCGTCATAAGATTCATATATTTATTCCAAACACTCGTCCTTTATATTTAATTGAACATATTAAAACTTTTCTTCTTGGATATCAACCTATATATTTTTCAATTACATATAAATATGCAAATCATACTTATTCTTCTTATTTATCTGTTTTATTTAATATATTGTCCAAATTTGTTACGATCCTGTATCTCTTGTTGGTATCAGAGCTTGGTAGATGAAAATGAATATTAAATTCATAATTATTCTTTATTGTCTTATTGTAACTTTTATAAAATCAAACCTAATTATATCTGTCTAATTAAAGTTATTTAGAATTAAATATGTTTTGTAAGAAAATAAAGTTTTTATATGACTTATTGGATATTAGCGTTGGTTTAGCCTTGGTCGTTGGAGTAGCATAAGTGGCGCAGTGTTGTGGTGTAAGACGTCCAGCCATACCAGACCAGTGGAAGGTGGTCCCGTTGTGGTGGTCCAGTTAATAGTCCAATAATCATACTAAAACCTACTTTTTTCACTAAATCAAATTTATTTCTACATACACTTTTATTTACAGATACGATGTTGAGTTTATTTTCTAAAAGAAATAATACGGACAATGAGGATAATGATGAACGTAGTCTTCGTATGAATTCTGCTGAAGTTCATATATCTGATATAGAACAGAGTTTAACAAATTGGACAATTCCAAAACAGCCTTTCAAAACGATATACAAAACAGGAACTTTAGATTTTCTCCAAGGTTATTCAATTAAAGCAACTGAACAAACTGTTTCTATTAATAAAGATTATGATAATATTTGCCTTCTATCAAAAAGATCCATAATTGAACATAAACAAAAATATAAATTCTTACACATGGGATTAGTTCAAATAGCAATTAAACCTTTATTTAGATTAGGTATAGATACTCCAGTACTAATAATACTTAGAGATGCTAGGCATACGAATTTTCAAAATTCAGTTTTAGCCATGGCCGAAACTAATATCTCAAACGGTCCAATCTATTTCAATTGTTATCCAAATTTTACAGTAGGATTATCTGATCCAAATATCTTAGACACTTTAGTTTTAACAATTAAAACCAAAAATTTAGAATTTAAAGAAGATACTAAAGCTTTAGCAGTAATCTATAGGATTAGTTATAAGACTATGTCTTCTACTATAGAACCTAAGTCTAGAATAACTAGCCCTAAAAATGAAACTATTATATTTGAATCAAATCCTCAACATACAAAGGTACAAACACCCAAAAAACTCAAATGGGATGAAATTACTCAATCTTGTAATTGGAACCTTCAAGATATTAATATACCCAAACCTATAGGAGAATCAAATAGGCTATCTAACATCATAGAAAACGAAGATGGTTCTGTCGATATTAATTTTAATTCAATTCCTTTTCCTTCTAGATTTTCAACAGGATCAACAAGTAATAATAGTTTTAAAGAATATCCTTTTATTCAAAAATCTAAATCATTAAAATATGTAGATTTTAATCAAGATATTCCAAAACCAATTTATCAAGAAGATAAGTCTAGCGAATCAGATAAAATACATAGTCCAACACATTCAGATATGAATATGGTAAACGAAGCAGAGTTAAGAAGAATTAGAAATCAAAATGAGCAATAAAACTCAAATTTTGTGTAATCAAAATAAATTAGAAAAATCATTAATAGATTCTTGTTGGGATATTATCAAAATATCTCATAAAGAAATCATAGAACTCCAAAAAGAAAAAGACAAATTAATGACTCATTTAGAATGGGAAACATATAATAAGATGACAATTAATCAAGTATTATATTTAGGGAGAATAATTTTACGAATCAAACATTTAAAAGAAAGAAATAGTTTAATGTTCAAGTGGATTCAAGAATCTAGACAAAAATTAATAATTTGTTAAGTATGAGTAATAAAATACAAATTAATTGTTCGTTAGATAATAAAATGAGAACGGAAGATCTAAAATTACATTGAAAAACTTTAAAAAAAGAAAAAAAACAATTAGAAACATTGAATAAATTAATAGAAGAACTAGAAAGAAATAACATAAGTAGTGAAGATTTAGACTATAAAGCAATAAAATCTGAAATTAAAGATACTCAAGCAGAAATTCATGATAGTAAATTTTGCATTAAAATAATAACAAAAGAAGTAAACAAATTTACTCATTAAAAAATGAATATAGAAGCACTTAAAAAGGATTTTTTTTGCAGATTATAATAAAGATATTAGAGAAATTTATTATAATTCTGTAAATAATAGTAAAATAGAATTAGATCATCAACTCCAATGGAGATTATATATTTATAACAAAAATGTTCATATAACATTCTTTAACTGGTATGAATTAGTTTTTTGTAAACAAATGAATATTAAATGTCCTTTTTCAATGTTAAATATTCATGAGACTCCAAAAATTACTCAAGAATATATAATAATAAAAAATAATGATAAGGTTATAACAATTCATCCTCCTAAACAAGACATTAAAATAGAAAATTCATATATAGCCTTTCCATTAATAGGAAATATTACAAAAATGGATAATGATTCAAAAATTATAAGTATATTATATCAATATATATATAAGGGGTTCATTTGAGAAATGGTAAATATATGAGAAATAGAGAAAAGAGTTGTGTGGTCTATAGAAGGTAGAGGGGTAATTTCGTAAAATACATGAGATAATTCATATATGAATCTGTATGAATCACAAAGATTCATATATGAATCTGTTAATTAGTTCAACTGATTCGTATATGAATCTTTGTGATTCACATTCACAAATGTTCATATATGAATCTTTGTGATTCATACAGATTCATATATGAATCACAAAGGTTCATATATGAATCTGTTAGTTAGTTCAACTGATTCATATATGAATCAGTTAAAAGAGTTCAGTTGTGAATTGCACTGGTTCATATATGAACATATAGTTCATATATGAACACAACCCGTGTGTTTTGTAAAATTTATGAAATTGTTCTTCTATTTTTGGAATAGCCGCAACTTTTGACCGGTCAAAGCCGCAATTTTTGACTAGTCAAATCCGATCTTGACCATATGAATAGCTAAGATTACTTCTCTATTTCTCATATATTTACCATTTCTCAAATGAACCCAACACTATATATATATATATATATATATATATATATAGTGGAAGGATATTTTGCAACCTTTAAAAAGGTTGCAACCCTTGCAACCCACATCTTAACCGTCTTCATGATCGGCGGTTATTTTATTTTTATTTTTCTGTTTTTTTAATTAAAATATTGTGCCCCATATCTATTGTAACCGCCGATCATGAATCCGACGGTTAAGATGTGGGTTGCAAATTAAACAACCCCTATATATATATGTGTATATATATATATATATATATGTATATATATATATATAGAGAGAGAGAGAGAGAGGTGAGTTATTGTGCAACCCATGCAACCCACTTATCTACCACATATTTTATTTTCACTTTTTTTATTCAAAAGTTAAAAACAAAATATGTGGTAGATAAGTGGGTTGCATGGGGTTGCACCATTAAAAATGTTGCATTTGAACACACCCCTCTCTCTCTCTCTCTATATATATATATATATATATATATATAATTCTGAGAAATATTATATGAATCGATATCACCGATATTTCCGATATATCGTGTATCGGTCCCTGACCGATACACCATCGATATCCGATATTAACAGCATAGGTTACTATTCACCACGTCTCTTATGATGGGTGTGGGTGCAGCCCAAGAAGATCAATGGTTCATGATCCTTTCGGGTGTAGCCGGAGCCGTGGCTGGTGCTTGCAGCATGGCGGTTGGTGAATTTGTTTCGGTTGCAACTCAAAGAGATATCGAGCTAGCTCTGAATCAAGAATACCCGTCGAAGGAAAACTCAAATTTACAAGAAATCAAGCTTGAAATCCTGAAGAATGAGAAAACCATCATTGAAACTTACATTCCGGCAGTCCCCTCTCCGGCAAAATCTCCGCTGGTGAAGGTGGTACTGATGGAAGCTCAAGAAAAGACCGAAAAAAGATGAAAAAGAATGGTTGCCGAATCCTTTCAAGGCCGGAGCGGCATCTGCATTGGCGTTTCTGTATGGTTCTTTGTTTCCTTTGGTGTCGGCTATGGCGGTCGATGACTATGCCACTAGAGACGTGGCGGTGGTGGTAGCGGCATTGGTAGCGTTAGTTTTGTTTGGCGGGATTGGGGCGTTTGTGGGCGGGTGTTGTGTAAGGGCGTCGACGGTCCAGGTCCAGGTGCTGGTTGGAGGATGGATTTCCATGGCTGTTACTTACAGTTTACTGAAGCCATTGGATGGTGTTACTGATAAGAAAATGAGTAGAGATTCTTGATTCTGTAAATGAAAATAAGGTTTAGCAATTGAATCTTGATGGTATGAAATATATTTAAGCCTTCTAAGTATTAGTATTTTGTGGTTAAGTTCTTTAAATACAGATTAATATACAGATTCTAGGTATTATAAATTATAATGATGGTAGTAGAGCTTTTATAAAGCTCATATACATACAATTATGCTAAATCTAGGTTTTCATCCCAATCTTTGAGTTTTTTTAGTGATAACTTGAATCTACAAACAAAACCTCGTAACTAGTAGATCCAACACTTGCAAAGTGTCTCGTTCACTTTCAAAGATCAAAAACCTAAAGCAAAAAGGATAGTAGGAGATGGGAGGGAATGAAGAACATGTCAAATCTTAGCTTAAAATTGAGGAGATTACCATTACAAAATACTCTTGAATCCACTAAAAACCTTAACCCCCTGATAAACTCTTGAAAAGATTTTAAAACCGAGAAAACAGCAAAAAGAATCGACTAAAACGGAGTTGAGATGAAGAAGATATGAGGAAATGAAGAAAACCTAAGAAAAATCGGTCATTTAACCATCTGGACCTGACCGCGATTGTGCCCTTGTGCCATTGGCACTATCTCCGGGCACAATCTCATAGATTGTACTAAGGCCATGCCTCTTTGTGCGACTATGACAAGTGATCTTGGCACAATCGCCCGGTCGTTCATCGACCGTTTGCCCGGTCGTTTACTGACCATTTTTCCGATCGTTCTTCGACCGTTTTCCTGAACGTTCACCGACCGTTTTCGTAGACGTTCATCGACCTTTTCCTGGCCGTTCACCGACCGTTTCCTCCCGGCCTTTTTCTCTCGTTTTTCATCCCCGATTTGATCCTCGATCTTCCCATTATGATACCAATGTAGAACCTCATTAAATTTCTCACTTTAATGGTCTAACTACCTCCTAAAATCATAAATGGGAGTTTTAGAAATTGCAAGTGTTACAAACGTAGAATGTTTTGGCCGACGAAGATGTGGATTTTTTTTCTGTGGTGTTGTGTGTATGTTAAGAGTTAATTACAAGTTGTTGCCTTTACAATTTTATGGTTTTTACAAAATCAAGAAAAAAAAAACAAAGAAAAGTGTAAAAGGTGGACAAAAACATGGTTGAACGATTTTGCTCTTGCTCTAACAGAGCTACGAAAACTTGAATTATGAAAATATAGGTCTCCTTTCAAAGAAATCCAGAAACGTCAAGGACCAAAAATGGAGTTTACTCTAATATATATATATATATATATATATAGGGGGGCATTCATGGGAGAACTCATTTGTTTGTGGTAACTGTGAGATCCATTCTCAACCACAAATCAAAGAATAATTTAGGACTTACAAACTAATCTAATCCATTGGTTAATTCTAATCAATGGTTATTAAAAAAAGGGCTTTTTGTAATTAAAACAAAAAACAAGGGTAGTTTTGAGAATTGAAAAGGACATTTAAAGGGTATAATAGACATTAAATCAATAAATTCATATACATCTGTTAGGACATAAATTGTCCAAGTTAGAAAGTTTTGTAAAGGGGTTTACATTTAATATTTGTATTTGGGTTTTAATTGTAAATGTGCTTTAAATTGTAATTGGGCTTGGGCTTGGGCTTTAGGTTAAAACAAGTGAGAGAGGGGAGGTATAAATAGTTTATGTGTTTAGGGTTTTAAGAGTGAGGTTTGTGTAAAACCCATTTTTTTATCGACTTATGTTTATCGATTTGGATTTATACGGTGCATATCAGTTTATCGAATCAAAGGTTTGAGTTTGTGCTTTTAGTTATTTTGTTAATCATATTGCTGTGAGTGGATGCAAATTGAGATTGCATCCGGAAGTTTAATTTGATTGGATCGGTGGTTTAATGAACTTGTGGTTTTCTATTGTGTTTGGCGGCTGTTGATGTTAGCGGGACGGTGGATACAAAATTGAGATCGACGGCGACTGTAGTTTTCATGTTGAACAGCGGCTATGGTTTATTTTAATTTTATTTTTTGTTTAGAGTTTGGCAATCGACTGTGTTTATTTTTCTTGTTTAAGAGTTTTGCAGGTCTGTTTGTTTTAAACTCTTGGCATCCACTTCTATCTAAATTGTGTTTGGACTATTCAATTGATAGTGGGTCGGTGTAGAAAATAAATCGAACGACGACCATATTTTTTTTTTTGTTAAAATCTGTTAATTAAATTTGTGGTCGGTCCCCGGTTTGTGACATCTCGGTCCCTGGGTTTGTCCTCGGCCCCCATACACACCGGTCACCGAATTTGGGGAGACACCGGTCCTTGTTGACACCGGTCCCCAGATTAGTGTTGACACTGGTCTCCTCCCCCCCTGGTCCCTTGTCCTGGCCTCTCCCCGGTATCTCCCGGTCACTCGGTCTCACCCTGCTTGGCTTCAAGTTTCCAGCAGCCCCAACCCAACAGTTTCGATAGGGAAGGTTACAACAAGTTTCGAGTCTTTTCGATTGTTTTTCGATAATATTTCGGTTGATTCGGTAGTAATCGTGAAATAAGTTTTTCGACTTTAAACCGTTAAGGGTTGTTTGCAAAGCTTAAACGATCGATTTTGATCGTAAATTTTTCACCCATATCAAGTTTTTAAGTTCTCGTTCGGTTTCCGAAAAAACTTTCGGTTGCTTCGTTTGTGAGTTTGAGAGATTGATTCGAGTTCTAATCAGTTGAGGGAGCTTAACGGAACATAATCGATCATTTTTGGTCGAAAAGTTTTAACCCATACTGATTTTTTAAGTTTTCGATCGTTTTCCAAAGCATTTTCGGTTGGTTCGTTTGTGATCGTGGGTTGACCGTTTGAGTTTTAATCTGTTGAGGACTGATCAGGGAGCTTTAACGATCATTTTGCATTAAATATTACTAACCGTTTCGAAGTTTTGCAGGTTGGCTCAACGAAGAAGACGATGAATAGTGTTTCCGTTAAGTGACGGTTAAATTTCTTACATTTTGGTCCTTTTCCGTTAAGTCTCCGTTAGTCTAGTTAGTTTGGTTAGTTTTATTTCATTTTTAGTCCTTTTTTCAGTTAGTGTCCAGTTAAGTCCGTTAGAATTTTCAAATTTTGCACTTCTAGTCCCTCTAGTTAGTAGTTTTAACTTATGTCATTTTTGGTCCTTCTAGTTTTAAGTTTAATTTTTGTCACTTTTTTAGAAATCGAATGGATTCGGTCTTATACATACGCAAGGAAGGTAATCAAAAAAGAAAGAAGCCTTGTAGTTTTAAGTTTAAGTTTGTGTCACTTTTAGCCCCCGTACTTCAAAGTTTCGGTCGTTTGTCATTTGTGACCCCTACACTTTCAAGTTTCACTCGTTGTCACTTTTGGTCCTTGCACTTTAGAGTTTTATCTCTTGTCAAGTTCAGTCCCTGGACTTTAAGCTTTCCAAGTAACAATGAATTATCAACAAATTTCTCGGTTACAGGACGACAATGACTGGCTAAAGTGCAGGATTTCAGAACTTGAAAACATGATAAAATATAGTTCATATTACTCTTCGTTTTCTGGCCGAATAGAGTTTCTTAACCAAGAGATTTCAGATCTTGAAAGAGAAGTTGATATAAATAAAAGGGATCTACATGAAAACTCAAAGAAAATATCTGAACTTGAACGAAAAGTTGCAGATTTTGAAGCCAAAGAAGAGAAGTACCTGATGCTTGAAGAAAGAGGAAACATGTTGGAGAAAGAAAATCTCGATCTGACAAAAAGACTTGTTGTTTTTTAAAAAGAAAAAATTGATTCTTCAAATGAAAGAAAGAATTTTGAAAGATAGATTCTTGATCTTTCAAATAAAGTTTTTGACGAAAGAAAGGTTTTTGAGCTTCAAAATGCGAAACTTTCAAAACAGATTTCTGATTTTGAAAACGTTTTGATAATTGAGAGAGAGCGAAAAGTTTTTGAGACTGAAAAGAAAATGCTTGAAAAGAAGAATGTTGCAGTTTTTAAAGAGATATCTGATAAATGCAACAGTATAGAAAAGGATTTTGAAAGTGAAAGAAAGATTTTCGAAACTGAGATTCATAAGCTTTCAAAGAAATTATCTGGATTAGCAACAGAGATTTTGAAAGAACAGAAGGTAAAATCCGATTTACAAAAACAAATTGGCTTGATTCTAGAAGAAAGAAACGTTTTATCCGCAAAAGTCAAGAAACTTGAAGAAATAAATCTTAAAGTCAATTTATCTGAACAAGCTAGTCTCGATACTGTTGTTCAGTCTCCTTATTCTTCAAGTTCACATTCTACAACTAACTCTTCGAAGAAGCTTGTCAAATCAAATGAATTTTCAAAAGATCGGATTCGCCCTTCAAATCTTTTCTATAATTCTCTTGTTGATGATTCAAATAATCAAATGTTTCGAAAAGTAAAGATGGTTTGGAGAAAGAAACCAACTATAGAAGACAGTGAAGGAAACAAGTCTCATGATTCTCCTGTAGTTGATACAAAGTCATTTATTTTCAATATTGATTCACCTACTTATGTTTATTCTACAGGAAAGCTGATCAATCTAAACCGAGCAAAGATGTGTTGCACTCACTGTGGAAATAGTGACTTTGTGGATTCAAGGTATGTTAATAATTGGTATGATACTTATGGCATCCCCAATCCTCAGTTTAATAGCTTAAAAGCTAAGGCAACTAACCAATAAGGATCCATCACAACATGGATACCAAAACCAAAATCTTCTTAATCTGTTTTGCAGGAATGTCATGTGTGATTTAATTCAGATTATTCATGTCACATGACTACAATCAAGGGTTATGCCACTTTTGAGGGGGAGTACTATGTTTGTTTAAATTTTCATATCGACTTCTGAACACTTCGGTTCAAGACTCGTACTTCAATGTTCTGACTTGTACTTAAATGTTCTATTTTGGCGAGTTAAAGGAGTGTTAGGGCTTTTAATGTTTCTATGGTCAATCAAGAACCGGAAGGACCTACCCAAGAAACACATCCAATTCATAGATATCAGTGAGGGGTCTAGATTGATAGATGAGTTCGGAGTGATTAAAAAAAAAGGTAAGGATGTGACAGGACTTAAAAGAAATATTTGTCCTTACCAAACCGAGTCAGTTATCCGGGTTACCACATAATCTATTCATTCTCGTTCTTTGGAGATGGATATTGAAGCAGACATGGAGCCAATGTCGATAACTCGTGTCACCCCACCTAGTCACTCAAGTATTTCTTAAAAGATACTTGTTTCATATTTGCACGGAGATTTAGCACATAATCTATCTAATCCTCACTCAGAGGTCTTAGATATTGAAAAAGGAAGACATCAACTATGGTCTCCGAACTTCATATTCATCTCTCTTAGTCTATTGATTTCTAACATGCGTCCCAGGTTGAATCAATCTTTGAGCCTAATCGATTTGAGTTATACTTCTTTCACACACGCACGAATCTTTGTGATTCCAATCGCATATCTCTGTGATATTGTCGGAATAGTTTAAGAAGTAATTTTTTTACTTCGGTGATAACTGGAAGTCCTATCAGAGATACCTCATTGCCAACTCTAAAAATAGGCCATACAATTATCTAAATTGTTGTGATAACAGTTACTATTGTGTTTCTGTGTTAGCTGTTACCCTTGGTTACTGAATCGTTTTATCTAATCTTTTGCTACTCATCCGATTAGTCTTTGAAGATACATGATGCTCAGGATTCTCCTAATCATCATGAGGGGGAGAATGTCACACAATTCAAAGACACAGATTATCATGTTGAGGGGGAGTTAGCAAAATCTGAGGGGGAGTAACAAAATTTCTTAAATCTGAGGTTGAAAAGCCTTTGGATTCAAAGATTGCAGCTGAGCAGAAAAGATTTTATTGCATTTCTTCTATCCCATATCATGTGGTGTCTGCTTCAAGTCATTTCCTCCTACGAGCTGATTGAAACAAGTTCTTACGAGCTGATTGAAACAAATTCTTAAGTTGAAAGCATATTCAACTCGCAGTTCAAAGACAGATTCTTTGTTTTAAACTGAAGATGCACTGTGGAATGTCACGTAACTCGCACATTATATTTCTTGTGTGCTGATCCGATGTGTTGAGTTTCTACAGTTGAAAGCTACTTGATAGTGCATTCAGTCGAGGCTATTGTACATTGAATCTGGTTACAAAGTTGAAACTATGAAGACCAAGAGCTTTATTCAAGGGGGGGCTTGGAAAGATATGAAGACAAGCAACACCAAAGTTCTTCAAAGATTCAAGAGGGAAAGAAGATCAAGCTTGAAGATTTCAAGAATATAAATGCCTTATTCAACTTTAGGGGGAGATTGTTAGGACTGAAAGTCCTAGTGCGTTGAAAGTTGTATAACGCATTTATAAGGGTTTGAATTGTAATGTGTTCAAAGTTATTGTAATTGGGCCTCAAAGCCCATTAGGCTTTCACGTCCATATACATATATATATATATATATATATATATATATGTGTGTGTGTGTGTGTGTGTGTGTGTTATTCTAAACATAGTTTTAGGTTAGAGAAGAAAAAATCATTGTTAGACAGCTAGTCGTAAGGTTTACATTCACTGATCAGAAATTCTCTCTGTAAACCTAAACCTTTATTGATTATCAAGCATATGACTAGCAGTTGGGGTTTATTTATTGTTCTTCATTGATTACTATTGATGTTGATTGCACTGTATCTGGGATCTACAACATCTCTTTTACATCGCCTCCTACCTCCTACAACTGTTCTTTCACATCGCCTCCTGCAACTTCCCATGAATCCAGATAAGATCATAAACAAACATCACAGAAACGAATGAAAAACCGAATCGAAATGAAGTAGAACAACAAAAATCAACAATCATAAAATAGGATACGTTTTGACAAGAATGCAGTGAGAATGGCAGTTGACAACGAGCTGAATCACAAAACAGATCCAAAAATCATAAAATAGAAAACGTAATAATAAAAAATTCAAAGAGAATCGAGGAATACCAGGTGAGAAAGAGAACTGAATTTAACGAAATCGTGAGTAGGATGAGGAACGATGACGAGATCTGAAGAAGGTTCCAGACGAACAGAAGCCCAAAAAATGGAGATGTTTAAGAAAATCGTACGTCCGTAGTACACATCGCTTGGATTACCGAGAAGTCCGATTCAAGCATAAGCCTTGTGCTCGATTATCACCACCGTTGACTTTGTTGTTGCCGTTGTCGGCGACACCGATGATCCATTTCCTTCCATTATTTCTTCTTCCACTTGTTCAACTATTTATCCGATCTGTAGCGATTTTCACGAGTGAATCCAAATAAGATCATACACCACAATTATTGATTTCATAATCACCGCATGATCTAGTGGCGACGCCATTGATCTATCGGTGTTACCAACAGTCGGCGGAGGAGCTTGGTGAGGATGACGATAGGGATAACTAGGCGAGAGTTGTAGACCACCACGAAGGATTTCCCAGATTTGGGGTTTTTGTGTTTGATTACCCAGATCTGGTGAATTTATGTGTTTCATATGATGAATTTGTGCGTTTCATCTGAATCCATGTGTTTTATGTGGTGAATATGTGTGTTTCATGTGGTGAACTCGTGAGTTTCATCTGGTGAAGCTATATGTTTCATTTGGTTCATATGGTGAATTGTGTGTTTCATCTGGTGAAATAGCATAAAGATGAAACGCTATCAATATTAACCTTATAAAAAATAATAATTTTCATCATGATTCAGTTAGTGAGTATGTGTTTCATATGGTGAATCTTTGTTACCAAAATGACAATTATGCCATTTTTCATGTGGTGAAACAGTTTTCAATTAAAACCATAGGATCAAAACTAAATTACAGCTTAGATCAGTTCTCACAGTTTTCAACCTTTTTGTGGTTCTTATTTGATTATCGTCCTATATATATATATATAGCCTTAGGTTCATTTGAGAAATGGTAAATATGTGATAAATAGATAACTAATCCTAGCCATTCATACGGTCAAGATTGGATTTGAATGGTCAAATATTTCGGTTTTGACTGGTCAAAAGTTGCAGCTATTCCAAAAATAGGACACTTTCGTAATTTGTACATAATATACGGGTTGTATTCATATATGAACCTGTATAATTCACATATGAACTATATGTTCATATGTGAATCAGTGTAATTCGCATCTGAAATTTTTTAACTGATTTATATATGAACTAATTAACTGTAAGTTCATATATGAATCAGTTGAACTAATTAACAGATTCATATATGAACTTTTGTGATTCATATATGAACTAATTAACTGATTCTCATATGAACTAATTAACTGATTCACATATGAACGTATAGTTCATATGTGAATCATATAGGTTCATATATGAACTCATCCCGCGTATTTTACGAAACTACCCCTACCTTCTATAGAATTATCCGGTGCTTCGTGGTCAAAGCGGCAAATGTTGACCAGATGAATGACTATGATTACTTCTCTATTTCTCATACATTTACCATTTCTCAAATGAACTTCTCCCTATATATATATACATATATATATATATATATATATATATATATATATATAGAGAGAGAGAGAGAGGGAGGTTCAAGGGAAAACCTCAAAAAAATGGAAAACTGAAGAACACACTAGTAGTCATTCATTAGGACGGTATGCACCTGTGCATACAACTAATTTATAACATGCACACGTGAATATGCACATGTGCATAAAAACCAAAAAACCAATTAATTACTTGTATGCACAAGTGCATACCGTCTAGATGGAAGGCTACCAGGGTGTTCAACAGTTTTCCATTTTTTGAGGTTTTTCCTTGAACCTGACCATATATATATATATAGGGGACGTATCTTTTGCAAACCAGTCAGATTGTGCAAACTTTGTGAACCAATCTTAGCCGTTCATCAAGTCTAATGAATATATGATTTTATTATGTTTCCTAATTTAAAATCATGATTATAATGAATAAACTTAACATTTCCTAATTTAAAATCATGATTATAATGAATAAACTTAACATTTTCCATATATATCACAATCATTATTAATGAATCATAATCATTATCCATAAATATATCTATTGTTTCCTAAAATAGTGGTTTGCATAGTTTGTATAAATTGTTTGGTTTGCAAAAGAAACGCACCCTATATATATATATATATATATAGAGAGAGAGAGAGAGAGAGAGAGAGAGGGGTTAAATCATGTGAGAACTAAAAAAAGATTGAGAACCGTGAGAACCGATCTAAGCCGTAATTTGGTTTTGATCTTGTGGTTTTAATTAAAAGTTGTTTCATTTCTAGTTCATTTCAAAATTGTCATTGCATTTAATGACCATGGATTAAAATTAATTAATGGTTTAGATTGGTTTTCACGGTTCTCAACCTATGTTTGGTTTTCATTTGATTATCGTCCTATATATATATATTGAGAGGGGGGAGGGATCATGCGAGAAACAAACTAATTTACGAGAAAACGAAAAGGAATGTGTGCCACATAATCTATTAAATACCATAAATAAAAATAATTTTAGAAATTAGGATAATTATCATTTTGAATTTGATAAATCCTTAAAATTCTTATTATATCTTTTAGATTTATTTATTTTTTAATTTCAATTTTTTCATTATTTTTTATTAATAATTTTTTTCTAAATATACTTTTAATAAAAAAAATCATAATTTTGACCAAATATCAACATGTGATAATTGTATATATTTTAATTAATCATATGTGATTATGTATATTTATATTTATAGATCTTTTTGTGATGTAAATATAATCACATGTGATTATATATCAATTATATTCAGACATAGATTATCATATGTGATATGTACAAAATTCACCTAGTGGGATCATATGTGATACATAATAATAGATCATAAGTTAAACGAAGTTAATCATATTTGATTCAAAACGTAAATCCAAAAAATAGAGAAAATTGGTGAAATAGATAATAAATTAATTATGGATATCAAATGTGATATTTGATGAAAATTATGATTTTTTTTATCAAAAGTGTATCTAGAAAAAAAATTTATACATTTGATAAAAAAAAATTATGAATTTATTAAAATCAAAAAATAAATAAATTTAAAAGATATAATGAGATTTTTAAGGATTTATCTAATTCAAACTTGTAATTATCCTGATTTTTAAAATTAATTTTTATTTTTTATTTATGGTATTTTTTTTAATTAATAAATTATATGGTCCATATTCTTTCTCATCTTCTCGTTTGAACTTGCCCATATATATATATATATATATATATATATATATATATATATAGAGAGAGAGAGAGAGAGAGAGAGAGAGAGAGAGAATATCAAATGAAAACTCAATTTTCATTGTGCATGTGAGGACGAATCTCGGCCACTATATCTCTATTGATCCAACAACTCGTTTTGCACGGAAAAAAAACTATATCGGTGGATGTCATGTAATAACCCAACAATTAAAACAGGAAATATAATATAAAATCCTAAACGGGTCCGAATACAATCAGTTCAAAATAGAATAAGTAAAGTTTAACAGCGAAAGTCTCAACTACAACCGAGAATCTCTATGACTGGCTAAGCTTCTGATACCAAAACTAACGTGCTCTCTACTCGGGAGTTCACTCCTACGCCTTCACACCTTTTTCCTTTCCTTTAGAGGAAGCATCGCTAACAATCTTTCCTGAAAAGGGGTTATAGGTTTGAAAAGCGAGGGTTAGATCATTAGGTCTAGTGAATTCCCAATAAAATAGTTATAACCCAAAACTCATTTCATGAAAAGATGGTAACACAATTATTACAACAATATTAACACAAACTCGGATATTGCACAGTGATAGGTCTTCCCACGTTCCAACACCAAAATAACCGCGATTGGGGACCAAGCAGACTCCCCTTTCTCCTTTGGGGCCAAGCAGGCTCCCCTTACCCTCATGTGTAGAAAACGAATTTCACACACGTACTGGGTTAAAATTTACTCCCGAGGGATCGTGAGATTCCCAAGGTACATCCTTCTCACTGTGCAACCCAACTCCACATAAATATTTCCAACATGTAATCAATAGGTATAATCGAGAGTGAAATCAATACCATAACACTTAAAATCCACAAGGCATCACGTTTCATGTAAAGATTTTATATGTAAGAGCTTATAGAAATGAGTAGCATGTTACCCGTATGAATTGTAATTGGAGTTTGAAGCACATATAAATATTTTTACCAAAAAGGGGTTTAATAGGAACTCACCTGGTCGCGAGAGGTGGGTCACACAGATGATTCTTACCCCGGAACGGATAAGCTCCTATAGATTGATCACAAGACTCATTAAGCTTACCCGATTAACCTTCTAAATCGACTCCTAGAATACTCAACATAAATCTCGGGTGAAGCCACCATTCGGTGGGCCATACCGCCTGGCCCCGGGTACTCCCGGCTCTCCATGCTCGGGTACTCATGGTTTTGTAGGTCTCCCGAGTTCCCATCGAGCAGCGCCCGGGTCCATGGGTGGGATTTTCTCCCGACTCATGATGGGCCCGGGTTGGGGTTTGATCCGGATGAATGTCGCTCCCGGTGACTCCCGGTTAATGCGACCCCGGGTGAGTCCGATAGAGGAGATCTATCTGGGTGACTCTCCCGGTTCTGGGCGATTAAGGGTTTCTCACCACACCCGTTTTCCACGCAAACCCAAACTAAGATGGTTCAAAATGAATCGATGAATCAATAACAGGCCCAGACTAAGATTAATAATCATTACCCATTTCCATAACTAGCTTATTCCTCCAACATATTCCTCAACATCAGTCTTCTTTTAGGGTAGAACTTAGAACCCAGATTAAGAATATCATTATCCACCCCCACTCCAAACCAAGAAATCAAACTTAATATTGTAATAGATTAATAGAGGGTTACCTTAGATGCTTAGCTTCACGATTCTCTCCCCTCTTGCCACAATCGCCCTCTCTCGATTTTCTTCAATCAGTCATAATCCAAAAATGATAGAAAGAAGAGAATTTAGGGATTTCTTCCTTATATATATTTCCTTTGTATTGCACCTTAGACCTCCAAGTTCTAAGTCTCCCAATTTGACCCCAACTCTCTACAAAAGGGAAAACTTTACAATTTTGATCCTTACAAATCTCCCCCTCTTAAAACGATTCCATCCCCGGAATCTCCTCTACAAACAAATGAGGATTTTTGGCTCGCATTTCTGATTCGACTTCCCATTTGGCATCCTGACCCTTATGGAAACACCACTGCACTTTTACTAAGCGAATCTCCTTATTCGTCGTATTTCTGATTTTACGATCGATAACCGCTTCGGGCTCCTCGACATAATTCAATCGTTCGTCAACTTGCACATCTTGTAATGGTACCGCCATATCCACTTTTGCTAAACATTTCCTTAAATTGGATACGTGGAACGTATTGTGTATTACTCGCAATTCTTCAGGGAGTTCGAGTTTATAAGTCATTTCTCTGATTCGCTCCACGATCGCAAATGGCCCGATATAGTGCGAGCTTAACTTCCCTTTCTTTCCAAAACGCACCATTCCCTTCCAAGGTGATACCTTGAGCATTACATTGTCCCCGACTTGAAATTCTATGTCCTTTCACCGCTTGTCCGTATAACTCTTTTGTCGATCACGAGCCACTTACAATCTCTCCCGCACACTATCTTGTCCACAGTTAACTGTACTAACTCCGTTCCGGCTAACTGCCTTTCCAACTTCGTTCCAGCACAGCACAAGGGTGTCCGACACTTCTGCCCGTACAATGCGCAATCAAGAAGATAATAGATGAGCCTAATAACGTGTTAATTTTTTGGAGTTTGGAAGAAAGGGAGCGAGAGGAGTGGGTAAGGTTTATTTTGGAAAGTTGACTTGGTTTATGATTTAAAAACTTCAATTTTGTTTTTGGAAGTAAGATACGTTTCGGATATTAGTAGATGTTATGTAGTGAACAATTTCAGATGTTATGGATATTAGTAATGTAATTTGGTTTATGGTTATGTAGTTTCCGCAATTTTATGTTTGTTTTATTTAATTAAATGATAAAATTTTCTTTTTTATTTAATGAACGGTAATTTTAATAATTTAACATATTGAATTATAACTTCACTGATATTTATAATTTTAAAGAAAATGATAGAAAAATCATAAAATGTTATTTGTTGATATTTAATTCCAATTCTAAAGTCTTTTCAAAAAAAAATTCCAATTCCAATTCCAAAGTCGAATTCCGTGAACCAAACAAAAAGATTCCAATTTCAATTCCATCCAACCAAACGCGACGAAAATACGTGGTCAAATTCCATCAAATTTCATTCCAATTCCATCAAAGTCAAATTCTTTGATTAATTCCAATTCCATCGAATTCCATTCCACGAACCAAACGCCCCCTAATGTTGGAACATTAGTCTCACCCTCGGGAAATTTTCTCGTGAGTCCACCAGTGTCCCGTGTTAAAGATCAGAACATCGGCATCTTGATACATTGAGGTCGTCCGGTCCATCAAATCCAATCTTAGCGTCTCAAAAGTACCATTTTTACCTTTGAAAGATGATTCTCTGACTAGAAACGGAGAACTCACAAAATCGATCGTAAAGTTATAGTCCTACACAGATAAGCAAGGATTTACTCATTAGGCAAATTCCAAAAGTAGTTTGATTTTTGAGGTCAAAGGAACAAAGTTTCAACCTCCAAATTGGTATGGCATCTTTCATAATTTTACCAAAAAATTGACAACCCATTAAGATTAAAATTGTAACAACAATTAAAAGAAAAAAATGGAGCTAAAATCCATAACAAATGCATACCAAATTTGAAGTTGAATGCTAATAGATTTGAACCCAAAAGTCAAAACTGTGGAGTACTACACACGGGTGGAAAGTTTGCCTCGAATCTGAAGGCGTAAAATCCTTTTTTCTTGAATTCCCTCTTTCCTGATATCTCATAAACCCTTTTCTTGTTCTTGAGAGAATGTTGAAGTATGCAAACAAGTGATCATGTTGAGTCGGTGAGTTTCGGTACTTCATATTTGGTCTGCTAAGTAAGTAATCATTCAAATGCATAATCTAACTGCAAATAATAATTGCAGAATGATGTAGATCTTATTCATGAGATAGAAGCAGATGTTGGAAAAAAAATGGACAAGTTCGAATGTAAAGAGAATGAGGTGCTTGAAGAAATTACAAAGGTAAGATCGTTTTCTCTCCAAATTTCTCTTGGGTGCTTTTATTTTCGTTAAGAGAGTGCGAGTTGGTGCAGGTTTATAAGGCAAAGCGTGTGGCGACAATGAAAATGATGGATGATGGTTTTGAAGAAAAGGCAAAGGCAAGGAAAGCACAGAAAATGAAGAGCTTGGAAGAAAAAGGATTGCTGAACAAGAATAACAAGAGAAGGAAAAGAGAAACAATCAGCAGTCGTCCGTTAACTGTAGAGTAAGAGTCGTGTTAAGGAATGAGGAGATGTTTGCTCAAAAAGTCGTTGGTCTTGGGTTCGAGTCCGGGCCCCCTCATGCGCCTTGCTGCTGGGTGAGTCTTAGATAGCTCACTCACACCGGATTTCTTAGGGGTTGGGTGCCATGTTAAGATTGCCGACACTCAACCTTTTGGTCAAAAATGCCTGCTATGCTATGTTAGGGTATATTTTTTATATATAAAAACGTCTAGGTTATAATCATAATTAGAGAAAACTACACTTTTGAAACTATGGATTTTGTCTCTATGATTCATTTATTACAAATCAACTCTTGTAGCGTGAAGTGTGCATTTTATTTTGGTTTTGGTTCCTTCCATCGATGGCTCTTAATGTTAAAGGGGTATTTTTGTTTTTTTAAGTTCTCACTATACAAGTCTTTCTACTTATTTAGCTATTTTAGGTCGTTGTCCCGAGAGTTAAGTCTCGGTGAAACTCTCGGTAGACTCTGGAACGGCACCGAGACTTGTACCATGACTTAGGTCTCGATGTAACTACCGGTAGGGGTTGTGTGCTCCTTTTTTGATGCCAAATTCCGAGCCTTCTTCGAGCTCGTTTTCTTCTTTTCCAAAGATAGAAAAAACACCTTGATAGCTTTGAATTCTCCCTGTATCAAAATAAATTACAAATAACTATAAAAATAATTAAATTACCTTATTATTAATTGCTAATTGAAAATTAAATATTTTTAACATATTTTAAATCATTATTATATACAGATCATTCAAATTCCCTTGAAATCCAAACCATGGTATTTCAAAATCGTATGTTTAAGGGATTTTAAAGAAATATTTCAAATCAGAAATACTGCAAATCAAACACGAGATTGGAATGGATTTGACTTCCAAATCCCCAAATCCTTTTCACTCAAACCTGCAAAGCAAACGGGACATTAGCATCTCAACTCATCCTGAACCTCAAATTTCATCGTCAAGCAGATGAATTTTCTAGAATACACCACAGATGAAATTGTGATTTCTATCCCTTCGTTTGATGCTATTTAGGATCTCAAAACTTCGCTGCACAACACATGCAAACATCGAAATTTCTACAATTCTATCATCATGGTATCCTCAACTCTGATAAGATGCAACTCTTAACAAGTTAGCAAACACAACAATAACTTAAAAGTCTCCTGCTTCTCTCAACTTGCAACGAAAGAAACAGAAACTTGCTACAATTATTATACAAAATTTCAGCTTTTCCAAGATCCTCTTCCGACCTTGAGTAGAGATGCATATAACAACTCATTCCAAACTTCTGGGACACCAGGCAAACACCAATGGCTGCAATCTTGTGATTGTTCTGCACGAATTTGTTGGGTTAGGGACAGGGACTTGTACATCTTTCTGTAAACCGATGGGTGACCGTCTTTCCTGTAATCCGTAAGTCTGCTAATGTTGAGATATATTACAGGAGTCTTCATCACTCGCATGACGTTGTCAAAAGCTCGCATCTTTGATGGGTACTTGCTTAACTGACTTGTATTGAAGATGGGTTCGGTTTCTTTGTGACACTGCCCACCTGAATTCCACTGCCCTCCCCTGCAATCACATGCTTGCCAATTTGTGATCTAAATAACAGAAACAACAACAACAAATCTTTGACCTTTTTGGGCCCGAATGAGAAGTTGAAAGCACCGAAAGCTTCAAAATCTTTCTTTGTGGGTCTTTCCTAGGAAGCTAATCATATGAGAACCACAAAATGGTTACAAATTGTAAGAACCAGTGTATTATTTCATATATAAAACAAAATCATCTAAACCTAGAATTTAAGGTATTGCTTAACATATATTTGTTTCACCATGGGAACTTTTTTACTTGTTTGTGAAACAAAAAATATACTATGAAAGAGTTTCGCATTGTGAAGCAAGTATATGTTAATTAATACCTTAAATTTCAGGCTTTTGATGAAAAAAATCATGTGAAACAACATCTTAAGGTGAAAGTTCTCACAGTTCTCACAATATATGGGGTTCTCATTTGATCATCTCCCGTCTTTTCTATATGGGTTTTATATAACTCTATTAACATACCTAAAATGAGTGACTGAATAGCCTCTAAAGATAACTTGAGTTTTCTGGCTATCTATGTTTTTATCTACCCATTTGGCCCATGTAGAAAGAGCCCTGGTGTATGCATCAAGAGCTTTGAGTCTAGGGTAAACATGGTTGCCTTCCTGATAATAATCTTCCCTGTTAACATGCAGAAAAAAAAAAAGCAATTAGTTCCACAAGTCCTTTTTCATGTGGTACAAACTGATCATGCCTTGATTACAACTTATATTAGCATTGCCTGATACTCCCTCCGTCCCAAAATAAATGTCCACGATGAAAAAGACACGTGTAATAACTAAAGCAGAAATGTGGAAGTGTATTTTGGGAGTAAGGGAGTGTAATGTTGGAACATTAGTCTCACCCTCGGGAAGTTTTCTCGTGAGTCCACCAGTGTCCCGTGTTAAAGATCAGAACATCGGCATCTTGATACATTGAAGTCGTCCGGTCCATCAAATCCAATCTTAGCGTCTCAAAAGTACCATTTTTACCTTTGAAAGATGATTCTCTGACTAGAAACGGAGAACTCACAAAATCGATCGTACAGTTATAGTCCTACACAAATAAGCAAGGCTTGAATCATCAGGCAAACTCCAGAAGTAGTTTGACTTTTGAGGTCAAAAGAACAAAGTTTCAACCTCCAAATTGGTATGGCATCTTTCATAATTTTACGAAAAAAATTGAGAACCCATTAAAATTAAAATTGTAACAACGACTAAAAGAAAAAAATGGAACTAAAATCCATAACAAATGCATACCAAATTTGAAGTTGAATGCAAGTAGATTTGAACCCAAAAGTCAAAATTGTGTAGTATTATACATGGGTGGAAAGTTTGCCTCGAATCTGAAGGCGTAAAATCCCTTTTTCTTGAATTCCCTCTTTCCTGATATCTCATAAACCCTTTTCTTGTTCTTGAGAGAATGTTGTAGTATGCAAACAAGTGATTCCCACATGTTCCTATTTAAAGAGTCTCCAACAAAAACCAATTTCTTCCCTCTAAGTCTTTCCAAAAAATCCGTTGCATTCAAACTGGAAAAAAAAACATCATTAACAGATGTGATCAAGTCATAAATTGATCAATAAATCACTAATCACAGTTTTAAGAGGTTAATTAACTAACCACTTATTATAGCAAGATCTTTCTTAATAATATTGACTAAAATAATCAAACTCAAACAAATAGAAAGCCAGCAAATTAGCATGCAAGATGCAATTTTTTTAAGCATTTTAGAATGTACAAAATAATCATGTAATCTAAAAGCAGACAAAAAATGTAACCGTTTTTAAAGAAATTATGATCATCACCTTGGGATCTCACATCCAAATGGCTGCCACCTCCATTTTACAAACTCCATATCTGGTCTCCCATTCAGATGACAATTCAGATCTCTGTCTACGTAAGGGCACGAACCCGGTGGATAATAGGGTTTCGTATCATCTCTTACCCATCTTCCATCAAAGATATCACAATCTTTAAAAGAGTTGCTATAATTACCCAATATTTGAGAAATTATAGCATGATCTTTGTCTGCAAAACCCCTTTTGTAATCTAAACCATCTGATTTAACACTCCCATTGCCATTCTTTTGACCAATTGCCACTTCCCCTTCATTAGGGTTCACAATAATTGCACTAAAGGTTGCATTTTTCACATCATCTTTAAGTTTTATCAAATGGGTATCATCGAAATCAATATCTTTCTCCGAAATCCCATTAAAGCTTCCATTTTTTCCATCAAAAAACTTCATACTAATATCCATATTGGAACCATTTGATTCAGCAATGTTCTCACTGATCAAAATTGTAGGGTTTTGTTCTACTTGTGTGGCATTTTCTACAAAAATTGCTCTTGTTGAAGAAGAATAAGTGGAATTGAAAGAAGATGGTCTACGAAAAGAAAAAGACAAAGCATATAGAGAGCTATTGTTACTAATATTAAACCCTTGGAAGGAAAGTTGATTTGAAACGGGATTTTTGAAAGAAAATTTAGAAAATAACACGAATAAATATATGAAAAATGAAACAAACCCTAACCCAAATCCAGAAACCACCTTCTTTCTTGAAGATGCACAATTTGGGAAGTGATCAGCAACAAGTTTCTTTAGGTTCATGTCTATGAGCAGAAGAACACCATTAACAAATGGAAGAGGTTTTTCAAGAATTACACACTATATATGACTGTGTTTGTGTGTGAATAATGAAGAAAAAAAAAAGCAAAAAGTTATTCAAAGATTCGAAGGGTGAAGATGATGTTGTGAAAATCGAAAGAGTGTTTCTACAGAGTTGTGTGTTTGTGAAGGTTTTCATGGAGACAATTTGCAGGGTGCAGGAGCAGAGATAGGCTGCAAAATGCATGCGAAAAAGAGAGGGAGGATTAAATAAAATTACAACAGTACCCCCAATGTAGATAGGTACATACAAACAAGCTGCATAACTGCTCTCAAACGATCCAAAGTGGCTTTCAAATATAACGTTTCAAAATAGCATGCAGAGTTAAATGCAAATTTCGTGGTTTGCTGAAATTGACTATTAAGGGAGTGTTTGGTTGGAGGTATTGAGGGGGAATGAGAATGATAATGAAAAAGGTTGTTTGGTTTGATATAATGTAATGGACACATTACTCTTAACCCATTAATTTTCATACCGTCGTCCACTTCTACGCAGTCTCCATCCTTGCTATCAGGGGTGAGCATCGGAACTGGGTACCCGCTTTTGGAACCGGAACCGCTCCGGAACTGCCGGTTCCGAAACCGGAACCGATGCGATTAGTTCCGGTTCCTAAAATACGGAACCGATTAAGACTGGTTCTGGTTCTCATTTTTTTGGAACTGATACCCGCTGGGTACCCGTCGGAACCGGTTCCAGGACTGGGTACCCATCGGAACCGGTTCCAGGACTGGGTACCCAGAACCGGAACCGATGGGTACCCGCTGTTTTTTTATAATTATTTTATATGTTTAAAAAAACTATTACCATTTAGGGTTCCTTTCTTTCACGATTCTCAAATTCACATTACAATTACACACTTTCAATTGTACATGGCTGCTCCCGCATCCCACATCACGATTATTTGACGTGAAAAATGTAATGAAAATCGTTTTATTATGGTCAAGACTCGAGAGTGTCTAATTTGTTTATGTAATAGTTAGTTTTTGTCGGATTAGTTTTCACCATTTGTTGTATTTATTACTTTAAGGTGGTATTTTGTTGTTTGCACTAGACTTAAAAATTTAAAATTATCTTTTTATTGTATTAAATGTTAAAATTTATAAAAAAAATTGTAACCGGGTACCCGGAACCGGAACGGGTTCCTAGCGGTTCCGGTTCCAAAAAATAGAGAACCGATGCAAGCGGTTCCGGTTCCGGTTCCTTTATCCCAGGAACCGCCGGTTCCGGTTCCATGAAATATAGGCGGGTACCCGGTTATGCTCACCTCTACTTGCTATTGATCGTTCAAATCAAAGGTGTTGTTCTTCTCCAAATTCAAATCAAAGGTGAGTTCTACCGTTCCTCTCCATATCAAATCGATTCTTCAAGTCTTTTTTCTTCTCGTTGTGATTAGAACGGTTCTACTCGTTTTTCTTGTTTTTTTCTTCAAATTGAACGAGTTCTGTAACACCCCGAAATTTTCGTCATAAGAATCTAATGATAAAACTTCTAGCCTCGTGTATCGTTTAATGTTGTACTCTCCCATTCAACTGTTATCGTTAGCATGGTGTTTGGAGCGAGTTTGGGGCACTTGCTTTTAGTGGTTTTGGGCTGAGCACAGGGGCTTACGCGAGTTACTCGCGGGTTGCAAGTCGCGGCTTAGCCGCGTAATCCACTGTTGGATTCTGGTTCAGGTGCACGGGCGACTTGTGCCGTGACTTGGAGTCGCGGCATAAACCGCGGAGCTACTCTGGTCGATTAAAAACGGGTTTCTTCCCTTTTTTTCTCTCATTTAGTTCAAGTGTGGTGCTAGTAGGGAGCTGGTGCGATTTTGGGTGCCTTAGGTGAGTAGTTATCTCTCTCTCTCTCTTCATTTAATCTCCATAAATGAAGTCCTAAGGTTGTTGTTGGTATTAACTAGGTTACCTCACTCTCTTGGTGAAGATCCTCCTCCATAAGTTTTGAGTTCTAGGGTTTCGAATACAACCCTACAAAGGTGAGTTCTTACACTTTTTACCAAACCTTATACATGTCAAAAGGTGGATTTTGAATACCTATTATCTCCTCTTTTATATACTTGGAGTTGTAGAACATTTTGTTAAACCTAATTTTGGGGATATTAGTATTTGTGTTGATTTTGGAGAAATGATGGTTTATGAACCTTATTAATGTTCTTTGACTAGTTATTACTTGGGTTATACTTTTGAGTGCATGGTATTACCATGCATAACTTATAATTTTGGAAATGTTGGTATTGTGGTTAACTGCTGATAAGTTTGCATATTGAACTCACTTCATATTTTGGAGATTTGGAAAGAAAGGAATTACTTATACTTTGGCTAGCGATCTCCTGATAAACCATGGGAGTGGATTTTGTGGAAAACACCTTTCTTATCCTGTATTTCATATTAACCATTATTGGGATTATTTGTTGAGTCTTATGTGTGTTATTTGGCTTAATTGATGCATTGGGAGTCATGACCCCGTATTTGGTTATTATTGTTCCGGCGTTGGGACGGCTAGTTTTCCACGTCGAGGCACGTAGGTTCCGGGTGAGGTTTAAGCCCTACGTGCTGCACGTTAGGTTCCGGGTGAGGTATAAATCCTTCGTGCTCAAGTATTACGATATTGGATGAGGGGCTCGACATAGGAACCCGACGGGGTTGAACTCGAGTTTCCGTGGGTGTACGTTTAAAGCTACTGAGCCTGACATCCCTTGCGTGTACTTTATGTGTTTATTGGCTTTACTGACCCATCGAATGGCTTACTTTTGTGTTCCGTCATTCGGGTTAGTATGCGGGACACCCCCGTTAACCCAAGAGGTATATGTTATATTTTCAAAGAGCATTGTTGTCATTATTTCCATTATTGTCGTATTCTAAAAGAAAAAGGGGTAACTCTTTTACTCACTTTTATGTTGATTTCCTAAACTGCAAATGTTTGATCTCACTAGGCTTTAGCCTAACACTTTTTCTTAAAATGACATGTATAACAGGTCAAGCTTCCGGTGGGGTTTGTCGGGACTGAGCGGCTAGCCTTGGGGTCAAGATCGGTCTTTTGGGAGAAGTATAGACCGGCATTTTTGGGATTTGTGATCATACCTTTTGGAAGAATAGCAACACCCGATATCAATCCTTCTTATTTAAGTTAGATTGTTAGGTTGTTAGTTTATCCCTCATTCGATTAAGTGTAATGATTTCAGTATTGTTTCCCCATTCGATTGGGATGATACATTTGGGTTGTCTGTAGTAGGTTTTATACCCAGGTTTTATCCATTTATAGCCATCTTATTGCAGTAATTTCGAATTTTATTCCGCGGAAGATTTTGGGTCTTACAAGTATCTGTAACATCCCGCCTGTCTCGACAAAAATATTGTCCGCTTTGCCCCTGGATTTAACCAACGTGTAGCGCACGGATTTGTTTCTGGCGACCTGGTGAGAAACTTCCCAGGGGGTCACCCATCCTGGGACTACTCCCACCCAAGCACGTTTAACCTCAGAGTTCCCAGAACCTGACGTGCTTGTGGCCCCAAAACGCGTTGTTGTTAGGAAGGCCAAGATATTACTTATAACACCCAGCATCACTCATGTCCACGGCCGATATGGGATATGCCTAAGGTGTTACAAACACCCCCCCTTGGGACTCATCGTCCTCGATGAGGTTTGCCCCATACCCCGAACGACACAGGAGTGGCTCTGATACCATCTGTAACATCCCGCCTGCCTCGACAACAATATTGTCCGTTTTGCCCCTGGATTTAACCAACGTGTAGCGCACGGATTTGTTTCTGGCGACCTGGTGAGAAACTTCCCAGGGGGTCACCCATCCTGGGACTACTCCCACCCAAGCACGCTTAACCTCAGAGTTCCCAGAACCTGACGTGCTTGTGGCCCCAAAACGCGTTGTTGTTAGGAAGGCCAAGATATTACTTATAACACTCAGCATCACTCCTGTCCACGACCGATATGGGATATGCCTAAGGTGTTACAAGTTCTACCATTTTCTTCTCGTTTTTTTTTCTTCAAATTGTTTGATTCTTCTCGTTTATGCTCTTGTTTTTTTCTTCAAATTGTTTTTTTCTCAATTAGGGTTCTTCTAGATTAGGGTTGCTTGTTTAATTAACCAATATAGATTAGGGTTCTTCTAGATTAACATTGTTCTTCTCCAAATTGCTTTATTGGAAAACTTGAAAACTTGAAATGGTTGGAAATATAGAACTTGTCGGGCTTGTAGAGGAATGTTGAATGTTTTCATGTCATTATACTTTGATACTTTTGGCCTTTTGCACAAATGAATGTCTCTTGATATAGTTGGAAAAATCCCACTTAGGTGATTCACACTCTTATCTTATTGTTACCATGTTTGGGTGGTGTCTCCAATCCTAGTATTGGTGCCAACTTTAGAACTACTATATAATCTATCATGAACATTTAAACACCCATCTTAAGATATTTGTTAGTTCTATGATTTGTTTTGTTATTGGGTTTTGTTTTCACTAATGTAATTGGTTCGCATATGCTTTTGTAGATCAAATGGCATCACAAGGATCTCCTTCTAGTTCATCAACCAGTCTCACATCAAAGAAGCGACAAAAATTCTCACAAATGAAGGAAAGTCATTTAATACTTCAACATATCATTGATGCAAGGTTAGATGATTTTGCCTCCCAGTTTATGTCTATTTGGGACCAAATGGCATCACAATTTGCTATTGCAACCAATGTTGTGAGTCATGATGAAAAATATGATTCCTTGAATGATGAGAAGATGCGAGAAATCATTGATGAACTTCTTAGCATTGGCATATCTCAAACTGATGTCGGTAAAGCTCTTGAGATTTGTTACAATGATCATGCAAAAGGTGAAGTTCCTGTTTGCTTTGCCAACTCATATGAGAAGATCCTATGTGCTTGGGTTTTTGAACTCTTCTAGTCAATGAGTTTGTATTCAAGAAAATATTTTGTTTTGTATTTCGGTATGTATTTTGAAGTTGATGGCGATGTAAACTTGCATTAGATTCTATTGTCTTTTGAAGTTGGGTGACCATGTAAGCGCATTAGCATTGAATTGTATTGTCGTTTGAAGTTGAATGGAACATATTTTCTATTTCACATTGGATGGAACATATTTTGTATTGTTCAAGTTGGACCGAACATATTTGTATCAAAAATATATATAAAACAATTTTTTATTGATTATATTGGTTTAACATCCAAACAGCATCTATGATAATGATTAATGAGTATTAACCAAACAGCATCAATGTAATGCCCATTCCTATTCACATTTTCCAACATTCCCATTTCCATTTTCATTCTCGTTCCTTTAAACGAACCAAATTAGGTCCCTCTTGTTAACCGCCGTTAAAAAATCCATTAGATACAGTATTTTAGGGGGTGGTTGGTTCAGATAGGAAAATGAAAATGGGGATAAAAATGAAAATGACAGTTAATGAAAATGAGAATGAATTTTTATTCTTCACAATTTAACCTGGAATGAAAATTTAGACTTCTAGAGAAATGAACTCATTATATTATATAAGGATTGATACATCATACATGGAACACTCCACATATATCATACCATTTTTGCAAATAAAAAAACATTGTATCTAGTGTTTTTATCAAAATTTGTTTAAATTAGGCTTGTTTTAAAAAAAAAATCAAGGTCCATGTTTAGAAAGGTAGTTAACTTTAACTTATTATTTTAACAAAAACTTAACTATGTTCTTTTTCAATATACAATTAACACACTTAATTTCAATCATTCTTAAGCTATCGTCCACAAAGTCCTTTCCTTGGTCTTCATTCGGTTAAAGGAGTGAATTTGGCTTCGCAACACCCCCCCCCCCCCCCCCCCCCCCACCTCCCAACCCCGGCCTTCCTCTTTCGAAATGTTACTCCATGGGTCCTACACGGGTAGAAGTACATGGCAATTCTCTTTCCTCAATTCCATGAACATTCGTTTGCCAACTTCTACTTTGGATGGGGGTGACAATCTTTTTGAGAACCAAGTGGCCATTGAGGCCTTAAAGATGGGGATGAGTCGATGTCAGTCGATGATGTGAAAACACTTCCTATCATAACTAGGTTGCAGTCACTATCGAATTACAGGGTAAAAGGCTAGTGTTCTCGGGTGCTGGCTTAATCCAAGAAGTAGTATTTTACCATTATATAGCTACAATAAGTAGTGATTTGTCCTTCTGTAATGGATTATTTTGTAGATGATAGGACAAAACGTTCTCTCTTGACAAAGCAAAAAGCGTTTTTTTGGTTCATATGATGAGAATCATAAAGGAGTCGTTTACCAAACGCTTACTTATGTAATTACTTACCGGTAAAATTCAACATTATCACTTATTTATTGGGTAAGATTTTAGTCCATCAAAACGATACCGTATGCAAAAAAATTCCCGATAAGCACTAACCTTGGTAAAAGTCTTCGCCGTCACTTGCTGTGTAAGACTATTGGTTTTTGCCTTAGTTTTTACCGGGTAAGATTCTTGATCTTTGCAATATTCATCCGGTAAAATAATATAACTTATTAAACGCTTACACTGGTAACGTTTGGTAAACGGCTCCTCAATCACCAATCTTCTAAACAAAATGTCAAGAGAAATGTTTTTTAAATTAACAAAATAAAAGGCGGAATTGAATTTTATGCAATTTGTTTGGTTTTTTAAACGGAAAGAATGTAAACCAAAAAGAGGGGGTGTTTTGGTAACTTACGATAACAAAATCGGCGACACGTGGATGGTAGCCTTATCCTTATGGAGGGTATAATGATTTTTGAAAATTGACTCAAATAGCCCTTTTATCCAAATAAATTGGTTTTTTAGTCACTTTTCTCTCATTTTTATCAAAATGTCACTATATTCACAATGAACAAGTCTGAATTGTGGACCTAACTCAAAAACACAAAAATAATACGAACTTGGTCGATTTTTCTTATAAAAAAATTGTGAACCTGGGTCCGTAATTACAGATCTGAGTCGGAAAAAATAATTTTTTTAAAGGAAATCGATCAAATTCGTAATTTTTTTTGTATTTTTATGCTAGGTCTGCAATTATGAATTTCGTAATAATATGTATGCAAAATCAGAAAAAAAATAACTAAAAAACTATTTTTTTTTTCTGTAAAATAGCTATTTGAGTCGATTTATGCTAGTGTGCGCATGGAGTTTCGCGTGCCACACCGTCACATGCTTTGTCTCAGGGGATGTGGTCAATCAACTCATTTCCACCGACTGCTTCCGTGCACCCCTTTCTTACTTCATCACATGTTGCCCTTCAACTAGCGTATATGTTACATTTTTGGCCCTCAAAGCTACAAATTTGCACATATTATCCATAAAAAATTATTTTTGTCAAAAGGGCCCCCCATACTTTGAAAATAAATCATACCACCAAGGCACCAACATAGTGAAAAATCTATACGACTTGACACAAACTTTTCGATGTTTCGGTTAAACCGAATCAACTTTACAACTTCAAAACTAGATAAATTACAAGAGTTCATTGAGAAAAGGATAAATTGTTTGATTCTTAACGATTTCAGTCAAAACCGAATTCTTGCTCGAATTTATTGAGATAATTTACTTATTATTGAATTTTCAAGTAACTGTTTAAATATCTATTTTAAACCAATTTAAAAATTATTGAGCCAGTTCATTGCCTTGAACTTATGATGTCACAACAAGCGAGGAGAAAGACAATGACTTAACCTTAACCTACAAATGTTACATTCAGAGATGGACAAATAGGTCTGGCTAAGGGGATTGGATCAGTTCAAAACCGATTAGAAAAAGGTCAGTTAAGATAGGTCCAAACCAGTTAGACCATCTTGACACATGAATTATAGAACCAGTTAATGTAAACTAATTATGAAGAGCGGTGACAATTTTATGTTTTTAGCTTTTTGAAATTAAACAATTTCATATGCTTAATAAGTTAATACTTACAATATACAAATTTTATGAGTTTTAGATTAGGGGGTTTTTTCATTTATAATCAAATAAATTGAATATAAGAGTATCTCCAACAACTATGTTATAATTATTTTAAAATTAAAATTTAAAAAAAAACTATATCCAACAACTACATTCTATACACTTTTAAGAAAATTTATAAAAAAATTACAACACATTCAACCTTATTACTGAAAACAGTTAAAATAATATTTCTCACAACTTCATCAAGTTTTAAAGATTTCTTAAAATTTAGAGATTTTTACATTATTTCTTGTTTTCTCTATTTTAACATACAAATTTACTATAAATTGTCAGGAAAAAAATCTAAAAATCTCTACGATTTTTTCTCTTGTAGACCGATTTGATCGGAACCGGTTGCATAGGGCCAAGGTTTTGGGCTTTGTGTGGTATAACCGGTTTGTATATCTAATTACAATGTCAAATAGAAATACAGTTAAGTCGTTAGTATAAATCGTCAAATGCATACAAAAACTTACATCTCATACGGCAAAAGATATACATTTACCATTTGCCCATTTCACAAACTTAATTCCAACAAAAACAAACACTAGCTTTCCTTTTCCCTTTTTACACATGCATTCAACAAATATCCACAGCACAACCACACAAAAACGTTATATATATGACACTGAGTTCATGTCATCTCGGACCCGAAAGCTCCATTGCTTCGACAACAAGCGAAGATTCCTCGATGTAATCCGAATATCTTTGTGGAATACCTTCCAAACCCCGAAATCGTGGGGTTTCAACGCTTTGCGATGCTTCCCATCTTTCGACCAACCCTTCTCCTTCCAACATTCTCAATACTTCCGACATCTTTGGCCGGTAACTCGGGTTGAATTGAGTACACAAGAGTGCAACTTGAACCATTTCTTGCAACTCCACTCGATCGAAATCGTTTCTTAGAGCTTTATCCACCATTAGGTTTAGTTTCCCTTCTTGATGGAGCTTCTTTACCTGCAAAATGAACCCACATTAGTTATCCCCATTGTCAATAAAGACCATTAGACCAAATCATACGAGCCCCGTATATCCCATCCGGAGTTGGGATCTGGTGGTGGGATGTAAGCAGACTTGACCTATGCCCCCAAAGAGTAGAACGGTTGTTTCCGTAAAAAATGTAATACCTTATGGTTTTAGGTCCAAATTCCCATTATGTCAGAAAAGGGTTATTTAGCTAAATGACCTCTTTACAAGCGATTTTTAATTCCATGTGAGAATATATGGAACCCCATCAGATTACTCTCCAAAAGAGTATTGGAGAACAGAAGGAAGGTTTCAACATATATCGAGAAAATTTGGACCAAGTCTAAAAGATGTGGGTCCCATCAGTAGAAGGAGAGAGTACCCAATCTAGCATTACTCCTTTCTGGTTGGCAGCCCTGCCAAAGTCCAAAGCTTTCTGTCCGGTAATTAGTTCAAGAAGCAGGATCCCGAAACCGAAGACATCGGTCTTTTCCGATGATTGGCCGGTTGACAGGTACTCGGGGGCAATGTGGCCCACGGTGCCACGGACAGCAGTCGTGACATGAGAATCGCGGTGGTCTAACAACTTTGCCAGCCCAAAATCACCGACAACCGCCTCAAAATCTTCGTCCAAAAGAATGTTGGCTGCTTTAACATCACGATGAATGATTTTCGGGTCACACTGCTCGTGTAAATATAGTAAACCCCTTGCCGTTCCTAAAGCTATACTTTTTCTCCGCAACCAGTCCAAAACCGGCCTCCCCTGGATCTGCTCTGCTATCAACATATTCAAATATGCAAATTAATTTCTTCATCAAATTGGCAGATAGCAAGATTTCGAAGTTAAAAGGGGATACTGGACTAGGGAAATGTCAAATGAGAACCATAAATATTTTGAGAATCGTGTGAACCAGTATATAGTGAGTATATGCACATGCATAGGGTTGGGTTTACGGGAAAACCACAAAAAAATGAAAAAAATGAGAAACACCCTAATAATCATTCATTTGTCCGTTGTGCATATGTGCATAAAACTAATTTGTCGGGTATACACATGTGCACAAAATGCGTACGTGCATAGAAACCGGGAAACATTTTTAATTACTTTTATGCATATGTGCATACCGGACAAATGAATGGTTATTAGGGTGTTCCTCAGTTTTTCATTTTTTTTGTGGTTTTCCGCTAAAGCCAAGTCTACCTGCATATATAGTACATATACATTGATGAATATACTAATCGATAGATACATATTTCGATAGTGTATATGCATCAATGCATATATATGTCTATACAGGTTCTCCAACTATTTATGGTTCTCATTTGAACTTTAGACTAAAATGGTAAGCAATTACACGAAATCGAAACTGGAAAAGATGGAAAAAACAAAGGAAGCAAACCTTTCAATCTAGATGCCACACTTCCATTCATCATAAACGGATAGACAAGAATGCGTTCGTTTTCAGTCGAGCAGAACCCCCAAAGACGTAGAAGGTTACGATGAACGGCCAAACTTATTGTTTCGACTTCGGTTTGAAATTGGATTTCGCCCCCAAAGGTATTGCTGTCCTTCAATCTTTTAACAGCCACTGTGGTACCATCGTTCAATGTCCCTTTGTAAACAATTCCATATCCACCCATCCCTAAAATATTCTTCGCGTTGAAATGGTCGGTGGCAGCCCGAAGTTCCTTAAACGTATACCTCCTCAAATGGCCCAAACATACCTCAGAATCATATTGATCTGCATACATATAAAAAAAAATTGTATTTGAGGTGAGCCAAGCCCAAGCTTAGCTAACTCGGCATCCCAGCTTGCCGGCTTAAGCCCAGTTAGCACGTGCAGAGTACGCTTATTTACCGATGGAAATCAATGAGAGTATGATGACTAACCATTGACATCAAAGAATATCTGTTGATTTTTCCTGTATCGCCACCATATGAGCAATGCGACCACGAGGATTACTAAGAAAGCAGCACCGAAGCTTGTCCCAAGAGCAACAGCCAAATGGTGAGTTTTGTCACTCGACGATGGTTGGTCTGTTAATAAAACCGTTAAAATCGACAATCACACACATACAATAATAATAGCAGGAAGCGGGGAAAAAAACGGACTATTTAGCTGAATGACCTTAAAAACTGAATTCAAGATTCTAACCCTCCAGACATATTTCAACGTTTTTACGGGAGCAGGCTGTTTTGAACCGGGGCCGGGATGCTATGAACTAGGGGCAAGTCGGATGAAGGTCATTGAGGTAAAAGAAATTTTTAGAAGGCCGTGCTCCTAACTGAAAACTCATTTAAGGTCATTTACTGACATCAAGATATGATAGAAAAAATGTCATCTTAATTGCCAATGTGTGGTATATAACGTAGATAAGAGTGACGGGAGTTATGTGATGCATCACCTGCGAAACCATCTGGAGCGAAAGAGAGAGGCTCGGGATAAGTATTTGAACAATTATTTGCAGAATTCTGGCCACAAAGTAGAGGGTTGCCTATGATTCTAAAGTCAAAAACCAAAGAAACGTTAGATAAACAAAACAATGGCAATAATATTCCACGATGAAGGTGAAGAAAAAAAAAAGCGCACCTAAACGTTCTCGCTGATAGTTTTGGCAACGGACCACTGAGATTGTTATACGACACGTCCCTAAATAATCAAGTAAAACATACGATAACATAACATTAATCTCCATAAATCCGTAACTAAACTTGAGATGGAGCCATGGAAATAAAGCAAGTGACATACACAAGAGTGAGGCCTCCAACTTCAGATAAGGATTCAGGAACTGTGCCGGTAAGACTGTTGTTGTTCAGACGCCTGTCTTGCTCAAAGAAATCAACGCAAAATGAGTAATTTTTTTCATAATATGTTCAATCCTACTGTATTTACAATCCGTATACGTAAATAAAGATTAAAAACTTACAAAAAATTAAGGTTCTTGAGATCCCCTAGAGAACTAGGAAGCTGACTGCTGAATAAGTTTCCCGAAAGATCAAGAGTTTGAAGCTTCTGCAGCTTCCCGATTGCAGCGGTGATCGGCCCAAATATCGCATTATTCTGCAGCGTGCTACAAAATCGTATCGAATTATCAATTCTTAGAACCGTGGCATAACATTTAGCGAAGAACAAAATCGATAAACAACTTACACAGATTGCAAGTTACTAAGATTTCCAATCGCGGACGATAAAGTCCCGGACAAGTTTTGACTCGGCAGCCCTCTGATTAAAAGAAACAAAACCCATAAAGATTTGAGAATTTAAAGACTAATTATCAAAAAAATTTGGCAAAATGTTTTCAAGAATCAAATACAAGATTCAAGAAAAAGGTTTAAAAGAGACTTACAAAGCAGAAACAGAGCGATCAGGGGTGCAAGTAACCATCCTCCAACTACAAGGATCTACAGAAGATAAATCCCAATTGTCCATAACATTGCGTGGGTCCTTCAAATCATCTTTTATAGCCATTAAAGCTACAACTGCATATCAATTCATAAAGAAATTAATTCATAAAGATTTAAAAGAAATTAAAAGGGTTTTGTTGTTTATGTTTCATTCTCCCCAAAACACATGTTAGTTTTTTATATGCTTTCTTGACTTGCAAAACAAATTCATAGGCAGATAACATGATGTATAAATCAAGAGTAGAAAACAGTGATGTTATTTATCCAATTAAAACAAAATTATAAAGTAGTTAAGCAAGAACAGACTGAAATTTGCCTAAATTGAACAAGAAAAGTGTGGGGTGAGAATGAACAGAAATCAACATCTGGGAAAATAGATTATGAATGAAAAATGCCCAAATTTGGCAAAACAAAAAAGAATGAAAACTAACCTTCATAATTGACACCAGAAGGAGAAAGAGTTGCATAGGAAACATTCAGCAATGTCAAAAGACTCAAAACCCCAAATCCCAACATCTCAAACACCCATAATCTCTTCTCCATACTTCAAGAATCTTCAAAATTTGTACAAAAGCATCAACAAACATGAAAATAACCCATTTTCCAAGTGAATTTTTTCGCCATATTTATATATAATACTATGGTCGTCTTCTCCAAATCCCAAAAGACAACATCCAAACATAAGAAAAAAGTTATGTTCCAGAGATTACAGTAAAGAATCAGAACCCTATCAAGCAAAACCTTTCAAACCCCAGCTTTAATCTTGTACGAAAAGGAACAAATTCACAAAAATGCTCTTCACCCACGTCATAAAATTCTCCAACTCGAAAAACCCAGATGACAAAATTGATGTCACTGTATCAAAGATTCAAACTTTTTCTCAAATAAAAGAGATCTGGTTGTATACTTTTCTTGATTCTTTAACAGTTGCAATAAACATATAGAAATGGAGCTGAAAGAGAGCAGGCAGCAAGAACACCTCACAATTTAGATTGGGGGGGTTCAGACTTGAGAATACCAAGGGAATTTAAATAAATTAATTGTTTTTTTTAATAATTTCATGAAAAGAATCAAATAATTGTTTGGATTTTTTTGGGGGAAAACAAAGCAAAGACATTTGCTTTTTATTCAGTGATTGGACTGATGGGTGTGAGAGCAATGAGATGTCCAAAAAAGCAAGGTTTAAAAAGAAAAGCTTTTTTGCAGGTAAAATCTTGGCAGATCACGTGCCTGGCTTGTCTTGGTCTTTGTTGGTGTTTGCCTTTCTCTACAAAAGTTCTTCCTTTTTCCTTAAAAAGAGTTTTCAAATTATGATAATATATGCTCCACCATTTTAAATTGTGTCGTGCCTATTATTTGAATCAATGAATAAATTTTTAGATCATTTTTAAAAAATTTAAACAAGTTTATTTAAAAGGTTAAAGCATACTTATAATTATTGAAAATTTCAATAATTCATATATGCATGCATAAAAAACAGTTGTGCTTAAGTTTTATTATTTTAAATTATTTTATATGTAGTACTTGAAACTTTTAAATGTTTATAACTATTATCTTTCAAGAAACATAACTGTAACTATAAAAAAATAAAGAGCATCTTCAAGATTTTTGATTTTTGACTTTAACAAATTCTATATGAGAAATAGTGTAAAATTCTCTAAACTCACCGAAAAAGAAGAAAGAAAAAAAATTATTATATTTCATCAATAAAAAACTTTGAAATTAAACATTTTGGTGAGAAAATAATATTTTGATTAAATTTATGAAATATTTTAATAATATAGTTAATGTTATAATCTCTAAAAACAGAAAAGTTGTTAAAAGTGAAGATAATTCTATTTTGAGATTTTAAATTTTGGTTCTTTACTTTTGAAGAAACTTAAAAAATATATTGAGATGTTTTACACCCAGAGGTTGAGCACCAAAAAATATCGTTAGTAAATTGATCATATCGTGTATATACAGATATGTTTTACCAAGTACATATTGACAAAAGTTCATAAAAACTCAAGGAATTTTCTTATTTTGAATTATCAAATTCTTAAATGATTTGTTTGAATGAAAAACTATGAAACTTTCTCATTTTGAATATTTAAGTTCTTGAATATTTTTTAAATTAATAAACAATCAAACTTTTAAATATTGGTTACTTACATTGTTTTAACTCAAAAAATGTTATATGTAATCGACTATAAATACGGGTGTAAATGAAACGAGACAACTTGCGAGCTACTTGAGATCGACTCGGTCAACACTCGACTCGACATACTAACGAGTCGAGTCGAACGACCCGATACTCGACTCGACAAGCTCGTGAGATACTCGAATATTATATATATATATATATATAATTAATTTATATTATAATTTATGAAGTATAATGTTAAAAATTTTAATAGTAATTATTTTTATACAATACATTAATGTTAAGATTAATAAATCAAAATTGAAAATTGAATTAAAAAAAACTTTAAAAAAGGAGGTGCTATTAAAAAAAAACTTTAAAATGTTTAGAAATAATATTTATTAAATATATATATATATATATAATTTTTAATAATATAATCAATGATTTATCTCTAAAATGGGGAATCTCTTGAAGATGGATGGTTTTTTTTTTTGAAAATTTTGACTATTGTTTCTCCATTTTTAGAGAATCTATTGGAGATGCTATTACACCCTATGTCATTCAAACCCCCCTCACCACTCCGAGTCACCCCATCTTGTATGTTCTCCATATCGCTCATCATTATCGATCGCCTCTACCATTGATCTCCGTCGTTTTTATTTTTGTGTTTTGACTCTCCCTCTTTTACAACAATAGTTGATCACGTTTACATATCAAAAAAGATGGAGAATCCAAAAAAAAAAAAAAGGGAGATCGATGTCGGTCAATGGAGGTAATAGAGAGCGGATGACGATGAGGCAACAAGGGGTTTGAATGATAATAGGGTTAAGAGACAGACAATATAAATTGGTTTAGTTTTTTTTGTACTTTAAAACCTTTATAGCCGGTTTTAAAAAACTTTTTGGATTAAAATGATGTTGGTAACCAATTTTTAAAAGTTCGATTGTTTATTTAATCTAAAAAAATTTAAGCACTTAGTTATTTAAAATAAGAAAAATTCAATAGTCTACATACTAAAAAAAAAAGTTTAAAAACTTAATCATTTAAAATAATGAAATTTTGATTGGTTTTTATGAATTTTTCCTTAATATAACGGGATAGTTATAAAACCATTGAATTATTAAATATAAAAATAATAAATTTTACTTTTTATGGATTTTAAAAATAAATATTAATCTAATTAAAAAGGTCTTGTAAAATGGGAATATGTGGAAGAAAACGAGGTGTTAAATGACAAAACATTCTGTTGTCAATTTGTCAATGTATTAAAGTATTTTTTTTTAAATATATGAACATTATCTTTAGGGTTTGCTTACGACTCCCAAACACCAAAGGTATTTTTGTCCCTTGAATATTCTCCACTTTTTATTATTTATTTATATATTATTATAATACGATATTTATGTATTATTTATTTTTTAATGTTTTAGTTATATCATATCTTTAAAAAGTTATCATTGATGTATTAATAAAACTAGAAGCGTACTCGTGCAATACACCGAGATGCATCACGATTTTAATGTTTCATTTTATTTTTTTGTCGATTTACAGTACAATTTTGGATGGTTTTGAAAAATTGATAATGTTTTTTTATAAATTTGTTTAATTTAGGCTTAATAATATAATTTTTTTATATAAAAAAATTAAGTATTTTGTTAGAATTCAATAATTATCTTATATATTTTAATGACATCTAGAAAAAATAACCAATTACATATTTAATAATATAATTAAAACTAAATTATAGTAATATAATATATTAATTATTAGTGATACATGAAAAGGTCTGCATATAAGGAAGGTCCTGTACATACCAAATTGGTAGGTGTTAGAAGCCTGCAGTAGTAATATATATCTTATGCTTTGATATTTGTAAATTAAGAGATTTTTAAAATCTTGCATAAAATGATGGTACTTTGTGCCTAATAATTCGTATTTAAGAGTTGTTTATCCGTGTTTTATAATATAGTATAGATTAGCAGTGGACTTAGTATGGTATATTTTTTTTTTCATTATTGTGTAATAACTAATTATAATTGGCATATAAAATCTTATATCATGTACTAACCAACTATATTCGGTATCAACTTAATTATTAAAGACTTTTTCGGTTGGTACATGTTGGTTGTGATTTTGTACCAACATCAAGTTACAAATATGAAAATTTACCATTTTGTTCAAATTGTGAGCGACATTGAGTTTTCAAGTAATACATGTAATAGGTTTTTAATTGCAAGAAAACAAAACTTGCAAACATTCAAATGTCAAACAAAATAATTAAAGTTACAATGTTTAACATTCGATACATAAAACATGCAAAAACTTGTAAATAATTAAATAAGTCTACAATGGTACTAAGCTACCATGGTATTGGACATCCAATACCATGTGTCAACCTAGTTCGCATACTTGGTATGACACTGTAATCAACTGTAATTGGTATAAAATTGTCATCACTAAATAAAATAAAATTTAAAAGTTATAATTTGGATTTAATTTATCCACCTTCAAAAAAAAAATCTAGGAGTCCTTTTATTTCTTCGTGGACTTTGTGTCTGTGCAAGCAAAGCGAGGTAGAGTGTGAAAATTATGAGGGATAGAATGAGAAAATACAGACAAAACAAAAATGATAAGACTGAATTTTTAACATGTGAAAGCAATGCAAATGTTGTTTTATAATATGAATTTTTAAATATAAATAGCAAAAGGTGTGACTTTTATTATAAAGAATTTTGTTTTGGAATTAAGATTTTCAATCTTTAAAAATATTATTAAAATTTAAGAGGTTTAGATAAGGTTAACTGTAGAAATAAATGACTGATTTTATTTTAATTCTTAATTTAGTTAGATGGTTTCAAATTACTAAGGAAATACTTAATTTGGAACAAAGAAATTATTATAAAAATGACATAAAACAAGTTCGGGGTTTAATCATTTCAAAATTTTAGAAACTATATGATTCATGAGATCCATTCTAATCCATAATTCATCTGATTTAATTAATTAAACATAAAAGATTGTTTAGTAAATTAATAACACATCATCAAACCATTTTTTAGGAAAATCAATTTTCATTTTTCTCACCTCCCCCGTCCTTCTCGCGTCCTTTTCGTCTTCATCCAGATAGGAGAACCCTATCACTCTAAGTCTCTAACTACCTGTAACTTATGTGCATAGTATGAACACTCTAAAACAATAAGGTTTCAAATAATTAATGAACATATTGAAATCACATTGTGAACACACTAAAACAATAAGGTATAAAATAATGAACATGATGAAATCACATTGTAAACATACTAAAACAATAATGTTGATAATGTTAGGTTTATGTGCACATTATGATACTATCACACTTGGACAAAAATGTATCACAATGTGACCACCAACTTGGTTCATGGAATTTGAAGGAATTTGAAGGAATTAGAATGACCAATTCCATTGACCGAATTCCAAGCACATGTTTGGTTCACGGAATACAAGCGATGAAATCCTTCCAATTCTTTTGAATTCCATAATTCAAAAAATTCATCATTGCTTGTCTTAAGTGAAGGAATTGAATTCATACCAACCAAACGTTTGGCCAAATTCCATTCTAATTCTTTCAAAGTTAAATTTCTTCGATGAATTCCAATTCCATCAAATTCCATTTTGTAAACCAAATGCCCCCTAAGTGTATACATATTGGAATATTACTATCACATTGTGCGCACACCCAATACCGTGTTATTGCGCACGTTATATGGGGTTTACTATTCGACAGAGAGAGTAGAGAGAAGATAGGAGATATGAAAGGGATATTTACAAAGTACCCATGATGCCCTTTATTTAAATTATTTGGGCAAAATTACAATGTTTCTATATTGACCTTTAATTAAATATGATTTCTGGACTATAATGGATCTGAAGGGTCTCACAAATCGGAACGATCTCAAATGAAAGGCCCCAAAGAAGTTAATTGTTATTTTTAATATACAATTAGGAAAAAGGGCAACTGAGTTGGTTATATTATGTAGCACCCTTAAATCTCGAAGGAGCAACTAAATTAAAATTCTTGATAATAAATCAAATAAAGAATAAATCTCTTTCTATAAATTAATACTTAAATTAACTCAAATAGCAAAACTAGATTTAACGTCAACAATAGGTAAACCAAGCCTTACATCAAGACTAGGTCAAGGTCCGGTGTTACTAAAACTCAATAACAGTTGCTATCTCCAAATTCGAAAGACGTCATCGGATAGCTAGATCCTTCTTGTGTCTTTAACTACCACTCACTTCATCACGGTGTCACTAGTACCAAACCCTAACAACGAAATGATGAACATGCCGACAAATAAAAAAGATTAGGCTTAAAGCCAAGTGAGTTCAAATAATTTTCTTCATAATTATAAAACGATAAAACTGAAGACTGTTGATTTAAATCTTAATTTCGCAAATGAAATGTCTTTATCGTAAAAGCAACATCTTTCCGAAACCCACCATTTTCTTGATGAAAACTCACTAATCAAAATGCTCATTTATACGCAACCAAAACCCAATACTCACACAATAAAGCTATAAAACATTAAAACGGAAAACATAGCTTTAATCAAGTCATTTTGTATAATTAGATCATCTTTACCCTTGGAAGGGTGTAAAACATCATAAGATGATGGGGAACCCAATTTACCATTGGTTGTGATGGAACACATAAGTAAGCCACAATCCAATGTTATATAAGCATCATTTATGGATAAATTGTTGGGGAATGGGGTTGCAGAGATCGATGGGTAGAGAGGGAGAGGAGAGTGATCGAAACTTGGATATGAATCTGAGATAGCGTGAGAGCTCGCTTTCCTTAAGTGATATTTCGACCTTATTCTGCCTGGGTATCACGAAATTCACTCGAGGATAATCTCAATTCACCGTATCGATCTTGGCAGAAAGCGACACTATTTAAACACCAAGAGAATGTAATCGATGTCATAATATTAATGATAATAATCATCCACTTAATGGAATTGATTGTTAATTGGTCAATTGGTGTAGGTTATAAATCAAATTGGGAGTTACAAAAGAGATTGATTGGGGGTTACAAACCGTACCAGCAACAGTGCATTACGCGGGTAGCCGCGCGGGTTAACCTGCGACACAACCCGCGTGAGCCTCTGTTCGTCCCAAATCCAGTGCACCATGCGGGTAGCCGCGCGGGTTTAACCCGCGACACAACCCGTGTGAGCCACTGTCTCCCACACGAAACAGTGCACCACGCGGGTAGCCGCGCGGGTTAACCCGCGGCACAACCCGCGTAAGCCATTGTTTCGTCTCACAAACACCAATTTACTTTCCTAACAATCCCGGGTCATAGTTAGCTTACACGAGTGTGCACTCCACACCTCCTAACTCGTGTTATAGCTTAGCTACAAAACCCCATTATTACCTTTGTGAATCCAATTACACAAAATGACCGATGATTTCACTAAAATCACCAATATAAATAAACATTGACATCAACCTTATCCGAGTCTTTAGTCAAATGGATTAACAAGCTCAACTCTATCCAAGTATTTTGCTTGGAGAGTCACCAAGTTCAACCTTATCCGGGCCTTTACCTTGGGATCTCCCAAATCCAAGTAAAGCTCGTTCACTAGAAATGACAGTCACTACGGACTACACGGTCATCAAGTTCAACTCTATCAAAATCTTTACCTTGAGTCCCCCGCTACGGATCACATGGTCATCAAGTTCAACTCTATCCAAATATTTACCTTAAGTACTCGAAAACTACACCTTTCGGTGATAAGGGAGTCTGGATTCCATCGAATATGGTGAGAACACAAAATTAAGCCACTTATCAATATTCTTGAGTTCCACCTTGGCCATGGATCCCCGTATACGACATTGAGCACCACCCTAAGATTCCTACAATGGCCCGAGGGTCTACCCGACCTCTAGATGAGTCTCACCACAAAAGTCACCAGTCTCTGTATATGACTCCAATGAGCACCACCCCAAGACCTAGCCCTGTATACGACTCAATCGAGTACCACTGAAGACTCACTACCCATGACTTGGGGAACACTCACTAGACTTAAGTATGGACATCAAACCTCCATGCTTAATAATAAACATACTCGTATGCCTATGGTTCAATGCATTACAGTCTAAAACTACATGACACAAAATTGAATGACTAGCACATTTAAAACATGAAATATCCAACAAATATGCAACAAATACATCTATAGTGAGCTATTAATTTCGAACAAATGTCCCAAAACTCATTTGAGTATAATTCAAGCCAAAAGGTCTCGTAAGACACCTGACAATTTTAATAAAGCCAATGTAAACTACATAAGTCGAAAAGATATATTTTCCAGTATTTAACAAATACATGACACCTGTAACATGAATAGGTAGATAACCGATACTTCACCAAAGCAATATGGCCAAAAGGCACAAATCGTATGGTTTGTATTTCCAAAATCTTCACAAAGCCAAAGAATGACCAACCTCAAGGATTTATACATTTAAGGTCAAAAAAGATTAAAGTGCCAACATTAGAACTTGTAAGTTAGGTGGATACCGAAAACCACACGGTCAATAAACACTTCAACTCGTTCAACAAATCCATTGAAAACATTTTTACCCAAGTTACCTTTGTTAAGAGTTAAAACCTTATTTTGCCCAAATTCTCCAAACATCTAAGAAATCTCATTTAGTTGATTAAATATCTTTTGATATCTCAAAACACCCAAAAAACATTATAAAAGATCAACAAATATTTGATAATCCAAATATGCTCAAATACACAAATATTAACAAAATCTATCAAATATGAAATGAACTTATGGGAATATGTTCAAAACCCAAATGAAGATATTTTGACATGTATATAGTTTTGAAAAACAACTAGAACTCGCCTTGCTATATTTAGGTTAAGTTTAGGTTTTTCCCCAAAACTTTATGTAACACCTCAAATTTGAAAATAGCGACTAATTTTAAAATTTTCGATAATACATCAAATAAGGAATAATTCATTTCTAACAATTAACACTTGATTACTTATAATGGTAACCTAAGATTAAATCAATCAATAAATAATTTAGACCTTACATATAGTCTAAATTAAGAACGGGTGTTACTAAACTCTAACAACGGTCGCTATCTCCAAATGCGGAAGACATCTCCAATTTGTTAATTACTTTCTTGTGCCTATAACTAGCACTCATTTCTTCATTACGTCACTAGTACCATTTCCCAACGAGGACCTGATGCACATGCCGACAAATAAAAAAAAGTTAGGCTTAACGCCTAGTAAGTTCAAGAGTTTTATCAATTATATAAGACGAAAAAGTGAAAAGAATATTATTTAAAATCTCAACTCCCAATATGCAATGCGGTTAGAATAGAAAGTGATATCCGTCCCAAAACTCGTTTCCGTGATAAAATGCTCAAATATAACCGCTCCATAAACATGGAACCAAACCAAATACTCACACAAAGTACAATAAGATTAAAAATTCAACTACCAAAACATGGGAATAATTCTTTTATTTCAAAACCTTGATACATGGAAGGGATCTAATAAGTCAAAGTCATAAAATTCGGTTACTTGGCAAAACCCAAACAATATTGAAACATGGATATTACAACATTCGAAAACAATGTTTGACAACAACGGGGGAGACCCGTATCCATTGAGAGTGAAGGGAACACATGAGTATGTCATTCGTACAACGTTAATCGTATAACACTTCGCGACTAGACGTCCAAATGTTCCTACGACTCCTTAACAAGTTTCACCTCAAGAGTCGGTTAACCTTAGTGTTTATTCCCACAAATTCCACCTCAAGGCCCGGCACACTTAAGGACTGTAACACCCTAAAATTGGGTAAATTTAAAACTTGAAATTTTCGCAATATAACGTTTATTGTAATATCCAGTTTCAAAATTTTTATTAATTTTGGAAGTTGGGTGAAAAGTTAAGCGAGACCCAAAGTTCAGGGGGTTTATTGAAACATTGGTTATATATAACCTAAACCCTCAGATATTTGGATTTCATAACTCAAAGCTTGTAAAGTTGAGACCGACTTAAGAATCAAGAGCAGAAGCGAAGGCAGAGAAAGAGGTTGAAGAATCGATCCGTTTTTGTCAAATAGAGGTATGATTCTAGCTTAATACTTCTATCTGCATGTTATAGTCAGTAAATAGTCTTGTTATTCAAGCTTTTAACCATAGAATTGATCGATTTTGAGATTTGAGGTTTTCTGGGTTCTTCTGTAAAAGTAACCGACTTGTATGAACATCGACCTGGAAGAAGGTGTCGACCGGTATAGGTCGACCGATATAATTATTTGACCGGTAGGTTGTAAGGACCGGTAAGGGTATTCGACCGGTAATGTGTATTCGACCGGTATGTTGTAAGGACCGGTAAGGGTATTCGACCGGTAAAGTGTAGTCGACCGGTATGTTGTTGTTGACCAATATTGCTCGACCGGTGTAGTGAACCGACCGGTATAATGTTAATCGGTCCTAAGAGGTATTGATCAGAGTGGTTTTGACCGAGATAATAGCAGTAGATTGTATTTGATGAGTTTATAAAATGAAAGAGTGTTAGTTGCAAGTTAGCTTACCTTTGTTTTTAATACCATCGTAGGTGGTGTTAATCAGTAGAAGTCAGAGTTTAATCAAGAAGAATCAGAGGTGAGTCTTTCAAACTAAATATTTTATGATTTTAGCAGTTATTTGATAAATGTGGGTTTTATATATTGCACATTTATAGTATTGAAAGTTATGGAGAATTATTGCAAAAGATTGATTTAATCAGTTTGGCATGTTTATGCTCAGTTTATATAAACTTGTTTTATATACAGTCAGGACTAGGTGTATGCATACATTTTAGTCAGAAGTCTGACCTAAGTCGGGAAGTGTGACCCGCCTGCTCGTACCGGGGAGTGTGGCCCGTTTATGCCATTAGGGTGTGCCCCTAAAATAAGGCAGTGCAAGACAGACATACCGTCTTTGACGGAAATGTTGGTCAGTAGCTTAAGGTACGCTTGCGAAGAGTAAAAAGTGGTCAGTGATGACCAGTAGATTGAGTTATGCCTGTGAAGCATAGAGTATTTTAACGTTTGATTAAAAGAGCAGGTTATGTTTTGAGATATAAAGCTTTGTTTAAATGTTTTAATTAATATTTGAGATGTTGCAGTAGTGATTGGAGGGGACTCACTAGACCATTGGTCTAACTCTCGTTATTTCAAAATTTAATCCTGTTTCAGGTTATCGAAAGATAGTAGGTACAGATAAGGGTAAGGAGAAGATGTAAGCTATTTCCAGGAGATAGAAGACTTCCTGCAATAGTTTATATTTTTTTGAACTCAGTTGTGTAATAAGTGATAGTTGTAAACCTTACTCTGAAATGTAAGCTTGGGGCAGTATTTAAACAAAAATGTTATTTTATTGTATATATAAATGTTCAGGTTGTTACAATTGGTATCAAAGTATTAGTTTAAGGGATCTAGGTGACCAGATGGGCCTAGACTTAAACTTAGATAGTAGAAGCACAACTGAGTAGTAGGAAGACCGTAGGAAGATAACATTAAGGTAATAAGGACTAGCATGTAAGGTAAATTTGGAATTCCATCTGGCCAGTGTAATTGTGAATTTACAAGTACATGCTTGTGCTTAAACTGCCGTAATGTGTAACATGTTAGATTGAATATCTTATGTTTCTTCTTATCAGAAGTATGTCTGAGCGAGTGACAAGGAGTAGGTCTATGCTGAATCCTAAAATGGAGCCAGATAATGAAGTCATTGCCGAAGAGCGAATGACTGTTGTCAACCCGACTGCTATACAAGGAAAGAGTCGTGGTCGACCTAGAGGTAAAACAGTTCAAAAATCAACAACCCAGGCAAGGGTTTCCAATGTGGGAACTCGAGGCCGGAAGACGAGTCGTGGTATTCGTCAAGATGAAAGTGTAGAGGTAAGAGTTGAGCAAGAAACTTCTAATCAAGAAAGTTCGGCTTCTGTGAGGGGTCGAAAACAGACAGGAAACCGTGGTGGAGGTAGAACGCAAGGTTTTGTTACACAAGAAGCCTTCACTGCAGAAATGGGAAAGTTACAAGAAACGTTGAATGCTTTATTGGCTCAGCGTACTAATGAGGTTTCGTCAAGTAAGGAAAAAAGTGAAGAAAGAATAGCTACTGAGGTATCAGATTCACCAGTAACTATTGGGGGTAGCCACCCTCAGTCAAACCCCATAGTGATGCCTAAAGTGGTAGCTGGGAAAGGATGTAGTTTTAAGGAGTTTGCTGCTTGCAAGCCTCCTACTTATAAAGGGGAATGTGATCCTGTGATAGCGTTAAGATGGGTAAAATGATGGAGCTAGCGTTTGATACGAGTAAGTGTGCTGAAGAAGATAAAGTAGTCTATGCTTTGTCAATGCTGAAAGATGAAGCAGTAATGTGGTGGGATGTTGAATCAGGAGGACAAAGTTCAGCGGTAGCCAAAGAAATGTCTTGGGGTGAGTTTGTGAAAAGATTTAAAGCACTGTTCTGCCCTCTGGCGGCAGTTAAAAAGTTGGAAGAAGAATTTCTGAGTTTAGAACAGAAGAGGATGTCAGTTCGAGAATATGCCACAAAGTTTATTGAAAAGTCTCGATTTGCAGGAATTTATGTACCTAATGAAGAAAGACGAGTAAAACGTTTCGTCTTTGGATTGAGAAGTGATATTCGAGAATTTGTCTCGAATAAGGAACCGTCTACTTTTCAAGTGGCAGTAAATGCAACTGAAATGAGAGAGAAAGAAAAGAATAGGCAAGCTACTGAAAGAAGTGGGGATAAAAGAAAATGGGAAGGAACAGTTCGTGATTCCAAACCGTTTAAGTCTGTAAAGTTTGATCAGCGTTCTGTTAATAAGTTTGAAAGTAAGCCCTGTAGCAAGTGTAATTGAAGGCATAAAGGAGAATGTAAGATTGATCAAGAGGGCTGTTATAAATGTGGGAAGATTGGGCATTTGGCTCGGGATTGCCAGAATTTGAGGTCTTGTTATCAGTGTGGATCTCCTGATCATATCAGGACAAATTGTCCACAATTGAAAAAGGGATCGGTCGGAGGATATGCAAAAAAGGGAGGTGAGAAAAAGGTGGAGCCAGCTAAAGCGAGGGCTAGAGTTTTCAATATGTCAGCAGAAGAAGCGGCGGAGATACTTGATGTAGTGACAGGTACTTTCTTTATAGATTTGAATTATGCAAAAGTATTATTTGATTCAGGAGCAAATCGTTCGTTTGTGTCTCCTAATTTTGTGCATAAATTTAATGAGAAACCCAAGAAGCTTAGGCATGAATTGAAAGTAGAAGTGGCCGATAATAGTCAAATCTTAGTGGAGGAGGTGTATGATGGGTGTAGTATTGTCATCGAGGGGCATTCATTTACACTTCAACTGTACCCGATGGGTATGGGAGAATTTGATGTCATTATGGGAATTGACTGGTTGGCGTCTAATGATGCTCATATAGTATGCAATAAGAATTCGATTCGTATAGCGCAACCATGTAAAGAAGAGATGGTAGTGTTTGGAGATCGGAGGGATAAAAGGTCGTGTTTGATTTCAATGATTAAGGCTAAGAGGTGTTTAGTAAAAGGGTGTGTGGGATTCTTAGCTTATGTTATAGATGCTAAGAAGGAAAATAAGGGATTAGAGTTAGTTCCGGTAGTATGTGAATATCCAGAAGTATTTCCAGAAGACTTAACCACTCTGCCTCCTGATCGGCAAGTGGAATTTCGTATTGATTTAGTACCCGGAGCAGCGCCGATTGCAAGAGCACCATATAGACTGGTACTAGCAGAGATGAAAGAAATGATGACTCAACTGCAAGAGTTGTTAGACAAGGGGTTTATTCGCCCTAGTACCTTACCATGGGGAGCGCCAGTATTGTTTGTTAAGAAGAAAGACGGGTCTATTAGAATGCGCATAGATTACCGTGAGCTCAATAAGTTGACTGTCAAAAATAAGTATCCGCTTCCCAGGATTGACGATCTTTTTGATCAACTTCAAGGAGCGAGTTACTTCTCGAAAATAGATCTACGATATGGGTATCACCAGTTGAAAGTGAGGGAGGAGGATGTATCTAAGACTGCATTTCGTACGGGGTACGGACACTATGAGTTTCTAGTTATGCCATTTGGTTTGACCAATGCGCCAGCAGCTTTCATGGATCTGATGAATAGAGTGTGTAGTCCGTTTTTAGATAAGTATGTCATAGTCTTTATAGATGATATACTGATCTATTCACGTTCCAAAGAAGATCATGAAACTCATTTGAGAGCGATTTTAGAATTGCTTAAACATGAGAAATTGTACGTCAAGTTTTCAAAATGTGAATTTTGGCTGAAAGAAGTTCAGTTTCTAGGTCACGTGGTGTCGAAAGATGGAATTAAGGTTGATCCGGCTAAGATTGAAGCCATTAAAGGGTGGGAAGCACCGAAAACACCATCAGAAGTAAGAAGTTTTCTAGGATTGGCGGGTTATTATAGAAAGTTCATCCAGGACTTTTCAAGGATAGCTACGCCACTAACAACGTTAACTAGAAAGAATATCAAATTTGTATGGGCGGATGATCAGAAAGAAGCGTTCGGTAAATTGAAAGAGAGTCTAAGTAGTGCTCTTGTCTTGTCTCTACCCAACGGAATAGAAGGATTTGTAATTTATAGCGATGCTTCAAAGTTGGGTCTGGGATGTGTGTTAATGCAAGAAGGCAAGGTGATTGCTTATGCATCTCGTCAGTTGAAAGAACATGAAAAGAATTACCCAACGCATGATTTAGAGTTGGCAGCTGTAGTCTTTGCTTTGAAAATATGAAGGCATTACTTGTATGGTATCAAGTGTCAGATTTACACAGATCACAAGTGTCTTCAATATCTTTTCAATCAGAAGGAGCTTAATATGAGGCAACGTAGGTGGATGGAGTTGTTAAGCGATTATGACTGTGATATTATGTACCATCCAGGCAAGGCCAATGTGGTAGCAGATGCTCTAAGTCGTAAGAAGCATGGAGATAACAGAAGTTGTAGCATATCTAAGTGATGTTGTTTCTAATTTCTTAGAAGAAGTTATAAAGTATCAAGAAGAAGCAACGTCAAAGGAAAATTTGAAAAGTGAAAGAATAGTTGGAATTGTTAACTCGTTAGTAGTTGACAATCGCGGAGTAAAGTGCTTCAATAAAAGAGTATGGATTCCAAAAGCAGGAGATCTGCGGCAGAAAGTGTTGGAAGAAGCACATAAATCCCGTTACTCAGTACATCCGGGAACCAACAAAATGTATAAAGATTTGAAGCAAAGCTATTGGTGGCCAGGTTTAAAGAAAGATATTGCTCACTTCATTGAACGATGTCTGACATGTTTAAAATTTAAAGCTGAGCATCAGAGACCTTATGGGGAGCTTCAGTCGTTATAAATTCTAGTATGGAAGTGGGACGAGATTACGATGGATCTTGTTACTGGGTTACCGCGATCACCTAAGGGGCATGATGATATTTGGGTGATAGTGGATCGACTCACAAAGTCAGCTCATTTCCTACCAATTAAGGAGACGTACTCACTAGAGAATTTGGCTCGATTGTATATCGACGAGATAGTAACCAGACATGGAGTACCGTCGTCAATATTGTCAGACAGAGATGCTCGTTTTACATCAGCTTTCTGGAGAAGTTTACAAAGGGAATTAGGCACTCAACTTAAGTTCAGTACGACCTATCATCCGTAAACGGATGGTCAGAGTGAGAGAACCATTCAAACATTAAAAGATATGCTTCGTGCATGTGTTGTTGATTTCAAAGGTTCGTGGGAAATTCATTTGCCATTGATTGAATTTTCCTACAACAATAGTTATCATGGTAACATACAAGCGGACCCGTTTGAAGCTTTGTATGGTCGTAAATGTAGAACACCTTTATGTTGGAATGAGGTGGGTGAAAGACATCTAGCGGGACTAGAAATTGTACAGGTGACAGGTGATAAAGTCGACCAAATTCGAGCAAGATTAAAGATTGCTCAAGATCGTCAGAAAATGTATGCTGATAAGCGAAGGAAACCGATAGAGTTTCAGATAGGAGACAAGGTAATGTTGAAAGTTTCGCCCTGGAAAGGGGTAGTCAGATTTGGAAAGAAAGGAAAGTTGAGACCAAGGTTTGTTGGACCATTCATCATCACGGGACGTCTTGGTGAAGTGGCCTACGAACTTGATCTACCAGAAAGTTTGCGTGGGATTCATCCCACATTTCATGTGTCAAAATTGAAGAAGTGTTTGGCAGAATCAGATGTAGTCGTTCCTTTAGAAGATATTCAAGTAGATGAAAAATTAAGTTACATTGAGGAGCCCGTAGCAATTACGGACCTCAAAATAAAGAAGTTGAGAAACAAGGAGATTCGATTAGTGAAAGTTCAGTGGAAATTTCACCAAGGACAAGAGTCCACGTGGGAAGTAGAGGCAGATATGAAATCTCAGTATCCCCATTTGTTTAGCGATAGAATTCCGGGGACGGAATTCTCTTAAGGGGGGAAGATTGTAATATCCAGTTTCGAAATTTTTATTTATCTTGGAAATTGGGTGAAAAGTTAAGCGAGACCCAAAGTTCAGGGGGTTTATTGAAACATTGGTTATATATAACCTAAACCCTCAGATATTTGGATTTCATAACTCAAAGCCTGTAAAGTTGAGACCGACTTAAGAATCAAGAGCAGAAGCGAAGGCAGAGAAAGAGGTTGAAGAATCGATCTGTTTTTGTCAAATAGAGGTATGATTCTAGCTTAATACTTCTATCTGCATGTTATAGTCGGTAAATAGTCTTGTTATTCAAGCTTTTAACCGTAGAATTGATCGATTTTGAGATTTGAGGTTTTCTGGGTTCTTCTGTAAAAGTAACCGACTTGTATGAACATTGACCTGGAAGAAGGTGTCGACCGGTATAGGTCGACCGATATAATTATTTGACCGGTATGTTGTAAGGACCGGTAAGGGTATTCGACCAGTAATATGTATTCGACCGGTAATGTGTATTCGACCGGTATGTTGTAAGGACCGGTAAGGGTATTCGGCCGGTAAAGTGTAGTCGACCGGTATGTTGTTGTTGACCAATATTGCTTGACCGGTGTAGTGAACCGACCGGTATAATGTTAATCGATCCTAAGAGGTATTGATCAGAGTGGTTTCGACCGAGATAATAGCAGTAGATTGTATTTGATGAGTTTATAAAATGAAAGAGTGTTAGTTGCAAGTTAGCTTACCTTTGTTTTTAATACCATCGTAGGTGGTGTTAATCAGTAGAAGTCAGAGTTTAATCAAGAAGAATCAGAGGTGAGTCTTTCAAACGAAATATTTTATGATTTTAGCAGTTATTTGATAAATGTGAGTTTTATATACTGCGCATTTATAGTATTGAAAGTTATGCAGAATTATTGCAAAAGATTGATTTAATCAGTTTGGCATGTTTATGCTCAGTTTATATAAACTTGTTTTATATACAGTCAGGACTAGGTGTATGCATACATTTTAGTCAGAAGTCTGACCTAAGTTGGGAAGTGTGACCCGCCTGCTCGTACCGGGGAGTGTGGCCCGTTTATGCCATTAGGGTGTGTCCCTAAAATAAGGCAGTGCGAGACAGACATACCGTCTTTGACGGAAATGTTGGTCAGTAGCTTAAGGTACGCTTGCGAAGCGTAAAAAGTGGTCAGTGATGACCAGTAGATTGAGTTATGCCTGCGAAGCAAAAAGTATTTTAACGTTTGATTAAAAGAGCATGTTATGTTTTGAGATATAAAGCTTTGTTTAAATGTTTTAATTAATATTTGAGCTGTTGCAGTAGTGATTGGAGGGGACTCACTAGACCATTGGTCTAACCCTCGCTATTTCAAAATTTAATCCTGTTCCCGGTTATCGAAAGGTAGCAGGTACAGATAAGGGTAAGGAGAAGATGTAAGCTATTTCCAGGAGATAGAAGACTTCCTGTAATAGTTTATATTTTTTGAACTCAGTTGTGTAATAAGTGATAGTTGTAAACCTTACTCTGAAATGTAAGCTTGGGGCAGTATTTAGACAGAAATGTTATTTTATTGTATATATAAATGTTCAGGTTGTTACATTTATAAAACGAAAAGAATTTAAACTGGAACATTTGATATGAAATAAAACTTCAAAAATGACATCATCCCAAAAAGGGGAGAGTATAAGCGTTTACAAAATCTGAAATGGTAATGAAACGAGGACCGACTGAAAGAACCAATCCTCACGATAACACAAATAAACAAGAAATAATGAAAAACAACTTATTGAATTTCAAGTAAATCAAGAGATTATGTACCTTTTCGATGATAATGAGAATTGAACGATGAAAACGTGGATAGAGGTCTGCCGATGCAGTATTCAAAGACGAAATTTCGTCCCCAATCATGCTTGGTTCCGGACGTCGCCTAGAGGATACAATTATCCGATGGAATCGATGCACGTCAATTCAACCCCATCGAATTGATAATGTATTCTTTGATAGCAAAATGGAAAAGAGTGAAAATTGGAGATAATATGCAGAGAATTTCGTATTCTGAAATGGAGGGAAAAAAAGGTTTTTATACCTGTGCTTCAACCAATCAAAATAACTGTAAAAAAACGGTCAGTGATGAATGCGGGTTTGGGGCGGGAAAAACAAGGTTTTTAGTGATTCCCCTACTAAAGCCCAATGCCAACCTCTACTTTGGGTTCTTCTCCATTTTGATAAGTAGTGTAGGTTTGGGTTTATAAACCCACAAAACTTTTGAGAGTTTTCTTATGTGGGACAAAGGAGTAGGCAAATATCCAACAATACCCCACATTTTCTATTCAAACTCCTACAATACCCCACATTTGAATAGAAAGTAAGGTAATAACACATAGGAACTTACTTGCTATTTCAAGAACTAAGAATGATATACATCAGGAAAGGTGTCTTTTGGACTTGAACCTTCCTTAGTGAATACAAATCGGATCTACTTTGTGGGTAGTGAACATAGTCTTGAACCAACCACGTTTGATAGTAAATCTAGACAAAGTGTATCACATACATCATACTTATATACACATCAATGCTTACAGTTTTTTTCATTTCGGTCTTGAACGATATCCTTTCTTCATGAGATTTGTAGAGAACGTAGCCATCTCGGTTCCCATAGATGCGACCACATATCGATCTCACATAGGTAATGCCAATCAAGAACATTCCGTACTGTTCCACTGTAGTAGCTATTAGCATTATTAAGAATTAGAATTCAATCCTAAAACGTCAACGAAAAACACAATTGAGGACATCATAGGAATAGTCATACCTTTGTGTCCCACTTGAGTCTTCCTCAACTAGTTTGCCTATTGAACCTAGACCATGGGATCTTCAATGTTGCTAGTTTAGGTTTCCACCAAGTATCGACTCATTGTATTGGCTTTAAGCCCATTTCCCTCGATGTGATAACTTGCTCTCGGTTTAGGCCTTTTGTCAAAGGATCTGCTATATTTTCCTTTGACTTTATATAATCAATGGAGATAATTCCATTTTTCAGCAAGTCTTTTATCGTGTTATGTCTACGCCTTATATGCCTTGATTTGCCATTGTAAATCTGATTCTTTGCTCTAGTTTAAACAGCCATACTATCACAATGTATACAAATGGATGTAACATGCTTAGGCCATAGTGGAATACCTTATAGGAAGCTTTTAAGCCATTCGGCTTCTTCAGCAGCTTTGTCTAATGCGACATATTCAACCTCCATGGTTGAACGGGTATTCAACGTTTGCTTAAATGATTTCCAAGATATCGTTGCACCACCAAGTGTAAAGACATATCCACTTGTGGACTTACTCTTGGAATGGCTGGAAATCCAATTGGCATCACAATATCCTTCTATCACGGGAGGATATTTAGTATAATGCAAACCATAATACATCATATGTTTAAGATATGGAGCACTCTTACTAGTGCATACCAATGATCTTTACCCGGATTGTGTGAGTAACGACTTAGTCTACTCACTGTATATGCTAGATCCGGTCGTGTGCAATTCACAATGTACATCAAGATTCCAAGTACTTTAGGTGAAATTCACTAACCATTGAATTTCATCAAGAGTTGAACACTCATGTAACACCCTCAAATTTGGAAAGAGAGACTAATTAAAAACTTTCAAAAACACCTTAAAGGATAATAAAATCTCTTACTAATAGTCCATAATTGAGATACAATTCTTGGTTGAACCATCAACAAGAAATTAAAGTCTTACATAAAGACTAACTAAAGTCAGGTGTTACTATAACCCAATAACAGTCGCTATCTCCAATATAAGTGCGGAAGACTTCATCAAGCTAAACATTTCTCGAGCACACAACTAGCACTCTTCTCTTCACAGTGTCACTAGAACTATTCCCAACCGGAACCTGTTGCACATGCCGACAAATAAAAAGTTTAGGTTAACGCCTAGTGAGTTCAAGAGTTTTATATCATGATTATAAAGGAAAACGTAAAATGGAAATAATGCAACTTATAATCATGATCCTTTTAAAATGATTTACTTTAAAATGATAGAACAACTCATTTACCAAATAAACACATTTTATAGATGGACGCCTCAACGCCAAAACATTCTTTCATGAAATAATGCAATCCAACACTTACTCAAAACGAGAATAATGGTAATGCTCGAATAATGAAATTTGAGTAACTTTATAAAACAAACGACCAAAATATGAGTAAACTCAAGTCTCCAAAATTATAGCATAAGGGAGATAACCCAAACTCAAAGCGTCCCCGAAAACAAGGGTAAAACTAAATACCTCTAGACAACACCTCAGTTTATAATTCGAAGAAATATAGACGATTGTAATAAAAGGAAAACTTTGCAAGGGAGTTGAGTTTACCATTGAAATCTTTGCCACATAAGGACTGTTTGGTCCAAAAATTCATCTTACGATGACAGGGGATACCCGTTTTACCAAGGATTGTGGCGGAACACCGAGTAAGCCACAATCCGAGTTATGAGCTAAATACTTGGAATCCATGGCCACGAACAACGCCGGTCCATACTAAGATGTGAGGGAGGGCCTCCAAGGAAACCAAGTCATACTCGTTCACTAGGACTACATTATGACCCATAGCTAGTAACCGATCTCACATAGCCGTACCAAAGGCCCCCGAGGATCAAATGCATCCACAACTACAAAAAGGGGAAAAGACATCCCAATAATAATAGTCGACTCAATACCTAGGGATCCACTAGTAATAGTCTAGACTTGTCACAATTTCATTATGACTAACCATAGTTAGTCATATGGTTCCAAAAACATTTTAATACCAAAATGCTTTTCCAAGTTTAACTGCTGATAAGAATGAAAATCATAAAATGAGACTATATACATTCTTTCAAGTACCTCACATAAATGTGCAAGTAGTACATTATAAATCCTCTAATTTCAGGAATGATGCATAAAACCCGACAAACATTTAAAAGTGTATTTCTTTGACCAAAAATCTATTTATGCGATAAATCATCAAAACATAATCATTTGTGACACCTTATCAAAATGCCCAAAAATCCCAAAATGTGGGGGTTTTACAAAGTTTATAAGGTTAAATACTTCAAATAACCAAAGACTACCAAATAACCCAACATTTGATAATTTCATGTAAAACACATAAATGCTTTAAAAATAGACATTTTGGCATGTACAACGTTTTCACAAATCAACTTGAACTCACCTTACTAGATTTAGGCTAAATCTAGGTTTTACCCCCAAAACTTGAATCACCATTGATGAAGGCTTGAATCACCAAGAAACCTCCCTAGATCTTAGATCCAACACATCTACAAGATCACCTTCACCACACAAGTCATCAAAATCAAACCCAAGATGAAGGATGAAATCATCAAACCCTACCTTAACATTGAGAGAGATGAGGAGTTTACCACCACAAAATACTCTTGTATACTCCAATAGACTTCCCATATCTTGCTATATCCTTGAAGAGCTCTCAAAAATGAAACCATGGCAACTTGAATCACCAAAATCGGAGTTGTGATGCAAAAGTTATGAAGAAATGAAGTTTTAGGGCTGAAAATCGGGTTTTATGCTCGACCAGGGGATTTCGCGACTTACCACGCGACCTCAAGTCGTGGCATAAGTTGCCCGCTTCCCCTAAGTCGTGAAGTCCACTGTTTGCCCGGTTTTCTTTCTCGATCACTGTTTTGGCCGTAACTTCTTCGTTATAGCTCTGATTTTGCTCCAGAAAGAACCGTTGGACTCGTAATTGAATCCTTCATCCACCAAGACTATAAAATCTAGGATTCAAGTACAAAATCCTATATCTTATGTTTCCCTTAAAATACCGATTCTATATTAACTTGAAATTATACCTTTTCGAAATCGGGGTGTTACAACTCACCCTAAAACGTATACTAGAGTTAACCAGTATGAACCTAGTTAGATATCAACAACTTGTCATTACCACATTGAACCTTTATCTAAGGGTATACTTAGAAAAAGGTTGGGTTTCCGTTGTTTCCAGCTAATCAATAGGTCTCAATCCCATTTCACGGATTGTTTCAAATACCATATCTTTTGAGAGTCCTTTGGTAAATGGATCAGCCAGATTGTTAGAAGTTCTTACATACGTAATTGTTATTATCCCATCGGATATTAACTTTCTCACATACGCATGTCTCAAACTTGTATGTCTAGATTTTCCATTATAAATCTTATTATATGCTCTAGACAAGGTTGCCTCACTATCACAATGCAAAGAAATGGCTGACATCGATTGTGGCCACAACTTTATATCCAATAACATATTTATAAGCCATTCCGCTTCTTTGCCTGCCGCCGCTAAGGCTAAAAACTCATATTCCATGGTGGAATGTGTTATACAAGTCTGTTTCTTTGAGGCCCAAGAAACAGCACCACCACCAATCATAAAAATCCAACCACTCGTGGATTTATTATCACTATTACCAGTAATCCAACTAGCGTCAGAATACCCCTCTAGAACCAAAGGAAAGTTTCCATAGTGTAAAGCTAGCTTTTAGTTCTCTTTAAATAACCAAACACTCTTCCAATGGCTTCCTAATGTTCTAGACTAGGATTACTAGTAAATCTTGAAAGTTTGCAAACAACATATGCAATGTCTGGCCTAGTACAATGTGTAGCATACATCAAACTACCAATTGCACTACCATATTCAAGTTGAGCTACAACTCTTCCACTATTCTTACTAAGTTTACAAGAAGAATCATATGTGGTGTTAGCTTCTTTAAATTTTAAATGCTCAAACTTAGTTAGCATTTTCTCACTATAATGGCATTGATTTAAAGAATAACCCCCACTATTTTTCTTAACTTTGATATCTAATATAGTATCAACCTCATTTAAGTCTTTCATTTGGAAACATGAACTTAAATAAGTCTTAGTTTCATTTATACCTTTAATGTTTGTTCCAATGATTAACATATCATCAACATAAAGGCATACAATAACACAATAATCTTTTGTAAACATAGAATATATGCATCTATCCGCTGAATTATGGAAATAACAACTAATTTAAAATTTTCTAAATACATCGATAATTGATTCATCTACAACAACAATTTAAGGTTTAACTTCAATAAACATATTTCAATCTTTATACACAGATGTTACTAAAAACCCAATAACAGTCACTATCTCCAAAATGCGGAAGACTTCACCAAACTACTTACCCTCGTGTAAAACTAGGGCTCGTCTCTTCATAGTATTGCTAGAACCATTCCCCAACTGAACCTGATGCACATGCCGACAAATAAAAGGTTAGGCTTAACGCCTAGTGAGCTCAAGAGTTTCCATAATAGATATGTAAAACTATAAACTTTAAGAGTGTTGTTTAAAACGTGATTTCCCAAAATAAAATACATTAAGTCTGAAAGCAATCTCTTTTCCAACATTCACCATCTTTGTGATTAAAACCACGATACAAAACGTTCCTTCAGGTATAAATCCAAAACCCAAAACTCACATACAACTTAACTTATACTTTAACAACCAAATACTGAAAACATGGATAAACTCTATCATCCAAAACATCCAAAAACATGGATAAGATTCAATATTCAAAACCTTAGAACATGGATAACAACCCATACTCAAAACGTCACCGAAAACATGGATTATAAAACTCCATACCCAAAACAACACCTCTCGGTGACGGGGGAGACCCGATTACATTGCACGTGACGAAACACAAAAGTAGGTCACATAACTATGTAGAAAACCAAAACGTATGAATTATACTCATAAGACATATCGAGCTCAACCCCTCTAAATATTTTGTCCGTGGAGAGTCAAATTCAACCCCTCTGGATCTATACTTTGAGATATCCAAATCCACACAAAACATACATGCACAAATGGAATTACACCTTACTGCCCATGGGACGTTGGTCGACCATATAGGTTCACACCTTACTTACCATGGTGACCTGATGCCTATTTCATGTCAACGTGGTGAATTTTTCCAAAACGGGACATAAGAGCATCGTGCCTATGGATCCATTGCACTAGTAAAGAACATTACATTACTCCAAACGAATGAACTCACACATTCAAAACATGTAATTCTCAAATAAGATGCAGTAAATGCAATTCATGACCAAACGCACTACATTGAGCTATCAAAACCCTGACAATTGTCCCCAAGACCCAATGAGGTCCAAATCGAGCCATAGGCTCAACAAATCAAAAGACCAATTGTAAGAAAATCATAAAATGAAATCAAACGTAAACGACCCACATTTATGCAAACCCATGCACCAAAATATATAGATAACTCCAACTTAGTTTAGATTGGAACAAAACATTTTCCAAGGGAGTTTATACCATTTAGCCTTTCAAAACGTCCCATAACACAAAATCAAGCATATCTCCCAAAACACAGGATAAAATACATTTATACCCAAAAATCTACTTCCATAAAATAAATCATTAAAATACAAATATGTATGATTCTTTTATCAAGATGCCCAGCATCCCAAATGTGGGTGTTTTACAAAGTTTATAAAATTAAACACTTAAAATAATCAAGACTCACCAATTAATTCAACAGTTGATAATTTCATGTAAATCACATAAACACTTTAAAATGGACATTTTGGCATGTACACCATTTTCACAAATCAACTTGAACTCACCTTACTAGATTTAGGCTAAATCTAGATTTTTCTTCCAACTTGAGCTCCTTTGAAGAAACTTGGATCTTCAAGCCAAAAACTTCCAAAAACCTAGATCCACAAGTTTCCACCCATAAGTATTCATGTTCAACCATTTAGGACCATTCCCCAAACATTTTACATAAAGATCTCAGCTTATATCAAACCCTAATTTCCATAAATGAAGAAAAGAGGAGATTACCTTAACCATAACTTTAATCCACCAACCAAGGACGTACCGTGGGCTGAGGGATATCAGCGATTGTGCCTTGGCACTATCGCCAAAGGCACTATCGCCGAGTTTGTACCGTGGGGGTGGGAACCTTCACGATTGTGACATGCGATAGTGCCCATGGCACTATCGTCGGGCACTATCGCCTGCGGCGTCTGGTCACTTTAAAACACTTTGGCAGCCTCATTTCTCACTTAGCACTTTACAAAAACGAGAGAACTCTCTTTTGGGCGATTTTTGAGGGTTTCAAACACCTACACATTTATTGCTAGGGTTTTGGGTTGTTGGGAGCATTAAGTGATCATCAAGCTTCATTCAAGTGTCCCCATTGAAGTGTTCTTCAAGATTCTCATTTCTCACCTTAAAGTCTCATCTTCTCCAACTTCTAGGGTTTGACACTTTTCTAGGTTTTGGTCTAAAAACCTAGATTGTGAGTTTACTAAACCTTTGTTAAAACTAGATACACATCATAATCTTCTATTTGTTATTTCATTCTCTATGTGTTCAAGTATTTGGGATTTCTTGATGGAAAGGGTTGGAAATATGGATATTGGTGATATGTTATGTTTTATGTTATGTGTACCATTATTTGGGGCTTTTCCCATGGATATATAAAATGGGTACCTTGATGTGTTAAATGTATGCATATATGTGTGTTATGATGGTTTTTAGTTGGAATATCACTTTGGTGACATATTTATATGCATGATGAATATAATTGTCATTTGGGACTTTTGTTGGACTTCATGAGGATAGGATGGTAACATTGTACCCGTAGTCGGTATGGAAATATGTTGGGTTGATATATACCTAAGGACCTCCTATATGCATTATGTTGGACGAATCAAGGCAAGTTCACTAGGAGGATGTAGTCTTGGGGCACCACCGGGATGGTATGTGCCTAGACCTCCGCCACTCGGAAAGTTTCCTTTACGGTCTGATCTCCGGGTGTGTCGGGCCTTTGGGGTGTTCCTTGTTAAGGGCATCAAGGTGCATAGACTCTTTGGATTGGAATTGATTGGTGCTTTGGGTCTCCCCTAATGACTCCTCATACATTGGACACTGGTTAACTGCTGATAAGAATTTATGACTATTCATGCATGCTTATTATTGTTCCACTCACTAGGCTTTTTGGCCTAACACTTGTTTGGTGTCGATGTGTATCTCAGGTGTTAGTGGCGCGACTCCTAGGAAAGTTTAGATGCTTTGAGCAAGAGCTTGGGGATTTTGGCACTTGAACTATTTTTGGAAGATTTGGGTTTATAGATGACACCCCTTTTGTAATCTCTTTTCTAGATGTAGAAATTAGATTAGTTGGTTGTTGTTTATTTATCCGTTAAATTACAGAATTGTGATTAAACATCTTATTTGTATATTTCCCCTTTTTGGGAGGCTCTTGCTATGGCAAACTTTATACCACTTCTCCATTTTTGGAAAGTTTTTGTTATCCCTATTTTTAGGGTGTTATAAGTTGGTATCAGAGCTTTAGTTTAAGTGAACTAGGTATTGTTTAGCATATCTAGACTTAAGCTTTAGACATTATGACTACACTGTCCACTTGGGGTAGAAATCCTAGGTGGGGAGAGCGTTAGGATTACGGAATTACTTTAATTAAAAGTTGTAATGATGGTGACAAGAATTTTGTGTATGGTTCGTTCATAATTTCACTTAGCTACTGCTATTATGAATGCATTGTTACGTGAGCATGCTTGGTTTACTATTATTATGACAATTGATGAAGGTAGTAGTACGTACAATGAGTTCAACTCGCTTAGTCTTTTCTCAATCTATTTCTCGTACGTGCATGGCAGATTATTATGGTAAACACTCAAAGTAGGTTGCCGGACTTGCCAGAGGGTCAACCAGAGGTGGAATCTGCAGCTGTACGACCTCCCGTGGGTGTAACCACCGATAACATTCCTGTACCCAGAATCTTGGGAGGCGGACCTGAGCATATTCCACGACGAAACCTCAATACAGGTAACACCATCATGGAAGAAGTTACCATGGAGACCCGACTTCGGGATAGCATGATGTTGGCCATGAATGCGGATTTGGATCAACAACAGTTGGCCATGACTTCGGCCATGACCCAACAGCAAAAGTTTTTCATGAAACTTCTAGAGGATCGAGACGTCAGTAACCGTCAACCCGAGACTATGGCTAAAAACGTTATTGTGGGGTCGGGTGGACCGAATGTGGTAACGGTTGAAGAACCATCCACTGAGGGAATCAGAACGAAGATTAAAGGGTGTACCTACAAGACGTTTCTGGGGTGTCACCCTAAGGAATTTGCGGGTTCTAACAACCCGGTTGCTTGTATGTACTGGCTCAAGGAGTTAGAGATGGCCTTCGAGTCCAGTGAATGCGTTCCTTCTCAACGGGTCAAGTTTGCTTCTTAGCTACTTCGGGGAGAGGCTCTGATTTGGTGGAACCTCACACGATCCGCCCTCACCCCGGAAGTTCTGGCTAAGCTAACTTCGACGGTGTTCAAGGAGAAGATCATGGGCAAATACTGCAGCGAACGGTCGTTAGATAAGCTGGAACGGGAGTTCTGAGATCTGAAGAAGGGGAATTTGTCCATTGCCGAATACTCCAAACTCTTTTTGGAGAAGCTAAACTTGGTGGGACATTTGGTTCCCGATGAAAAGTCGAAGATGAAAGCATATCAACAGGGTTTACCGGCCGGGATGCGAACGGATATAAGGAATGCTAAGTGCTCGACCTTGCAAGAGGTCATTGAAGAGTCCTTACTCACCGAGGATGACATTAATGCTGAGAAGGAGGAAAGAAGGCAAGTTGGTGAGAAGCGGAAGTGGGAAGGGACATCTGGGCCCGTTTGTCAGTCGAGACCCTTTGTAAGTGGGAAAGCGGGTGATCAACGTCGTGAGGAACGGTGGTGTTCCAAGTGCAGGTCAAAGCACTCGGGGCCATGTGCTACAAGAACTTACTTCGGTCCAACCAGGTGCGCCAAGTGTGGTAAGAAGAACCATACGACTCGAGAATGTTCCATCCAGGGATCGGTATGTTATGAGTGCGGAGAACCGGGGCATATGAAAAGATTTTGCCCAAAGCTAGGTGGAGGAAATGGGGGAAATTCTGCGGGTTCGACGGCCAGAGTCGAGCAACCACCAAGGGCACCGAGTCGAGCTATCCGGATGACTACCGAGGAGGCAAAGGAGACCGCGGATGTCGTTTCGGGTACGTTCTTAGTAAACTCCTTGCCAGCTCGTGTTTTATTTGATTCGGGTGCTATGTGTTCTTTTGTGTCGGATACCTTCTGTAAGCGATTCACTATTCCTATTAGTGTCTTTCCCAATGCTTTAGTAGTAGAAGTATCTAATGGGGATCAAGTGATCATTCGTGATCGTTTTTGGGATTGCACTCTAGAGATTGATGGGAGTTCTTTTGGAGTGGATTTATTACCTATGGTTATAGAAGGATTTGATGTAGTCATAGGTATGGATTGGTTAGTAAGGCATAAGGCATACATCTTTTGTTCCAAAAAGATGATCCAAGTGCCTTTACTGGAAAATGGTATGGCAACCATCTATGGGGAAAAAGGAAGAAAGAGTAATCCTATTATCTCATCTCTAAAGGCTTGCAAGTTCTTAGCGAAGGGTTACCCTTCGTACTTGGCCTACGTTGTGGACGCGAAGAAAGAAAAGAAGTCAGTTGAAGATGTGGAGGTAGTGTAAGATTATCCGGACGTCTTTCCGGAAGATTTACCCGGATTACCGCCGGAGCGACAAGTGGAGTTTCAGATTGACCTCACGCCGGGAGCGGCTCCGATAGCTCGTGCTCCATATCGTTTGGCACCGACATAAATGAAAGAGATGGTGACACAACTTCAAGAGTTGATGGAGAAGGGCTTCATTCGACCAAGCTCGTCACCTTGGAGAGCACCGGTTTTGTTCGTGAAGAAGAAGGATGGATCCATGCGGATGTGTATCGACTATCGGGAGTTAAACATGGTCACAGTGAAGAACAAGTATCCCTTACCTCGCATCGACGACCTTTTTGATCAACTTCAAGGCGCGGGATGTTTCTCGAAGATTGACCTTCGGTCCGGATATCATCAAGTGAGAGTGAAGAAAGAGGACATTCCGAAGACGGCTTTCCGAACGCGATACGGCCATTACGAGTTTTTGGTGATGCCTTTCGGCCTAACCAACGCTCCCAACGTATTCATGGATCTGATTAACCGTGTGTGTCGCCCATTCTTGGATAAATCCGTGATCGTCTTCATCGACGATATTTTAATATATTCAAAGGATGAGTCCGAGCATGGAAAACACTTACGGGAAGTATTGGAAGTTCTAAGAAGGGAAAAACTGTTTGCGAAGTTCTCGAAGTGCGAATTTTGGCTCCAAGAGGTGCAATTCTTGGGGCATGTGGTATCAAAGGACGGGGTAAAAGTGGATTCGGCAAAGATCGAGGCAATGATGAGTTGGGAACCTCCAACAAGTCCGACAGAGATCCAAAGCTTCTTGGGTTTGGCGGGCTACTACCGGCGTTTCATTCAAGATTTCTCAAAGACGACTGCACCGCTCACTTCTCTTACAAGGAAGAACGTCAAGTTTCTTTGGACCGACGCACAAGAGCAAGCATTTCAGACGCTCAAGAGGAAGTTGTGCGAAGCTCCGATCTTGTCCTTACCCGAGGGATCGGAAGACTTTGTTGTGTTTAGTGACGCTTCCAAGATGGGACTTGGGTGTGTCCTAATGCAAAGGGGGAAAGTAATAGCCTACGCGTCACGACAGTTAAAGGACCATGAGAAGAATTATCCGACTCATGATTTGGAGTTGGCGGCAGTATTTTTTGCGTTAAAGTTGTGGCGACACTACTTGTATGGGACCAAGTGTACTCTTTTCACGGATCACAAGAGTCTCAAGTACATCTTCGATCAAAAGGAACTCAACATGCGACAAAGGAGATGGCTAGAGCTTTTGAAGGATTACGATTGCGATTTACTCTATCATCCTGGTAAGGCCAACGTGGTGGCGGATGCATTGAGTCGAAGGAGTCATGATGGAGGTGTCAAAATGTCCCTTACCAGAATCGATGTGGTGTCGAGTTTGTTGGAGAGTATAAGAACGAGCCAAGCGGAAGCACTTAAAGAAGAGAACCTCAAGGCCGAGGTTATAGCCAAGCAAAAGGAACTCTTAACGGAAGATGGTCGTGGACTCAAACTCTTCCAAGGACGGATTTGGGTGCCGAAGTTGGGAGGAAATCGAAAGTTACGTCTTGAAGAAGGGCATAAGTCAAAGTATTCTATACATCCCGGTAGCACCAAGATGTATAGAGATTTAAAGTTAAATTATTGGTGGCCAGTGATGAAGCTAGATGTGGCTAGCAATGTGGAGAAGTGTGTCACGTGCCTTCAGGTCAAGGCAGAACATCAAAGACCGTATGGAAGTTTACAACCGTTGTCCATTTCCGAGTGGAAATGGGACAACATTACTATGGACTTCGTGACTAAGTTACCAAAGACCTTGCGTGGGCACGACACCATTTGGGTAATCGTTGACCGGTTGACAAAAAGTGCGCATTTCCTTGCAATGCGGGAGACCTTGCCAATGGAGAAATTGGCCAAGCTTTATATTGATGAGGTGGTGTCGAGGCACGGAGTTCCGCAATCTATTGTATCGGATTAGGACAGCCGATTCACTTTGAACTTTTGGGCTAGTTTGCAAAAGGAGTTGGGTACTCGACTAAATTTGAGCACGGCGTATCATTCTCAAACGGATGGTCAAAGTGAGAGGACGATCCAGACATTAGAAGATATGTTGAGGTCGTGTGTAATAGACTTCGGTGGAAGTTGGGATTCACATTTACCGCTAGTAGAGTTCGCGTACAACAACAGTTACCATTCTAGTACCGGAATGGCACCATTCGAGGCGTTGTATGGACGGAAGTGCAGAACCCCAGTTTGTTGGCTAGAAGCGGGCGAAAAGCAATTCACCGGGCTGAAAATAGTGCAAGAGACGGCGGAAAGGTGAGAGAGATTCTTGAAAGGCTAAGGGCGGCGCAAGACCGACAAAAGAGCTATGCGGACAAGAAGAGAAGACTGGTTGAATTTCAAGTGGGTGACCGGGTCATGTTGAAGGTGTCTCCGTGGAAAGGGATCATACGTTTCGGGAAGCGTGGGAAGCTTAGTCCTCGTTTCCTTGGACCATTCGTTATTTTGGAGAAGATTGGTTTGCAAGCCTACCGGTTAGATCTACCGCCGAAAATAGATGGGATACACCCTACGTTCCATGTGTGTTACCTTCGGAAGTGCCTAGCCGAAGAGGAAAGCGTGATTCCTTTGTCGAAAATTCGGGTAGACAATGGAAATCGATGTGTGGAGGAGTCGGAGTCAATCCTGGAATCGAAAGTGAAGAAGTTGCGACATAAAGACGTGATTATGGTTAAAGTCCAATGGAAGCACCATAGGGGTGCTAACATTACATGGAAATCCGAGGATGATATGAAGAAGCGTTATCCTCACTTATTTAATCTAGGATGAGATTTCGGGGATGAAATCCCAATTTAGGTGGGGAGGATTGTAACACCCGGAAATTCGCAAGGTAAGTATTTTGTCTCCCTTAATGCATTAATTGAGCTTATGTGACAACATGTGTCCTTGTGTGCATTTTATGATTATTAATTATGTTATAATGTCACATATTGATCTACCATCTTTAAACATACAAACCTTGTGCTCGTAATCGTTTTTGGTTAAGTTTCGGGCTGTTTTGGGTTGGCGCGATTTTTCCTGGCCAATGTGCCATTGGCACGATCGCCGGAGGCACTATCGCCAAGGACGTACCGTGGGCTGAGGGATGCCAGCGATTGTGCCACGCGATTGTGCCTTGGCACTATCGCCGAGTTTGTACTGTGGGGGTGGGAACCTTCGCGATTGTGACATGCGATAGTGCCCATGGCACTATCTTCGGACACTATTGCCCGCGGGGTCTGATCACTTTAAAACACTTTGGCAGCCTCATTTCACACTTAGCACTTTACAAAAACGGGAGAACTCTCTTTTGGGCGATTTTTGAGGGGTTCAAACACCTACACATTTATTGCTAGGGTTTTGGGTTGTTGGGAGCATTAAGTGATCATCAAGCTTCATTCAAGTGTCCCCATTGAAGTGTTCTTCAAGATTCTCATTTCTCTCCTTAAAGTCTCATCTTCTCCAACTTCTAGGGTTTGACACTTTTCTAGGTTTTGGTCCAAAAACCTAGATTGTGAGTTTACTAAACCTTTGTTAAAACTAGATACACATCATAATCTTCTATTTGTTATTTCATTCTCTATGTGTTCAAGTATTTGGGATTTCTTGATGGAAAGGGTTGGAAATATGGATATTGGTGATATGATATGTTTTATGTTATGTGTACCATTATTTGGGGCTTTTCCCATGGATATATAAAATGGGTACCTTGATGTGTTAAATGTATGCATATATGTGTGTTATGATGGTTTTTAGTTGGAATATCTCTTTGGTGACATATTTATATGCATGATGAATATAATTGTCATTTGGGACATTTGTAAGACTTCATGAGGATAAGATGGTAACATTGTACCCGTAGTCGGTATGGAAATATGTTGGGTTGATATATACCTAAGGACCTCCTATATGCATTATGTTGGACGAATCAAGGCAAGTTTACTAGGAGGATGTAGTCTTGGGGCACCACCGGGATGGTATGTGCCTAGACCTCCGCCACTCGGAAAGTTTCCTTTACGGTCTGATCTCCGGGTGTGTCGGCCCTTTGGGGTGTTCCTTGTTAAGGGCATCAAGGTGAATCGACTATTTGGAGTGGAATTGATTGGTGCTTTGGGTCTCCCCTAATGACTCCTCATACATTGGACACTGGTTAACTGCTGATAAGAATTTATGACTATTCATGCATGCTTATTATTGTTCCACTCACTAGGCTTTTTGGCCTAACACTTGTTTGGTGTCGATGTGTATCTCAGGTGTTAGCGACGCGGCTCCTAGGCAAGTTTAGATGCTTTGAGCAAGAGCTTGGGGATTTTGGCACTTGAACTATTTTTGGAAGATTTGGGTTTATAGATGACACCCCTTTTGTAATCTCTTTTCTAGATGTAGAAATTAGATTAGTTGGTTGTTGTTTATTTATCCGTTAAATTACAGATTTGTGATTAAACATGTTATTTGTATATTTCCCCTTTTTGGGAGGCTCTTGCTATGGCAAACTTTATACCACTTCTCCATTTTTGGAAAGTTTTTGTTATCCCTATTTTTAGGGTGTTACAAGAGACCACGCTCTTCACTCAAACCCTTGAAGACCCGCCGCTAAGGGAACCTGTTATACACATCGTTTGAGAAAAAGTGTTAGGTTTAAAGCCTAGTGAGAACATACAGTTTATGTGAAAGACGAACAAAAGTCAAATTCAAAATAAGTAAACTGTTTTCACCAATAACATCCTTGTAAATGGTTTAGTAACCACATAGTGACCTTCCGGTCCAGACTTCATCTTGTGATGACGGGTGTAAGCCCGAATTCCAAGGATTGTGGCGAAACACAAAGTAAGCCACCTTCCGAGTTTTGAGCTCACCATACTAGGATCAAGGCCGTGAACCTGCCGGTCCAAATAACGATGTGGGAGGGTGGCACCCGATGATCCAAGTCATACTCATTCGTTAGGATTTACATTTACGACCCATGGCTAGTAACCGGCCCCACATAACCGTACCAAAGTGCCTCCGAGGATCCAATGTCTCAACTAGCTACATACGGAATTACCCCAAATAATAAGTCAACTAAATACCTATGGATCCATTTGTAGTAGTCTAGACTCGTCACAATACACATGTGACCAACTATAATCAAACATATAGTTCATAAAACCAATTAGTTCTCAAATCACCATTAAATGGTTAACTATTGATAAGAATCACGAGCCCATATATAAAACATACGGCTAACAACTTAAATCCCAAAATGTTTCTTTACCAAAATAAACCTTTCCATAATAGAAACCATTTTATACAAACATGGATTTCTTTATATTTTAACCATTTGTTTCATTTCCACAAAATAACCATTTTCACCAAATCTCTTATAAAATGTTTAATCACAAACTTAGCTAAAAGCCATAAGTTGAACATTTATTCAACATAATGCAATAACAACACATTTGTAGTTCCAAGACATCGTTTATATCATCATTTACCAAAAATGGTAATAAACCCTAAAATCTCCCAAAATCACCAAGTTAGGTCAAAATCTCATCAACATTAAATATGTAAATAAGGAAATGTTTAGAAGTCAAAATATACATTTTGATGTGTATAATAGTTTAGTAAAAGGAAGTATGAACTCACAAAGTGGGTTTTTGGAAGAACCCAAACCCTAGATTCAATCCTTTAGGGAAGATGACAATGGAGGTTGAGACCCTAAGCTCCACTCTTGAACCCTTAGAAGGAACAATCAACTTCTTGCAATAAATGAGGTAGTGTTGGGTGGGAAAACCCTAATTTTCGGATGTGGGGAGTTATGAGGGTTTGAGAGAGAGAGAGTAAAGAGGGTAGATAGAGAAGTAAATGGGGTAAAAGGGGAGAAAAACCCGTATGTGGGTGTCTAGGGAGTCCCGCGGGTTATGCCGCGGCCTCAAGTCGCGGCATAAGTCGCCCGTGCCGCTGAGAGGGAACCCATACAGTGGGTTACGCGGGTTGTGCCGTGGTTTGCAATTCGCGCGCTACTCGCGAAAGCCCCTGTGAACACAATTCCTCCAAAACTCCAAATACCAAACCGTATACAAAACGGGGTGCTAACGACAAATGCTAAACACAAGAACACCAAGACTAAACGATAAACAAGGCTAGAAATCTTAGCGCTAGAATTACATAACAAAATTCGGGGTGTAACAATCCTCCCCAACTTGGGAATGATTTCGTCCCCGAAATCCCAACTACTCGAACAGGTGAGGATATCTTCGCTTCATATCCTTCTCGACTTCCCACTTCACATTGGCAACACGATGATGCTTCCATTGCACCTTGACCATAGTGACTTCTTTGTTGCAAAGTTTCTTTGACTTAATCTCCAAAATGGCTTCGGGCTCTTCAACACAACGGGTCCCCTCGTCCACTCTAATCTCGGAAAGAGGGATGACACTCTCCTCTTCCGCCAAGCATTTCCGAAGATAGCAAATGTGGAATGTGTTGTGGATCCCGTTCATTTCTGGAGGAAGTTACAAGTGATAAGCTTGCAAGCCCACACGCTTAAGCACTTTAAATGGTCCAAGGAAATGGGGACTTAACTTCCCGCGCTTTCCGAACCGGATGATGCCTTTCCATGGCGACACTTTTAACATCACGCGGTCGCCCACTTGGAATTCCATCGGACGTCTCTTCTTATCGGCATAGCTCTTCTGCCGATCTTGGGTTGCTTTCAACCGTTCCTGAATTCCTTTAACTTTATCGGCCGTAACTTGCAAGATTTCGGGTCCGGTGAATTGTTTCTCACCCGCTTCTAACCAACAAACCGGGGTTCAGCATTTCCGGTCGTACAAGGCCTCAAAAGGAGCCATGCCAATACTGGAGTGGTAACTGTTGTTGTAGGCGAACTCGACTAATGGAAGATGAGAGTCCCAACTCCCACCAAAGTCGATCACACACGATCTCAGCATGTCTTCGAGCGTTTGGATGGTTCGCTCGCTTTGGCCGTCGGTTTGGGGGTGTGCTTAACTTTACTCTAGTCCCCAACTCTTTCTGGAGACCATTCCAAAAATTGGAAGTGAAACGGCTATCGCGGTCCGATACGATGGACAAGGGTACACCATGCCTCGAAATTATCTCGTCGATGTAAAGTTTGGCTAACTTGTCCATCCGGAGAGTTTCTCTCATGGCTAAAAAGTGAGCACTCTTGGTCAGGCGGTCCACTACCACCCATATTGTATCGTGCCCTCTGAGAGTCTTCGGCAGTTTGGTCACAAAATCCATGGTGATGTGCTCCCACTTCCATTCCGGAATTTCCAAGGATTGGAGACTCCCGTATGGTCGTTGATGTTCTGCTTTGACTTGAAGACAAGCCACACATCTTTCCACGTAATTAGCCACGTCTAACTTCATGACGGGCCACCAATAATTGAGTTTCAGATCCCGGTACATCTTTGTACTCTTTGGGTGGATAGAATACATGGATTTGTGGGCATCTTCGAGAAGTAATTCCCGATTGCCCCCGATCTTGGGCACCCAAAATCGCCCTTCAAAGAGTTTTACTCCCCGCCCATCTTTGGTTAGGAGGTGACGTTGCTTCACCATCACTTTATTCTTTAGATTCTCTTCCCGAAGGGCCTCGACTTGAGACTCCTTGATCATCTCGATCAGACTTGACACTAGCTCAATTCGAGAGAAGGAAGTTTGCAGACCTCCACTATACTCTTTTCTGCTCAACGCGTCTGCTACTACATTCGCCTTGCCAGGATGGTACAACAGTTCACAATCATAGTTTTTTAGGAGTTCTATCCACCTCCTTTGTCTCATATTCAACTCCTTCTAGTCAAATATGTGTTTCAGACTCTTGTGATCTGTATAGAGAGTGCACTTTGTACCATAGAGATAGTGTTGCCAAAGCTTCAAAGCGAACACCACTGCCGCCAACTCTAGATCATGGGTAGGGTAATTCTTTTCGTGAATCTTGAGTTGCCGAGACGCATAGGCGATCACCTTTCCTCTTTGCATAAGTACACACCCAAGCCCCATCTTGGACACATCGCTATAAACCACAAAGTCTTCCGTTCCTTCGGGTAAGGATAATATCGGTGCTTCGCAGAGTTTCTTTTGGAGAGTTCGGAAAGCTTTCTCATGGGCATCTGACCAAACGAATTTTACATTTTTCCGAGTAAGGGATGTCAAGGAAGAAGCAATCTTAGAAAAGTCTTGTATAAATCGCCGATAGTAACCCGCTAAGCCCAAGAAGCTTCGAATCTCTGACGGACTCTTTGGAGGTTCCCAATTCATCATGACCTCGATCTTGGAAAGGTCCACCTTCACCCCGTCTCGGGTGACAACGTGTCCCAAAAATTGGACCTCTCCTAGCCAAAAATCACATTTCGAAAATTTGGCATAAAGTTGTTCCTTTCTCAACACCTCGAGTACCTCATGGAGGTGTCGTTCATGATCGAGTTCATTCTTAGAGTAGACCAGGATGTCATCGATGAACACTATCACCGATTTATCGAGGAAGGGTCGGCACACACGGTTCATCAAGTCCATGAATACTGTCGGCGCATTGGTCAACCCAAAAGGCATGACCAAGAATTCATAGTGCCCGTACCGGGTCCTAAACGTCGTCTTTGAGACGCCTTCGCCTCTCACCCTCACTTGGTGATATCCAGATCGAAGATCGATTTTTGAGAAACAACCTGCCCCTTGAAGCTGATCGAACAGGTCATCAATTCTCGGAAGCGGATATTTATTTTTCACCGTGGCCTTATTTAGTTCGCGATAATCGATGCACATTCTCATCGTGCCATCTTTCTTCTTGACGAACAAAACCGGAGCTCCCCAAGGTGACGAGCTCGGTCTTATAAATCCCTTCTCTAGGAGTTCTTGAAGTTGAGCCATCATTTCTTGCATTTCAGATGGCGCCAACCGGTAAGGAGCTCGAGCGATTGGAGTTGCTCCCGGTATGAGATCAATCCGGAACTCTACTTGACGATCGGGTGGCAAACCGGGCAAATCGTCCGGAAAGACATCAGGAAATTCGCGCACCACCTTCACGTCTTCGAGCTTCTTCTTCTCGAGTTTCGCGTCTATCACATAATCTAGGAAGGACGAACATCCTTTCACCAGGCACTTTCGTGCCTTAGCCATGGTGATAACCGCCACATCACCTTTCCTTCTTTCGCCATAAACTACCACCATGTCACCATCCGAAATAGGGAGTCGGATTAGTTTCTTGGAGCATAAGATTTCGGCATGATTGTCCGCCAACCAATCCATACCGACCACTACGTCGAATCCACCAATGACCATTGGCATCAAGTTGATTAAGAACTTCTTTCCTTCAATGTTAAGGGTACAATCCTTCAAGACGTCACAGATTAACACTTGGCTACCATTAGCTATCTCTACCACTAAAGTATTTTCTAGACTAATAGTGGACATGACTAGCTTTTCACGAAACGCGACAGATATGAAAGAAAAACTGGCACCCGAATCAAATAGCACACGAGCAGGTACGGAGTTTAGGAGAAACGTACCCGAAACCACATCGGCAGATGACTTGGCCTCATTGGCCGTCATCTGGAAAGCTCGGCCAGGCACTCTGGGAGGGTTTTCTTTTCTTTCTGGGGCGCTCCCCGTCTTGAACATCAGGCACTCTCTTCTGAAGTGCCCCGACGTCTTACACTCGAAGCAAATAACCCCCTTGACCGGGCAATCTCTGACAGTGTGACCGGTCTTACCACACTTGACACAAGCGGTGGCATTAGGATTACAGTTGCCAAAATGCTTGTTCTTGCACCTTTGGCACCAACGTGCCTCCGGTCGGTTGTTGGAACCCCGATTCCCCACAAAAGGTTGATTCCTCCTAGGAGGTGCAGGATTGTTCTCCCATTTTCTCTTGTCCCCAACCACAACTGCTTTATCCGATTTGCTTCTCGCAAAGATTTCTTCCATGAATTGAGCTTCCTCAATCGTTTCACGAAGATTGGAAGCCTTAGAATTGTCGACCATAGACAACATGTCCGCCGGTAGGCCATTGAGGTAGGCCTTCACCTTATCTTTCTCCGTTGGGGCCACATGCCCCACCAATCTCAACTTCTCCATAAATTGACGGGTATACTCCCTCACTGTCAAGTTTCCCTTTACAAGGGACCGAAACTCCTTTTCGATGCGATCCATCGATCTTTCGCTGCAGAATTCTTCTATAAGCTTTCTTTTGAACTCGGCCCAAGACAACTGAGCCAAAACGGTCGGAGAGAGAGTGTATTGAGTCACATCCCACCAGGCGAGTGCCGCATCTCTCAGCAATTGCGCACCAAATCGTACTCTCTGATCGTCTCCACATTCAGCGGAGCCGAAAGCTTGCTCGACAGCTCTAATCCACTTCACACACACAATGGGGTCGTCAGAACCAAAGAATTCCGGCGGCCCGCATCCTAGAAAGGACTTGTAGGAGCAAATCTTCCCACTTTTCTGACCAGGTGCAAGTCTAGGCTCTTCAATTCGGATACCCGGACCGGTACCACCAGAACCCACTACAACGCCCTCAACAACCGCCTCATTCCTGATGAGGCTAGTATCACAGTCTTCTAACATCTTCATGAACGCCTCTTGTTGCTTTTCCATAGCCGTCGATACCATTTGCATGATACTGGCCATCATGTCGGTCTGAGGGTTTACCACTTTCACAACTGGGTTGGTGGGTGCCAACTCCACCCAAGGCACCCGTTCCACCTCCCTAGTAAATATCGGTGGCATACCGGGAGGAATGACCGCCGATACTTTGACCACCGGGTTCCGCTCTGGCGAACTATCATCGCGAAAATCATCGACGTCTAACTGACGACTGCGAGTGTTCACCATAACTGAGAAATGGTTGCCACACAAGCACGAGAAAGAGTAAGAAGGAGGTAAACCGAAACAAACACGAAAGGAACGTACTACTATATCTACCAATTGTCATAACATCAGCAAACTAAGCACACTTACGTAAAATATCCTCATAATAACATTAGCTAAGTGAGATTATGAACATATAACACATAAGGGTTCTCGTTACCATCATCACAACGCTTGATGAACATAACCTCCGTCGACTCTAAGACTTATCCATCTTAGAATTCTACCCAACTCACAAGCATTGCCTAACATACTCGGTCTAAGTCTAGACATCTTACAATCATGCCTAGTTCGCTTAAACTAGGGTTCTGATACCAACTTGTAACACCCTAAAAATTGGGGTAATTTTAAAAATTGAAAATTCGGCAACATAACGTTTATAAATAGGGCAAACCACCCATAATGGGCAAACGTGAGCATTTACAAAACCTTCAACAATGAATAGGGAAACGACAACAAACTAATCTAAACTACAACTAGCCAGATTACATTGGTTGTCAACCCAATACCAAAAAGAAATAATTGTTCCAATGCTAAGTGTTCCCAAAAATGACTATCATCCAAAAATGCCCGTAAGAGACCACGCTCTTCACTCAAACCCTTGAAGACCCGTCGCTAAGGGAACCTGTTATACACATCATTTGAGAAAAAGTGTTAGGCTTAAAGCCTAGTGAGAACATACAGTTTATGTGAAATACGAACAAAAGTCAAATGCAAAATAAGTAAACTGTTTTCACCAATAACATCCTTGTAAATGGTTTAGTAAACACATAGTGACCTTCCGGTCCAGACTTCATCTTGCGATGACGGGTGTAAGCCCGAATTCCAAGGATTATGGCGAAACACAAAGTAAACCACCTTCCGAGTTTTGAGCTCACCATACTAGGATCAAGACCGTGAACCTGCCGGTCCAAATAACGATGTGGGAGGGTGGCACCTGATGATCCAAGTCATACTCATTTGCTAGGATTTACATTTACGACCCATGTCTAGTAACCGGCCCCACATAACCGTACCAAAGTGCCTCCGAGGATCCAATGCCTTAACTAGCTACATACGGAATTACCCCAAATAATAAGTCAACTAAATACCTATGGATCCATTTGTAGTAGTCTAGACTCGTCACAATACACATGTGACCAACTATAATCAAACATATAGTTCATAAAACCAATTAGTTCTTAAATCACCATTAAATGGATAACTGCTGATAAGAATCACGAGCCCATATACAAAACATACGGCTAACAACTTAAATCCCAAAATGTTTCTTTACCAAAATAAACCTTTCCATAATAGAAACCATTTTATACAAACATGGATTTCTTTATACTTTAACCATGTGTTTCCTTTCCACAACATAACCATTTTCACCAAATCTCTTATAAAATGTTTAACCATAAACTTGGCTAAAAGCCATAAGTTGAACATTTATTCAACATAATGCAATAAAAACACATTTGTAGTTCCAAGACATCGTTTATATCATCATTTACCAAAAATGGTAATAAACCCTAAAATCTCCCAAAATCACCAAGTTAGGTCAAAATCTCATCAACATTAAATATGTAAATAAGGAGATGTTTAGAAGTCGAAATATACATTTTGATGTGTATAATAGTTTAGTAAAAGGAAGTATGAACTCACAAAGTAGGTTTTTTGAAGAACCCAAACCCTAGATTCAATCCTTTGGGGAAGATGACAATGGAGGTTGAGACCCTAAGCTCCACTCTTGAACCCTTAGAAGGAACAACCAACTTCTTGCAATAAATGAGGTAGTGTTGGGTGGGAAAACCCTAATTTTCGGATGTGGGGAGTTATGAGGGTTTGAGAGAGAGAGTAAAGAGGGTAGATAGAGAAGTAAATGAGGTAAAAAGGGAGAAAACTCGTATGTGGGTGTCCAGGGAGTCCCGCGGGTTATGCCACAACCTCAAGTCGCGGCATAAGTCGCCCGTGCTGCTGAGAGGGAACCCATACAGTGGGTTACGCGGGTTATGCCGCGGTTTGCAAGTCGCGCGCTACTCGCGAAAGCCCTTGTGAACACAATTCCTCCAAAACTCCAAATACCAAACCGTATACAAAACGGGGTGCTAACGACAAATGCTAAACACAAGAACACCAAGACTAAACGATAAACAAGGCTAGAAATCTTAGCGATAGAATTATATAAAAAAATTCGAGGTGTCACAATCTACAATAGAAACATTATCAACCATAGTAAACTCAAAGAACTTAAATGCAATAAACTTATCTGCCCCTTGCTTCTCCGTATTGTATTTGAATTCCAAAGAACTCCAAATCTCTTTAGCGGACTAAATTGGTGTGTAGAGATCATAGAGACGATCCAAAAGGGAGTTCAAGATATATCCCCTACACAAAAATTCGTCCTATCCTCGCTTATTCCTTTCCGCTGCTCTCTCATTGGTGTCTTTGCTTGAAGATGATGGCAAATCCTCCAATTCCAGATCCAAAATATAGATGACTTTGAAAGCGGTGAGTAGGAATTTCATCTTTTATTTCCAACGAAGGAAATTCGTACCATCAAAACGATCAAGTTTGACTGAATTGTTTCCCAATAACTTCATGGTACTATGAACACTATCCATGATTCTACTATAATAATATCCTAAGACTGTTAAAAAGTATGCTAATTAAAAGAAAAGATGTAGAAATCAATTGATTAGAACGTGAAGGAATCACTTCCCTTAGGATATTATTAGCCCCCACTATCAAGCTTCTTTGGGTTTAGGCTAATACACCCCCGGGAATCAACTAATCAATAGAATAAGTTTAACAACAAAATGTAACACCCGGTTTTTCGTAAAGCAAGTTCCATCCTTCGTTGGTTATCTCTCCGCCTTTCCGCCTATCTTTTGAGTGGTAAATGTTGTGCTTTCGAACCTTGAGTCAACCCATGCGAGAATCTTGAGTTTCGACCTTTTTCGGGGCTCGGTACGTGTGGCGCGATTGTGACTCAAATCTCGGATTTGGTGGTTTTGAAGAAATTAGGGTTTTGATCTTGTTTGGGATCTTGGTATTTTATGTTTGGAGAACGTTTCCTTATGGTTGAAAATGGTTATTTATGGGTTGGAACTTTGGATCTAGGTTTTGGAAGTTTTCGGCTTGAGGATTCAACTGGTCTTCAAAAGAGCTCGTTGGGTAAAATCTAGATTTAGCCTAAATCTAGCAAGGTGAGTTCAAGTTGATTTGTGAAAACGTTGTACATGCCAAAATGTCTATTTTAAAGTGTTTATGTGTTCTAATCTTTGATTTTTGGAAGTATTTAACTTTACAAAGTTTGTATAATACCCACATTTGGGATTTTTGTGCATTTTGATAAATGTGTTACAAATAAAAGTGTTTTGAGGTCTTATTACATAAATAGATCTTTGATCAAAGAAATACGATTTTAAATGTTTGTCGGGTTTTATGCATCATTCACGAAATGGAATGTTTTGTAAAGTATTAGTTGCACACTTATGCGAGGTACTTGAAAGAATGTTTATAGTCTCATTTTATGATTTTCATTCTTATCAGCAGTTAAAGTTGGAAAATGCATATTTTGTGTTATGAGACATTTGGAAAAATTCTAGGGGTATAAGTTCATTTGGAAAATGGGTTGTCTCAACTAATGTTGAGTTTTGAACTAATCTTACTGTTGGTCGTTGTGTTGGCATATCCGTTGGTCGAGTGCGTTTTATCGTACTTTTATTTGCGTTTATCAATGAGTCAATTGGATTGCTAAGCCTATGGCTTGGCATTGTTATTTTGATGGGGTTTTGGACAATTGTACAGTTTTGGTAGTTCGACTTCGAGCCTTGTTGGCGTTATTGGATGAAGCTCGTTAGGTATCGGGTGCGATGTAAGTCCTACGAGCTGCACGTTAGGTATCGGGTGCGATGTAAGTCCTTCGTGATGCATGTTAAGGTACCGGGGTGCGGTATAAGTCATTCGTGCTCAAGTATTACGATATTAGATGAGGGGCTCGACATAGGAACCCGACGGGGTTGAACTCGAGTTTCCGTGGGTGTACGTTTAAAGCTACTGAGCCTGAGATCTCTTGCGTGTACTTTTGTTTATATGACTAGTCATAACAACATAAAATGGGCTTACTTTGTGGACCGTCACATTTTATGGAATCGGGAATCCCCCGTCACCGAAAGGTGTTGTTTTGGGGTATTGAGTTTTATTATCCAAGTTTTCGGTGACGTTTTGTATTATTGGTTTTTCCCTTGATTTTATGGGATGAGTATTATGCCTCACCCGTGTTTTGGGGTGTCTTGGGATATAAGGTTTAACCGTATCTTCATAAATGGAGAGTTCAAGTTATATTTACGCTTTGAGTGAGTTTTGGGTTAAAGCTAACTTATAAATGGGCAGCGTACATTTGTATTATCATCTTTGTAGGGGTTGGGTTTGGAAAACGTCCAGATTTGTGTTCTTTGTTTAAAATGCATATTATTGGAAAATGAGTTGTTTTCACATGTAAGACGTATCATATTGAAGAACTACGATTTTAACTGATTCCTTTTTTTTAAACGATTATTTTATATATGTTGAAAACTCTTGAGCTCACTAGGCGTTAAGCCTAACCTTTTTTATTTGTCGGCATGTGCATCAGGTTTCAAGGTTGGGAGTTGGTCCTAGCTATCCTATGAAGAGTTGAGCCTTAGCTTTGTGCAAATGTAAGTAGTCGGTGAAGTCTTCCACAACGTTGGAGATAGTAACTATTATGGGGTTTTAGTAGCACCCGTCCTTATCATAGACTTTTGTATAGAATGAATGGTTGTATTGAGGTTAAGTCATACTTTGTGGTTGAAAATGATTTATTTATTGATGTATTTAGTAAATTTTAAATAAGTTGTTATTTCCAGATTTAAGGGTGTTACAAGTTGGTATCAGAGCTTAAGTTTGAGAGAATTAGTAGGATGCCTAAACTCAAACTAGCGTTTTTATAAGTGATTGTAAGTGAAGTTGCACATTAGGAACCTTAAGATAAGATATTATGGAGTTGATCGAGTCACTAGAAACGGGAAACTTGTCGAGGGTCGCAAGGATGAACATGTGCGGTACGTTCATAATGGCACCTGGCCAGTGTTATGGCGAACCTACATACTACATGTGTATACTTGAACTACCTTGGTATGATTACCGTTGGGGTAGTGAGAAGGTTTCTAAGTGAGTAATCTAAGGAAACGTTGATGTCTATAGCAATGTCACGTTGAAGTGATAGTTAAGTGCGTTGAATGCATTAAGTTGATCGTCTTGAGTAAGAATAATTGGTTGGAGTAGAACCTTGAGCTTATGAAATTGACGTTATACGAGGAGAGATTGTAAGGTGAACCGATGAAATATCCGAGTGTTGCTTTAAGATGTGGAGTATCCGGATGACAATGGTAGGAAATTGAGATTGTTGTCCTAAGATGCTTGATACACCCGGATGGTATTAGAATGTCGAGTTGTTGAGAAGCGTAGTCTAGAGGGGTGAATGCCGACCAAATTCATGCACCAAAATTTATTTCTGAAATAAATTTGCATAAATTGTTTTTTTTTTTGTGTTCGTAAAACAGAAAGCGGTTTATATCATAAAGTTTTGGTAAAACACTTAACACGCATCAGATTTTAAACTGTGAGCTTAAGCATGCATAAATTGTTTTGTTGCACGTAATTGCAAAATTGTTATAAAAAATCTCTTTATTCACGTCTCTTGTTTAACGCTATTCGCGGATATTGTAATATCCATGTTTTAATGTCATTTGAGTATTGGGCAAGTAGCTATGAGATTTTAACCTAGGCATTGGATCTCCTCCACATATGTCAATGGTTTTAAAGGAAAAGTTATTCCCACGCGTTGAGTCGGAATTTCTTGAGAATTTTAGTTTGTGTGAGTTTTGTTGGAATTTCATGGAGTATTGTTTTATACGATGTATGTCCATGCGTGAGTTTTAAATTTTGCTTCTTTTAAGCTTACGAGTTAGTTGGCGTCGTGTCCCATGTGAATTTTGTTAAAGGTGTCATTTTACCTTTCATTGCATTAAAAGAGAAAACTCTTAAAGGCTTAGTGTTTTAGCCATATTGCTGTCTTACATTCTTGTTGATAAATGAAAATTTGTCACCGCATGATTTTAGCATTATTGAGCTTTGCGAAAATTCAGTTGGGTTAGGGTGCCTCGTCTTACGTCATTTTGCGTTGCGTAAAATAATTTTGAGAACATGTGTATATGCATCATTGTGTGCGTTAATTTACGAGTTGTGTCTGATACTTTGTTTCATGCGAGTCCTGCATCGACACTTTTGCAACCGTAAGAGGCACCTTGAAAAATCTAAATGTCGCATGATTGCATCTTGAGTTTCACACGAGCATATGTGCATACTTTTAGGTTGAATCCGACTTTCACTCGCGTGAGTAAATATGTGAAATATTTATATTGACTTAAATTAAATTTTAATTAAGCGTGCTTAGCTTGTTGACCTTACTGTTATAAATTTTCCGCAATACATGAAATGAATTTTCGAATTGCATATCGTTGTAATTACCATCTTGGTCAAGTGTATCTTATCGAGGCGGCTTAAAGTTTTAAACTCGATTTGAGAATTATTTGCATACGTATCATTTCATCGAACTTTGGAGAATAAACTGTTGCATATGGAGTGGTTAATAATTTTATGTCGCAACGACTTTTGGGTTGGGAAGTCAGAACCTTAAAATTAATTTGTGAATGTCTTTTTTGGGAATTGTACAAACTTTTATTGCACATGTTATAGTACGGAAGGTTATCTTTCATATGCATAGTATAAATTGATGCATTACTAGAACCATGGTAGTCCATTTGAAAATTTTGTTGCGCATCTCTTGCTACCGTTTTATTAACGGTCAGAAATTCGTCTAAATGGTCTATGCGAGTTTGGGGCGGGTTAGGTCGCACAGAAGTCGCATTAGACACTGCGTTTCACGACAACATAAGAGAATGTAAGTTTGGGGCGACCTAGCTTTTATGGAAATCGCACACGCCCAACGTGCTAGTGCTATCTTTTGACCGTTAAATGTATGTGTAAAATTCACCCAACAAGGTCAAATTCTCCTTAGTTCATTTGATCTCTTAAACAACTCTATAAGTTATTTAAGGATTATAAACTAAGAAAGAGTTTATCACTCGTCCAATGTGAGACAAGTGATAAGCGTTTAATGTATACATATATATAGCTCATCAAATCAATAAGATTCCACTATTCTTTTTATGTGGGACAAATCTCACAATGAAGACTATATATATAACATTACATATATGGAGCATGGTCTAATGGAAATGCAAACCACTATTAAAGATTTTAAATCATCGTGTAGCGTCTGGGGCGTCTCACCAGAATACGTCTTATTTAACTGAATTTAACAAAAGAGGATAACGTCCAATATCTTATGGATTTGACATTCATGGGCATAAATCTGTAATAAATAGATAAATGGGGATTATTTTCGTAAAAAATAACAAACGTGAAGGATCAAATCCAAAATTCTCATTTAAAAATTAATAATATTGATGCTGTGGGTACCAGAAACAATATCGACGTTGGAATGAATTAGCAAACAAAACCCTGAAGGGCCCCAACCGGAATGGACGCCAAGCGCAATAATTTGATGTCTGACACGTGGCGAATTATGATTGGAAAGAGGTTGATCTACGCATAGTGAGCAGCATGGGATTATATCTTGGTAGGGGTAAAGTTGGAAATATAGGGGGAAAAGAGAAACCTTAAGTGATGTTAATTTGAACAAAAAGTCAAATTATGGCAAAGTGGAGAATCATGTGTCATCTGATGTTGTTCTTTGAAACTTGTCCCCCGGCCAAATAAAAATTAATATAAATCGTTATTTTATTTAGAGTAAATTAAATTTTTGGTCATTTGGTTGTTACTCACTGTCAAGTTTGGTCCATCTATAATAAACTAATTACAATTTTGGTTGTGATTGCCATTTTGTTTCATTTTTGATCCCTTTGACTAAACTTAGTTAAAAATACTAGTTTGTTAAAGGGAAAAACAAATGAAACAACAATAAGAAGAGAATAACAATAAGACAGAGAGAAGAAATCTATATTTCTCATTAATCATAAGCTCTTTAAATAGGGAGGAGTTACAAGTAGATAGTTAGGAGATATTTCAGTTCTAATCTAACTCTGATATATTTATCTCTATCTCTATCTCTATCGTCATCCTTTAGACGATGGCACACTTATCCTACAACACTCCCCCTTGTGCCGAGTTAAAGGAGTGGTGGTGCACAGTTTTTGTCTCGTTAAAACCTTACGCCAAAATAAAACCCAGTGGGAAAAAATAAAAATATGACGAAGGAAAGAGTACAACGCACCAGCTTATTTGCAATACATAGACTTATCCTTCAGTCTAGTTTTCTCTTAGATTCATACTTTAATCTTGAGAGTTAAGAAAACATGATGGTATATAAACAGTTGTCTCACTAAAACCTTACACCAAGGAACAAAACCCAATGGGAAAAATAAAACCTTGGTTGAAGGAAAGAGCACAACATACCAATATCACAAATATAGTAGACTCCCCCTTTTGTCTACTACTCCCCCTGATTCGTGCATTAACCAAGGGAATTTGGAAAACATTTTCATTTACTTTCTACACGTTTCTCAATATATGGTTTTAGGTAATGACTTGGTAAAATATGTCACATTCTTTTGACACCTTACTTGATTCACTTGAATCTAAAGGAGAGTCTTTTATTGCTGATTGTATAGAAACTTAAGCAGAATATGCTTTGTGTTATTACCCCTGATGTATCTTATGTTCATTTCTTCGATACATGATACATTATTTCCATATATGCAAGTAGGATACTGGTTGAACCCAAAATTACTAACTCCTATAATATATGTAATGATAGTCCTTAATCATATACATTATTTTATTATCTCATGGAGAGTAATATTCTTGGATTAATTCAAGGAGGTAGTTACAAAGGATCGTTTAGTTTACTTCCATGCAATCGACGTGTTCCTTGTGGTAATTCTTTATTCAGTTTGGGAACATCATTTGTATGGGTCAAACAAATACCTAATATCAGCAAACACATACCAAGACATTATTTGGTGTTTTTCTATAAGAGCTAGCTAGTACTTTTGCTGCTTACATTCTAAGTAGGTATTGAAGTTCCATTATCAATCCCATTTTTCTTTCTATAGGGAAAGTATAAACCATGTCAATGGTTCCAAAAGATTAATTTAATATCATTCCAATGATTTTGCGTTGGCGCTGAGCTAAATCTAACTAACAAGTTCACTGAGAAATACAATATATGGTCAAGTGTATTATGTTAAGTACGATAATGCGCATATTGTACTTAGATAGGGAATTCCATCTCCCAGCATCTTTCGTCATCATCCTTTAGACGAAATGGATCTTTCCTTATATCCGACACTTCGACTGATCATGGGAGTGCTAACCGGATGCACTTTGTCCATATTAAATTGCCTGATTATTTTCTGGACATATGCGATCGGTGAATTAATATTTCACAAACTCGGTGTCCTAGCTCAAATATCTAGACAAAACCAAGTTTTCCCAAGATCTTTCCTCTCAAAATCAGATTTCAAGTAGCTTGTGGTTCCTCTCATTTCATCAAGAGTGCCTATTATGTTCATAACATTGACATATAGAGCTACTTTGAAAATCTGGAACTTATTTTCCATAATAAATAAGCAAGAGAACATTTCATCGTTCTTATATATCATTTCCCAATCAATATTCCATTAGGCGGGTATACCACATTCACTTATATTGTTTTAATCTATAAAGTGGGCGTTTCAATTTATTGCAAACGCATTTCATGGTTTAGAGTTGCTTGATTTTGGTAATGTAATATCATCAAACACTTTTATATATCTCTAAATCTAGATTCCCGTAGAGATATGTGGTAACCACATTCATGAGCTGCATTTCCAGTCCTTCGAAAACTACTAGGCTAGTAAATTATACGGATGTCATAACATCCATCATGAGAGAGTAAGTCTCCTCGTGGTCAATCCAGGGCGTTGTGAGAAACCTTACGCCAAAGGAGAGTCTCATACATTATGACTTAATTATTCTCATTACGCTTTAGGACAAATGATTTATCTATGTCTTACAGGCTTTACACTTGGTGGGTTAGCACTACCAAACCAAATACCTGTTCATTTGTCAAATAATATGATTCTCCTGGATTGCTTATTTAGGTCAGTTTGCTCTTTGTTGATATTTTCCAACTGAGCATGGTTCGATGTCAATGTGCTCTATCACCTCATAAACAATAATATATGCGAAATATATCATCAATAATTATATATGATCTGTCCATCGACTCATATGTGCTCTCATAGTTCATTTGAGATTAATATTCATCTCTAGAATCAATATTAACTTCGGAGCGTCCTCCAGTGATGATTCATAGACATAGTTTAATCAGAGACAATCTCATGAGAGGTTTATGTATTGATGACAAATAGTTGTGCCTTACTCTTCTCTTCCTTTAGATGAGTATCTACCGAACCAAGTAGCTTCCCCCATTTCCGTTTGGGAGCTACGACCTCAACCACACCTCCACTATGTGTGATTGCAACGCACTTTCCAATGGCGTTGTGCCCCTGTTGGGGACTTTTTAACCTTGCAAGTATATTTGCAGCTCGTATATGTGATCTTGTCACTTTTGGAATATTAAACGTATCAGGTATCGAGTCTGATTCGTTTGACTTCAACATTACATTGTGAAGTTTTGGGGATCGAAATGAGACAGAGTGGGAATATTCAATGACACTTCCTGTCGTTCCCATGGAAAATCCTTTTTCCTATCTCCCCCTAACGACGGGAAGACTGTCTCATTAAAGTAACAACCCGTAAATCTAGCGGTAAAGAGATCACTAGTCAAATATTATAATTAGCGGATAATTGTTGGGGATTCATATCCAACATATACCAAATCGTCTTTAAGGACCCATTTTGATGCGCTGTGGGGGCGCAATTGGCACATATAATCAAACATGCGTAGATGTAAAGTATCAGGCTTATATCCAGTTACCAACTGGTACGCATGAGCAAGTAGTGGGTCTAAAAACGAAAAAAAACTGCATATAATAATTGCATAACCCCAGGTAGATGTGGGTAAATTGGTGCGCATTACTAATACCCTAGATGTCATCATATTCTTTTGATAACAACTTCTATGAGACCATTTTATATATACACATGGGGTATAGGAAACTTTACATTGATCCTAATACATATGCAATTAACATCAAATCCTTATGATGTAAATTATCCAGCATTCAAAGTCATGTAGACTTGATGAAATAATCAGGGTGGTGAGACCTTAAACGTATAGTTAGTGCTAGGAGTGCAGTATTTCATGTGGACAATAATACGACATGTGTTCATCGTATCGAAACCAGAACCATAAAGTACTTTAATGGCCCGCATTCTGGATGTTTATGTCCATAAATATCACCTTGTATTCGTTGTAACAATGGAATATTTTTGTATTATGTCCTTAGCTTTAGGATGGTCTCAATCATGTCTTGGCTAAGGAGTAGGTTATATACAAAAGTTTTAGGTATTCGAGAGGGCATATAACAATGTTGTTTCTTATGCTACAGAAGTCAACAGTTGCAATTTTCCTCATTTTGCCTTTCACTCGAAAGAGAATGTGTCTATGTGTATTTTGCAATACACGAATCACTATGTCATAACCACGGTGTCCCGCATGGTCATGCCAAAACATATATGTGTTATTGCCCCCAAAAGTTCTTTATTGGTGACAAAATATGTCCCGATGACCCAATAATCTACTAGTTTGACACATTAGTTTCCATGATATATGTTTACTTTCATATATTCATTAGAACTTATGTATATATGTTCATTTCCATTTCCATTTGATACGAATATCTTTACAGGGTTCCTATTAATTTTGTACCAACAAGAGAGTGACAGTCCATCGTTTAAGTAATTTGGTTGGATGTATTATAAAACAAGTATTAGTCTATCTTTTTTTCAAGGGTGTGATAAGTAAAAAAAAATCAATTCTCCTCGATACATTTCTACACAGAACGAAGAATATTGAATTTTTTTTTTTTTTTTTTGTATTTGTTTTGATGTATTTCTTTACATGTATAATGGTTACATATTCGATTTTACTTTAGCAAAGAAATTAATTTTTTAAAATTAATTTCAAAGAAACATATGCATAATCAATATTAAATATTAAAACAAATATGTTATATTTCATTTTCATCGTGTTCCCTTTTTTTATAGAAGCACTTTTTAGTGCATATCTTATTTGATTGTCCATTATCACCTGTGTAGTAGTTGTATCATACTCCAGGTGTTGAAAAATCCTTCCTGACTCTTACCAATACCCTGACCCTTTCTAGGGTCTCGTCCACATGGTGCAGAAATGTCATATGTGTGAAATGGTTTTTAACTCACAATTATTTGGAGTTGTTTCCACTTCTAACACTTTCATTATTGATATCAGGAATTTTCTTTATCCCGACATATGTGGTGTTATTCGAAAGAACCTTGTTGTGTCTCTCAACCACTTGCAGTAGGTTGATGAGTTTGTCAACTTATATTGGTTCATTAATATTTACTTATATATGAAATGTGGAAATGATATTAGGAATCATGTCATCTTCTGTGAGCTCCTTGCCACATAGATTGAGACGCGTTTTGGATATAACATTTCTTTGTTGAAATCAGTTACCTTTTTGTAATCAAGTAAGTGGGTTTCATTCCACTGTACGATTAGTTCGAGAAGTACATATTCATCAGTACTCCTGATTATCCCTTTCGGAACATCCCACATTTCTTTGGAGGTTTCTAGTAAAGGTGTCCTATGAAACTTAGGATTTATATGTCGTCTCAAAACATGAGGGTATTTGTTTGTACCTTTTCAAGAGGTTGATTTTAGAGTCAATGGGGAGTTGATGGACTTTAGGTATTTTCTTGTACCTTTTCAAAAGGAGATTTATGTACTCATTTATGATACTCATATTCTTTTGAGTTTATGACGTTGATTTTGGGATGAGTTGTTTCAACCATTTACATATATAAATAATAATATATGATTTTCTTTTTGATAAGGAAATGGATTTTGGTTATGAAATTTCATTATCATAACAGTATTGGATTTTTGTATGCTTTAATTTTATTGATAATACTTCATCAATATTTCAATTTGCAAAAAAAATCACTCAATCTATTGGATTTCCAGGTAGTAGGGGAATCACATGGATTTCTTAAATCCCTACAAACCTTAGGGCTATTTACACCCGTTTGACAAAATCCTTTCGATGTATTGCGATTAATTCATCAATGAAATACATAGATAACATTTGTTATTTGGTAAATTTTGACATGAGGTCAAAAAAAATTCATACCATATTGGTATTTTGGGATCTTTTGGCAAGAGGCCAAAGTGACTATAATTTGGCATATGAAACAATTTTAATACCTTAATAGCATTTTTTAGAGTTTTTGGTAAAGATCAAAATATATGAGCTTGGATGTGTAACTTCCAAAAAATAATTATATAGTTTAAAATTATGAGTAGGAACTCACAATCAAGATAAATGTTTGAATTTAACATTTTCATGTTATTTTTGAACATTTTGGCAAAATAACAGAAGTTATGGGGGTTGAAATTGTAAATTTCAAAGATAATTTATAAGTCATAACTAAGATAAACATCTGAATTATACTAACAATTATTAATTAGGATAAACATTTGAATATTAACACAAACAAATAGTAAATAAATATATAATATTGTAACTAAATGGATAATCATTTAAATATATGAATATTTTAATATAATTTGATAAACATTAATAAATCATAATAATATTTTAAAACAATAAAAGTTATACTAACAAAATTAAAATAAATAAGATGAAACAAATATTAAAATAATTAATAGTATAATTCATTATTTGGAATAGTCTAAAAGAATATATATTTAATAGGTCGAATTAAATAAAATTAAGTAAACATGTCAGAAAATAAGTCAAGATTGGCTCGCATAGATAAAGTATATTAAACTTAAATAAAAGTTAATATAATAAATATTTATTAGCTCAGTTGGTTAGAGCGTCGTGCTGATAACGTGTTAAAGGGAAAAACAAATGAAACAACAATAAGAAGAGAATAACAATAAGACAGAGAGAAGAAATCTATATTTCTCATTAATCATAAGCCCTTTAAATAGGGAGGAGTTACAAGTAGATAGTTAGAAGATATTTCAGTTCTAATCTAACTCTGATATATTTATCTCTATCTCTATCTCTATCGTCATCCTTTAGACGATGGCACACTTATCCTACAACATAGTTAACTATTTTTGTCTTTTTCCCTCTTTTATTTCATTAGATCATATAGTAATTATAACTTTAGTCCCTGTGGTTTTGTCTTTTTTCAATTTTGTCTTTTCTATCATTTTATTTTTCATTTTATACCCCTTATTATATTAATGATAATTATAACTAAAATACATTTAAAAATATGTATTTTATTTAGTAAATTACACTTTTAGAAAAAATTTGTTGGTATCTTTAAAATGAGTTAAACATTGAATATTTTTAAAATTTTTATGCAATTTATCCGATATATATTTGCAAATTCATCTACACTAATCCAAAAAAACATTTTTCTATTTTAAGTCGGATTCGAAAAATGTATCGTTTTTTTTCTTATTTACTAAAACTTTCCAAGGTCCACCTCACGACATCTAGGTCGAGAGAGATAAATTGGTAAGATGAAAATCAAATTTTATCTATGTTTATTAATAAAAAGTGTATCGTTTTCATATATTTCGTTTGATTTTTTAATGTATATCAAATTAAAAAAATATATTATTATTTTTTCAAAATATCAACATAAATTTATTGTAATAAAAATTAAATAACCAAATAACAACCACACATTTTCTTTATTTTATATTAAAAAAATGTTTGTCTACATTTCTTTGTTTTTGAAAAAAATACATAATATATTTTAATTATTAAACTACACTTGAATTTAATATAGTTTAAGTATTAAACTATTTTTGAAATTATTTAGTTAACTAGAGGCGTACTCGCGCAATACAGCGAGATACATCACGATTTTAATGTTTATTTTTATTTTTTGTTTTTTATTGATTTACAGTACGATTTTGGATGGTTTTTATTGAGTGATAATGGTTTTTTTATATATAAATTTGTTTAATTTAGGCTTAACAATATAATGTTTTTTATATAAAAAAAATTAAGTAGTTTGTTAAAATTCATTAATTATCTTATATATTTTAAATTTTTTATATTTAAATTGAGATGTTTATCCTGTCTTGATTATGTTTATCAGAATTCAAATTTTATAATTTTAGGATTTGGGGATTAGAGATAAGGATTTTGGGGGATAAGAATGAAATTTATTAATTAGGATTAAAAACATTTAAAAGTAGTACATATTGTTTCATTCATTGTTTTTTAAGAGATTTTAAGTAGATTGACATTAAATAATAATACATAATGCTTAATACATCACGATTTTAATGTTTATTTTTATTTTTTGTTTTTTTATTGATTTACAGTACGATTTTGGATGGTTTTTATTGAGTGATAATGGTTTTTAATATATAAATTTGTTTAATTTAGGCTTAACAATATAATGTTTTTTATATAAAAAAATGAAGTAGTTTGTTAAAATTCATTAATTATCTTATATATTTTAAATTTTTTATATTTAAATTGAGATGTTTATATTGTTTTGATTATGTTTATCAGAATTCAAATTTCATAATTTTAGGGTTTGGGGATTAGAGATAAGGATTTTGGGGGATAAGAATGAAATATATTAATTAGGCTTTAGTAGTTATTTTTAAGAGATTTTAAGTAGATAGTTTTAAATGATAATACATAAAGCTTAGTGAGTTGTAATTAAGAGTTTTTTATGTCATCTTTATAATATAGTATAGATATAGTTTAATTATTAAATCATATATTTTAATTAAATTATTAAAACTATATTTTTTATTTACTAAAGTTAAATATATGAAAATCTATGGTTGTTAATTGGTTATTTATTTTTCATTAAGATAAATTTAACTTGATACCTTGAAAAAAAAAATAGCAATTATATGATAAAGTTTTTTATTTAATACACATTTAAAAAATGTTAACTAAATGAAATATATTAAAACACTACATTTATTATTAATAAAATTCGATTTTCATCTTACATAAATAAGAAAAAACGACACATTGTTCAAACCCAACTTATAATAGAAAATGTTTTTGTGGATTAGTGTAGATGGATTTGCAAATATATATCGGATAAATTGCATAAAAATTTTAAAAATATTCAATGCTTAACTCATTTTAAAGATACCAACAAAACTTTTCTAAAAATGTAATTTACAAAATCAAATACATATTTTTAACGTATTTTTAGTTAAAAGTATCATTAATATATAAGGGGTGTAAAATGAAAAATAAAGCGATAGCAACACAATATTGAAAAAAGACAAAACCACATGGACTAAAATTGTAATTACTATATGATCTAATAAAACAAAAAAGGGAAAAAAACAAAAATAATTAACTAGAATTTTTAACTAAGGTTAGTCAGAAAGACCAAAAGTGAAACAAAATAGCAACCATAATGATCAAATTTGTAATTAGTTTAAAAGAGAGACAAAACTTGATAGTGATTGACAATCACAAGGACCAAAAATGTAATTTACTCTTTTATTTATTATTTTAATAGCAAGATGATTATAACTTTATATATGGTAGTTTAATTAACAACTCGTATAATTCACATCTTAACCGTTGGATTCATGGTCGACGGTTATAATAGATGTGGATCCAATATTTTCAATTAAAAAAATAAAAACAAAATAATCGTTTATAATTAATCCAACGGTTTAAATATGAGTTAAATGAGTTGTAAGATTTACATGAGTTGCAAATTAACTTTGGAAGGATATTTTGCAACCCACATCTTAACCGTTGGATTCATGATCGACGGTTATTTTATTTTTATTTTTCTGTTTTTTTTAATTAAAAATATTGGGCCCCATATCTATTGTAACCGCCGATCATGAATCCGACGGTTAAGATGTAGGTTGCAAGAGTTGCAACCTTTTTAAGGGTTGCAAATGAAACAACCCCTATATATATATATATATCAAATTTGACATGTAAATAATTCAAAAAATATATAAATATATTATTAATAAATATTATTATAAAAGTTTACAAGCTATATAACCATAAAATTTTGAGAGAACGTGTACTTTTTCAGTCAAAAATGGTCGATTATCACCTCACAAGGCCCACAATAATGGGCTATTACAATAATTGCTGGGTGGCCCAATAGAGAATCAATTCATCATTTTCTCGGCTCATCGGCTGGCTGGTTAATTTTTACTTTTTTAATATTAATTATTAGTTTAAACAAAACTGTTTCCTTTAAAAATGGGTTTATATAATACAATGGTCTATTTTTCAGATATTTCAGATTAAACTGGGAAAGGTTCATTTTTATTTTTATTTCTCAGCTTAAATTAAACAACTTTTTAAGAAATTTATAATTTTATAAAATATTGAAAAGTATTAATTTGAAATATGTACAACTATATTTCTAAAAACAATTAAAGTTTTTTTTAATAAGTCATAAAGGTTTTTATTTAATTTTAAAATATAATAATTATTGATGGTCATATCCCAACAAACTACAGCTTGCCAAACTATTGGGGATGGGTACATGTTGGTTGTTAGATATTGGGATATAGAGTATTCTTAACTATAATTTATTTATTAAAAAAATTTAAACCAAAGAAATGAATACTATGTTACAAATGAACAAATATTAATTATCGTATTCACAGTTTTATTGTAAAATCGTCACATTTTTTATTTTATCAAAATTTAACGACCTATATTGAACTTGAAATTTAAAACTTGTGTTTTTACATCAATTCTCAAAGTGATTCTCGATGAGTTTTTTGACATGAAGATCTATCATATATTATTTAACAGTGTTTCAAGATAATTTCGAGTTTATGGCAAATTATTGTAAAAATTTCTTCTAGCATTTAAACGATAACGTTATAACTCACAAACATTTGAATATGGCTCAATAGTATAAAAATATTGGTTTATCAATCACTAAAACACAATGTTGTACGAAGTAAAACCAAAAAAACCAAAAATCAACATTTGCAATAACATAATCTAATATATATAACCACTAGGTCTTTGGCCTAGTGGCCACCTTCCTTCCGTAAACGCTCATACCTGGGTTCCCTTACCAGGGTTCGAATCCGGGGGGAGACAGGATGTCTTTTCCGGTGCAAGTCTATGAGGTAGGGCTTGTAGGGTCCACAAAAGTGGACCACGGGGCCTTGGGTCCCCGCCAATAAACCTTAATCTAATACACACACACACACACACACACACACACACACACACACACACACATATATATATATATATATATATATGGTCAGGTTTACGGAAAAACCTTAAAAAATAAAAAACTGAGGAACATCCTGGTAACTCTTTATTTGGACGGTATGCAGTTGTGCATACAAGTAAAATTAAGTTGTTTTTTGATTTTTATGCACGTGTGCATATTACAAATTACTTGTATGGACAAGTGCATACCCTCCAGATCAAAGACTAATAGGGTGTTTCCTCAGTTTTCCATTTTTTTGAGGTTTTCACTGAACCTCCCTCCCCCCCCCTCTCATACATATATATATGTATATATATATGTATATATATATATATATATACATATATATATATACATATACATATACATATACATATATATATATACATATACATATATATACATATACATATATATACATATATATATATATATAGGGAGAGGTTCATTTGAGAAATGATAAATATATGAGAAATAGATAAGTAATCTTAGTCATTTATCTGGTCAACATTTGCGGCTTTGACCGCGAAGCACCAGATAATTCCTTGTGTGGTCTATAGAAGGTAGAGGGGTAATTTCGTAAAATACACGGGATGAGTTCATATATGAATCTGTTAGTTAGTTCAACTGATTCATATATGAATCACAAAGGTTCATATATGAATCAGTTAAAAAAGTTCAGTTGTGAATTGTACTGGTTCATATATGAACATATAGTTCATATGTGAATTATACATGTTCATATATGAATACATCCCGTGTGTTTTGTAAAATTTACGAAATTGTTCTTCTATTTTTAGGATAGCCGCAACTTTTGACCAGTCAAAGCCACAACTTTTGACCAGTCAAAGCCGCAACTTTTGACCGGTCAAAGCCGCAAAATTTGACTAGTCAAATCCGATCTTGACCATATGAATGGTTACGATTACTTCTCTATTTCTCATATATTTACCATTTCTCAAATGAACCAAACACTATATATATATATATTTATATATATATATATATATATATATAGAGAGAGAGAGAGAGAGGGTTATTATGCAACCCTTTACATGGTGCAATCCATTCAACCCCTCTATTTACCACTCATTTTAAGAAAGAAAAAAAGTTGAAAATAAATGAGTAGTAGATGGAGGGGTTGTATGAGTTGCATCATGTAAAGTGGTTGCATTTGAACGTCTCTCTCTCTCTCTCTATATATATATATATATATCATTCTAACAATTTGATTAGAAATATTCTACATAATTTATCGTATTTAAGTAAGCAAATTGCTCCAAAATGTAATAAATTTTGTTTTCAGTCCTCTTTTAGACAACCAACTATCAAAACTTTTTATCTAAGGGAACTAGTGACGAGATTCATTTTCATTAAAATGAGCACGAAAACAAACTCATTTTGGTTCGCTTTAATGAGAACTTTTGAGATCCGTTCTACTAAATCAAAAGTTTTGAAAACAATGTTTCCTAAATTAGAGATTAAAAGTTTTGAAAACTATGTTTCCTAAATTAGCGATTATGAAAGCTTGTTCTCCAAATAGGAACAAAAACAAAATATGTTCTATTTTAGTGCGATTTTCCTTATTTTGGCCATAAAACATCAACAAGTTGTTGAAATACAAACTTTCTTAATTTAATTACATTTTAGACCACATACTTGATGTTTGATATTAAAACAGGTATTGTAGTTATTAAATCCCAAAAATCTGTGTCCAGAAGGCACAACTTTTGTCACACCCTACTTTCATACGCTCTAACTAGTATATACATTTTACCACCATATGTAACGAAAAAACAACCAAATACACACCGAGAAATATGAAATACTTGAACAAACTTGAACATTTGGCACTATGGCCTACTACATCTGAAATACAAAATTCTAAACGAAGACTTTAGTGAAATCTTAATAAGATAAACAAGCTAGCTTCGTCTGAAAGGGGCAGGGACGAACCCATAATTTTTTTTATACGGTGGTACCATAGAATATAGGAAAAAAATAGTTATAAAAAACACGGTTTTTATCGATGTGTCTTCATCTTTTTACCGACGTTCAATATTATCTGATGTGTTTTTAACATAATTCCACCATTTCGAGAGATTTTTAAAGTTTTTTATTTGCTTAATATTGACAAATTTTTAAGTTTTTTTTATCGATTTCGAGGAATTTTTTCTGTTTTTTGGGTTGATTTCAAGAGTTTTCTTCGGTTTTTTGGCTGATTACAAGAGTTTTTTGGTTGATTAATGATTACGAGGTATGGTTGCACATTCTTGAAGTTTCCAAAATAGTATGGTAGCACCTTCCATAACGATACGGTTGCACCTTTCACGAACCTAAGTTTTTTTACCCTTCGGCAGAGAAATAATACGGTGACACGTGCCACCATAACCATAACACTAGGTCTGTCCATGCGAAAGGGCTACATAGTTCCGTTGCCGGTCTTTGTGTTCTCACTTCCTCGGATACATACCACTGCTAGCTAATGTTGAGGCCGTGTTTGTTTTTAATTTAATAAGCTTAATGGATGGTTAGCTTAATTGATTAAGTTATATTAAGGTGTTTGATTTTAACTTAATACTAAGATATTGACTTAACATGTTAAGTTAGCCTATCCTATCTTAATGCATTAAGTTAGACTTTTTTCCAATATCACCCTTGTCCTACAGTTTTTAAATAGACGTCATATTAAAAATAAAATATTTTATCAACATGCAAAAATGTGTTATTAAACAATAATATTTTATTGTTTTAAATATATTTTAAGTTATTAAGTATTGTGTTATGATCTCTTTGAATTCATATTTTTTATGTCATTTTAAACAATTCATCTTTTTTTTTTGTCAGTTTAAATATTTATAAAATAGTTTATTTTTATTTAACACTTGTGTAGATATAAGGTTAAAATGGTAACTTTTGTTTTTTTTGGAGAGGGTATCTCAGACCACATTGGACCCAGACTAATCCCTGGCAATATGGGCTGAAGCCCGACTGCTAAAGCATGCAGCCCGGGGTCGAAGCCCCCTTACCTCCAGGATGCGTCCCCCAGGGTTCAAACATGAGACCGCTACTAGCTAGTCCACATGCCTTACCACTAGGCTAACACCCTTTTTGGTAAATGGTAACTTTTGTTGTTCAGACTATTTATTCAGGACACAAATCAAACAACAAATTATCGTAATTTATCCAAACAGATTAATGATTAGAGACAATCTAATGGATTCAGAACTTAATGGATAAAAAATCAGACAACCTAAGTAAGTTAAAGGTTGTAAACTAAACAATCATTGAACTTGTATATTGTTTCTTAACATATATCACTTGTTAATGGCTCTCCGACTAAGGAATTTTGCATTCGTCGTGGACTAAGGCAAGGAGATCCTCTCTCCCCTTTCCTTTTCATCTTAGCCATGGAAGGATTACATGTCATCATTCAAGATGCGGTTTCGAAAAATCTCTTCATGGGTGCTGCTATTGGTAAAGAACGGTATCCTCTTTCCCACATATTCTATGCGGATGATGCGATTTTTCTAGGTGAATGGTCTTTATCGAATGCTAGGAATATTATTCGTATTCTTAGGTGTTTTTTCCTAATCTCGGGTCTCAAAATTAATCTTCAGAAAAGTAAACTTTTTGGCGTGGGGGTGGATTCGCAAGAAATCGAGTGTTTCGCCTCTTGTGTTGGGTGTGGTGGATTGAAGCTTCCTTTTTCGTATTTAGGTTTAACCGTTGGGGGTAATATGGCCAAAAAGGAGGGTTGGAAGGTGGCGTTCAATAAATTCTTGTCCAAACTTTCCAATTGGAAAGTTAAAACTCTTTCGGTTGGTGGTCGGGTTACCCTTTTAAAGTCCATTTTGGGGAGCCTTCCTACTTACTTCATGTCTATTTACAAAATCCCAAGGTTGGTTGAGCAAGACTTGTAATCTCTCCGAAATAGATTTTTCATTGGTGGCGATGTGGAGGAAAAGAAAATGTCTTGGGTCAAGTGGAAAAAAGTTATGGCTAGTCTCAAATTCGGAGGACTCGGTATTGGTAGCATTATGGCGTTTAATCGTGTTTTGCTTTTCAAGTGGATTTGGCGGTTTTGGTTGGAGGATGAGGCACTTTGGGTTAAAATTATTAAATCCATCTATGGCGAGAAGGGTCTAATTGGTTCGAATGTGCCTAGGCAATTTTCAATCTCAACATGGGTCTCTATTATAAAATCGGTCAACTCTCTAAAGGACAAATACATTGATCTTTTCTCTTTCTGCAAGAAAAAGGTGGGTGATGGTGTTTTGACCGCTTTTTGGGATGTTGTTTGGCTTGGGGATTCTCCTTTTAAAATTCAATTTCCTAGAGTTTAAGCTTTAGAATTGGATAAATCGGCGAATGTCAAGTCTCGTTTGGAGTTGGGGTGTTGGGATGTGTGTCTTCGAAGGCCGCCGAGAGGTGGGGTTGAGGCTGTCCAATTTAGTGAACTACAACAAATCTTGTCTACCTTTGTGCCCTCCAGTCAAAAGAATAGATGGGTGTGGTTGTTAGAAGGGTTGGGTGACTTTTCAGTGGCTTCAGCTAGGCGTTTAATTGATTCTAGTCATTTGGAGGTGGACTCTCATCCTACTAGATGGAATCGACTTGTTCCCATCAAAGTTAATGTGTTCGCGTGGTGGTTGCATCTCAATCGGCTCCCTACTCAGATAAATTTGGATAAAAGAGGTATCGATGTTTCGTCTCTTTTATGTCCTAATTGTGATATAAGAGTGGAGGACTGCAATCATCTTTTCTTTTCATGTTCTCTCGCTAAAGACTTATGGGCTCTTATCGGTCGTTGGTGGCGTATGGATATCCCAAATCTCCATACTTATTCAGATTGGATATCTTGGATCGACTCAATTCAGTTGAAGAGGGAGGTGTTCTTGTGTTTTGAGGCCGTTACGCTTACCACTTTATGGTCTATATGGGTGTTTCGGAATGGTATTCTCTTTGGCACCCCGAAGCCAAGGAAGGCGGTGCTTTTTGAGAACATTATAACTCGTGCTTACTTTTGGGTTAATCATAGAAGTAACAATTTGTCTTTTAATTGGGTAGGTTGGCTTACTAATCCTTCCCTTGCCATTACTTCGATGTAATTGTTTCTTTTTTCTAGTTTCTTACTAGTTTTTTAAAATTCCGCCGTTCAAAAAAAAACATATATCACTTGTTTTGAAGTGTAACAGAAGACCCACAACTTAAAATGATTGACAACCAAGAAAAGAAAATAAAATCCAATTAACAACTCTCGATGGTTTGAAACCTTAAATCAAAACTCACTATCCAACAATGATTTACACCTATCTCATCCAAGTTCTTGTTTGTTGCGTTAACGAAAGTCTCTTTCACGTTATTCAAGTTCTTGTTCATTTCTATCCATCACAGTCGATTTACTAGCTAAGTCGATGGTTACAGAAGATGATAGATCAATGATCAACTTCAAAATAATTTGGGTTATAATTTATGTTAATTGAGTTGAACTTTTTGTTTTATTTTGATTTTTCTACTATATTTGATTTTTTTACTATATCCTTACTTTGTTTTTTTTCTTTGAAAACCCTCAGGCTAACCGTACCAGATATTGTCTGCTTTATCCATAAACCTGGACTCACGGTTTTAAAACGCGTCAGATAGAAATGGAATCAAGTCCCTTATAAGGCAATCTTATTTCCCCTCCCCAACCAATGTGGGATTTTACAATCCACCTCCCTTGGGAGCCCAGCATCCTCGCTGACACACTAGTCCGACTCCCGACCTTGATACTATCGACAACATCACCCCATGACGAGTCACTATCTCGTCGATATACAACTTTGCCAACCTTTCTAATGAATACGTCTCCTTGATGGGTAGGAAATGTGCCGATTTAGTCAAATGATCCACGATTACCCAAATGGTGTCATAACCCTTCAGGGTTCTGGGCAGCTTGGTCACGAAATCCATCGTGATCTAGTCCAATTTCCAAACTGGAATGTCCAACGGTTGGAGTTTTCCGTACGGTCGTTGATGTTCCACCTTCACTTGTAGATAAGTCTGACACCTCTCCTCAAAATAAGCTATATCCTTCTTCATTCCCAGCTACCAATAACTCTGTTTTAAATCTCCATACCGTTAGTGTCAACCCCTTCCATGTCTATTTAGAAAATAGTAAATTTTAAATAAAGCAAACTTAACCGCTTTTTTGGGTAAAAAGCCAAAAGTTGTGAGATGATAGCCTAATACCCTAAACCCTATCTCTTTTCTCATTTTGTTGGTTGCGGCGTAAGAAAGGGAGAGCAAAGGATTAATCAGAGAGCTTGGAACTTTGGGAAATTTAGAGAAGAAATCCAGGATTGGTGAGTTTCTTCATTTGAGGTAATTGCACTCTATTCATATTCTCATTTTTGTAGTTGCAGATCCATGGATAGAATTAAGAAACTCTTGCAGTTAAGGTCTATAGGAGTTTAGCCATTTGATTTGTATAAATATCTTGAGTGATAAAAGTCGATATCTCGTTTGAGATTCGACTCTGTTTTGGGTATTGGGGTTATCTGAGAATAGGATTAAGGTAGGAGGGAGGGACTCTCGACGTCCTTCAAAATCGCCCAACCTCGGGCCTTGTCTGCGACGAAGAGCGACGCCAACCGGGAGACCCCTCCCCGGGAGGCTTAACCTCAACCGAGCGAAGGACCCACCCGGGAGCTCGAACTCCTCAAACTGGGGGGACCCGGGAGCCACAACCGGGGGAACCCGGGAGTTTCAACCGGGAGAACCCGGTAGCTCGTGACCGGGAGTACCCGGGCCTCAGCCGGGAGACTGAACCGGAACCGAGATGTGTCCCATCCGGGGGTCTTTAACTCGAGACTTCTTGGGCCGGGGGATACTGCCTTTGGGCTTTATGATTGGGCCGTGTATCACCGATTCATAGAACCATTAAGGGGTGTTCGTTAAGATTGAACCGTATGGGTTAACCTTGTTCCGCATATCATTTTGTAGGAGACTCTCGTGTCATGTAGGAATTTCTCGTATATCGCATATCTCGCAATCAGGTGAGTTCTCGACAAACCCTTTTTACTTACTTAAAGGTTATAATTGATTTAATCTCTGAAAAAAGGTTTATACAAGAATAATTATTTTATTCCACCAATGTCTTTATACATTTCTTACATGTTATGTCATCGTTTATTATGTGTGGATATACATGATTAATTCTTTTGAGATATGTTTATATGGAATGGGACGCACAGGGAGAATAATTACATGGGATCTTCACGATCCCCATAAGTAGATGGTAAACCGTTGTGCGTGAAATCCGTTTTTTTGCACATGTGGTAACGGGGAGTCTGCTTGGGTCCTGGAGGCGAGAGGGGAGTCTGATTGGGCTCCGATCATGGTTGATTTTGGTGGTGGATCGTTGGAAATTTATCCCTGTGAAATTCCCGTAAATTGTCGCATATTATTGTTATAAACAGATATTGTGTAACTTTGGTACCGCATTATTTACAACTGTTTTCGTCTGGAATTCACTAGACCTTATGGTCTAACCCTCGCTTTTCAAACTCAAAACCCTTTTTCAGGGAAGAACGCTAGTGGTACTTCCTCCAAAGGTAAGGAAAAGGTGTAGAAGTGGTGGAGTGGATTTTCAAGTAGAAGGCGCGTTAGTTCCGACATTAGATGCTTGTCTAGTCATAGAAATTTCCGGCTGTAGTTGAGACTTCGAGACTTCCGCTGATAATCTTTACTCATTATATTTTCGATCGAATTGTATTGGGACCCATTTTGGGATTTAATTATATGCTAGAAGCGTACCCGTGCAATGCAGCGAGATACATCACGATTTTAATGTTTCATTTTATTTTTTTGTCGATTTACAATACGATTTTGGAATGTTTTGAGAAAGTGATAATGTTTTTTTTATAAATTTGTTTAATTTAGGCTTAATAATATAATGTTTTTTATATAAAAAAATTAAGTATTTTGTTAGAATTCAATGATTATCTTATATATTTTAATGACATCTAGAAAAAATAACCAATTACATATTTAATAATATAATTAAAACAAAATTATAGTAATATAATATATTAATAGTGATACATGGAAATGTCTGCATAAAAGGAAGACCCTGCATATACCAAATTGGTGGGTGTTAGAAGCCTGCAGTAGTAATATGTATCTTGTGTTTTGATACTTGTAAATTAAGAGATTTTTAAAATCTTGCATAAAATGATGGTACCTTATGCCTAATAATTTGTATTTAAGAGTTTTTTATCCGTGTTTTAAAATATAATATAATATAGATATAGATATTGTCTTGCTTTAAATTTGGGTTGTTAGAGTACAAAAATTCAATCGACATTTTGTTTACAAGCAATATTATACAATCCTAACAAATTCAATGTGTTTTTAAGCTATTTCGAATATAATGACGGTTTTTATACAAATACTAATTACTATATTAGTAAGATTCAAAATTTAATTAACTCTTTTATTTTATGTGGGTTTAATTTATAATTCTGCTAAATGGGCCACAAGTTTTTCATCTCAAATTACTCAAATTGAATATGGGCCTAGAGTATTGATCATTATAAGTCATTTATAAAAAAAATATTATAAAATATTTAAAAATAGGGAAGGGTTCAACGAAAATATTTGTAATTTATGCAAACGTGAGATTACTTGTAAGTCCATCAATTTGTTACAGTTTTAAAAAAATTGAAGGAGTAATAAAATATTAAATAAATATTTACTTACTTTTAAAAATATTGAAGACATACAAGGAAAAAAATGGAAAAGAAACTATAAATTACATATTAAACAGATAGAACAGATAATCATAGATGTAATAATCATTTATTTTTTATTTATTGTAACATTATAACAACAAATTACATCATTATCATAACAAAATCACATCATAAGAAGTATTTGATTTAGCAAGGTATTATCAAAGTAAAATAGCATCATTATTGCATTATTATTTACAAGTTATACTAACAACATTAAAAAAAATAAAGATCAATATAAAATAACATACAATAATTGATAAATACTAATTTCTAAATAATTTGGATTGTTGAAAATCTTTCATATTTTCCTTAGGTCCCGTTTGGTTTGCGGGAATGGAATGGATTTGGAAGGATTTGGATTCTAAATCCATTCCAATCCGGTGTTTGGATTGTAGGAATGAAATATGTTGACTGGATTTCAAATCCTTTGACTAATTTAAAATCCAACGTCCGATGGATTTGGAAATCCTTTGGATTGGGCCTGGATTTCAAATCCAAATCCCATGGATTATAACCCGCTTCCTCTAAATCCAATCCTGATCGATAAAACTCGCTTCCTTCTAAATCCCTAACATCGGCGACCCTTTTCTCCAGATCAATCAGTCGACGCTTATCCTCCAGATCAATCGATCAACGCTCATCCTCCATACTTCGATTTCTTTCATCTCAATCGATCGACTGAGTTCCATCGCTCTTCCTCTCCATACTTCAATTTCTTTCATCTCAAGGATCAGTAAGTTTTCTGTAAAAAAAGCTTGCGATTGTGCTTCTATTTATGTTTTGCGATTGTGCTTCGATTTCTGTATTACGATTGTGCTTCGATTTCTTCCATTTATTTTGAGTCCACCATTTGGTACATCCTTCTGGAATTTCACGCCTCCTGCTAATCCATGACCTCCAATTGCAAGTGGCACCTGCATATTTCATATATAAACACATTTATCTACAACACCCACATCCGTAGCCTCAATTTGATTATATATTTCATATATAAACACATTTATCGTACATCCTAAACACATTTATTTGCAATTTTTAATGGAATTTGATGGTTTGTGAATCTTTTGCCTTAAATTTATATGAACTTGTTAATCTTTTTAGATGGGATTTTAGTATTATGTGAAAAAGATTAAGAAAGCATAGACTTTTTTTTGTGTAAATTGCTCTTTACATTGACTTTTCAAGAATTTGTTTTGAGATTTGATTAATCCCTTGTAATCTTCCACTACAACTTCATAAACTTGTGATATGTTTTATGGGCATTTGATAGTTTATTTGTCACATTTAAATATCTTTTACTTTTGTGAACATTTTGGGTGTAAATCTTGTTTGCATCTTGGCCGAAATCGAATATGTTTGTTTGATGTTTAATTGTTCATTAAGATGCTTGTTGGTTCAATGTGGATTTGGGTTAATTTGGGATTCTTGCCCTTTAAAGTTAAAAGTTGGTGAATGATTTTTGTGGGTATATTTGGGTTATTTAGGTCATGTTCATCTATCAATCATACGCTATTTCTGAATTTTTTTACATTTCTATCTTTCTATTTCTTTTCCTTTTAGCTTCTTTTTTCCCCTAAGTAATTGCTTCTTTTAGATTAGATATGCTACATATCCAAGAATCAATGCAAGAAAATAAGAAAACAACTTTCTGCCAATTGTCTACATGTTTGTATGTATGCTTATTTAACAATTTAATATATGTTTAACAATTTGAGTAATTGGACAGGAAATGGACCGAATTAGTTTAACAAGACGTTTACGTAGGCAAAGGGGACAAGGGTGGTTGGAATGGTTTAACACAGTTGTCATTGTTGTTATATTTTTGTTGTGTCACTTTGGATGTTCATGATCAAAACACAAAGGGATAAACGACAAATTGGATACTCTTCGTCAATTGTTAATCGGTCCTCAATATTGCATAGGTATGTTTATGAGAGTGACACTATGTCTATATCGCAAATTAAGATGACTCGAATGTGTTTCAAAAAGTTGTGTGACATACTTGAAACATACGGAGGGTTAAGAACAACTAGGTTTATTAATATTGAAGAACAAGTGGCCATGTTTCTTCATGTTAGCTCACAATGTTAAGAATCGGGTTATGATATGTCGTTTTCATCGTTCAGGAGAAACAATTAGTAGAGTTGTTGCTCGAGTTTGCAATGCCGTAATAAGGTTACATCTACGATTGCTTAAGAAACCCGAACCTGTTCCAAATAACTCTACCGATCAAAGATGGAAATGGTTTAAGGTATTTCCACTTCTTTTTCAAATTTACTTATTCGGGAATAAGTCTACTTTTTTGTGAAAATATAATAATCCTTTTTTCTTGGTTCTAGAATTGTCTAGGAGCTTTAGATGGAACCTACATAAAGTGTTTAGTTCCACTCGAAGACAAACCTAGATATAGAACAAGAAAGAATGATATTGCGACAAACGTTCTAGGGGTGTGCTAACAAGATATGCAATTTATATATGTGTTACCGGGATGGGAGGGGTCGGCGGCTGATGGCAGGGTTCTTCGAGATGCTCTTCTTAGGCCTCATGGATTAAAAGTTCGAATACCTGGTATAGCTTTTCATAGTTTACTATATATTAATAAGTATAAGTCTTGATGGCTCGTTGACTTAATTTATTATTAGGTTATTACTTGGTTGATGCCGGATACACAAATGGAGAGGGTTTCTTAGCTCCTTATAGGGGTCAAAGATACCATTTAAATGATTGGCGTGATGGACACCAACCAACCACTCCTAAAGAATTTTTCAATATGAAGCATTCATCTGCGAGAAATGTTATTGAACGATGTTTCGGTATGTTAAAGGCAAGGTGGGGAATTTTAAGAGATAACTTGTATTATCCTATTGATTTAAAAGTTAGGATCATCATGGCATGTTGTCTCCTCCACAATTTTATAATGCAAGAATGCCGATAGATCCATTTGACAATGAAGATGAAGTGGATGAGGGAACCGGAGACCTTGGAGTTGAAAACGGGGATAATATAAATGTTGTTGGTACTTCAAATGAGTGGACTGCATTTAGAGATAATTTAGCACAATCTATGTTTGCTTCTTGGAATGCTACCAATTGATAATATGTATGATTCAAATGCTTATTTAACTCATACTTCAAATGTTTATTTATAATAGAAATTATGGAGTTTGGACGTCGATAATTAAATGTCTTCTTGCTACGTTACTTCACTATAAAAATCCTTTTTTTAGTCATATATATTGTTGTACTTAAAATGATTTATTTATGTTTATAGATATGGCGAGCCAAAACAGAAATTATCGAGTTTGGACGAATCATGAAGAAGCAAAACTTGTTGAGGCTTTAGTTGCCATGGTGAATACGGGATCATTTAAAGCCGATAATGGCTTTAAATCGGGTTATTTAGCATATCTAGAACATGTGTTAAAAGAATCGTTGCCGACATCCAACATTTTAGGGAGACCGCACATTGAATCAAAGTTGAAAATAATGAAAAAGATTGGATCATTGTCCATGACATGTTAAGTGGTTTGTACACTAGTGGCTTCGGATACGATAGTGTACAACATTGTGTGCTTGCCGAAGATCAAGTTTGGGAGTCGTATCTTCAGGTATACGCTAAAATTTTCTGTTTTTAAAATTTGCGTAATATATAATTATATATATATATATGTGTGTGTGTGTGTGTGTGTGTGTGTGTGTGTATTAATGTTATTCTAATGAAATAGGTCCATAAAGGGGCGGGAAAATGGAAGAACAAAGCATTTCCTTTTTACGAGGATATTTGTATCGTATTCGGAAAATATAGGGCTCAAGAAAATCGAGCAAGAGACTTTGTCGAGGTGGAGGAAGAGGTGAATATAGAAGATCAAGAACAACACATGAATGAAGAGTTTGATGACGTGATGGCAACTAGCCATATTCAAGGTGGCAATGCCAATATGCCATCTGAAGAAACTTCAAGTGGGCGTGGTAGGAAGAGAAAACGTCGAATAGATCCTATGGCTGACGTATTCAGTAGTGCGGTTACCAAACTTGGAGAAAGTTTGGAGAAAATGGCGAACAGACTCAACAAGAGTATCGACCGAGAAGAAGAACTTGATAAAAAAACGTTCATTGATCACTTCCGAGGTTTCAAAAATGCAGTCGTTCACTCAATCGCAGAAGTTTACAGTAATATCAAAGATAAGAGAAGATCCTGAAAAAGTGAACATGTTTTGGGACTTACAAGAAGCGGATAGGGAAACTTTTGTGAAGTGGATTTTGGATGAATGAAAGATCTTGGTGATTAAATATATGGTCTTGGAAGAACATTTTGATGTCTAAAATATATTTTGGATTAAATATTTTGGTGGTTAATATGTGTTTTTGAAACAATGCAATGGATGATTAAATATGTAGCTTTGAAACAATGAAATGGATGATTAATTATGTAATTTTGATTAAAGGGAAAAGTCCAAAAAAACCCAATGGACTTTGGTGTTTGGAGTGATTAAGTCATTGGACAATTTTTTGGAACAAATAAGTCCTTAGATATTTCAAAACATGTTAAATAAATCATTGAACTTTTAGAAACCTGTTAAATACATCTTAATTATTTAAAAATGTAACATACAACCTACATTGCAGGTAAAACTACAAAAAAAAAAGATGTCACCTACTTAATCCGCTATAATTAAAAACAGGGAAATTAATTAAAATAGTAAATCTCAATCAACCAAATTTATTTTTAGGCATTTTTCAAAACCTCTTTCTAAAAGTTCAAGGTTATGCATAATTTTTTTTTGTGTAAGAATTTTTTTTGGCAATAAAAAGAAAAAAAAATAGAAAGCATCGTTTTAGAAGAAAAAAAAATACACTTTGCATCCTTATAATTTATTATTTAATTGACTTTATATCTTATAGTTTTTTTTATTTTACCCATTTATTATATTAACACACATAATCGTATATTAACTAAAATACATCAAAAAATACGTTTTTTTTACAAATTACACCATTATAATTGTCTCGTCAATACGTTCAAAATAAACTAAAGATTGAATAGTTTTTAATTTAATCTTATATTATTAAATATAATAAATATGTACAAATTATTTTTAATACTTAACACTTTTTATTCTTTAAGGTTAATTTTGTAATAATATAAGATTAATATGTAATTATAAAGGTATAAAGTGTAAGTATTAAAAATAATTCGTAAGTATTTATGATATTTAATAATATAAGATTACATCTAAAAATATTCAATATATTTTTTAATATATTTAAAAAAATATTTTTTTAAATATAATGGTGTAATTTATAAAAAAAAGTATTTTTAAATATATTTTAATTAGTATATGATTATGTGTTAATATAATAAATATGTAAAATAAAAAAATAATAGGTAATTAATAAAAGAAATTAAATAACTAATTATAAGGATACATAACTTTACGAATAAAGTGAATTTCTACACACAAAATTTCTGCATAAGGACGGTTGTTTGTTTTTTGGTAAAAAAATCCTAAACGCAGGAAAAAAAAACATTATACTTAAACTTTAACTATTTTTTGAAGAAAGTTTGAAAACTAGCTAAAAAATGAATTTTGTTGATGGGATTAACATTTTAGTTAATTTCCTCATTTTTAATTTGTAGATGGATAAAATAGATGATATTTTTTTTAATTTGTAGTTTACCTGCTATGTAGGTTGTAAGTTGCATTTTTAGGTAACAAGGATGTATTTAACAGGTTTCCAAAAGTCCAATGATTTATTTAACAAGTTTTGAAATGTCTAAGGACTTGTTTGTTACAAAAAATTGTCCAATGACTTAATCAATCCAAACACTAAAGTCCATTGGGTTTTATTGGACTTTTCCCTTGATTAAATATGTAGTTTTGAAATTTTGAAAAAAAAAATGATGATTAAATATACAGATTAAGAAAAATCGATAAAAAAGTAATTTACCAATAAAAATAAATTCTTTATATAACAAACAGATAATTTAAAAAAAATCAATCTAAATCTAAATTCTACAAACCAAACAAGACTTGTAAAAAAATTGATTTGAAATCTATTCCAAATCCTACAAATCAAACACATAAAAGGATTTCAAATCCCCCAAATCCAAATCTAAATTCCCCTTGAAATCAAATCAATTCTATTCCAATTTCGCAAACCAAACGAAACCAAACGCAACCTTAAAGTTTTCATATTAACTCGCCTTTGAAAATGATATATTTAATGATCGAATTGCCACGGTCAACGATTTTCCACCGAGTCAACTCAGACAAACTAGAGTCACCGTTTCACCACGAACCTCCGATTCTCTGACCGCGTTGCTCGTTGCAGCTCCTCCATCCCCACCTTCGAGCATGTAAAAACTAACTTATCCATTACACTCCGGCCATTCGCCACCGTATTCACCACGCTCCACCACCTACATCCACCGCCATCCATAAACTCACAAACGATCACCTCCTCAGGTCGCGAAGAGACGTATATATACGCCATTTTCCCCGCCATTGACACATCAATGGAGGAAACCTCCAGATCTCGTCTCTTCAAATCCTCAACCAGACTCGCCGGCATCTCCCCGATTTCTTCAAATTCGAACGAATCACGGTTCACTTCCCATAGCTTAATTCCGTCAACATCCTCCGCATCACCTAACATCCCGATCACAACCAGTTTGTCGTCGGAAAATCCGATCACCGAGTAAAAGACGCGGTGATCTGGACGCAAATCGTACGGTCCAGACCACGAATCGTTAACCGGATTGAACGAGTGAGTCACACCGGAGCCTTTCTCCATAACGAAGAGATGAGAATCGGTGCAAGCAACGGAGATCCACAACGAGGAGGCGGATTCGGTGAACGATTCAGGCATTGGATCCGATTTGGTCCATCGCTGTGACCGGAGATCATAAACCTCAACGGCGAGAGGATCGTCCTCAAAATCGTAGGCACCGCCGGCAACCACCACATGCCGGCCGACGACGGCAACAACAGGATCTATCCTTGACACCTTCGGTCCCGCCGCGTGGTGCCACGTCAGATGAAGCGGATCGAAAGACAACGATAGCTTCGATGGCGACAACATGTAGAGAAGATTGGAGTGAGATGATCGGAGTGTGGAGACGTAATCGATAGACGGGTGAAGAATCTGGATCCAGGCGTTTGAATCCGGGTCGTAGGCATGGGTGGTTGTCGGGTATGGATACCTGGAATTTTGGGTGTGTATGATTAGCCATGGCTTGGTGTTGTTGGAGACGCGAAGAGCTGATGAAACGGCGGCGTTCCAAGATTTTGACACACGGGAAGCCGGAAGTAAGCGTATGAGTGGCACGTGGGAGAGGATGGCCTCCAGTACATCGCCTTGGATGGGTACTTGTTCATTGCAGGTATCCATATATCTATATAATTATATGTCAAAACCTCAGAATCTATATATAGAGGAAAATTAGGTGGGTTGATAATTGGTATCGGTGAGAAAATGGTATTGAAGTGTTATAAAAAATGTCAAAAAAACAGAAAATACTTGAATAAAAAGTTGTATTTTTGTTTCAAATTTATTCCGTTATAATAAATGAGGGGTGAACTTAAACAAGAGTAATAGTATAATACATAGACATAAAATTGGAAGAATACAAACAATAAAACATTTTTTTAACATTTGATTTGATGTAAATATAAAAACTGAAATTTGGCAATAATGATGGCTAGGTTGGATTCCAACGACAGCAAATAGCATTGAATTCTATGTTTTGACTGATGTTTTATTTTCTGAAATTAAGGCAGATATTTAGCATTTATAAACCACACAACTAACTTTCGGATAAGAAGAAAATAAAATCACAACGTGATGAAAGATCTTTCAACAACGAATGGCTCACATCATTCAAGGCCTATACAACATTAATTACACAATTGAATTTGTATTGTTTAAGTAGTTTTCGTTTGTCCATAGAATTTTTTAAAAATACGGTGTTTAGAAGATAGTTATAAATGTCAATAACTTATTCCATACCAAATCAACCAGGATCTATAGAAGATGAGATGTATGCACATCTGTAATCTATCTTAAAGGGTAGAGAAACTGGTTCCATAAAAAACGTTCGACTTGTGCAAGTACATGATCTTAAGAAGAAAGGGGAATGAAGACGTAAATAGAAAACAATAAAAAAAAAAAAAATGGGAGTGGAAGAACCCCGACTTGTGCACGAGTGATAACTAAAATGCCAGGAACTCATTCATCATACTCGAATATTTTGTGGATCCAAGATCCCGAAAACAAGCATCATTATAAATTGAATTCCCATATAATAGTTGAATCACAACATTTTTATTAACGCTCAACTTGAAAATCTTAACATTATGACGAAACAGAAGTTAAAATATTTTGATACGATCCACCAAATTTAAGCCGCAATTGTGATGCACTCGATTGCTTGTTTGCATATTCCTGTCATTGTTGCCTCGGGCCCGTATACCTACAACACAAGCTATATATTCACTAACTCGCCCTTGAAAAGTAAACAAAACAAGTGCATTGTGAAGGGCAACAAGGTCTATCATAGAGATGCATAAAAAGCCCGAAGCCTGGCCCCAAAAACCTGGGCCTAGCAAGCCCAAAGGCAGACCTAGGCTTGAAAAAGCCCGATCAGGCCTATTTTCACCCCCAAAGCCCGGGCCTTGTGCATCTTTAGTCCAGTGTACCTCAATAGGGATGCCAAGTTCGGCTCCAAGTGCACGCATTCTTGCAAGTCCTCTTTGGTAATTTGGACCTCCTCTACGCACATAGATGTGCATGTTTGCAGCTTTCAACTTGGATTCCTACATGCATTTATATAAACAAACCAACACCAAAAGGTCAGTTTTGCCCTTTCGGTTTAAGAAGAAGGGATTTGAGTCCTGCAACTGAGTAAACGAATCACCTTCTCCTTCATCGCACGAATGATGCCATTAAAGGTGGCTGCAACATCAGTGAAGTTGGCGATTCCACCTCCTACTACAAGTGCCCTCCTTTGACCATCAGGATCAGCAGTTGCACACTGAAATTTGAGAACGGAGCTTTAATATATGATGCCATCAAAGCCCAAAAACGAGCCTAGTTCTCTATTTTGGTATGCTCTAGGAAACAAGACCCTTCTTCGCGACTAATCCAGTGGGTCCCTGAAGATAACAGCAACCCTCTAGTGGGCTTGAGAAGACTCGAACCGGTGACCTATGGCTTAAAATTTGTTTGCCAGTTGGGTTGATCCTCAAGGTTAACCTTTCTTTTGTTTTCAATAATAACAGAAGCATAAAGACGCTACTTTTCTATTTTGGATAGTTTTCTGGGTTCATCTCCGCTATTTTCATGTTATAGAAGTGGGACCCACAAACGAAAAATAAAGAAGGGAAGAGGGAGAGTCACTTACATCGATGACAACTCGAGCATATTGCAGAACTTCCTCTTCGTTGGGTGCACCGCTATATTCTGCATAGTTTCCAAGCTCGGAAGCATACCCAAGATCTCCAACGGTATCTGCATAGATAACACTTGCACCACCACCAGCAACCATGGTCCAAATTCGTCCTTTTGGATTAAGAACCGTGAACTTCAAAGACGCACTAGTCTGCAAGAAACAAGAAATAAAACAATAAAATCAAATCAAAATCCAAAAAATAAAACTTCAAAAAGTTTTGGGCAAATTAAAACTTTTAAAATATAGCGTTTTCTGGGATTTTTTTAGTATAACATACCTTCTCATCAAGTCCATGAATAAAGCTTTCAGTAGGACTCATAACTCTTCCAAAAGGCATCGGGAACTCGATACTTCCCCACCTGGGAAATTAGATGTGATGTTAGATAACAATACGAAGCTTCCACGTGCCTAAATGGTTGTGATTCTATCAACTTCTGTTATAATAACGAAGAATCGAAAGAAGATGACAACTATGGAAATCAAGAAGAAAAAAAGGAGTTCGTACTTTTTGAAGTTCTTGAAAGTAGCAGTGTCATCAAGCTCGCCTCTCATATCAAGAGGGTAAGGCTTTCCATCAACCAGAGTGAACGGGTTCATTTCTAGGAAAGTGAAGTCGAGATCTAAATGCAAGAAAACACGAAGATCAGTGGCGGGTTTTGACTAGATTAACGAATTGTTTACTTAGGTAGCAATAAGGCTAGAGATTTCAGACGAAAATATGATATTCACCTATGAATAGGGAGTATACATGTGTGATGAACTCCTCAATTACAGATTTGAACTGCATCAAGGAAGAAATAGGCATTAGAGATTCAAAATGCATAACTAATTCCATATACAATTCTTGCAGATAATCAAACAAAATGTGAAAAATCAGACACAAACATGATAATCTCACCTCCAATGGGAGGGTGGCAACAAGTGGAGCACATATCTCTTGATTCAATGACACCCCTGTGGGTAGAAAGATTGTCTTCACCTGTACATCCCCAAAAAAGTGTGATACATACAACTCCAGATGTAAAACCAAAGGGCAATGAAGGAAGAAGTACCAAATCGAACCAAACCAAACCAAACGAGCCCGGTATATCCCACCCACAGGTGGGGTTCTGGGGGTGAGATGTATGTTAATACGTAGACGTGATGTCTACCCTTAAAGAGTAGAGTGATTGTTTTTGTGAAGACCCCCAACAATGAAGGAAGAAGTATATAATGCAAATACACCCATGTACCTGGTCCCAATTCTCTTCGATTTCGATACCTCCACATTCTGAAAAGCTAATGCTACACCCTAACCGCTCAGAAACAATGTTGATATAGAACTCTTCGTGGTGTGGAACAAATGGTTCGACAATGAACGTGGTTATGGGTCCTTTGCATCCTCCCATCACAATCTATCAAGTCAAGATAAGTTTTCTCAGTAAGCACATTCTAGATTATAAATATGTTAAATAAGGAGTATTTAGAAACCATGAAAACAGATGAAGTATCTATAGATTCCAACATAGATGTCATCCTACTAGGACTGACACGTAAACAACCCTCTTGTTTTAACATTCGCTCCTCAGAGAGTAACTAAAGTGAGTTCTAGAACTGAAAAGGGATTTCCCATTGGGTCTTTTGGTTAAATGACCTTCTGACAGGTCTTTTTAAATCCATGACCTTCTGACAATTTTTTTTTAAAATCCATTACCTTCTGACAAGTTTTTTTTACTTATAAATCAATGATCTTTTGACAGGTTTTTAAATCCATGACCTTCTGACAAGTTTGAGAATATCACTGTTTAACAGAAGAATACCACTTCCATACACAAAAATGTCTAGAAACTTGTTAGAAGGCCATGGATTAAAAAACACTCGTCATGAGGTCATTTAGCTAAATAACCCTTTCCCATTTAACTAGGATACTATGCATCTCAAATATGCCATACAATTATATTGTGCTTATGCACATATAGCTCATTAGGACTGCTCTCCTTTTAACTAACAAAAGATACCACCCGATGAAAGAATCTACATATGGCTATTTAGTAATTATAAATCTAAGTGATACTGGATTTAACTATATATATTCCAATTTAATGACAGTTAATATGGTTATATGTAGTTATCATGTTTTCTTTAGAACTACAAAGTTTCACATCGATGTTAAAGTTGAGAAGTAGTTCATTTGCCTCTCAGAATCAAACATAATTTAAGGCAACAAAGTTGTGATAGGATGAAATGCTGTAGAAATTACCTCTTTGCCAAGACGCTCCTTTACAAATTCAGCAACTTGAGCCAAATCAAGATTTAAGGCAACAAGCCCACTCTTGCCACGCTTTCCGAACAACATGTCAGGTTTCACAACCAGCTTGGATGAAGAGAGCCATGGTTCCTTCTCTGCCAGCTCATTGAAGTCGGTTGTTGCAGTAACCTAATGCACCAAAAAGATACCGATCGATGAAGAATCGAATTATACTAATAAACAGAAAGACTAAATCTATGGCAACCACCATTTCTGAACCTTGAACCTTCCATTTAAGTTTACTTGGGTGTGATCATTGCTATTGCTTACTCATATCTCATTTTCAATGTTTACCATATATGTTTTCTCCATTTCTCACACTTTTCACTAGTCAGAGTCTTCACTGAAACAACTGCTCTACTCTTTAAATGCGTCTTTTGTGTAGGTTTTACACCGGCAGTCGTAACTATTGATAAATTTGTGCTTAGAGATCACCTAGTAAGGAGTAGTTACCTAATTTCAGTTCTTTCTACTTAGATTCACATGTAATGTATCCAATTCTCCAAAATCCAAAATTAGGGACAACAAAAAATTGGACCAAAAAGGGTTTTCTATATCAAACATCAGTAGTAATGTTTAACCAACTGTCACCAACTCTAATTTGCAATAATCTCAGTCCTAAAATTAAATCAAGCTTCTTCAAAGATTACAAACTAAAAAGGCTATGTGGGTAAGGTAATTGGGTATTGTAGCTGTGAGAATTAGGGCACAAAAGATTTTTAAAAATTAAAAATCATGTAATTATTGTATACCTGTGCAGATTTGATGGGCAATTCAGAACCAGAAATCCTCTTAAAATGCTCCCTAACCAGCCTCTTTGAATCATACTCTCGGATCTTCTTGCGTGCCATTTTCGTTCCTCAAAAACCCTGTTCTTCCCTCAAAAATGAAATACAACAGAAATCAACATCACCCACATCATATTACCGAAAAAGATTCAAACTTTTTAAAGATTTGGATCGAGTTAATAAAAACCCAGATCGTAAATTGGCATAGAATCGAATGATGATTGATGAAACTTGAAACTTACCGGTGAGAAATGGATAGAAAAAAAGGCTGTGTGGTGTTATTGTTGTTGTTGTTGCTTGAAAGATGCAATGCAACCGATACTTAGAATGTTCAACCAACACACCAGCCACTGCCAATTTATAGTTGAATATGGTGAGGTTTTTAAATTATTTTTTTAATCAAATATATTGACAAAATTGGGTATCCCTTTTAGCGGGAAGAAGAGCAATTTCTTGACGAAGTCGATGATCTCTACCAGCCACTTTTACAGCTCACACACCCACCAGTCAAATTTGGTAAAACTTGTATCACAACATAATTATATAAATAAATAAAATATTTAAATTGAAATTACAATATTAATTTTTTTAGTGTTTGATAAATTTGATTTTAGTTTAGAGTATTCACTCAATCAATGTAGCTACTAATACAGGATTATTTTCGCCATTTACCAACGGTTGTAAAATATATAAAATAGTTTTGGATCATAATTTTTTTTTTATAGTTAATTTTTATTGATGTATAAATTATAATGTCTATTTTTATAATATTATACATTAAGTTACATGTCATATTTATTTGATGATAAAAGAAGAATCTATCTAATTTAGGCTATGTTTGACAAACTATCTGAAAAGCTAATTGATGACTAATAAGTTAACTTATGGTTGAAAAACTAGCCGATGACTGATAAGCTAATTGGTAGTTGATAAACTGCCTAATAGATAAGTCACGTTTGACAAAAACTAGTGAATAAACATGTAAAATAATCCAAAAGGACATCTTAACAAAATAATCAATTACAATATTTTATAATACAAATATATAGTAATATAATATGTTAATTAATACAAACACGATGGTAAAAAAAATTAAATAATGTAATATGTTAATTAAAAGAATTTAAAATTTATTATTATATATATAAAATAAATTTTTAAAAAATTACATTAACTTATGATCCTAAATAACCATCTATACTATATTATAAAGACGGAATAAAAAACTCTTAATTACTACTTATAAAACATAAGGTACTACCATTTTATGCATACATTTCAAAAATCTCTTAATCACAACTTAGTATGCATAAGGTACAACTCATTTGAAAAAAATCAAACTTTACTTTTTCAATACCTTCCATATTCAAGTTTTTTCCCTTCCATTTGGGGTTTCTGTAAAAGAATAAAAGTTATTTACTTGCTCAAATTAATATATTTCTTTAATTATGATAGTACATGTATTTTCTTCATGTATACAAGTTTTTAAAGTATTTTGAATTATATAAAACTAACTAATAATGAACCTATATATACGTTTAGATACAAAATAATACTATCCAACGTTATATTTGTTATTTTTACCTATTATATATTTCAATATTTTGAAAAAATATTATCATTCGTTAGATATAGTTGATTAATACATGTTTTTAAAATTCAAATATACATTTAACGATTACTTTAATATAATTTCTTAATGCTTCATGATTGAAAAAATTCAAGTTATGCGTTTATCACTACTAATGCTATATAAATTATAAATATATGATTTACTCCATATATATCTTTTTTTTCTGATAAGCTATTACATTAATTTGTTTCCATTTACAATTGCTCACCCCGATGCATTGCACGGGTACACTACTAGTCATGTATAATATGAATAGAAATAAATAATCGAATAATAATTAAAAAAATAGTAATTGATAACTAAAATATATTAATTAATATTAGAAAATAATATAAAAATAAATGATATGATTAACAATAATTCTAAATAATTAAAAATTAACATTGATGTATAATGAAAATTTAATAAAAAAATTCAATTAATATTAATAATAATTAACTTTTAATATTAAACTTTATTTAGAATTAAAAGTTAATAAATAATATGTGATATTAATAAAAGTATAATTGAAAAAAGTCACAACAAACTTCTTATAAATTACTTCAAGTAACTTATCAATAAATTATCTTATAAATCGGCTTATAAACTAATTTTTTTTTTTTTTTATAAATGATACCTTAGTATAGTATTAAATGTAAATTGATAAATCAATTATTTGTAATATTGAAAATAAACTGATTATGCATATAATAAAAATTCAAAAACAATATTTTTTTATATTTTCAAAAAAAATTAAGAACAATCACCATTTTAATACAAAAAGTTAGAAACAAAAAGGATTTTTATTGTTGATACAAGTGTCTATTATTGCTCGTTTGCTCCACAAATCAATCATTATATGTTAAAATGATGATATTCAATGAATCTATATATATCTTTTCATAAATATATTATGTCTTATTATTGAAAGATACATTAAAAAGATGAAATATTATAGTACATCTAATTTAGTTAAGATTTTGTTTGAATTAGAATTTTCTCCAGGATGGATGGCATCACAATTCACATAATCACATGTGACTTTTGTAGTGAGAAGAAGGGAGAAAGTCAACAAAGTGACACAATTATACCGCTCGTATTTGACTATTTTATTTTTATAGTGTTATGGAACAAGTATAACTATATATAATGGTATTGAGTTTAATGTTTTAATAACTCTAAAATTTGTAAGTAAAAAGTAATGATATACTAATATTTACAATCACTTTTAAAAATCAATTCTTTATTAAAAATTATATTCATAATCAAGATAATTGTTTATTAAAATATATCCTACGTGTCATTTAAAAAAAATATTAAGATAAGAGATACTGTAGTGGATGGTCTTTGCGTTGCGGGTGGCAGCAGCCCCAATTCACACTCCGTGTTTATTTCGATCACATTTCTGTATTTTAGTTATTATTAAAAAAGAATAAAAATATATTTATTTATTTTAAATAAAAGTTATTAGAGAAAAATAAGGTGGCACATGAATGTGTGAGTAAACGTTTTAGGGATGGACCATATGACACGTGGGCTGTAATAAATCATTTCTCACGTTTTGTAACCATGAAATCATTAGTACAATTGTTTTTATTAAGAGTAAACTACAATTTTGGTCCCTGAGGTTTACCAAAAAATACGGAAGTGGTCCCTGAACTTCAATAAGTGCAGATTTCATCCCTGAGGTTTCAATTTTGCTATGAAAGTAGTCCCTCCTGGCGTTAGCTCCGTTAAAGCATCCGTTAAGTCAGGGGTAATTTCGTCCTTTTACACGCTTCTTGAATCTTCATCTTCAATCTCATGAACACCAAGAACATGATGAATGTTCATCTTTAACCTCAAGAACACCAACAATTTAAAACCCAAATCAAACTCAAAAACCAAAAATTTAAATCAAACCAATATCCAAAATAAACTCCTAAATCAAACCCAAAGTTTAGAGAGAGAGAGATACATACCAGATCTGGTTTTTTGTGGGTTTTATTTTATGGGTTGAAAGAAGAAGGAGAAATACAGATCAGATCTGGGAGAGAGAGATCGAGAGAGAGATACAGATCTAGGAGAGAGGAGAGAGAGATCGAGAGAGAGATTTGAGATATAGATCTGAGATCGAGATCGAGATAGAGATAGAGATAGAGATAGAGAGAGAGATACAGAGAGAGATCGAGATTCAGGGACGAAAAATGTTAAACCCCTCTCCAGCGTGGTCGTCTTCTCCGGCGAGGTCATCTTCTCCGACGCTCCTATGGTCTGCGTCTTCTCTCTCTTCTCTTCTCTCTCTGTGTATCTCGATCTATGTATCTCTCTGTATCTCGATCTATATATATCTCTCTCTCTTCTCTTCCAAAGATAATCTCGATCTCTCAATCTCTGTATCTCGATCTCGATCTCTTCCAAAGGGTTTGTAGTTTAACAGATTCGTGTGTTTTGGGTGCTCGAAAAGAGGCTGTGGATTGGATCTTGAAGGTGATATCTCTCTCTCGATCTCTCAGATCTGATCTGTATATCTCTCTCTTCTCTCTTCTCTAGTTCTCTCTCTCTTTCCTTTTTTTTGTGGGTTTAATTTTGGATATTAGTTTGATTTAAATATTTGGTTTTTGAGTTTGATTTGGGTTTTAAATTGTTGGTGTTCTTGAGGTTGAAGATGAACATTCATCATGTTCTTGGTGTTCACGAGGTTGAAGATGAAGATTCAAAAAACGTGTAAAAGGACGAAATTACCCCTGACTTAACGGACGCTTTAACGGAGCTAACGCCACGAGGGACTACTTTCATAGCAAAATTGAAACCTTAGGGATGAAATCTGCACTTATTGAAGTTCAGGGACCACTTTCGTATTTTTTGGTAAACCTCAGGGACCAAAATTGTAGTTTACTCTTTTATTAATAACTAGTGTGGGCTCCGCACTCGCAGTGACGATAAAATTTTAAAGGAGTATTACAACGAATTAAAATGAAAATAATAAACGTATTTTCATAAGTGGTTACCTTGTACATGTTCATAATCCTTTGTTGTTACGATGAGTTTGAGATACATCGATAATAATGTTATAACTATGTCATTTAGAACTCAAAGTACATGTCTCTTAACCATATTCACTATTTATTGAAAATATTAAAAACACACAAATTATTTGATCAATATGTAACATGGATTGCATTAAGAACCTAAATAGCAAGCTATTATAGTAACTATTCCTCCATAAACACAAGGGTTGTGGCGTACTGGTTAAGGCCATGGGGGATGTGGTGGAATATCACATCTGCCTAGGGTTCGAATTCAGGCGTACACCACAATTGTGACCACTGAGGTTTAATCAGGGCTGATGTCTTACAGTCATAATTTGCCAAGGGATTAGTCTAAGCATAGCCTAGGACACCCTTCCAAAAAAAATATGATTAATATCAACTCTATAGTTTGTTAAAAATGCATAATCTCATCTTAAGCTATTATTGTAACTATTTTCCCATAAAAATAAGATTAGGATCAACTCTATAATTTGTCACAAATGTATCATCTCCTCTTATCAATATATACTCACATTTCTTTTTCAATTTAACATTTTCTTACCAACGTGGGTAACCAAAACGAACACCACATTTCAGTATTTAAGAATACTCAATTCTTATGATGTCACGTCATCCACTCCACATTTCCTTATACACACATCTTTTTTCCTAATGTTTCAACCTATATTTCTTATACCTTTCTTGTACTCTTTACTATTATATATTTTCAAATAAAATCAGGATTAACACGAACTGGACCAATCGTCCACATGTTAGATATTGATATTGGATATTGCAAAAAGAGTATTAGCTAAAATGAGTCAATTTTATAAGTTTGTCATAAATGCATCTCTCCCTGTTATCAATATATACTCACATCGTTATTCCAATTTAACATATTATTTCCAATTTCAGATAACCAAACCCAACACCATATTTCAATATTTGAGAATACTCTATTTTTATTATGTCAAATCATTCAGTGTGGTTCTTACTTTTATAAATATAAATATAACAATAATAATATAAGCTAATAGATTTTATTTTGCAAAAAGAGGAACATCTAAAAGGGCAATTGACCCAAATGGCCAAATCAGGAAGAGGGATTGGCCTTTTAGCCAAATCTCTCCCCGGTTTACTGAAATAGCCCTAAGGACGCAATGGAGACCATGGGGCGCAATGGAGTCCGGGCGCAATTGCGCCCCTACTTGTTTTCAGTAAAAAAATGGCTTGTTTTCAGTAATAGGTAACACCTGGGCTTGACACGTACCCATGGTCTCCATTGCGTCCGGACTCCATTGCGCCCGGTCTCCATTGCGCCCCATGGTCTCCATTGCGTCCTTAGGGCTATTTCAGTAAACCGGGGAGAGATTTGGCTAAGAGGCCAATCCCTCTTCGTGATTTGGCCATTTGGGTCAATTTCCCCATCTAAAATGAGTTACCCTTATAAAATAGATTTTTTTTGCAAAAGGGTGGATAACTAAAATGAGTCAACTCTTTGAGTCCACTCAAAAGAAATCCTATCTTCTTTTGATATACCCACTTTATTTTTCTAATCATTCATCTTTTCATCAACACGGGATAATCAAAATGAACCAAATTTCAATATTTTAGTATAATACTCAATTTTTATGGTGTCAACTGATTATCGTTGGTTTTACTTTAATAAGTATTTATATTTACATTAAATAATAATATAACCATGAAATATTTGAAGAATGTTTTAGCCTTTTATTTTTCTTGTTCTTATACACAATTTTTTCCAATTGGTCATTTTCTAAAATCTCACCTCGTTACATATACTTGTCTATATATATATATATATATATCCAAAAGATGGTTGAATGAAAACCTTTCAAGCCTATTTATCTTTTTTCTCATTTTTTGATTTATTTTTAATATAAAGTAAACATAATTAATTGCTAAACCTTTCATTTTCTTGCTTTTTTAATTTCATTCCTTTAGTTTATAAATGAAGTTAGAATCCATAAATAGATAAAACTACATATAATTTTTATTTACATCAATACATATATATTGTTATTTACATGAAAATTGAAAAAATAAATTATCAAAAATCAAATCAATATATATATATATATCAAATTTCTTTCTTCTCTATTATATAGATATATAGATAAGAAACAATCACATGTGATTACATAAGAATTTAGAAAATTATAGATTAGAAGGAGGATGGTATAAAAAACTCATAAGGTTGTCTTACTTTTGAAGACCATGTTTTTACAAATAAACAAAAATTTATTTTAGAAAAATGAAAAATTAAATTATAAAAAATCAATATATGTATATATATATATATATGTTAAAGGAACATATACTTGTTAAAGGTGATAATCAATCTATATAATGGGTGATTGTTTCAACCCATACAATGATTTTACAAGTTTACACACCTTATGCTCCGTCTCGGGCATAACAAAACCTTCCGGTTGTTTCATGTAAACTTCCTCCTCCAAGTCACCATTCAAGAATATCCTTTTGACATCCATTTGGTGAATCACTAAATTGTGAATAGCTCCCAAGGCTATTAACAATCTAATCGTGGAGATCCTTGCAACCGGGGCATAGGTATAATAATCGATGTTTTCCCGTTGCCTAAAGCCTTGGATTACTAATCGAGCTTTGAACTTGTCGATTGATTCATCATCTTTCATCTTCCTTTTGAAGATCCACTTGCATCCCAAAGGTTTACAACCCGGTGGCAAGTCCGATAATACCCAAGTATTATTCCCCATGATGGAGTCCATCTCATCATTTATTGCTTCTTTCCAGAAAGCAACATCTTGAGACTTCATAGTCTCATCAAATGATTTTGGATCCTCCTTAATACTATAACAATAAGAGAATTGTGACCTAATCTCATCTCTTGATCCCTCTACCAAGTATACTTGAAAATCGGGACCAAAGGATTTTTCAATCCTTCCTCTTTTGCTCCTTCGAAGAATCGGAGATTCAGTTGGAACAATTGATTGTTCTTCAACCTCACTAGTTCCACTAGTACTTGGAACTATGTCCTTCGGCCTATGTATTGAAGAGAATCTAGTCTCATCAAATAATGCATCTCTCGATTCTATAACGGTGTGAATCGCTATAGAATCATTATGTTCAATAACATAAAACCTATAGGCTTTGGAATGCTCGGCATATCCAACAAAGATGCAATCAATACCTTTCTCACCCAAAGTTTTCCTTTTGGGTTCAGGTAGTCGAACAACCGCCCGACAACCCCAAACTCGAATATAATTCAAGTTAGGCCTTTTCTTGAACCAACGTTCATATGGGGTAATCTTATTCTTTTTATTAGGAACTCGATTTAATAAGTAACAAGCCGTTAACATGGCTTCACCCCAAAATCCATCACTCAATCCCGAGTAGGATAACATAGAGTTCACCATTTCTTTGAGAACTCTATTTTTCCGTTATGCCACACCATTTTGTTGTGGTGTATAAGGCGCCGTAGTCTCATGAATGATTCCTACGGATTAGAAAAACATGGGGTCGTAATATTCCCCACCACGATCGGTGCACAAACATTTTATAAAACAATTCATTTGCAATTCAACCTCCGTTTTATAAATTTTAAATTTGTCCAACGCTTCATCTTTTGAGTGTAACAAAAATACATATAAAAAACGTGAAGTGTCGTCAATAAAAGTAACAACAAACTTTTTATTACCCGAAGACGAAGTTGAATGCAAATCACAAAGATCACTATGAATTAATTCAAGCACCGACGAGTCCCTTTTCACGTTAGGAAAAGGTTGTCTAGTGATCTTTGTTAACATGCAAGTTTTACATTTTTCAAAGGCCGGAATAAGACCATCTTTTGACATTTCAACCATTCTTTTAAAATTTTACATGACCAAGTCTTGCATGCCATAAACAAGAATCAACACAATTCTCATTTGCAACATAAACAGAATTTGAAACAAAATTCTTTTTATTCAAACTCAACATAAACATATTAGTATACAAATAGCCAAATCTTACAAAAAAGCCACATTTTGACAAGAAAAATTTGTCGGACTCAAACACTTGCCTATATCCTAACTTATTCAAGATACTACCGGAAACCAAATTCTTTCGAATTTAGGTACAAACAAAACGTCTAAAAGTTCAATTATTTTGCTAGAATTAAACTCTAGCCTAACTAAGCCGCGTCCAAGAATGGGAGCACTTAACTCGTTCCTCATGTGTATCACGAATCCGTCTTCAACCGGTTCCAGAAAGGTGAACCAACGTCGATCCTTGCACACATGACTCGAGGCACCCGAGTCAATCCACCAAGCATCATTATCATCCTGCACGTAAAATGATTCGGATATTAGTGGTACATAATTCAAATTTGAATTAAAACCAAAGTCAAGAAACTGACCTTGCCATAGGTTTTGATCCTTGGATCCTTGCCCACCACCACTTGTGTTTGCTCCACTATTATTCTTGATAACCCGACAATCCCGCTTGAGATGGCCGTTCATACCACAGGTCCAACAGATTAATCTAACCTTTTTGTTGGGCCCTTTATTGGCTTCATTGAACTTGCTTTTTCCCTTGAAATTGTTGGATTTTCCCTCTTCCATCATGTTCACCGAAGGGACAGAAACCTCTTTTATCTCAGGTTTCTCAGCCTCTTGCGCTCGAAGAGATTCCTCTATGCGCAAGTGACTACCGAGTTGTACAAGGGACAACTCTTCCTTCTTGTGTTTCAACATGTGTTTGAAATCTTTCCAAGAGGGTTGCAATTTATCAAGTATGCTCGATACAGAGATGGATTCGTCCACCTTCATATTATGTTGAGCATATTGGCCTAGAATGCGTAAGAGCTCATTATATTGCTCCATCATAGGCCTTGAGTCCACCGTCTTGTAATTGTTAAAATTACTAACAATGAACTTCTTACTAGAAGCATCATCCGCCATGTATTTGGACTCAAGAGAGTCCCATAGCTCTTTGGCAGACTCAACGTTTTGATAAATGTCAAAGAGGGAGTCACATATACCGTTTAAGATATGGCCACGACAGATGTAGTCTTTGTTCTCCCATTTTCCGCCGGGTCATCTCCAACGTCTCGTCTTCCATCACCTCCGGCATCGGAGTGCTCAACACGTACACGACCTTCAACGTGGTCAACATGAAGTGCATCTTCTTCTGCCATCATCGAAAATCGACGCCTTCGAACTTCTCAAGTTTAGTGAACTTGGTCGTCATATTTCTCACGGGTTGATCACTCACCATCTCTCTCACGAAGAACAAACTATCACTTAAGATTGTTGGGGAGTGGGTCGTAGAATATAGAGGGAGAAGAAGAGAATGATCAGTACTTGGATAAAGAATGTGAGATCGCGTGAGAGCTCGCTTTCCTTAAGTGATATTTCAACCATATTATGCCCGGGTATCACGAAATTCACTCGAGGATAATCTCAATTCATCGGTATCGATTTAGGCAGAAATCGATCCTATTTAAACACCTTGAGAATCGTAACGGACCCTATTTTAATAATGATAATAATTTCTCATTAAATGAGATTGATTGTGGACATTAATGTTGGCGGTTACCAAAAATCTTATCAGTTACGAAACTGATGAAGATGCACGGCCCATGCCAATTTCAAGAGGAAAACCGCACGGGTTGTGCAAAACCTTCTGACGACCACGCACGACCCGTGCCACTTTCAAGAGGAAAGAAGCACGGGTCGTGCGAAACTTTCTGTCGACAAACGCACGGCTCGTGCTTATTCTATGAACAAAAATGCACGGGTCGTGCCAAAACGCCTGGGTCGTGTCGTTTACAACAGGAAAAACGCACTGGTCGTGCTCAGCTTTGTAACACCCGGAAATTTCGGTAAGACTTGGTGTTATTATTGCCCTTGCATATATTTAAATTGTGTTTTGAGTATACATTAACACTTTACGTAACCTCTGATCTCATCAAGCCTCGAAAGTGTCTGAAAATTTCCTTCGGTACCTCTCAAGCGAGAGTGCCTGACGCTATGCCAAGGGCATTGTCGCAGTGTCACAATCGCCGGCCTTGCATAGCTCACGGTACCAACGGCGCGACAACGCCCGGCGATAGTGCTCGGGTCACTGTCTCATGGTCACTATCGCGATCGACGTACCGAATGTACCTCCAAGCGGGCGACTATGCCCGACGATTATGCCAAGGGCATAGTCGCTGGGGCACTATCGCTGGCGGACTGCAGGGGTTTAAAACCCGTTTCCTTTCACCCACTTCATTTACTACCTCATTTATTTCACTCTCAAACACTCTCTACCTCCCTCTCCACTCAAGGTCGATTCTAGGGTTTTGTCAAAGGAGCATTTACTCTCATTTACTCTACTTTGGTGTCATCATTCAAGTGTGGAATCTAGGGTTTCATAAGATCATCACCATCTCCATCTTCTCCAAGAAGAAAAGCTAGGGTTTTAGGGTTTTCATCAAAAACCCTATCTTGTGAGTATATCTTTTCTATTAAATGCTTACATGCTCCATTAAAACTCTTTTCTTTATACTGCATAAAATATATACATTTTCCCTAATTTGTGTTCTTGAGCTAACTAGGTCAAAACCTAGGGTTTTGACACTAGGATGTAACACCCGTATTATCAGTAAGAATTGTTTTGTATAATATATTGCCAACGCTAAGATTTTCATTATATTTGGGTTCTTTATTTGCTCGTTTATGAGTTGGAATCGTTTTTAGGAAAGATCGGACTTCGGACTTGAAAATCGGGAGCAAACCATGTCGGAAGTAAGGCTCGGTACCATACCGACGATTGTGCCAGCTATTGTGACATTTGTCACTATAGCTTGGCACAATAGCCAAGTGGTTGGCGATTGTGCCAGCTATTGTGACATATGTTACTATAGCTTGGCACAATAGCTAAGTATGTACCGAGAGGGGGGAGTGGCTGGCAATTGTGCCAGCTATTGTGACATATGTCACTATATCTTGGCACAATAGCCAAGTGGCTGGCGATTGTGCCAACTATTGTGACATCTGTCACTATAGCTTGGCACAATAGCCAAGTGTGTACCGAGAGGAGTGGCTGGCGATTGTGCCAGCTATTGTGACATTTGTCACTATAGCTTGGCACAATAGCCAAGTGTGTACCGAGAGAGGGGAGTGGTTGGCGATTGTGCCAGCTAATGTGACATCTGTCACTATAGCTTGGGACAATAGCCTACGGGGGCAGATCACTTAAAAGCCTAGAATCCGATTTTTCTAATTCATTTTTCATCTTGGAGCTCTCTTGGGTGCGATTTTGAGAAGACACAAAGGTAGGGTTTCATCCCTTTTCATTTAATGCTCATAAGAGAGATCCTTATATGCATTTATGGGTTCTATATAGGTTGGTTGTGATTAAGGCTTCAAGTGCAAATCTATCTCTCTCTTTCAAGCTTTCATCATCTAGGGTTTGTGTCTACTTTCCCTAACAAGGTGAGTTCACCCACTATCCCTTCTACATTACATTAGGGTTCATATTCTCTAAATCCTCATCTATATTTCCAAGTATGTCATGTGATTGAACAACTTTTTGACCTATACTATGAGATTTGGGGATTTAGGGTTCTTTAACCCAAACCAAAAGACTCAACTTATAGTTTCACAACAAGATGTATAGACTATTGTTCTCCCCTACATATGTAGTAGTAAACCCTTATTTCATGGGATTTGGTGAACCCAATGTGAAACTAGGGTTTGGTATGATTTATGTAATAAATAAATTAATAGTGACTATGACCCTTGAAAGGGGTATGTATGGCATTATTATTGATGAGGTTATATTTATTAAGCCTTCTAAAAGTCGAGGGGCAAGATTCATGTTAGAAATCGTATGTATATGTATATATGATGTGGTTTTAAGGCTTACATACATGATTTATAATATGTGTAATGGCTTGTTTTGATAATTGGTCTTAGTGTAATGGATCCATAGGCACGGTGTTCTTAATGTCCCGTTTTGGATATTGGGTTCACCATTTTGGCACGGAATAGGCATCGGGCCACCATGATAAGTAAGGTGTGGGCCTATATGGTCAGACAACGTCTCATGGGCAGTAAGGTGTAATTCCCTTGTGCTAGAGTTCCCGTTTTGGAACTCTCAAGAATAGACCTAGAGGGGTTGACTTGATGTTTTCGAGCGATAGACTTAGAGGAGTTGAGCTCATTATGTGATTGGTGTTATTTGCACTATATTTACTCACTAATGGTTTATTTGATCTATTGATTTAGCTCATGGCAATATTCACCGCGTGACTTCAAATGGGTTTAGTACTTCTAAATTATTCGACTTGCTCTCACTAGGCTCTCGCCTAACACTTGTTTTTTGGTTGTCATATCTGGCAGGTAATCTTAGCGGTGGGATTCGTCGGGATTGAGGGGACAACCTCGGGGTCGTGAGTGGTCTTTTTGGGAGAATTAGTGACTGACATGATTGATCCTTTTGAAGATGCATTTTGGGAGAATAGTGACACCCGACTATAATCTTGTTGTTAGATTTAGATTAATAGGTTGTCGTTTATTCTTCATTATTCTTGGTTGTAAATGTCATACTCTTTCCCTGTTTTGGGATGAACACTCTTGGGTTTATTTGGTCATACCTTTATCATGCAGGTTTGATTAGTTCCCTATTTAGGGTGAACTGGTTTCCTCTATGTATAGACGTTATATTGCCGAATTTTCAATTTTTAATTTCACTTCAATTTTTAGGGTGTTACAGATGTTGTTATGAGTTTTATTGACCTAAAATGTTAGTAGGATAATAAATATGAACTATTTATGTGTTATGGAATTTGTGAAATCAAATGTATGGGATGGTCTACTTAGATTCATGTAAAAAAGTTAGATTTGGGGAACTTATGGTTCGATTATATTAAATATACTTGGGTAAAATGGTTTTATGTTAATATGTTCTAATATGGTGTAAAACGAGATTATATGGGAGGAAATGTTATACATACATGATAAATCTTGACTTGATGCTACATGAAAACCATTGTTAAGTCTAAATATTGTATCCAAGATTTAATAGGAAAGTCATAAATGTAAAAGTCAACATTGTCATTGTATTAGGATAGTCAAAGTTGTATTAGTTTCCTTAGTGATTAAGTCTTAGTTAATCTTGTGGTATAAATAGGCTTTTAGCCTTGTGGCTTTGTAAGGGAGTTGTAAGATTGCTAGAGTTGTAAGCACGTATTGTAATATCAGACTTGTGACTAATGGATTCAATATCTACTTTCTCTCTCTAGTTCTTGATCATATTATGAGAATTGCTTGATTGTTTTGGGAATTTATGTTTAACAATTGGTATCAGAGCTGAACCAAACTTTTCAGGAATGATTTGATCAAAGTTTGAATTGAAATATGGAGTTTTTAGATTGAAAATTTGATTTTCTGAAATTTTTTCAAGAACTCGTGTTTTTCACTGTTCATCCGAATTTTGTGTGAAAAATCGTTTTTAGTGCAAGAAAATGGATTCATTGGATTCGATTTGTGTTTAGGATTGATTCGTGTATTGATTACATCTTGTGATTCTAACTAATTCGATCTCAATTTCCGATTTTTGAAATTTTCTTGAAACTCTAGTTCGAACTCTGTTCTTGAATGAAAATGTGTGAATTGTTGTTTTTAATCGAAAATTGATTGTAAATTTGTGCTTAGTAGTGTTTTTCGATGATTCTGATAAGTTCTTGAGATCATTTTTGCAGATTTGAATCAATTTGGATCGAAATGTACAAGTCAGTTACAAGTATGCGCTAGATTCACAGGTTTGCGCGAGTTCATCTGGTTTGCGCTAGATTCATCGAGTGCCATCTACGTCATCACGAGAAGTTCAGACTTTGTTCTTAGTGTTCATCATGCAAACTTTAGTTTGCGTATCCTTCTGTTCACGAGAAGTGAACTTTGCGTTTCCAGGGCTTCACGCAAAGCTACATTTGCGTATCTAACCTTTCACGTAAAGCAAAGTTCACGCAATCATCGACTCACGCAAAGTCTCTCACGAGAAGTACACTTTGCGCTTCAAGGCTCTCACGCAAAGTCACGTTTGCGTTTTCAGTGGGTCACGCAAATCAAGTTTGCGCCACTGGTGTCTCGCGAGAACATTACTTTGCGCCTTGCACTTATAGCGAGAACCATACTTTACGTCTTCCACGGGTCACGAGAACTGTACTTTGCGTCACACGTTGATCAAGAGAAGTTTACTTTGCGCCATACATAGATCACGCAAAACTCGACTTTGCGCCATAAAAAGTGTTGTTAAATTTTTGATTTTTTACGAAAGATTTCAATTTGATCTGATTTTTGATTTTCTGATATAAAGTTTGGAACGATCATTTATATCAAGCTAATTTCTCGTTCAAAATGGGATATTTTGCAGATCTTGAAGAGAAGATTAGAAAGCTGGAATTAGAGAAAATTAATCTGGGTCATGCTGTTGACTTTCGTTCTCAAAAGTCAAAAGAGTATTTTGCTGAAATCATTTCATTGAAAGAAGAAATCAGTACTTTAAAGATAATCAATGAAGATCTTCTGAAAAGATCTTCTAGGTTGAATGATGAGAAGATAAAGGGATTGGAATCTGAGAATGCTGAGCTTAGAAAGAACTTATCTGATTTTGAAAAACAGCTTGCTGAAAATAAAGTTGATTTTGATACTGAAAAGAAAAAAATTTCAAAGAAGTTCTCAGATTTTTCAAAGAAATGTTTTGAAGAGAAGAAGTCAGTTGAGCTTAAATGCATAAAACTTTCTCAACAAATTTTCGATTTTGAGAAAGTACTTATTTTGGAAAGAGAGAAGTTTGCTCAAGAAAAGAAGGTCATAGAACAAAATAATGTGGGATTCTTCAAAGAACTATCTGGCCAGAGAAATGATTCAGAGAAAGGATTTGAAGAAGAACGATCCATCTTTGAGTCTGAAATCAAAAAGTTGACTTCAAAGTTATCTAAACTATCTGCTACTGCGCTGAAAGAGCAGAAAACGAAGTCTGAGTTCTCAAAGAAGATTGACCTGCTTGTGAAAGAAAGAGACAACTTTGCTTCAAAGATCAAAGAGCTTGAAAAGTCTGTTTCAAGTTCAAATCATAAATCTGCCTCTTCACAAAGGTCAGTTAAATCTTTTGATCAGATTCGTAGATCTAACATTTTCTATGATCGATATCTAGATGGTTCAGGTACATATCCGAGAAGAAGAAGTTACAAGAAAGAGGAAATGATCTGGATGAAGAAATCAGTCAAAGATGACAAGAAAGATGAGCTGAAAGGAAACACATCATGTGTACATGTTCATAAAGCAAAGAAGAACAAAGAGCATAAAGGTAAACCTGACCATATGTACTCAAAAGACCAATTACTCAGGTTTTTAGGTAATAAATTTTATTATTCTTACTGTTGTACACATGATCATATCCATAAGACTAGTGATCATTTCTGGTATGGTTCTTACTCTGTAACCCCCACACGAACTGCAACTAACATTTCTGGACCCAAATACCAGGGGCTACCAAAGAAGAAAACCGATTCTTTGTTGCATGCACCTCAAGTCAAGGGGGAGTAAGAAGACAATGGCTTTTGAACATAGCAGTTCAAAACCCGGACTTCAATGTCAAGATAATGGCTCTTGAGTAAATCAGCTCAAGACCCGGACTTCAATGTCAAGATTAAGGCTTTTGAACAAAGCAGTTCAAAACCCGGACTTCAAAGCTGAAAGACTATGGCTTCTAAGCACATCAGCTTAGGACACGTACCTCAACGATTAAAGACCTTTACTTATGTCATGATATGAGGATTGTACTCCAATACTCAAATGAGGAAATCAACCATCAAGGGGGAGTACTTTCTTTTCTGAAATATGCATTAGAGAGATATGACGGACTACATTCCCGAAGGAATTGTAGATCTCTATCCTGTACTTTTTCACTAATAAATCTTACTGATATGACGGACTATATTCCAGAAGGAATTGTGGATCTCTATCTTGTTTTCATTGATAAATCTACTGTTGCATAATTTATAGGGAGAGTAAAGGTGATGGCTTTTGATCAAATAACAAATTAGGATCCGTTTTTCAATCAGAGAAGGATATTCTGCTAATATCCAGGGGGAGCTTAAAAGATCTAAATCATTCTATCATGATTTGAGGGGGAGCTTAAAGGTAACTATCTTCTATCCTAGATCTCTGATTGTTTGAAAGAAAAACAACTTTCAAGCATGAAAAACAGGTTCTTAAATGTTCAAACCACTTCTCTATTCTCAAAATATTTCATGAATTCAGAAGTGAGCTTTTAAATGTTTTTCAAATTTTGAGCTTAATGTTTAACTGACCGTGTGTTTCCAAAGATCAATACTCATGTATTGTCTTTTCCATATACTGTAAAGTATTCACACACATCGGTTCAGTATTTCATTTGATTTGTTATTACCATGTCTCATATCGAACATATTTTTTTTATGGTAATACCCTCGTTTGCTTTCAAAGTTGTTGAGCATCATTCATCTTTTTCATATTTGTGCTTTCATTAATAAAGTGTTTATATTCGTTCATATAAACAAAATATCCAGTTCTTTGATACCCTAAACTTTTCATTTGATCTGCTTGATACATTGTCAGATTCTAAAAAACAATTCTTTTGATCTCATTTCATTCATTCAATATCATTGTTTTGAGAAATCTTCAAAGTTCAATTGCTCAAATTCCACGAGCATACATTTTGACAATGATATCATACATTTTGTGCTTAACTGTTAAAGTTAAACTGTTGAGCAATCATTTTTTTTAAGGAATTACATGGGATTCGTGTGTGAGCTTAAACAGAATTTCCATGGATTCACATAAACCTGTGTTTCCTACCCAGGAAGTTATCCTTGAGTGATTGAGGGGTGAGGGGTTGATACGAAATGTTTTCACACCTCTAAGACACGTGATAATTGAATCTCAAAGCAAGTATACAACGGGATTCAATATCGTCTTTTCAAGTAATAAAATGGTAAAATACCGAATATCGTCCCACAGAGATTGGTGTAAAAGCGTAATAAAAGTGTAGTAAAAGAAGAGATTTCAGATGGCGAATTTGAAGACTTTGTTTGAGTTGGTTAACAGTGATATGATTAACAAGATATATAAAGATAGAATGGGTGCAAGACTTAAAGTGAGGAGTAAACACAAATTCTGGAGGCCAATGCTATAGGAATGCTATAGCATTAGTTCATCAACAACAAGTTTCACCATGTACTTTAAAGAGGATCCTTCCGGATATCTACCATTGCACTTTTGTTTAGCCTTCAATCAACATATGCCTATGCAAATGTCCGGACCAGTGTGAGTGTCAAATGGTTTCTTTAAAGTATATGGAAAAACAAATGCCTTTGTTTAAAAATCACTCTTCCGAGTCGATTCCCATACATTCAAGTTGACGTGTTCTTAGTGGCTCATTCCTGAGTCCACTACACTTTAACACTTTGACTAGTGATCAACCCGTCAAGAATCAATCGGTTTGAAAAACAAAGATAGCAAGTTCCCTTGCTAGTAACTCTTCCAAGTATACTTCTCGTATCATTCAAACTGACGTGCTTTTTCATGGCTTATTCCTAAGTCCATGGCACTTTCACACTTTAAGAAGTGATCAATTCGTCAAGAAGTGCTTTTGGATTTATAAAACTTAAAATGACATAGTGGAACAATGTTATTGAAGAACAAAGTCCACTAGTTTTTGGTTTACAATCTCCCTTTTTGTCTCACACCCAAACTATAAAATTAGCTACTCATTACGTAATATAAATTGCAATAAAAGTAAATGACATAAATTAAAGACATAATGTAAATGACGGTATATAAATGACAGAAATTAAATGACGGAAATGTAAAACGCATAAAGTAAATATAATAAGTAAAGAAATATAAGGACAAGCAATTAATAATGATGAACACAAATTATAAAACTATGAAGACTTAATATTAAACTTTGTAGAGAGAATTTCAATGTAACAATTCTTTCCTTGGATGAATTACAACCCAAAAGATGATCCAAAACATGAGAATACATCACCAATTTATACCAATCCATGATGGCAAAATGGTAAAAATTGAAAACTTAAAATACTATATATAAGGACTACCAACTAAAGTTATACCCATGGTTTTGTCCAATCCACTTGTTTCTAAGTCCAGCCAACAAAAAAATATGATTTCTTCAAATAATACAAAGATTTGGAAAGAACAATAAGTCAAAGATTTCCTTTGCTTCCAAAAAGTGTTCTTTAATCTTCATATTCATTTCAGTCCCAATGCTCCAGCATTCAACCTGACATTACAATAAACACAAGATTTTAGGTCGTTTTACGCAAAATAGCAACAATTAGTTAACTACTATACTTAGTTCCATGTATGAGAGAAAATATAAAATAAGATAAGAAAATGACTCAATTATTCGGGATAAAGAAAATTTAAATCCTAAAAGAAAAGAAAATTACGCAATATGTATTGAAAATTCAATACATATCAGGGGTCAATATCAAAGAGTGGGGGAGATAACTCATCCGATTGAGTTTTTTCTCATTGCGTGGAGCGGAAAAATGAAAAAGAGAGTTTGGTTAGAAGTGAGATTTAAATGATAAAAAGAAAGAAGGTGTGAGAACAGAGTTAAAAGAATATCAGAACTCTGCACCAACCACTTTCTGTGTCGGGCAACCACATTTCTGATTGGTTCACATTCCTTGGTAACCATCATTGAAACAGGCAGTGAGCCCATGCCAACTCTTGCTATTACCCCACCAACCACTCATTTCTTTCTTAACAAAGAAATGTTTCATTATCTTTGGGGACGCAGCACATATGCTATCTAATCTTCACTCGGAAGATTTAGATATTGAAAAAGAAGGAAAGTTGCCCCACCTTCGCACCTCTTTCATGCACATTGAGTCCGTGTAATATTTGTTGTTGTCTCAACAGTTTACACAATTTGAGCCTTATGAAACACAATCATTGTGCTAAAATTCTTTCATACACAAGCACGAGCACACATAAAATTTGTTTTTCTGTCAGAACATTCATAAATAAACCTTGTGTTTTTCAATGATTGAATGGAAGTCCTGGGGAGTCATCATCAATCCAGCTCCTTAAATTGTACATTCGTTGTACACAGTAACTTTGTGTTACTGACATGCATTCCTAACTGTTTCATTTGTTGATTCAGGGTTATACTGTTCATTATGTCTGAATTTGAAAAGATTCGGATATATACATTTCATGAATTGACGGCTAATCAGATCAAAGGGAGGCGAATGTCAAATCATTGAAAGGGGAGATTGTTTCAAAAGGGGGTGATCAAAGACTGTGTCGAAATTGATGAAGTTTTGATGATCTTGTTGCTCTCAATCATCAAAAAGGGGGAGAATTTTCCAAAGTTCAATTTCAAAGCTATGAAGAGTTGTTAAAGTGAAAAATGCTTCCGCTATTTTAAAGACAAAAGATTCTGAAGAAAGTTTGTTCAAAGATAAATCAAGATGATTTGTAAAAGTTTGGTTTTCTAAAGACAGTCCAGAGATCAAAGTGATGAAGATACAATTTTGCTCAGAGATGAAAGAAATTTCAGAGATAAAGTTTTCAAAGTTGTTTCATTGTTCGAAGAACAGTTGTTTCAAAGTTGTCAAAGTTTTTCAAAAGTTTCAAGATTTCAGATTCGCGTTCAAGGCATGTTGACTTTCAATGCTACAAAGTACAAAAGACTTTTCAAGATTCTTCAAAGGCTGAAAGAGTAAAGACTGTGAAAGCTTCAAAGTTCAAAGTTAAACAGACAAAAGCTGAAGAATCAAGTGCTAAAGATCTGTATTAAATTTTTATTAAATCTTGAATACAAAGGGGGATATTGTTAAGTCTAAATATTGTATCCAAGATTTAATAGGAAAGTCATAAATGTAAAAGTCAACATTGTCATTGTATTAGGATAGTCAAAGTTGTATTAGTTTCCTTAGTGATTAAGTCTTAGTTAATCTTGTGGTATAAATAGGCTTTTAGCCTTGTGGCTTTGTAAGGGAGTTGTAAGAATGCTACAGTTGTAAGCACGTATTGTAATATCAGACTTATGACTAATGGATTCAAGATCTACTTTCTCTCTCTAGTTCTTGATCATATTATGAGAATTGCTTGATTGTTTTGGGAATTTATGTTTAACAACCATGTATTGGAATTTATAGTCAATCTTTGACTTGTTATGTCGGTGAATCATGACAGTTTGGAATGGTGAGGTCCCAAGGTAAAGATCCATGAATAGGGTTGAACTTGGTGACTCTTTGGGGTAAAGATTCATGAATAGAGTTGAACCCATATTTACGTTGAACTAAAGATTCATGAATAGAGTTGATGTTCTAACGGCTAAAGATTCATGAATAGAGTTGATGCCGGTAAATAACCATTTCAACTAGATGCTCCACATGGGTTGTGGCCTACTTTTGTGTTCCGCCGCTACCTATGGTGGAACGGGTCTCCCCCGTCTCGCATAAGGTTCAAGCATTTGAAGATTTGTTGATTTATTGTCACTCTAATTATTATTAATTGTTCATCGAAATATTACACCTTATTGCACATATATCTTGGATGTACTCACTAGGCTCCAAGCCTAACACTTGTTTGTTTGGTGTTCATATCAGGTTCCTTTAGTGGTCGGGTGGCGAAGCCTTGAGCGAAGTGTTGGGTCAACCTTTTGGGAAATTAGCCTTGACAAGATATAGAGCGTGCATCACACTTACCGATATTTTGGGAATGATGACGATACCCAATTATAATCTAAACTAGTATTACTTTAGATTAAGTAGGTTGTAGGCCCTCGTTTCATTATTTATTCAGATTTGTAAACGCTTATAATCTCCCCTTTGGGATGATGTCATTGTGAAATTTCATTCCACATTAACTGTTCCAGGTTTAAATTATCCTCGCTTTATAAACGCCATATTGCAAAATTTCAAGTTTTAAATTGCCCCCAATTTTAGGGTGTTACAAGCTTTTTTCCACTTAGTAACTCGCCAAACATAACCATCCAACGATCCCGGGTTCTAGTTAGCTTACACGAGTGTGCATTCCACGCCTCCTAACTCATGTTATAGCTTAGCTACCAACCCCATTATTATCTTGTGAATCCAATTACATAAAATGAACCGATGATTTCACTAAAATCACCAACATAAGGCAAAAAGACCGGCCATTACAGTGTTTGTGTGTTTGCTTTTGCTTTTGCTTGTAGGGGGTGGGGGAAGGCTTGTCGGGAACGTGCAGATTTGTGGTGTATCTGTCGTCTTTGTGTGTTTTCTTGCCGGAGAAGGCAAAGTTGGTTTTGGGTTGCGAAGGAAAGACTGTCACATGTGTGTGTGTGTATATATATATATATATATATATATATAGAGAGAGAGAGAGAGAGAGAGAGAGAGAGGTGGTTTCAATTGGAAACCATATTAGATTGGATACTTTAGAAACCGTCAATTTCATTGGTTAAATTAATGAAATTGGTTCATAAAGTTGTTTTATATGATCAAGTTGTTTCATATAATTCTTTTATTAATGAAATTGTTTCATATATTTGTGTTTTTTTATGTAGTTTCATCTATTTTTCTCATTCTGATGAAATTGTTTCATGTATTTTCGCAGTCTAATGAAAAATTTTCATTTTTACATAAAAAACACAAATATATGCAACAATTTCATCAATAAAAGAATTATATGAAACAATTTCATCAAATTAAACAATTTCATTGACTTAACCAATGAAATCGAGGGTTTCTACGGTTTTCAAAATTAGAGTGGTTTCTATTTGATTGTTTCTCTCTCTCTCTCTCTCTCTCTCTATATATATATATATGTATATGTGTGTGTGAGTCTGAGTGTATATATATAATATTTTACACAAATATGATAATACAATAATAATCATATTAATACAATAATATAATATTTTTTTAATTTATAATAAAAAACAAACAAAGAGATAAATTGACCAATTTGCCCCTAAGTTAACGAATTGGTTTTAACGGTGTTAGTGATAGGGAGCCGGGTTGAAATGAAATGCAAACCACAAGGACGCTCAGTGTACTTATTTTGAAATAGGGACCATATCCAATTTCTAAAGAAACCACAAGGACCAACGGTGTAATTTATTCTAACCATTAAAACAAACTTTTTTAAATCTTTAAATTTTTTTAAAATAGTATAGTTGTTAGAGATGCTCTTAGTAACTACAAAACCTAGAATACTTTTAACCTTGATTCCTTTTTTCGCCATAAAATTCAGAAAAACAAAAGATTGGTTGTACATCCATAATTTAAATTTAAGAAAAGTATCTGCACAATAAAAAATAAAGACTTGTTTAGGGACGGATCACGGTAGGGGCTATGGGCGGCCATGGCCCCCCTGCTTTTTTAATGTTTAGTAGACTTGATTTTGTAAACAAATGAACTTTTATTTGTTTTTTTACTTGGCCCCTACACCTTCCAAGTCCTCCTTTATAGTTTCTTTTCAATGCCATTTGTTATGGATGGTTTAGCAAGAGTAATGAAGAAAATTACTAGAGTAAAATTGTACAAAAATGAAATAAATTTAAAGCTTTAAAGTTTATATATGGAAGTGTGTTGCTTTTACATGGATTGGTCAAGAAGATGACCCAATTCATATTGGGTATTTAAAGACATTTATGAAAAGTTGTAACTTTCTCCCTTGAGTTTCTAATTTAGCTTCTTACTATCATTTCTTTATTAAAGGTTCTAAAATTCATATTTTGACCACTGGAGTTAAAAAAGAGTGTAAAATAATTTCTTTTTTGCTATTGTCTAAATATCACAAATTTACCAATTAAACCCATAAAAGATTAATTGGATTCCTATTTGCAACAATTCACTTACAAATATAAAAAAATCATATTAAAATGTCAAAATATTTGATTTTTTAGCTAGTGTTCATTGTTTATTCTTAAATTCATTTAAGGCTTCTTTAAATTTTTCCGTGAATAGAGGCTTAAGACTCATTTAGATTTTACAAGGATTTGAGATATTATTTTTGTGTTAGTGATATAGTCATTTAGATTAGTTATTCTTTATTTAATTTTACTCTTAGATTATTAAGTGGTAATTTAACAAATTCTTTAAAAATAAAAGATGATTAGTTTTTAGTTACTCGGTTTGATTCATTGAAAGGGCAATTGTTGAAAAGATTAGTTTGGAGAATATTGTGTAAGACTCAAAGCTCCAAAGATGAATGACGTTTAAAATTTTCATATTTTTTGTCTTGTTTTAGAGTTTTAATATGCTATAAATTTAAATAGTGTAATTTTTTATGTCATACACATATACAGGGAGTTTCAAATACAAACAATGTAATTATTACAAACTCTATATATAATAGTGTATTTAGTTTGTAAGGTTTGTAATAGTTAAATGATTTGTATTTGAACCTCTCTCTATATGTATAAGTATATTACATTAAATCAACTTAGACTCGTGTGCATGTGACACATAAAAATTTTTGGCTTGGATCCCAAGGTCAAAAGGCTTGTATTCCGCTCCTAGACATGTTTACTTTTTACATTGTAATCAAGAGAAATACCCATTTTTATTAGAAGTTTAATATAATATCATGTAAAATTATCGTAAAACCTATGAACATAATTTTATATTATGGGAAGGCATCTTACCAATAACTTTCCAATACACATTCCATAAAATATAACGTAACAGTCACATAATATAAAATTACATTCACTATTTATCATGATTCTCATGAAAATATACATGATCCCAAGTCTATTTAACAAGGATAATAATTCTATATGGTTTACTATTATTTATATAGTTCATAAATAAGAAATACAATTACATTTTTCCTAATTTACAAGCTACAACAGTTATTCTGCATCTTTTTGGCAACCCAAAGTTCACAACTCCTGCAATGACCAAAAGTGAAATAAAAAATAAATAACCAATATTTTCTTTAATCCAATTCCACTTCATACATCTTTTCATTAAATATGTCCTATTTATAAGATGTGAAAAAAATAAAAATAAAAATAAACGATGGGATAATTGTTTGAAACCCACCAAACAGAGAAGAAAAGATGAAAAAAATGTGAAACCCACCAAATTATATAAATCCAAATCAAAGTACAAGTTTTTTTAGCATCAGGTACAAGTCGCTAAAACAATATTGATCTGGGTTTATGAAGAAAGAAATTCACCAAAAATCAGAATGCATCCTGGTGAGTTTATAACAAAAGAGGATCTAACCTTAAGAATCTTGTTAAAATGGTTGAGTTATTGCTACATCATATCATGTTTCATGTGTCCCACAAAATCTTGATAACATAAGTTGCTTTCCCCTAACTATGAGTGCAAAAATGCCATAGGCAGGGAGATGAATCAATCCCACTCCTAAATACCTGCAAATCATCACATATCTTACATAAATAGTTGTACACAGTGAAAAAAATATATGTTATCTAGCTTCATGATTCTATCAAATTATGACTCACAAATATGAAATGTTCGTTATTAAAAGTTCGTGACAGAATGGCAGATACCCAGAAGTTGGGTGGAAACCGATAATGTATCATAGATAATTTCAGTATTGGGATGTGCCAAGACAAATGCTAAATTTCATTTTTTGAAAAAATTGCGATCCAAAATCATCTCTTTGTTCATTAGTAATCATTTCGAAATATATTGATAGCTTTGATTTCAATCTTCAAGATTCAGTATTTATATTGACTAATAGTCAAACATGGCATAATAAAAACTGTATTTACTTTGAGATAGTGTTGTATGTCATTCCCCCCTTTATCCAAAAAAAAAAAAAACCTTAAGAGAGAAGGCATACAACAATGGAAGAACAAATTCAGAGAAACATACCAAATGGGAGCATATGGAGATGATAAATCAAGGAAGGGATATGGCCACCTGCAACATCAAAAACCATCTAAATGTATAAATAAGCACATGCTATTTATAAATTAGGTACCCTTGTAAATTAAGCACTCTTTGATGAATGAATTACAAGTGTTTTTTCAAGTAGTTTAAATCCATAGTTTATTTGAAAGAAGGAATTATTGTGACAGTTTCCCCATGAGGTACAATGATCATTGTAATATATAAAAGCAAGATCTCAGCTTACCACATCGATACACAAGCATGGACGATCCACTGGAAAATGACAAATACACATGTCCAAAGAACAAAGTATGCCAAACGAAAGAAAGGGAACCGCTGATTAAAAAAAATTCAAGTTAGCCAAGTCAAAAAGCATAGAACTTGCAATAAGAAAAGCTCATGAACACAAAAAATACAGCAATAGAGATGGGATACAACTCTGTAGCAAGCAACTTACCAGGCGATTCAGAGCCACATCGACAAGGAGGAGAACGGCGTTGACAGAATGCATGCTAACATCCAACTGTGTTGGAAAGGACAAAAGTACCCTCAAAAATGATATAAAAAGAAAAGAGGGAATCAATGTACAACTCTCTATCTCTAGGGGTAGATGTATGCTCTCCATACATCATACCCTCCCCGGGCCGTACCTTATGGTGGGATATACCTGGTACGTTTGGTTTACTTTGGTTTTTAAGGAATCAATATATAAGCTCATAAGAAATGAATTGATATCTTTAACGTGAAGCCTAAATGCAAAAAAGAACGCAAAAACTTACAAAATTTAAACTGTAGGATGCAGGAGTAAGAAATGGATATATTATGAACCAAAACACAGTATCAGTGAGTCCGACCGCACCTGCAGATATCTGTGTATTAAGAGAGAGAGAGAGAGAGAGAGAGAGAGAGAGAGGATTATAACGGAAGTCCGATGAAAATAACACTAATTGAAACGCTATACTTGAAAAACTAACCTGGAAGACTATTTGAAAGAAATATCCCCATATACCAGCAGTCTTTCTAACATGTGTTTCATCCTCTGAAGGAGCCATGTAAGTGCCTCGTTCTGTGTCTAAAACGGCATGATTGATATTAGCATCACCAACTCCATTCCAATATTGGTAGCACCCATAGATGGAGAGTGAAGAAGCAAGCTACAGAGAGTAGATGGAACACGAGCACGAAAACAGATTCAGAATCAAAGGAAACCGACAAGGATAACAGATAAATCTCATAGCACAGTATGATTTGTTTCTTACTGTAGTTGGAGAACTGGATCAAATGGCATTTTTCGTCTATTGTAAAAGATAAAGCAATGTAATACAACTCAATCAGTCAAAAAAGTTTCAGGAGAGTGCTGAAAATATATGCAGAAAAGTTTCATTTTTATTGATTTTTTTAGCCTTCTTAAAAAAACATGTTTACTACAACATATGAGTATAATAAGCAACATTTCATACCCCAAAATAGAAAGTGACCAAAGCAAATGTCCACCTGTTCATCACCAGAAACATCACAAAAGAAAAGGATCTATGAGAAAAAAAATGTTTGAATTCAACATCATAAGATCACTTTGTAGGCCGTGTGTGAATCGAAAATGAAACATAAAGGGTATGAAAGAACTTACTGGGTGTAAAAGAAAAGTATGTCGGCTCCATCAAGAATCAGGTTAGCAATAAGCAAAGCCAACATCAAACCAAATGCAATTAATCTGTAAACAAGTAGCCAAGCAGGATGGAGTGCTTTCAAAGAGGTCCTCCAAGTTTCATCCTCATACAAAATCCCAATGGGTTTCACATCATGCTCGCGGTCTTTTCTACGACTTGTTTTTTTGTTGAACACTTCGTATTTGATTATTAAGATCGTTGCTGCTATCATAGCAATCAATATCCATAATGCACAGAGGAAGAACCTCCAGTTCAACCAATAACCCGGAGCTGTTGTATCATCAGCCATCAATGGTCCCAATTTACTTGCAGCTCCTATTTGCAAACCTTCACTGTTATATCTTTTAGCTTGGAGCTAGGTGTAACATGATTACAGATGAAGCATTCCCAAATTTGTTCCATTAAACTGATATTATAAACTTGAAATTTATTTCCCCAAATTTGGTAAATTTCATTAGATGACATGATTAAACAGCCAAATCTAATTCGAGTACGATGGAACTGGGACATCAAATGATCATCAGAGAATGAAAAAATAAATCAAATTTAACAGACAAAAGCACACATCCTGTCCAAAACAGAATATAATGTTTGTTGCAACATATGTTTTAAGAAAATCAAATTTAACAAACAAATGCTATAAATATTTGGCAATGATTACCACAGACAACCAGGAAAAAATAATTACAAAACTTGTACAAACAGGAACCTTGCATCTATTTTGGGTAACAATAACCAGAAACATTGAATTAGGTTTGCAGTGTTTTGACAAAAGTGATTGCGATGATTTTTATGCTTTTTGAAAGTCAAAATAAGAAGGAAGATCGCTCCAGAAAAGGATAAATGTCAAATTGCCATGATTACATGACTATGATTCTTCAAGTATATCAATAATCTGATGGAGAATCCAGGTAGCTGGAAGTAGGACAAAACCTTTGACAACAATGGCTGAATTAACACAAAAGTTAGAAGTGCATGCTTGTGAAGTTAAATAACAACGCGTCAACGCCATGAAGTTCGGGATCGGAAGTGGTTCACAGATGAATGAATTGAAGAATATGAAGCTAAATAATTAATAGTTGTGGAGTTACCTGTGTCAATTGATGACTATGAGTCTGAATTTTTTGGTGTGATCAGGAAGATGCAAAAAGATTTATTAGGGTTTCGAATGAAAACTGGAATTAACAAGGAAGAAGAAAACAAGTAGAATTGAGCGGAGGAGCACCAACCGCAACCTCAGCCTATTGCTGTTCATTAATGTTGACATCTTCACCGTTGTATGTAGTGTCGTCAAACACCATCTTCAACACCTATGCTAAAATAAAAATAAAAATAAAAGGTGAGATTTTAGCAAATTTTTGCTCCAACAGTTCTCTGCTATATCATATGTTAAAATAAAGAAAATAGGAGAAAGAAGATAAAAATCTCCAAATTTGAAGAAATTTCTAAAACCTGATATTGAAGAGAGAAAAATAATATTTAATTATTTTCCACCAATATGAAACATTGAAGTTGTGTTTTTAGAAGAGAGATATAATATTTTATTAATATAATTGATGATAGAATTGTTAAAATATAGTAGCTGTTGGAGTTAATTGTATTTTTTTTTAGAGATTTCAACTTTTTATACTCTATTCTAGAAAAATTATAGCATAGTTGTTGGAGATGCTCTAAAGTCTATTGTTTGGTATCAATTCGACCCATAAAACATAATTTTAGTTCATAAAAGTATCTCTCAAAAATAATTATCACAAGAGATAGATATTTTTATATTATCTATACTATATTATAAAGCAAGAATAAAACACTCTTAAATATAAATTATTAGGCATAAGGTACCATCATTTTATGCAAGATTTTAAAAATCTCTTAATTTACAAGTATCAAAACACAATATACATATTACTAGTGCAGATTTCTAACACCCACCAATTTGGTATGTGCAGAGGATTCCTTTTATGCATACCTTTCCATGTATCATTATTAATTAATATATTATCTGACTATAAATTTGTTTTAATTATATTATTAAATATGTAATTGGTTATTTTTTTTAAATGTCATTAAAATTTATAAGATAATCATTGAATTCTAACAAAATACTTATGGGGTGTTTGGTTGGGGGTATTGAGAGGTAAGGAATGAGAATGGTAATGAAAACTGTTGTTTGGTTTGATATAATATAATGGATACATTACCCTAAACCCATTAATTTCCATTCCTGACCAAATTGGGGGGAATGAAAATTTTATTACCGCTCAATCATTTTTTTCTCATGCGTTCCTTCATTTGTCGATGTTGAATGTAAATTATTTTTTATTTTCACGATGGATGTCATATATTTGTATTAAAAATATTATATAAAACATTTTTTTATTAATTACATTGGTTTAACCAAACAGCATCAATGCAATGCCCATTCCTATTCCCATTCTTCTGCATTCCCATTTTCATTTTCATTCTCATTCCTAATAATGAACCAAACGCCCCCTTAATTTTTTTATATAAAAAACATTATATTATTAAGCTTCAATTAAACAAATTTATAAAAAAACATTATCACTTTCTCAAAACCATCCAAAATCGTACTGTAAATCGACAAAAAAATAAAATGAAACATTAAAATCGTGATGTATCTCGCTGCATTGCACGAGTATGTTTCTAATATTTTATTAATAAGAAATCCAAAAATGATATTAGGAGCAAATAATATTTTATTAAATATAAAGAATATTTTAATAATATGATATAATTTTTAAAATGAAAAATCTATTGAAATTGAATGCAATTATTTTAGAGATTTTAGATTTTCATTCTCCACTTTTTAGATTTTATAAAAAAACTGTTAGAGATACCCTAACCCTTTTTGACAATTAACCCATAAACTAAACATCTTATCATAAGAATTTCCCTTTCATATATCAGTTTTTTTTAATATTAATTTATAATTTTTATTTTGCTATTATTTTAATTATTTGTTTTTTAACCATATATTAATAATCTCATGTTAACCGAACTTAATTTTCAACTCAAAAGATATGTGGATTTATTTTGGTTTTCTTTGTTTTTTTTTTTAACTTGAGATTTTTTTAATGCTAATTGTTGTTTCGTGAATTTAATAGTTCTTAAATAAATATAAAGATTTTAATTTAATATGTAATTTATTTTAAGAAATTTGATTTATAATTGAATACTAGAAGCGTACTCGCGCGATGCAGCGAAATACATCACGATTTTAATGTTTTATTTTATTTTATTGTCCAGTTACAGTACGATTTTGGATGATTTTGAGAAAGTGATAATGTTTTTTTTATAAATTTTTTTAATTTATGCTTATAATATAATGTTTTTTATATAAAAAAATTAAGTATTTTGTTAGATATTAATGATTATCTTATATATTTTAATGACATCTAGAAAAATAATCAATTACATATTTAATAATATAATTAAAACAAATTTATAATAATATAATATATTAACTAATAATGATACATGAAAAGGTCTACATAAAAGGAATGCAGCGAGATACATCACGATTTTAATGTTTATTTTTATTTTTTGTTTTTTATTGATTTACAGTATGATTTTGGATGGTTTTTATTGAGTGATAATGGTTTTTTTATATATAAATTTGTTTAATTTAGGCTTAACAATATAATGTTTTTTATATAAAAAAAATTAAGTAGTTTGTTAAAATTCATTAATTATCTTATATATTTTAAATTTTTTATATTTAAATTGAGATGTTTATTCTGTTTTGATTATGTTTATCAGAATTCAAATTTCATAATTTTAAGATTTGGGGATTAGAGATAAGGATTTTGGAGGATAAAGATGAAATTTATTAATTAGGGTTAAAAGCATTTAAAAGTAGTACATATTGCTTCATTAATTGTTTTTTAAAAGATTTTAAGTAGATTAACATTAAATAATAGTACATAATGCTTAATGCATCACGATTTTAATGTTTATTTTTATTTTTTGTTTTTTTACAGTACGATTTTGAATGGTTTTTATTGAGTGATAATGGTTTTTTATATATAAATTTGTTTAATTTAGGCTTAACAATATAATGTTTTTTATATAAAAAAATTAAGTAGTTTGTTAAAATTCATTAATTATCTTATATATTTTAAATTTTTTATATTTAAATTGAGATGTTTATTTTGTTTTGATTATGTTTATCAGAATTCAAATTTCATTATTTTAGGGTTTGGGGATTAGAGATAAGGATTTTGGGGGATAAGGATGAAATATATTAATTAGGGTTAAAAGTTTTACAGGTAGTACATTAGGCTTTAGTAGTTATTTTTAAGAGATTTTAAGTAGATAACTTTAAATGATAGTACATAAAGTTTAGTGAGTTGTAATTAAGAGTTTTTTATGTCATCTTTAATTCTTTATAATATAGTATAGATTAAATTTTTTATATTTAAATTGAGATGTTTATCCTGTTTTGATTATGTTTATCAGAATTCAAATTTCATAATTTTAGGGTTTGGGGATTAGAGATAAGAATTTTTGGGGATAAGGATAAAATATATTAATTAGGGTTAAAAGTTTTACATGTAGTACATTATGCTTTAGTAGTTATTTTTAAGAGATTTTAAGTAGATAGCTTTAAATGATAGTACATAAAGTTTAATGAGTTGTAATTAAGAGTTTTTTATGTCATCTTTATAATATAGTATAGATAGAGTAAATTACGGATTTGGTCCCTGTGGTTTTCTGAAATTTTGGATTGGGTCCCCCATAGGAATTAATTACAAACCAGATCACTATGGTTTGGTTTTTGTTTCAGATCAGATCCCTCTATCTTAACCCTGGTTAACCATGAGCATTAAACTCCTCACATGCTCTACACGTGAGGGCTATTTATGTAATTTAAAAATCCCTTATTTTTAATACTTTTCTTTTTTTATAACTCCAAAAATCGATAACAGACACCCCTTACATCTCGAATTCGAACTCGTTGGCTTTTCAGGTGGAAGCAAACGAAAACTAGGTTTATTGTTCAGTAGCATATTTCGTTTCAGGGTCGATTTGGATGTATATGGTTGATTACTCTCTCAGACTTCGATTTGGATTTCAATTTCTGATGAATGTATATGGTTTCGATTTGGATTTCAATTTCTGATTAATGTATATGGTTGTCTAGGTAAACTTCGATTGCGATTCTGATTTTGATTTCAGTAGCAGATTTCGAGTTCAACTTCAGGGTCGATTTGGATTTGGGTTGTCAAGGTAAACTTCGATTTTAATTCTGATTTTGATTTCAGTAGCAGATTTCGAGTTCACTACCAGGGCCGATTTGGATTTGGGTTGTAGGTAAACTTCGATTTTAATTCTGATTTTGATTTCAGTAGCAGATTTCGAGTTCACTTTTAGGGCTGATTTGGATTTGGATTTCAATCTCGATGTCGATTTGTCTCCCTCTGTTAATTTAGTTTGAAACGAAGGGGAATCCCCATACTTTTTTCAGTTTTTATTTTGGTTATAGGGTACTGAATCAAGATATTTTGTTTCAATTTTGTTTATTTTTTTCATTTTTGATTTCAATTTACTTTGCCACTGGATCAACTTCAAATCTTCTGTATAGAAACTTGATTGAGAAAATTTGGTTTCAATAACCAGATTAGATACATCTCAGGCATCTTTGATATGGCTCTTAAGCTATGTAGCCAACGATGATCACAATACTGAGCTTAGACATGATCCAATTGCGATGCACTCAACCCAAAACCAGATTACTCGAGCTTAATGCTTTTTTTATTTAATTGTTTCTTATATCCAGGGTTGCACATATGTTGCATCATCATTCCATTGATCTTTGCAAGAGCTTCCCTACTCAAAGAGGCACATAAGACATCCACAAAACCATTTACTGTTGTAGAGGTAGAAAAACAAACATGGACCCAGGATTAGCATTTGACTCCTTCCACATCCTGGCAATTGCCAAAGCGGCTTCTTCACATTCTTTTAGATCTTCTGAAGTGCATAGACATGGTATAAAAGGTTTTAAGCCACTAATAATGGCTTCAACTGCAGCTTGAGATATCACACTGGTTGGTAATGTTGCGACTGTAGCTTGCATGAATCTTCTTGGCTTGATTTGTTAATTGTTATCATTGAAGTGCAGGTTATGACTCAGTTGGACAAGCAGTCTTATGATGGAACTAACAAAATTGTACAATTACTTGAAGATTCTTTGAGGATGGAGTTATGAGAAACAATTATGGATTGAAGGTGAAGCTTGCATGGGCCACTCAGAAGTTGTTAGAAGATGAAGTTATCGTGGCATTTTACTGGAAGAACTTGGAACATCCAAGAAAGAACTTGAAGCATCAATCAAAAGAATGAAGAATTTCTTTGGGAATGGGAATTATGTAATGTTGGGATTTATGAAATGTTTGTTATTTTTTGATTACACGTACATGACAATCTTTGGGAATTATGTATTGTTGTTATTTCTTTAATGAAAATTCTTAGTTTGTTCAATGTGGAGTTACGAAATCCTATTGGGATTTATCTATTGTTGGAACCTGTTTTTGCACTTGTTTCATTTAACACATGCACCATTGTTGGAACCTATTTTTGCACTTGTTTCATTTAACACACGCACCATCTGGTAAGAACCCACATGCACCTATAGGGTGGTGAGAGCAATATGTGTTTTAACACAGATCTGCACCTGTTTTTGAACCTGTATTGTTGGAAAAAACACCTGTATTGTTGGACCTGTTTTTGAACTTGTTCCATTTAACACGGATCTGCACCTGTTAATTCCATTTAACACATGGATTATGGTGAGAGGAAGTCCTATCAACAGTTTCAACTGAAAATGGATTCTGGTGAGAGGAAGTCCTATCAACTTGTAAATCAAGATTTCTTGGGCCAATATCTGCAATGCCACTTGCACCATGATCTGATGGGATTTTGTACTTTTGCTTACCTTGTGTATATGAGGGTTGTTCGTTAGGAAACAAGGGTGACACTTTATGACTTTGTGAATTATCCTTGCAAAGACAACAATCAAAGTGTTCAAAACATTTGCAAGCTTGTTGTTCAGAGTTAGAAAGATCTTCCATCAATGACTCTTCTTGGGCATGAATTTTGGCATTCTGAATTTTGCCTTCTACTTTCAATTGTTGAGCAAAATTAGTATCGATTCCAGCATGCTGATTGTCAGGGATCTCATCAGAATCCTATCAACAGTCTCCTATCAACAGTTAAATTATCAGTTAAAGAACTTATCTGAATCACCATCCGATTATCAGTTAAATTATCTGAATCACCATCCGATTGTCAGGGCTCTGATTGTTAGGACTTCCTCTCACCATAATCCTATCAACAGTCTCAATTATCAGTTAAAGAAGTATCAACTATGAACTAAATCCAAAACATAAATCTGTTTTACAAACCAAAAACACAAATGAACTAAATCCAAAACACAAATCTGTTTTACAAACCAAAAACACAAATGAACTAAATCCAAAACAAAACCTATATACTTAGAACATAAAACCAAAAGCAAAACCAAACCTGTCTAAATCTTAGAACACAAACCAAAACACAAATGAACTAAATCCAAAACCAAACATGTTTACTTAGAACATAAAACCAAAACATAAATGAACTAAAACCAAAACCAAACCTGTCTAAATCTGTCCAAAGCACAATAGGAACAAAGATGAATGAACCCAACAAAAATAGTTTGAAAACTACAACCAAACATGTCTAAACCTGACTGCCAATTGTCTGTCCTTTACATGTTCTTGAATTGTGCCCCTGTTTATTGCACTTGGCACATGTAACAGTCTTCCCAACCCTCCTAAGTTGTGTCTTGGTTGCTTTGACAGTCTTTTCAGCCAACTCGTCCATAGCCTTCCTTCTTCTTTTCTTGGGCCTGCCTACTTGAGTATGGTGTGTAGGTGGGGTCAATGCCATTGTACAAACAGACTTGGGCTACAACCTTCTTCCATTTGTTGGAAAAATCTTGAAAGCATACATAGCCTTCCAAGTATCTAGCCAATAGGTGCGGTCAACCCACTTCTCTGGTAAGCCTACATTTATCCCATTCAATGCCATGTTCCAAATAGTTGCAACTGCATGCTTACAAGGCATTCCGGTCATCTCTAAGACATTCAAAAAACCAAGCCCATGAGCTTGTTGTTTCAGCTTCAACAATTGCGTACCCCAACGGATATATACCATGGTTACTGTCAATGCCAACTGCGGTTAGGACTTGACCCGGGAAAGGTCCTTTCATGAAGCTTCCATCAAGGCCCAAAAAGTCTCTACCACCTGCCATAAAACCCTTTTTCAATGCTCCCAAGCAAACATAAATCCTTCTAAACTTTCTCGTTTCATTGTTCGGATTAAGATCAATTTCTACATCCAACTTCACTGTAGTGTCTGGGTTTGTTCTTTGTAGCTCTAAGATGTAATCCCTCAACACACTATACTGCTCTACATAGTCTCCCATAAGCTTCTTGAGTGCCAATTTTTTTGCCCTAAAAGACTTCATCTTTGAAACTTTAATTGAATATTTCTGTTCCAAGTTAACTTGCAAAGCCTTCACAGGGATATCTGGGTTTGCAACTAGTGTGTCTGAAATCTGTTGAGATAAGAAAGATGTTGTACAGGCGGTAACTTCTCTTGAACGAAGACATTTATGAGTTTCTACATACGTTTTAACCATCCATGTATCATCGTATTTACTTGTGGATATGTGCAAAACCCATGGGCAACATGGCTTACTTGCCTTGACCTCTTTACCCTTGCTTGAACCAACTACTTCTTCTTTTAATTCTGGAATATTTCCTTTACATACAACCCTTATTCTACGAAGATCGTTCTTCACCACCACAATTTCCCTCCTAGTCTCAATGGCATGTTGGTCAATCATCATCTTTATTCCTTCTTTACTACCAAACACCTGGCCAACATAAAACTTAACACGCTTTTCAAGTCCTGTGTTAGGTCGGTTTTCCTTTCTTAGCTTTTTTAGGTATTTATGTTTTTTGATCTCAAAATCAGACTCATCGGTATTGCTTTCAAAACTCTAGTAATGCATCATCATCACTCTCTTCATTTACCTCACTGCTAACTACACCATCATCTATTACATTTTGATCATCAAGTATAAACGCACCACTATCATTTTCTTCATTTACCTCATCGTCATGATGTCCCATTGTTTCATCAAATAGATTAAAGTCATCAAGTAGATCAAAATCTCCAACATCTTGATTTTTATCAACCCATTCAAGAAGCATCCCCCTATTTAGCTCAGGACTCACGTCAGTGTAAACCTCTATTATTTTGCACTCGGGAGCATAATTTTAAAAATTCAACACATCAACATCATTACCTAAACATTGTAGGCCAAAATCCAAGTCTTTGCCTGGAATTTTAAAATGACAAACGGTAGATGCATAAACTTTTATACCTATTTCTTTCATCATAGCTCTCAACTCTTGTACTGAAAACTCCTCAGTGTCAACTAAATCAACAAATTGATAATTACCATTTACGTACTCCCTACCAGGACAAGTCATGAAAACACCTCCATGATAAATCTTCAATGTAATCAATGTCGGATAATCATCTGGGAAAAAACAATGAAACCTATCATTAGATCAAAATCAATGAAAAAAAGCCAAATGAAAAACTTTTAAGTGAAATCTTATAATTCGAATAAAACCAATGAAAAAAATCAAGCAAGCAGACTTATATATCATTCGTATAAGGGAAACATGTATATATATATATATACACACACATATATATATATATATATAGAGAGAGAGAGAGGGGGGGGGGTTTAAGGGAAAACCTCAAAAAAATGAAAAACTGATGAACACCCTGATAACCCTTGATTTGGACGTTATGCACTTGTGCATACAAGTAAATTAAGTTGTTTTTTTGTTTTTATGCACGTGTCCATTATACACAAGTGCATGTTACAAATTACTTGTATGCACAAGTGCATACTGTCCAAATCAAAGACTACTAGGATGTTCCTCAGTTTTCCCTTTTTTTAAGGTTTTCCTTGAACCTGATCCGAATAAGTTTAATCATTCTTTCATTCAAATAAGTGAAACTTATATAATCATTTGAAGTGAAGAAAATCAAACAAACAAACTTATATATCATTGGAATAAGTTTAATCATTCTTCCGTTCAAACAAAAAATATCATTCGGCTATGTTAAGTGAAACCTATAAATCATTCTAACAAAACCAATGAAACCTATACATCATGCCAAAAAAAAAACAATTATTTGAATAAAATCGATGAAAAAGGTGTAGGTTTTAGAAGAATAATAGAGCGGGTTTTAGATGAACCTACCGTAAACATCAAGAACATGTTGTTCCGTTAAGTTGCTTCGAAGTAACCACGATATACGCACCATAATCTTGAGTTTTTGATGAAAGATTCGATTGAAGGATTGCTTTGATGAAGATCACTGATCGATTGCATAAGCCATACACGTACATGTAACCGGCACCTTCGATTGGATCGCTTCAGTCGTACGTATCAAAAAAAAGGAACAGGGTTTTAATTTTCTTTTAAAAATAAGGGATTTTTAAATTACATAAATACCCCTCACGTGTAGAGCATGTGAGGGGTTTAATGCTCATGGTTAACCAGGGTTAAGATAGAGGGATCTGATCTGAAACAAAAACCAAACCATAGTGATCTGATTTGTAATTAATTCCTATTGGGGACCCAATCCAAAATTTCAGAAAACTACAGGGACCAAATCCGTAATTTACTCATGAATATATATAACATCTTTTAATCAAAAATAAAATAAACCATGAATGACATTAGATTTTAGAGTAGAACAAATCTGGTCACTATAGTTTGTTAAATTGAGGGACCATAGGTGTTCTTTTGTTCTTATTTGGGGTCTCTCTCTCTCATCCCTGTTTTCTAGAATAAGTTGGCGTTTATTTTTTAAGTGGTGTTGAAGTCTGATTTCATTTCTGATTTTTAAGTAGTGGTGTTGAAATCTGAATAAAAAAGACTGTTTGTTTTTAAGTGGTGATGCTGAAGTCTGAAATCTAAATAAAAAAGACTGTTTATTTTTGTAAGCTGAAAACGTCTGAATATATATTATTGTCTATTTTTTCCCTGAAAATGTGATACCCTTTCAACTTTCATACATTTGTGAATCGACACAAGTTCACTACTACATATTTACGTACAAATACAAATCCATGAATAGTAGAAATCAAGTGCGCATTCGATCTCTCAAACACCAAATAGGTTTGAAAATTAATGGCAATAACTACATGCTAAGCAGATAAGGTCAATCAAAACAGTCCAAGCAACAATTTGGTTTTTCAAATTGGCAGTAACATAAATCAATTTGGTCATAATAAACCTCTTTAATGCACTTGCCCAAGATCATCAACATAAACTTGTTTAATGCACTACTCCAAGATCGTCAACATAAACCTGTTTGATAGATACGATAAACTATATAAACAATCAAAACACTCCCAACAACAATAAACCTGCCTAATGCACTACCCTAAGATCATCAATATAAATCCCTAAAATCATCAACATAAACCCATAAATCAAAAACCAAATATGAGAGCAGCATAAATCAAGTAAACCATGTTTTAGCAATATTTGAATCTAGTCCATATGTTTAAGAAATATTTGAAACTAGTCCATATGTCTAATTAATGCACTACCCCAAGATCTTCTCATCATTTTTATCAAAGGGTTTGTTCAGTTGGATAGGTAACATCCTGGGGGGGTGTGGGGTGAAAGCCACACTACCCGGGTTCGATTCCCACGAGCGACACTTTCCTGAGATATCCAGACTCTGGGTCTGATCCTTCGGGGCCGGGGCCGGGACCGGTTCGGGTGGTTCCAGTCTATGGGACCCTCTACCCTGTCGGTCGGGTTCAGCCAAAGGTTGTGCCGGGTCGCAGCGGATTAGTGGGATTGCCCGTAATAGAGGCCCGATACCGCTGAAACATATGTGTGCGTTAACTTGCCGTTCAAAAAAAAAAGATCTTCTCATCAATTTTGTTTGAATTCTTTTTCTTGGACCCATCCTTCCCACCCACTCCCTTCTCCTCTTCATTTTTGGAAAATTTTGCTTGGTTCACCAAATTGTTCATCCTATAAGTCTTCACACGTGGCCATCCCACCATGCTTCAAGAAAATCTCAAATTAATCAATATAAAAACACATAAAATGAGATCAAGATTCAAGATTTATAAAAACCCATCATCATAATTCATTAGAGAAGTAGAACAATTTCCAACAGATCTAACAAATCTAAACAACAATTTCAAACATACCAATTTTAGAGAAGCAGAGAGAAGATCGATGCGGGATGGCTCGATAGTTGATTTTGAGAACAGATCGATGGCCGATGCTGGATGAGATCGATGGAGAGGAGTCGATTTTGAGAGGAAATCGATGGAGAGGAGTCCATTTTGAGAGCAGCGATGGATTCATCGGTCGATTTTGAGAGTAAAAATGGATTCTTCGGTCGATTTTGAGAGGAGCGATGGAAGCAGGCTGGAGGCGTTAAAGACTGGAAAAAAAAAGTGATAGGGTTTCCACTTATTCGGTCAGTGAAAAAAAGTGTTAAATGGATCTGAATTTGTGGAAAAAACAAACACACTTAATTGGCCTACATCTGACCGAAAAAGTGATAAGGGACATTTAAGTGCTTATTTTTAAAAAACAAACAAGATATTTCTTATAGTATGAATTAAGATCAAAACATTGATTCAAATAGACAATTCCTAAGAGAGAGAAACTCTTAAGAGTTATCAAGTCGTTCAAGCCAACAATCCAGGATGGTATTGCAATGCAAATGCAACTTGATGTTATTGAGTCTGTTGTTGCTACCGATAACAAAGAGATATTGAGGGTTGTGGGTGGACTTTACTGCATCTTTTGGTAGGAAAATGGAAGATGGAAGGGATATTTTTGGAAAGATAAATGGGTTGAGAACTTTAAATTAAGTGATAGATACTGGTAGATACCCGAGACTTTACGTTGTTGATACAAATCGAGATGCTAAAGTCTCTGATCGTAGGGAGTGGCTTAACGGGATGTGGGTTTGGAACTGGTGTTAGCATCGCACTCCTACAGGGAGAGCCCTAAACAAGCTTTCTTTGATGTTGCAAAATGTTTCTTTGAATACTCTTGACAGGGACGAGGATCGATGGTTTTTACATCTTCATTTACACAAACTTCCCGATCTTCAACAATTACACAACTGAGGAATCGATCTCAATTCCAATTTTTGTCTGTTGTGCAGTGATTTCATTGAGGCGGTGGAACATTGTATTCTCGGTTGCAAATATGCTAAAGAGTCGTGGGAAAACATTTTCAAATGGTGGAACTTGTGCCCTAAAACTTGGTGTTGGGACGCAGACAAGACGAGATGGGACTCGGCTGGCGAGAGTGAGGTAGGCAGGTGAAAAATTGGCAGAAAGTGTTAGTTTGACATGGATAGTTTAGTAATTTTTACATATCTTGTCCCAATCTCCCTACTTAGAAAAAATGCATTTTTGTCCCCACTCAATCTAGTCTCAGTCTAATTGTCGAACCAAAGTCAGAGAATAGGTTTTTTATTCTGTCATGTCCCACGCGCCAAACGCACTCCATCATGGAAATTTATTGCAAGTTTGCTACACATAATGAATGCATGCATATTTACTTTTCTAGCTTCACTACACATCATCTTAACATTGTTGAGACTCATTTTGTTAACATCACAAAGTTCGAATACTTGTGTGGATTCATATGCACATATGATTCCTAGTAGTAGCTTCGGCTGCATATCAACATGCCTTTTGATATAATAACAAAGACGAGAAAGGAAAAACTTACTTGTCAACATCTGGTGCAGCCAAGGGGTCATACATGGTACAAGTTCACTTGTTTAGCAGTTGTGCTCTTGCCTCAAGAAAGGTGGACTACAAGTTGACCAATCTGGATTCCATGCATCCTGTGAATTGCTTCTTCAGCAGATGCCCTGCATAGTACACACAATCAACAATATGGAGTTGAAACATAGACCACCTTATTAGATAGAGATCATGAAGATACAATTTCACTTATATGCAAAGCATTTGTGTTTTACCATAGAAATCTTATACGGAATGTAACGTCATATAATCACCTCTTTAATCCCTCCGAACCTTACATACAACATTCTTGGTTTTCGGAATCCTTGCCGCCGATGTCGATTCTCCACAATGTTTTAAAACCCGGGTTGAACCGGGAACCGGTGAAGAGACCGGGTCAATTACGACCGTTTTTTTGGGAAATTACGACCCGTATTGAACCGCCGTTTTTTTTGATAAAACCGGTTGAACCGGTAAAAACCCGGGTTGACCCGGTTAAAAAATCAATTTCTTATATTTGTGTTTTTTATATTTTTGGATTTATGTAAAACTTGTTGTTATGTGTTTTTTAATGTTTTTGGATTGATATAAAACTTTTTGTTATGTGTATTTTTAATGTTTTAACTTGACATCAAATTCTTGGTTTTATATATACATATACATACATATATATATATATATATATATGCAAGAAAATGAAAATTACATAAAATTTCTTGAAACCGGGTCAACCACCCGGTTGAACCGGTTGAACCGTGACCCGGTTACCACACCGGGTAAACTAAAAAACCGGTTTTTAAAACATTGATTCTCCAACAGTGACTTGCTTTCTTGAATTACTCTTTGAGCAATGACTGGTTGTGAATTTCTTTCAAATACTGTTTAGAAATGTTGTAATAAGTATATAGAACGTTTTTAAAATAAAGCATCGTATTAGCACGTGGAGACACTTTTTCAAATTCTGTTTATAAATAGCTAATAAGACATTTTATTTAAAAATATCCTAAATAACTTGTTAAAACGACCAAAAGCATGCTGTAACTTATTACAACACTTTTAAATAGAAAATTTTATTTTTTTATCCTATAAATTTAAGTCTTGTAAATTAATTAGTCTGTTATGGCAATTTTAAATTGTTGTAATCCTTTTAACCCAGTTTTCTCATAGTGGTTGTATTCGGCTCCTAAGTCAGCAATCTAGGCCATTGTATACCTGATTTGCCTCTTACATGATTCTCTTGGGTAACAATCTAGGCAATGGTTTTACCGGTTCCGGTAACAATAGATACGAAATAGGAAAAACTGTTTAACAAGTGTAAACTGAAGTTACAGAAAACATAGAGAGTAAAAGCATTTTTACCTGCGATGAAAAAAAGATGGGAGTCCAACGAAGCATCAGCCTGTTATCCTTCCACTGTTTGGAGAGAGAGGTTTTCGCAGCTCTGTGAAGCCAGCCTAACGCTTTGCCCTCTGGCTTTAGGAACCATGAAGCCCACCAAGGCCTTCGCCTAAACCACATGGTCCAACTCCAAACTTGGAACGGACAAGCCAGATTTTGCAACCGCTGAACCCAACCAATCTGGGCTCAATCACAGTTCAGCCATCTTCATGCCCTCACTTGAGTCACAGGCTCGCGTTACCAAGCCCGGCGACAATCAAACTCCATTCGCTGTTTATATATCTGTTGGGTTTCTCGATTCATTCCGATGTGGGACTGAAATTGAAGCTTTTACTCCTCAATCTTCTCTCAAATGCGACCTAATTTCTTCCAGCGGTGCACCGATTTATTTGCAAGTGAAGTTGAGATAGAAGGGGTTAGGTTAACATGTTTTTATAGAACTGTAAATCGAATGAAGAATGGATTCTTGAAAACGAAACCAAAAATCAGGTTTCATTGAAGAATATATGCAGATGAACGGTTTGGTTATTCTTCCCTTTCCTGTCATGTGTATGTTTAAGAAAGTCGCGGAGAGTGATTACAATTACCCCTATGCTTATGTTAAGATGTTCTATAAAATTATTAAAAAAGCAAAGCTTTTGTTATATATTTTGTTTTACTGTTTACTAAAATAAAAATAAAAATAAAAATTAAGAAATTAGAGATGATTCAAAGTTCGGATATTAATTATAAAAATATAATTAATGTTGAAATCATTAAAATAGAGAATATGTTGGAGCTAAATGTTATTTTTTTAAGATTTTAACTTTTGGTTCTTTATTTTAGACAAGTTAGAGAATTTATTGTATGGATGGCAAAAAACTTTGCACCCGATTGGGAACTGACATCCAAACCTTGTTTTACCAAGGAATTCCCTTGTTGACTGGGGATGGGAAGGAGACGGGGAATCCCTGAATATATAAATTGGGGATGGGATAACTCTTCATCCACGAAACCGACCCTAAATGTTAATCATACATTTCCATGTATACATATTACATATATATATATACACACACACACACACTAAGTATAATAATAAAATGAGAAACCCAATAAATATATATAATGTATAAGACGAATAATCGTGCGAGAAGAAGAGTTAACGTGAGAAAGTAAGAAGAGTTAAGGTGAGAAGGTAAGAAGAGATAGACATTTGATCACTTTTAATCTCAAACTCATCAATGAATTGTGGTTGATACAGGAATTGATCTGGTGTTTCTCGATGCATCTCATCCTAATGTGCATCCAAGGCTGGGGATCTCTTCTTACACTTCTCACCATAACTTTCATTCTCACCGGAACCTACCCTAATGTATATATACAATTAATCTTCCTTATAAAACTTGTAAAAAAATTACATTATTGATTTGGTTGTTCACGGAAACTTTTGTTGATACAATAATGTGGTTGTATAAAATTTCAATCATCAAGTATTGTAGTTGATATATTTGTATTTGTACTACATTTTTTGACGTTACTCTTATACAAATGCAACAATTATAATTTGGTTGATTAATGTTTTAACATTATATGTCGTTTAGACGTAAATTTGGGATTTATATACATATTATATTAAGACATTACGTACATAATTAAATTATGTAGACGAGGAAAAATCCCCACTTACCCGACGGGTGGGGGATAGGATGAAATTTTATTCCCCAACCGAAAAATCCCCGATTACTCTGTTTATATAGTGGTTACGTTTTTAAGTTGTGTGTATATATCCACCTCTAGTCCCTAGATATGGTTGATGGTACTATTTGACTTCTTAAATTATGTATATCAATCTTAATTATTATTTATGTTTGATAAAGTAGTTCATACGCTAACAGTTATATATGGGATTGGGTCTAATAATCCAATTGTCTGGATGATTATATTTTGCCAAAACTAACTCTAATATTATAGAGACATTTATATTCGAATATGAACCAACTATCTTTTAGATTTAACACTTGATACATATTCTTTTGTTCCTCTCTCTCTCTCTCTCTCTTATATATATAATTCGTATTTTCCAGATTAAAGATTTTTTTAGTATGAATTATGGTAAAAAAATACACAATTTCTAAGAAAGATAATTTTTTATGAGTTATAAAAAAACCCGATATCTATCAAGTTGATCAAGCCAAGGATGGTATTGCAATGTACTTGATGTTACCAGTCTACGTTAATTCTACGTCAATGTTCCAAAAATTAAAAAAAAATACTTCACAATCACACACAAAGGATATTTGTTTTACGAAGAAATTTCATAATAAAGTTAGGTTATATGACAACTTTATAAACATGGGGTACTAGGTTGCAATAGCTTGGTTGGTTACTAGGCATCGGGCAAAAATTAAAATTCATAGGTGTTGGACTTAAGTTCCTATTTGTAATGGTTCTGTTTATCAATAAATCGTGACCTTCTATGTCAATATAAAGTAAGAAGAAAAATTGGCAAAAATACATGTTAACGAGTGTTTTATAAAGCATTCGACTTACGCTATTTATTAAAGTTCGATGCTTATTAGTTAAGCATCGACTGATTTCTAATACAACTTCCTACTTTCTAGTTTGATCACCAACTAGAACACGCGTTAATCAATTGATTATCATTTAACAACATTAAATTTGTATATCAATTGATTTTTCATTTGTAATAGAATGGCAATTTTGGACAAAGCATGGCATGTAGGGTCGTTTTTTCATTTACATCCCTGGCTTTTTTAAACTAGAGATTTCATTATCGATCAATTACCGCAATTATATATACACCGGAGTCGGATCGAACCCAAACCCTTCTCATCTTCGATTACGGTTTGGCCTCCATTCGACACCATCACCGAGCTGCTCTGCTAGAAAGTCAACCGGCAATGATCCCGGAGGAGCCGACTTCTCACTCAACTCCCCATATTCATCATCCGACGAGTCTTCATCATCAAAGTCGCTCTCGTCTTCACTGTAATCCTCCTCCTCAGGATCATCGCTTTTCTCTTCGTTTGACACGATTACTGCATCATATGTATGATCCGTCACCTGTGAAACCGTCTCAAATTCCTCGACCACCTTCAAAAGCTCATCCGGCCCCACCCCAATATCTTCCAGCACCATTGCCTTGTTCAACTCGATGGCTCGCCTCCATAACGACATCATTCTCGGGCTTGAAACAACTGTTCTTGATTCCGACTTGTAAGAGCCATCTTCAGTGTTTTCTGATGCAAGAAAGAAAACGAATGATCAAACTAACCAAAAGTTTCACAAAACCAAACAAGCCCAAAATATCCCACCAAAAGTCGGGGTTCCAACCCAATGGGTAGAACAGCGGTTTCTATAAAGAAACTCGAGGGAAAACAAACTAGTCTCGTACTTACCGGAACAACTAGGCTCGTTAGCAATGCTGTCAAAAGTAGGGGTCGGAAATATAGGTGCACCATGGTACATAGACTTCCAACCATGGCCCCTCCAAGTCAAGATTTGTTCATCATCAAACGATAGCAGCACGCAAGGGACCAATTCCTAGAGAGAACATGATTGATTTAGTTGCATCACAAACAAAAGTAAATGAAATTGCAACCGCTATTTGGCGTGGTGACAATATAACATGAGGTCCTATAGCTTTAGCCTGGCAGGTAAGAAAGCATACATCCTTGCAGAATGACGGGTTTGGATCCCTTGGGACACGTGATTTACCTCCTCAATGATGGCCGTTGGACCAGTACAATGGAGGCATTCCAAAAGGTGGCGTTATACCCCTTTTGCAGAATATAGCATGGGCCACCTTTAGGGCAAGTTTGTTAGCAGCTTAATGGGACTAACAACTTATTCCATCCATCTATGAAAAACCCTCCCAAATAAAAACCTTCCCAATCTATATAGACAGAATACATATCCATTCAGGACTTAATGGAAGACCAACCAAACAACCCCTTAGTCCTTTACTAAGTAGCGGCTAGGGGAACAAATATCAAACGATTTACTAGTGATCTTCGCTTTTCTAAATAATAGATTAAATCAAATTGGGAAAGGATGCCCAAACCTTTAACTTAGCGCCAATCTTCTTGTAATCACTTGCATGCATCCCTCTACAATCAATCTTCACCAATGAAGACTCTTCGAAAGCTTGTCTCACATCTTTAACCAGGGTAATGTACACTCCATTTTTCGCTGTTAGATGGACAATTCATAGACTAAAAATAAGAAAAAGATCGAGCGAAAAGAAAAAGGAATTCGAACTATGAAGAGCAAAATCAAGTATTAGCATTAACCTTCAATTTGGACCAAAATCAATACCATCATTGGTCTATAACAATGCCAACACAAAGGCTATATATGTAATTCTAACCATAAAACCTTACCTAGTTTACAAATTGGGGGAAGATTTTTCCCTTTCGTTCTCAACTCATCGGCTTCTTGTTTAGTCAACCCTTCTGGTGCTTCTTGTATGAGCTTAGGGTATACCGGAGTTGCCGGTTTCCATAGCATCACAGGATATTGTGGACGATTATGAGGATCATAATGTCTACCACGAAATAGATAAAACACACCACCCGTTCGAAGAATAATCTTACCACCCGTCTTCTCCTGTTATTTCAACTAATTTTTAGCACATAACTACCAAAAAAAACCTATGATTTCCATTCAAATTAGAAATCAAACCCACATTCTACCAAAATAGTTTGGTTTGCAGGATTGGAATGGAATGGATTGGATTTCAAGGAGGGATTTGGATTTGGAGGGATTTGGATTTGGAGGGATTTGGATTTGGGGGATTTGAAATCCCTTCATGTGTTTGGTTTGTAGGATTTGGAATGGATTTCAAATCCATTCCTTTACAAGTCTTGTTTGGTTTGGATTTGGATTGAGTTTTTTTTTTAATTATTTTTTTGTTTTATAAATAATTTGTTTTATAAATAATTTATTTTTATTGGTAAACGTCAGATTTGGATCGATACAATTTGATGTCTGGATCAATGTTTTAAAAATCGGGTCGATCCGACCGGTCGAACCGGTGAAGAGACCGGGTTTATGCCATTTTATGACCCGGATTGAACCGGCCGGTTTTATTAAAAAACCGGTTGAACCGGTCATAACGAACCGGTATCGAACCGATTGACCCAGTAACAAAAGTTAAAAACGAATAGTCCAATATGCAATACGTATTAGCGTTAAAAATCAACACTCCAATGTCTCAAGATCCATGATTAGGTTTGATCGTTATATTTCGTTTGGATGTATTTGAATTGATGAAAAACTTATGCTTATGTGTGTTTATTTAATGTTTTTGGATTGATGTAAAACTTGTTGTTATGTGTTTTTTTTAATGTTTTAACTTGTGGACATCAATATTTTGGTTATATATATATATATATATATATGCATGAAAATGAAAAATACAAATAAATTCTTGAAACCGGGTTGAACCGGTTGAACCGTGACCCGGTTACCACACTGGTTCAATCAAAAAACCGGTTTTTAAAACATTGGTCTGGATCTCGCTTTAGAATCCGTCGGATTTGGATTTCAAATCCAAGCCCAAAGCCAAGGATTTCCAAATCCATCATATGAGGGATTTTAAAATGGTCAACGGATTTGAAATCCGGTCAACGAAATCCTTTCCTGCAAACCAAACGCAGGATTGGAATGAATTTGAAATCCAAATTCATTCCAATCCCGCAAACCAAACGCGACCTTAAAGAACCAGCAAACATCATGAAAGATGAAAATAACAAAATGGATTCCTTAAACTGATTCAAGGATCCTGAAATCATGATGATATGTGGAACTCCTAAAATTGGTTGCTTAAATTGAGTTAAAAGAACCTGAAGAACACGATAAAGGTTTTTCATATCAACGGTCGGAACTCCAAGGCATCTAACTTTGCAAACAGGATCCCTCCTCCAATGTGAATGTATCAATTCCAACATATTATGTGTCAATCCATCCCTTCCTACAAAACCCAGTTTATATGATAAATCACAATCTGTTTCACTAACGAAAGAAACAAGCAATCTGTTTAAATTAGGGGAATGATCCAGTGAGAAGTGGATCTGAACCGTTAATCTCAAGTTGGGGTGTAAATGAGTCGAGGTTTTAACAAGCTCGTTTATCTCGAGCTCGAGGCTCGAGCCGATCTCGAACATAAAATAGAACTCGTTTAACTTAACGAGTCAAGCTTTATAACACCAATGTTCGACTCGGCTCGTACGAAAACTCGATTCAGTTTTTCGAGCGGAACTGAGCCAATAGAGCATACCCTTTTTCGAGCCAAACACACTCATATATTTATCAATCATACAATAAAATATAAAAATTATCGCCGATAAACGAGTTAATCGATTGTGAGTTCGAACCCATAAACGAGCATCGAGCTCGAGCCCTACGTTGAAAAAGTTAATCGAGCTCTGAGGTATTAATTTTTGAGCCAACTCGATTAACCTACTACTCACTTGACTAGTATCGTTTACACCCCTATTCTCAAGCACTCCCATGAATCAGCCTTTAAAAGGGAATTGATACGCTGCATCTCGTTGCATCTTAGTACATCTCATGTATCCATTTCTTATCCGATGGTTTATAACTACTTATCACAATTTTAACCAACCACAACTTCTAACCGTAACCAATCTGTTTAAATTACAGGTGTATCTTACCAAGATTGACCTGACGATTACTAGAAACGTGACGTTTAACAAGCTCTTGTCTCTCGGCTCTACTCAACGGCTTACCAAGCACTTCCTCCCTCGGCTTCACCTCAAAATTCCCAAGCTCATACGGCTTCAGCATCTCCAATTGCTTCACATTGTTACTCGGATTCAGTGACTCGAATAGCTTTATCTTCCTGGTTGATTTCTTCAACGGCGCCTTACCTGTCCACGGCCTTGGCATAGTCGGCGGCGCGAAGGGGAGGAAAGCCGGCTCACGGATGGCAATCGGCTTCGCTCGGGGGATCTCGGAGTAACTGTACTGGAACTCGAATGGTGCACCGGGGAGCTGGTAGGACACACCGGATTCACCGACGACGACGGAACGGTCGCCGTCGGAGGAGACGACGTCGCCGTCTCTGACAGGTTTGTAGTATTTGGAGCGGCGGTGGAAGGTTTTGAAGGCGGGGTTGGATTGAGGTTTTGGTGGAGGTTGGTTTCGGGATTTATGAAGTGGTGGGTATTTGGGAATTGGAATTGGGGGTTTGACGGAGGAGGGGGTGTTGGGAGGTGGTTGCGGTGGTGGTGTGGGGAGGGAGGAGAAGAGATTAGGGTTTGGAAGAGATGCAAAAATCGCCATTTGTGATCTGATTTGCAGGGGTTGATTAATGGTGGTTCGTTTATTTGCAGATGAAAAAGACGAGGGAGATTAGCCTGTACAAGAATACAGGATGATGGTGGAAATATCTTGATAACGACGGTACGTCGCCGTTTTAATTGGGGTCTATAGTGCTATCCCCAAACCGGATTGTTTAGTGAACCGTTGAAGCATTTGGTCAGGAGGTTCGTTCATTTATTAAAACGAACATGAGCCCATTCTTTTTCGATTCGTTAACGTATGTTACTTCATTATCATTTATTTATGTTCGTTAATATTCGTTATTACTTATGTTCGTCTACATTTTTTTGAACGGCAAGTTAATACACGCACACGTTCCTGGGGTATCCGGGTTCCCACTTAAGGGTGTCACCCGACTAATCCTGGTCGATCACGACCCAACCCAATTAAGGGTACCACTATGTGGCAGACCCATGATCATGGATGTCACATGATGCTCACCACGGGGTTCGAACCTGGGTAGTCAGAGATACCATTCACTGACCCCCCAGGATGTTACCTTACCACTGAGCTACAACATGAAGGTCTATGTTCGTCTACGTATATTTATGTTTATTTACGTTTCTTTATATACATAAATATATTTATAAAGAACAAATAAATACACACCATGTAAATGTTATACACCCGTACAAACAAATCTCGTCTCTTGATTTTATGTATTTTTAAAATTTTAGCTAGTTATCAAGTCAGTTACAGATAAGATTGAGAGTAAGTTTTTGGAACTGATTTAATCAACACTGTTGACATGGATTTGATAATTTTCACGAACGGTTGAGATTGATTTGTAAGTTGTATAACATTTACATGATTTGTATATTAATACGTAGAATCATTAATTAAATTAAAATTTTAAAATTATCTTTTTATTCTACTAAATTTACCCGGTTTTTCATTTTGTTATACTATTTTGTTAAGACTGAAATGATGACTAATGAGGGTTGTTTTTTATTTATTTGTGTTCGTTCGTTCATTTACATTCGTTTAACATCTTAACGGACGAATATAATCAACGACAAACAAACAAATTCATTACCGTTTGTCTTTATTCGTTCAATTAAATTAACAAATACGAATAAACCTTCGAAATTTGATTTATTTACAAGCTCAAATATTATTTGGTGGCAACATAATCTTATTGGACTTTAATCAATCACAAAAGCCCAAAATAAATATCAAGGCCCTTTGACTGGCCCAATAAAGACCCAATTTGGTTTCCCCTTATTTTAATTCCTATAAAAGCTCTCATCTTCCATTTTCCTCCAAACCCTAATCGGCCGTATCAATTCAATTCGGCGAAAATGCAGATCTTCGTGAAAACCCTAACGGGTAAGACGATCACGTTGGAGGTTGAATCCTCCGACACGATCGACAATGTGAAGGCCAAGATCCAAGACAAGGAAGGCATCCCACCGGACCAACAACGTCTCATTTTTGCCGGAAAACAACTTGAGGACGGCAGAACCCTTGCTGACTACAACATTCAGAAGGAATCGACTCTCCACCTGGTTCTCCGTCTTCGTGGTGGCGCGAAGAAGCGCAAGAAGAAGACCTATACCAAGCCGAAGAAGATCAAGCATAAGCACAAGAAGGTGAAGTTGAGTGTGTTGCAGTTCTACAAAGTTGATGATTCCGGTAAGGTGCAGAGGTTGAGGAAAGAGTGTCCTAATGCTGAGTGCGGTGCGGGGACTTTCATGGCGAATCATTTCGATAGGCACTATTGCGGTAAGTGTGGTCTCACTTATGTTTACCAGAAGGCTTAAGGTTGAGTAAATTAGATATGTGTCAAGTGTCGTTTCTGAGTTATGGATTATAATTCTGGATTTTATTGTTGTTTTGTGGTAAGCCTGGATATTTAGGGTGTTTTGAGACGAAATTGAAAGCTTTTCTTATCAACATATCAAGTATTCTTAGTTGTTTACGTTGATCTGCTTACTACTTAACTGCTTATTTTTTAATCATCATGATTGGGCGAAACATATAGTTAATTCTGTGCTTTTAGGTTTACATATTTGGTTTAATTGACAATTGCTTATTTATCTCTAATTCTTAATCGTTGTAATCTGATGAAATCTATGATTGCCTAGTTTTTTTTTATGTTTTATTTCTTAATTTGGTCTAATTGATATGCTTACGTTCTTTAGTTGATCAAATAACCATAATTGTTTTTACACTGTTTATGCGGATATGGTTTTCTTGTTGGGCCTGTCACAAAACTGCTTCAAATTGCACTGGTTAATGATTTTACCTTTGAATTATGTGTGCACATCACCGGGATATTTTGGTTATTCATTTCATTGGTAGTTATAGATGTCAAGCTTTGGAAAGGGGACTTCTGTTATATAAGTATTTGTTGACTGTGTATGCCATTTAACATCGAAAGTTTGGATGGGTACTGATGGGAAAGTAGAAATTCAGTTTGGTCTAGTAGCAAATATTGGAGTGGTTGTACTAATGTATGAACTCCAAAGCTAAAATATTTAGGTAACCGTGTTGCTTATGATTCTTAAATGCATCTAGTTTCTTCATGATTACTTGGTTGGATACGTAGTAAGCAGGTTGTTTCTCTCTCTATGATGGTCTATTTTGATTTGATGTAGTGTGAATTGCTTGTTTCTGGTTTGGATGATTATATGTTGCATGGCTTGTGGTCATCTATGATCAGAGGTTTTCTCCTGCTAAAGAATTTACCTTGTATGTATGCTGGGTTGAGTGCGGGTTTTTGCTGTAAATTATATTCAATTGGTGGTTTTTTTAATCCTTTATAGCCTTCCGAAATGGGATCGATTACAAGAATATTGGTCTTCAAGGCTGGATTGGGGACATGTAAAATAATAAAATATTTTTTGTTTATTGGCATTGCCTCTTTGACTAGGCTGTGTTTTCTATGTTATTTGTGCATTGTTTTTTTACCTGGAAAGATTTCTAGTAGCATCACTCCAATGCTGTAATTTTTTTTAATCTTTGTAGCAGCTAAATGATCATGAGGAGTAGAGAAGCATATTGTCATGACTAGGGCTTAATGTTATTCTAGCTGGTAAAAAAAGCTTCCAATAGAGATTTGAGATTTGGTATTCAAGAGTCAGCCCTCAATAGGAAATCAGGTGTGAGATGAAAAGGCATTGCAATCCAAAAAGGCATTGATATTAGTCTCTTACCAAGAGGTTCTGCAAAAGGATAATATAAGCCAATTTTTATGTGGTTGGGAAGTCTTCTTAGGGGCCATTTAAGAACACGTAATGGGTAAGTGCTAATTTGGTAAGAGTGTGATGTGTCCGTATGTGTTAGCACTAGTTATTGAGTAAAAGCCCCTCTTTTAGCTTACTTGGTCAAGATCATGGACCGGTAATATGGGTTTGGTAAGCAGCAACATCTTTGACCTGCCAAGTGCCTCTCGCATAAGAGGCGGTAAACAAGTAGTAAATAGTATTTTAGTGAGTGAAAGTTGAGCTTGCTTCTAGATGTTGTTGGCAAATTTGTTATGATGTCCTTAATTTTAACTGAACGTAGGCATGGGGTCTTGTGCATGGGTTTAGGTCTCGGGTATAAAACTAGGAAAGGTAAAGATTGTTGAGAGCTTAAGACCCAGCCAAGATTGCAGCAATGAAAGTTTTGCAGCCACAATGGAAGGATAAATCAAAGGAGGGGCTACCGAAGCAAACCTGCAGCCAAGATTGTTTGAAGTTCCAATAGAAAGATTTATCATATTTAAAGTTGAAAAGATTATAGAGATTGCAGTAAGGACCTACACTACACTTGGTGTTTATAGACTTGAAGAAGGCTTATGATAGCATGCATTTTACGTGATTTGAAGGTTTTTGGAGGATAGATCGGGGGAGATTTGAATGAATGCTAATTTGGAGTAGGGAATGACAGCGTTGGAAGCATGAGGACTACACATCAAACGCCTAGGTGCAACTTCAACGAGTGCAACGAGGTTGGAGTAGATGACGGAATCTTGGATCCATGATTACACTAGAGAGTCGAGGTCAATGTCACATACCAAATAAAGGTAAGGTAGGGTGGTTACACTCAAAAGTTTTGTTAAAGAAGAGACTTTCGTTGAAAATAACGGGTAAAATCTACATGATGACCATTAGACCTACCATTTTGTATGGATCCTAGTGTTAACAATAAATGAATCTTAGTGCCAGACAATAAAGAAATGCATGAATGGAGGAGTCTTCATGAAAACAACCTTTCTATTTTTAGGGGTGGAGATATGGTTTCGGTACATCTTACTCTTTACAGACCCTACTTCATAGTAGGATCTTTTAGGTACATATTGTTTGGTTTTTTAGTTAGAAAAGTTATTCGATTCTTAGGTGCTGTTTGCTTTTTTAAGAGGTCCGAAGTCTTATTTTACTCTTGATTAATAAGAGGTGGGTGTTGAAGTCTGAAATCTGAATCAACAAGACTGTATGTTTTTGTAACGTCTGGAGGCGTCTTGAGAGAAAGAAGAACATATAAACTGAGATGGTGATAAAATGTTTTAAGAAGTTAGATCACTTATTATTTCAGACGTATTTAAGAGTTAAGAGGTTCTGAGAACTAGAAAGAAGAAAAACAGTTTAAATGTAAAAAGGTCTGAACGATTCAGACTTAAGAGCCGTTAAGAGATTTAAAAAAAAAACAACCCCTTATTCTTAAATCTTATTCTTAAAAGTACGAAAACATATTCATAAATTAAGAGGCTGTTTACCAAACGCTTACCGGCAAAAGTCGTCACTTTTTACTTATGTTATTGGGTAACATTGTCGGCCATTAAAATGGATTGTTGGTAAGCGTCTTTTAACTTACCTAGGTAAGATTCCCGGTACTTGCTATGCCTCTTTTTTTTGGAAAGGGTATCCTGGGCCTATGACCCAGACTAATCCCTGGCAATTAGGGCCTTTGGCCCAGCTGCTAAAGCGTGCATCCTTGAGTTTATCTTCAGTGGCCACAAGTGCTGCTAGTGGGGCTCGAACCCGGGTTGAGTGCTATGAACTCCCCAAGCCTTTACCACCACACCACAACCCTTGTGGTTTATGCCTCTTACCGGGTAAGATTCTCGGGCCTTGTCATGCACACTTGATAAGGTAAGTGACATGATAAGAGTGTACCCATTAAAAGTTTGGTAAACGACCCCTAAGCTAACCTTTGAGACTACTTTCTAAACGAGTTTTTTTTTGGTATGTTTGTTTTGGTTTTGTTTATACAAAGTAAGCGAGCTAACTATTATAATGTCGACAATCAAGTCTCTTTCTTGGACTTGTATCACATGCATCATGTCATTCTTAATTTTTTTTGGAGTGAATTACATAAATGGTCCCTCGTGAATGTTTGGATTTCACTTTTCGTCCCTCCAGTTCTGAAAGTACATTGATGGTCCCTAAAAGCGAGTTTTGGAGCCCAAATTCGTCCCTGACGCTAACGTCGTTAAGGCATGCTCCGTTAACCTCATCACATGCCCCTCACGTGAGGGGTATTTTCGTCTTTACACCTATCATCTTCTTCCCCAACTTTTTTCTCCACAAATCATGAACCCTAATACTAAACCCAGAAAGTTCAAACATTTATTACAAAAAATAAATAAAAGATAAACAACAATTATTTAAAAATCATCATGTTCTTTCTTTGATTCAATCTCCATATATATCATATTCAAACCCCAAAACTTATCATATTCAAACTCCATATATATCATATTCAAACCCCAAAACACATCAGATTCAAGCAAAAAATTAATAAAAAACTATCATAAAAAATCAGATTCATTTATAATGTATAATACCTACAACTTGAGAAATCGTAAAGACGATCACTGTTGGAGAAAACAATGATTCCAACTTCAAATCAAAATTCAGGGAAAAGAACCCACAAATCCATAAAATTCAACAGGAAAAAAAAACCCCACAAATCCAGAAGAAAAAAACCCCATAAATATTCAACATAAATTCATACATTCCTCTACCCATCTTCAAATCGAATTCAGAAAAAAAAAAAACCCCACAAATTCGAACTCCCAATTGAGCAAGAAAACAACCCACAAATTCGAACAATCTGGATTTGGTCTTCGTCTCGTGGGTGTTCACAGATCTGGATTTGGTCCTCGATTTTGAAGGTACAAGATTTGGTCTACTCGATTTCGCCTGTCTCGATTTGAACATATTTGGATTTCGTTATCTATGGATGGTGGATAACAGTGTCGATGGAGTGGTGGTTGGCGTTTGGGGTCTCCATGGTAGCGTCGGTTTATGGTCTCGAAAATGGATAGTTGCTTTTGAAGAAGGGGGGGGGGGGGGGGGGAGAAGGAGAGCAAGTTGTTGGTGTGAAGGTGGTTCCCGATGGTATTTGTAGGTGGTCGCCGGCGTGAAGGATGGAGAGGAAGTCGATGGTGGTGAATGAATGAAGGTGCGATTTGATGTTGGATGGGTTTTGAAGATGATCTTGGGGAAGAAGGCATCCATGGTGAAGGGTTTTATGGAAATCAGATGGTTGATGGGTTAAGGGGTTTGGGGAAGAAGACATCCATTTATTTTTTAATTTATTTTTAGGGACCACCAATGTACTTTCAGAACTGGAGGGATGATTAGTGAAATCCAGGCATTCATGAGGGACCATTTATGTAATTCACTTTTTTTTTGTTTTGATCTAGTGCTAATAAATTATTATCATCTATAGTTACTTTTGTGTAATTAAAACTTCAAACATCAATAACATTTAAATACGGTTTCAACGCCGTGATATAAAGAAAAATAATTGATTTAAAAGTAAATAGCTTGTTGGATAATAAATATCGGATAAAAAGGTGTTGCATTTTTAAAATCGCTCAAAATATCGTATAATCCCTCAAGCACTATCCAATCAAGATTTCCAATAGTGTTACGTTCGTAATGAATATTATAAAATGCTTGCAAATAACTTATTTCTTTTATCAAATTTTCAATCATAAAATAAGTCAAGTTCCATAACGAAAATATCAAAGTTCGGTCCCAAATCTCTAAAACCGACATCCTCACAATATTTAAACCGTCTTGAACGACTGAATTGATTTTGTTTGCACAACGTGTGTGAAATAATTGACCGTCTAAAATAGGGGTCAAAGCCAACTTTAATTTATCCACACATCGATTATTATTACTAGTGTTATCAAATGAAATGGTAATGATTTTAGAATATATATGATAAAATGTAAAACTTTTGGCAATCAACCGAATGTGGCGAACCAAACGGTTCAAACGTGATTACATATCTAGATAATTGCCATGATTGTGGCTCAATCCAATGTGTCGTTATGCATATATAAGAAACCGACAATCCGTGTAGTGCGCTCCATGCATCACGCGTTAAAAAAACAGAGTTGGGCAAAAGAGAAAACATTTGTCGCATTTTATTTTGACACGTTTTCCACGTTTTAATTGCATCACATCTAAGAGTTTGACGACTTACCAGCTTGTAGCGTGATTGTAGCGTTTTTTGGATCATGCTCGTAATGTGAGGGTTGTCGAAATGTCCGAACGACAACCCGATTTGAATGACAAATTATGTTGTATTTTCCGGTTCAAATCGGCACCGAACGACCATATTTGACCTTGCTTGTCAAGTATCGGTTGACCTGAATCGCCTGACGCCAACCTCAACCAGGCATATTTTTTCGGTGTGCCGCCTTAAGGTTGAATTTCATTCAACCGTAACGAGAGCTTGGTCAATGAGAACTTTGACAATTATTTCGTTTGATGCAACAACACCGGCCATTTTGAAAGAGAAAGAGATGAGAATTGAGAAGTAGAAGTGTGAACGTTTTCTGCGAGAATTGAATACGAGCCAAAATCACGATTTATATATAGCAAGAATTATGAACGTTTTTTGTGTTTGTGAGTTGGTATCTTTCCCCATACACCATAAGACTTATATATGTGCTTGGAGAGTAAAAAACAACAAAAAAACGACCATAAAATCAACCCCAACGACCTCATGACTGTTTACCAACGGATATAATAAAACGGTTAGACTTTTGAAAATTTCAGGCCAGGCCAGGCCAGGCTGGTCTAATAATCGGTCTCGATCAAGGTCGGGCCAACCTACAAATCCGTCCAAATATGCAACCGGGTTGTAACTGTCAGGCCTTAATCGATCCCTACCAGTCCTGATTCCGGTCCTCAACCAGTTTCGGGCTGGGCCGGGCCAGGCCCATTTAGCCATCTCTATACACAATATTTTGATAAACATCATCATCATCAAGTGACACCCACTACAAAAATCCACTCTATCAATGACGGAAAATTCCATCGCTAATCCGTCACTAAAAGTAAATTCCGTCGCTAATCCATCACTGAAAGTTCGTTGGATTTCTTATGCTTTCATTTGAATTTTGTATTTGTATTTTTTGTGAATTTTTTATTTTAAATTTTTAGTTTTATAAGTGTTAAACGGGTTAGGCGGGCCGTGGCGGGTCGGGTTAGGGTTGAGATTTTCTGACCCGTTTATTAAACGGGTCGGGTTAGGGTCAGACACTTTCAACCCGTTTAACTTTGAACCCGACACGAAACTGACACGACACGACACGTTTGTCAGGTCTACTATCAGCGACAGATTAGTGGTGGATATCAGCAACGGATTAGCGACAGTCAGGATTAGCGACGATCAATGTTTTAAAACCCGGTTTTAAGGTTGACCCGGTGTGGTGACCGGGTCACGGTCCAACCGGTCCAACCGGGTGGTTGACCCGGTTTCAAGAAATTTTATGTATTTTTCATTTTCTTGCATATATATATATAGTGGAAGGATATTTTACAACCCTTAAAAAAAGTTCAAACGAGAAGCTAAACATTTTGCGAGAAGGCGATAAGTATTTAATCATATATGATACAAAAGCTTAATCATATATGATTAAACACATGTTATATTGGCAATACATAAACGTTTAATAATACATGATTAAACACACTTACAAGTCGTGTAATCATATATGATTAAACACTTCTTGCCTTCTCGCAAAATGTTTAACTTCTCGCATGATCCTCCCTCTATATATGTATATATATAAAACCAATAATTTGATGTCCACAAGTTAAAACATTAAAAATACACATAACAAAAAGTTTACATCAATCCAAAAACATTAAAAAAACACATAACGACAAATTTTATATCAATCCAAAAAAAAAAACACAAAAAAAAATTATTTTTTAACCGGGTCAACCCGGGTTTTTAACCGGGTCAACCCGGGTTTTTACCGGTTTTCTCAAAAACCCGGCGGTTCGATCCGGTTCATAAATCCCCAAAAACCCGATGATAGTTGACCCGGTCTCTCGACCGGTTCAACCGGTTGAACCGGCCGGGTCGATCCGGGTTTTAAAACATTGGCGACGATCTTGTTTAGCGACGGATCAACGACGGTCTAGTTCAGCGACGGATCAACAACAGACCTTTTTAGCGACGAATTAGCAACCTATCTTTTATGACGGATTAGCGACGGATTAAATCAGCAACGTACTTTTCCGTCACTGATTTTCAATCGCTAATCAGTCACTACTCACTAATTAGCGACGGAGACGTGGATCTTCATTTTTATTATTTTTTAAATAGAAAAATATATATTTCGTCGCTAATCCGTCACTAATTAGTGACAGAATCTATTCGGTCGCTAATCAGTGACGGATTAGTGCCGTCACTAATTAACGACGGAATTTTCCGTCACTGATACTCCTTTTTCTAGTAGTCACCATCAATGAGTAGTCTTTTTAGCTATTAGCATTTTGATAATGGTATCTACTTAAAACTCTTTAATTTCTTTGAACCCTAACCATTCTCCACTACCTCACTAAGTTGATTATATGTGTATATATAGAGAGAGATATATAGAGGGGCTTAATCAAATACGAATTTTAGAATTTATATGATACGAGAGATCCGATGTAAGTCATCCATTTAAGATAATTATGTTATTTATTAAATAAATATAAAATGAAAAAAAATTATAACTCATAAAATGCAATTTATTAATTTATTTCACTATAAATAAGAAAGCCATAACTCCTATAAATAGAAATTCCTTACACAATATTTTTAGGGATCTTTAGTTATTTTTTGTTCTTGGTGTTAGTTGTGTCACGTTGTGTAAAAGAATGGGTGATTATAATATTTAATTGAATCAATTTATTTGATAGTGATTCATATCGTGCAGATAATATAGGTTTTTGGTTCTGGGGTCACCGTAAATACTTGACGGATGTTCAAATTTGATTATTGATTTTATTCATAAAAATATCTAAGTCATTACACAATATTTTTAAGGATCTATAGTTTTGTTGTTGGTGTTGTTGTGTTCACAATGTATTACTCACTCCGTCCTAAGATAAGTGTCTACAATTAAAATAACACATAATTTTGGACATGTGTAATTATTACACTTTTTGTTAACTAAATGACAATACTACCTTTATTTAATTTCTTTATCTTCACAAATCTTAAATATTTGTGCATTCAAGAATAAATTTAAGAATTTAGTTATCTTTTATGACAAACATAAATGAAATATAGAAACTTATTTTGAAACGAACAAAAGTTAATTTTGTTGTTAGAGCATCTCCAATGTATAAGTCTTTCGTAGCTTTTTACTATTATAAAAAGCTTTCTAAAGGGTATTTATGCATTGGAATGAAAAGTTTTTTGATAAAAAGGTTGGTATACACCAACCTGTTATTTTTTTTGTACGGCAACTTGGGCTATGCCCACACACACGCACCTGCGGTATCCGGGCATCCAATTGGTCAGCACCGACTAATCCGCGGCGACCCGGTCCAGCCTCAATTGACTGGACCCGCCCAGATACGAGTAAGTCCGGTCAAGACCGAACTCGCATACCCATAGACTGGTATGCCCGTAAACCTGGACTCGAACTGACCCGAAGGCCGACCCAACCTGTTATTGCATTAACTTTTTGGTAAAAATATTGATAAAAAAAGGTTTTGAAAGAGGTTTTGCATTGGAAAAGGTTTTTAGAAATCCGTTTTTAATAAAAAAGTGAAAATCATATGACAAAAATAAAAAATTATTAAACGACTTATACATTGTCGATGCTGTTAGGTTACTTGGTTTAGAAAAGTAACTTGCATGAGGGTGGAAGTGAAGATAGGTGTTAAAACGCACGTGCATGCACATGGGTGAGTGGAAGGTACGTGGTTTCACAGTGTTTAAGTAGGTGAGCCTGCATTAAAAAATTAATGGGGTTAATAATAAATAGTTATTAAGGATGAAAGTGATCGATGGCAGGTTGTAACTTTCTTGCATTAATTTACTCCATCTTATCTTTTCGATAAAGCAATTAAATTTCAACTTTACAACCATTTATAGCATTATGTACAACACTTTTAATGCATTTCACTTCAAGGAAGCAACTGGGATGACACTTAGGGGTTGTTTGTTTTTTTAAAAACCTCTTAATGACTCTTAAGTCTGAATCATTCAGACCTTTTTACACGCCACCTCTTATTAATCATAACTAAAATAAGACTTCAGACTTTAGACCTCTTAAAAAACAAACGACACCTTACTCATATGTCTGATTTGAAATTGAATTTCTTAATCGCTTCCCTCAAGGTGTCGATTCAGGCTACCTCCTTTCGAGATGACGCTTCGTCCTCCTCCCATGCAATGCTTAAATGTCCATCGCCGGTCATTTTCCTGCTACACTCATACACCGACTTCTGGTAATTTTAGGGTTTGTTTTTCTCAAGTGGGTTCTTCAGGTAATCGATTTCTCAAGGTCAATTCGATTTCTTCTCTCAAGGCTAGTTCAATTTCTTCTCTCAAGGTCAGTTCGATTTCTGTTTTTGGGTCGATTTCTGTTTTTGGGTTTGAAGCGACAATAATCGATTTCTTTGATTTCAAACCCAAATCAGTTTAATCGATAATCTGAACAATCTGTGTAATCGACAATCTGTTTTGGGTCGATTTCTGTTTTTGGGTCTGTGTAATCGATTAACATCTTCAGGTAATCGATTTCGTTGATTTCTGTTTTTGGGTTTGAAGCGACAATCTGTGTAATCGACAATCTGAACAATCTGTGTAATCGATAATTTGTTTTTGGGTCGATTCTGTTTTTGGGTTTGAAGCGACAAACTGTGTAATCGATTAACATCTTCAGGTAATAGATTTCTTTGATTTAAAACCCAAATCAATTTAATCGACAATCTGAACAATTTGTGTAATCGACAATCTGTTTTGGGTCGATTTTTGTTTTTGGGTCTGTGTAATCGATTAACATCTTCAGGTAATCGATTTCTTTGATTTCATCCATTCGATCTTTTCATTACAGTTCTTCAGGTGATTTCAAACAATTTGTGTAATTGCAGTCTTCAGGTGATTTCAAAACATTCAATTGCAGTCTTCAGGTGATTTCAAACAATCTGTGTAATTGCACCAAAATAATTCCCAAGGTGTATTAAGGCAGTAGGTTGGACTCCATACATAGGTCTCTTCCTGTTAAACACAATTTACATGGCTAAGACCTGAAAAAAAAAATGAATGGATACATTACTTGAAGTGGTACATGGTTTTGTGTAATTATTGATTTTAAACAACTAGAAACAGAACTTATTGTTTCATCTTGAAAATTTGAGGTGTTCTTTGGTTTATAACTAGAAACAGAACTTATTGATTCATCTTGAAAATTTGAGGTGTTCTTTGGTTCATAACTAGAAACAAAACTTATTGATTCATCCATTCGATCTTTTCATTACAGTTATTTTGATTTGGCATTCTTTGGGTTCGATTTGGCACATTAAAACTTTGGGTTTGAAAAACATTCAATTGCATCCTTTGGGTTTGATTACCTTGGATCTTTGATTATCTTTGATTTTAGTTAGAATTTATACTCATCCTAGAATTATCTCTTATGCTCGATCTTTTGTTCGTCTGATACAGATTTATTTGGTTCATAACTATGAATTTATACTCATCCTAGAATTATTTGAGGTGTTCTTTGGTTCTTTGGTTCATAACTATGATTTATTCGAGAATTATTTGAGGTGTTCTTTGGTTCATACACAGTTTATCCTAGAGCATAAAATTCAAAATACCAAGGTATTGTGATCAATATAGCCAAAGCTAGGTAAACATACTCCATCTAGAACTCAACTATCAGTTCCACTACAGTTGAGAGAAAAAAGAGCAAGTAAGACAAGAAACAAACCATCTCCTTTTGAAGACATATATGATTTGAGGTGTTCTTTGGTTCATAACTATGAATTCGATCTTTTCATTACAGTTCTTTTCAAGGAGTGTTATATTGTCGACCTCACTTTGATCAACTCTTCAAAGTGAATGGCAGTTTGGATAGGAGTGTTATACTGTCAAACTCATTTTGGGTTTTTGGATTTTTGGTAGTCATTAGTTCACCACTTGAAATCGCATTTCATTTTTGGTTCTTGGGTTTTTGGTTGTCATTAGTTCACCATTGTATCGATGGATTTAATTTTCATTTTCGGTTCTTGGGTTTTTGGTAGTCATTATTGATGTTTTTCCTTGGGGTTTTGTAGGAAAAATGGTTCACCCTAGACCCGTTAACCGTGGACGTGGGCGTGGGCGTAGGGAGGATAGCCCGACATCTTCAAGAGGCAACCTATCACAAGGTTTAGTATTTGTATTTATTAGGAACTTTTATAAGCTTGATGTAATTGCTTTTTTATTGATGTTTTCCCTTGTGGTTTTGTAGGAGAAATAGTGCATCCTAGATCCGTTACACCGCCTCCCACGTTTACCGAAATGGAAGTAAATGTATGATTTCACCCTTTTTTTCTCTTCATCACTTCCTTCACCGGGAAAATACGGTTCTAAAATACGAACTTTTCACAGTGTGTTTTACAAACATTATATTTTAACATGGTATGTTTGTGTGACAATAACTATTTAGCATACTTTACCATAGTGTTTGTAGAAAGTGAGGCAATACGAACTTTTCACAGTGTGTTTTCATACCTGTTGAAACCACCTCTTGAAACCATCTAACTTACAAATTGATGCCATTGCCAACATGAAACCCACCTCTTGAAACCACCTAACTTACAAATTACTTATAGCAACTATTTTAAAAAGAATATTTGGTTCCTTTTACTTTACACTTGGATTTCGTGGTATATATTAGTTTTTCTCTTCATGACATTGATCAAAACAGCAACCATTAGGAAGCACAAAACTGAGCATTTGACATGTGAACTAGATACTATAAACATCTAACTATATTGGTTTTACTTTACACTTTTTTATAGGAAATCATGGAGCATGATTTGATCCAACCGGAATACGAGAATGAGTACGAGTCCGATGGAGGTGATTTCCTAGACGAATTGATCGAGAGAGGGATCGAGTACGTGTCGTGCGATAAAGAGGTCGTTGATGATTTAGGTCGAGCCGAAGTTAAAGCTTTATACAACGAGATGTATCGTTTAGAGGTTGAGAACATGAGATTAGATCATCTTAATTTTGATCTCAAGATCAAATATAGGAATTACGAGACGGATCTACGTATCACGACTAGACCGGTGTTTGCTCGCGTGTTAGACTTGTCGTGTTTTCTAAAAGAAACGATAACGGAAGGGTTCACTGTGGCCGTAGATACTTGGAAATTATGTGTGGATTGGTTTCGCTATAACCATCCTCTGAATACGTATCGATGGTGGCTCGAGTACAGATATAATCACGAGTTCGAGGACGGAGAGTGATCGAAAGCGACGAGTCGAGAAGGATTTTAACATTATTGTTTTGATTGTTTCATGTTTTAGTACATAAATTTAAAGTAGTTGAGTATTGAATGTATGATGAGATTGGTTCATTAGACAAATGTTTTGATGATTTGATTTGATTTGATTTAATGATAGTAAGTAAATATTGATTTTGATTTTATTATCAATTCAACTTAATTTATTTTCTATTCAAGAGATTGCGAACTACGTATAATGATTTATTTTGAGACTATGATAGTGATTTAGTAAATCAAGTGGTGAAGTGATGACTTTGGAAGAACTTGTGGAGAAGTTGCAAAGTAACAGGCCATTCATTGATGATTTTTGAAGCAGTCTGGGATGCAAAAGGTAGTGTCAGGGAGCAGAAACACAAGTGTTGAGGAGTGTAACGCCCTAAAAATCAGAGTAAATTAAAACCTGGAAAACCTGGCAACAATGACTATCGCATTGATATCAACCTCCCATAAAGGGGATCAGTCCTTAAGACCTTACAAAACCTGTACAGATAAAGGGTTCATCAACAAACTAATCTAGACACCTATATCAAGATTACATCAGTTGACAAACCAGAATTCACCAAAAGAATGGGACTTAATAAATGTCCAAATACAATACTAGTTATCTCCAAAAAGCCTCGAGACTCAAAACTCGTCTCTCCAAAACCCCGGCAACCCACCGCTAAGGGAAACCTGTTACACACATCATTTGAGAAAAAGTGTTAGGCTTAAAGCGTAGTGAGAACATACAGTTCATAAATCTCAAGAGATAAAATCAAAAGCATCAAGTAAATCTTTTCAAAGGTTTAGTTATGCAAGATGCAGTTCTTTTACAATAAATGGACAATCGGTCCAAAACACATCTTTCGATGACGGGGATTACCCGATTTACCAGGGATTATAGTGGAACACAAAGTAAGCCACAAATCCGAGTTATGAGCTAAATACATGGAACCATGGCCACGAACGCTTCGGTCCGTACTACGATGTGAGGGAGGGCCCCCGAGGAACCATGTCATACTCGTTCATTAGACTACATTTGACCCATGGCTAGTAACCGGTCTCACATAACCGTACCAAGTTTCCCCCGAGGATCAAATGTATCTAACTACAACGGAAGGGGCATATCCTTCCCAGCCATAAGCCGACTCGATACCTAGGGATCTACTAGTGTAGTCATGACTTGTCACAATATTTCATGTGACCAAACAAAGCTAGATAAAAAGCTTTCAACACATTTATATTTCAAAATGCCGTTTTCCAGACCAACTGCTGGTAAGAAAGATAATCATAAAACCAGTTTATATATGTTCTTTCAATTAAGCCACACCCTGGGCGAGTAAAACATCCTTTTACTTCAACAAGATGGAATCCTTCATTTTAGTCAAAAGTGTTTCGGGAACCATTAAATAACTCCAAACCTCAAGTTACATCAAAGTGTAATAACCGGACAATCCAAAAATGTAGAGATATGTAGGAGTTAAAAATTACAATCTTTGACATATATAACAGTTTAGAAAAGTTAGTAGGAACTCACCTCAGTTTCCTTCTCCCTAACGAATGCTACCTATGACAACACCGAAAGAATCGGTAAGTCGAAACACAGATAACTCTCCTGCTACCTGCCTAGAACACAAAAATAACAGAAGCTAACAACGAGTAGAACCTAATCCGGTCGAAGACAACACTCCGGTCGAATGGGTTCCGGTCGAAGACAACACTCCAGTCGAATCATACCGGTCAAACCCATAACGGTCGAATGGGTACCGGTCGAATGGGTATCGGTCGAATGCATTCTTCCGGTCGAAAGGATACCGGTCGAGTGCATTCGTACGGTCCTTTGCACATCGTCGTCTTGTTCACCAAGAACACTCGATGCAGAACCCATATCCAAAACGAGAAATACTCAGATCTCAAAATGGAACGGTTTAAAACCTTCACAACGAGATTCTACACGGCTAAAAGCATTCAGATCAAAGCATTAAGCTAGATTCGTACCTTGATTTGTCCGAAACGATCGAACTCTTTTTTCCACCTGCTTCTCTCTCTCTCTGACTTCAGTACCCAAGAAAACTGATCTGATATTTTTACAAAATATCAAGACTTTTTTTTGTATATATATTACCCAAGTTACAAATAACCCCCCTGAACTTTGGGTAACGGTCAACTTCTCACCCAACCCCAAAATTCAGGGTGTTACAATCCTCCCCAACTTGGGAATGATTTCATCCCCGAAATCCAACTATACAAAGAGATGAGGATATCTACGCTTCATATCCTCTTCAGATTCCCAAGTCACATTTGCTCCCCGGTGATGCTTCCACTGCACCTTGACCAAAGTGACTTCTTTGTGACGCAACTTCTTAGACTTTCTCTCTAAGATGGCGTTGTGTTCTTCCACACAACGGTTACCTTCGTCTACCCTTAACTCTGAAAGGGGAATGACGTTGTCTTCTACCGCCAAACATTTCCGGAGGTAGCAAACATGAAACGTGTTGTGTATTCTGCTCAACTCCAGGGGCAGTTCCAATTGGTAGGCTTGCAAACCCACCCGCTTAAGCACTTTAAAAGGTCCGAGGAAACGGGGACTCAACTTCCCACGTTTTCCGAACCGTATAATTCCCTTCCACGGCGACACCTTAAGCATAACGCGGTCGCCTACTTGGAATTCCATCGGTCGCCTCTTCTTATCGGCATAGCTTTTCTGCCGATCTTGAGCCGCTTTCATTCTTTCACGAATGCACTTGACCTTATCGGCAGTCTCTTGCACGATTTCAGGCCCGACGAACTGCTTTTCTCCCGCTTCAAGCCAGCACACGAGAGTTCGGCACTTTCGCCCATACAATGCCTCAAAAGGTGCCATCCCAATACTCGAGTGGTAGCTATTGTTGTAAGCAAACTCCACCAAAGGCAGGTGAGAGTCCCAACTACCCCCGAAATCGATGACACAAGACCTCAACATGTCTTCCAAGGTTTGGATCGTTCTCTCGTTTTGCTCGTCGGTCTGTGGATGGTAAGTCGTACTCAACTTAACTCGTGTACCAAGCTCTTTCTGAAACCCATCCCAGAAGTTCGAAGTGAACCGACTGCCGCGATCCGACACGATCGACAAAGGTATTCCATGCCTCGAGACCACCTCATCGATATAAAGCTTCGCCAATTTATACATCGGTAAGGTCTCGCGTATAGGCAAGAAGTGAGCGTTCTTTGTCAATCTATCAACTATCACCCAAATGGTATCGTGACCTCGAAGAGTTTTAGGCAACTTCGTCACGAAGTCCATGGTGATATGCTCCCACTTCCATTCGGGAATCTATAAAGACTGAAGACTCCCATACGGTCGCTGATGTTCGGCCTTGACTTGCGAACACGTCACACAACACTCAACTAACGCGCCACATCAAGCTTCATTACCGGCCACCAATAGTGCAACTTCAAGTCCCTGTACATATTTGTACTTCCCGGATGAATGGAATACTTAGACTTGTGTGCATATTCTAGCAACAGCTCACGTTTACCCCCAATCTTGGGTACCCACACACGACCACTGAACAGTTTTACTCCACGGCTATCTTCCGTTAAGAGTAGACGCTGCTTCGTCATGACTTCATCCTTTAGATTCTCTTTTAACAATGCTTCCACCTGCGATGTCTTGATCTTCTCAACAAGACTAGACACTAGCTCGATTCTCGAATGGGTAGCCCGAATACTCCCGCTATAGTCCTTCTGACCTAACGCATCGGCTACCACGTTCGCCTTACCGGGATGGTAAAACAATTCACAGTCGTAATCTTTAAGCAACTCGAGCCACCGCCTTTGCCTCATATTCAACTCCTTCTGATCAAAGACATACTTCAAGATCTTGTGATCCGTGTAAAGAGTGCATTTCATGCCGTAGAGATAATGTCGCCAAAGTTTCAAAGCGAACACCACCGCCGCTAACTCCAGATCATGGGTTGGATAATTCTGCTCGTGTAATTTAAGCTGCCTCGAGGCATAAGAGATCACCTTGCCTCGTTGCATCAACACACAACCCAGTCCCATCTTTGAAGGGTCACTGTAAACCACGAAATCTTCCGACCCTTTAGGTAACGTCAAGATCGGAGCTTCACACAACTTCTTTTGAAGGATCCGGAACGCCTTCTCTTGGGTTTCGGTCCATTCAAACTTCACATTCTTCCGACTCAGAACTGTCAAGGAAGAAGCGATCTTTGAAAAGTCTTGGATAAATCTCCGGTAGTATCCCGCCAGACCCAAGAAACTTCGGATCTCGGACAGACTCTTAGGAGGCTCCCAATTCATCATAGCTTCAATCTTGGAGGGGTCTACTTTCACTCCGTCCCGAGCGACTACGTGCCCCAGAAATTGTACTTCTTTAATCCAAAAGTCGCACTTGGAAAACTTGGCGTACAACCTTTCTTTTCTCAACACTTCCAGAACTTCACGCAAATGTTGCTCGTGCTCTGACTCACTCTTGGAGTACACGGGTATGTCATCAATGAATACAATGACCCACTTGTCGAGGAATGGTCGGCACACTCTATTCATCAAGTCCATAAACACTGCTGGTGCGTTTGTCAGGCCAAAAGGCATTACAAGAAACTCGTAATAGCCGTAACGCGTTCTGAAAGTTGTCTTCGGAACATATTCTTCTCTTACCTTTACTTGGTGATAACCCGAACGTAAGTCAATTTTAGAAAAACAACCCGCTCCTTGAAGTTGATCGAACAAGTCGTCTATTCTCGGAAGTGGATATCTGTTCTTTACTGTAGCTTTGTTCAACTCACGATAGTCAGTGCACATTCCCATTGTGCCATCCTTCTTTTTGACAAATAAGACCGGAGCTCCCCAAGGTGACGAACTCGGTCTTATAAAGCCTTTCTCCAATAGCTCTTGGAGTTGTGCCACCATCTCTTGCATCTCCGTTGGCGCTAAACGGTAAGGTGCTTTAGCGATTGGTGTTGCTCCAGGCACAAGATCAATCCGAAACTCTACCTGACGATCGGGTGGTAACCCGAGCAAGTCGTCCGGAAAGACATCTGGAAACTCACGCACGATCTTTACATCTTCCAGCTTTGATTTCTCTAACTTGGCATCGATCACATAGGCTAGAAAAGATGAACATCCTTTTACTAAGCACTTGCGTTCCTTTGCCATTGTGATTATTGCCACTTCACCTTTTCTATTTTCACCATAGATGACAACGACTTCACCAGAGGATTTGGGGAGTCGAATCAACTTCTTGGAACATACGATCTCGGCATGATTGTTTGACAACCAATCCATGTCGACCACTACATCAAAACCCCCGATTAACATCGGCAGTAGATCGATCGAGAATTCTCTCCCTTCGATACTAAGAGTACACTGCTTCAGAACATCGCGGATCAGAATTTGACTACCATCGGCTATTTCTACCACTAATGCATCCTCAAGACTAGTAGTGGACATAGAAATCTTCTGACGGAACAATTCAGATACGAAAGAGAAACTGGCACCTGAATCGAATAAAATACGAGCAGGTACAAAGTTTATAAGAAAAGTACCCGATACCACATCAGCGGATGCCTTGGCCTCATCAGCCGTCATCTGAAATGCTCGACCCGGAACCCTCGGAGGGTTCTCCTTCTTTGCCGCCACGCTACCCGTCTTGAGCTTCGGGCAATCTCTCTTCACATGCCCCGGTGCCTTACACTCGAAGCAAACCATCCCCGCGATAGTACAGTCGCAGGCGGTGTGATCATTCTTACCACACTTGAAGCAAAATCTAGAAGTAGAGTTACAGTTACCATGGTGCTTGGTTCGACACTTCGGGCACCACTTCGCTTCTTGATAACCGCTGAAATTGCGGTTTCCGACAAAAGGTCGGGCCCGCTTGGGAGGTACTGAACTGCTCTCCCACTTTCTCTTATCAGACACCACTACTGCTTTCTCAGATTTGCTTTTCGCGAACATTTCTTCCATGAACTGAGCTTCTTCGACCATCTCTCGGAGGTTAGAAGCTTTGGAATTGTGGACCATAGATTGCATGTCCGCGGGTAAGCCATTGAGATATGCTTTCATCTTGTCTTTCTCTGTTGGGGCAGCGTGCCCCACCAGACCAAGCTTTTCCATGAACTGATGGGTATACTCCCTCACCGTCAGGCTTCCCTTCACCAGAGACCGGAATTATTTCTCAATTCGGTCCATTGTTCTTTCGTTGTAGAATTCTTCTAACAACTTTTTCTTGAACTTGACCCAAGACAACTGAGCCAACACTGCAAGAGATAGGGTGGATTGGATGACATTCCACCAAATGAGCGTAGTATCTATAACATCCCGCCTACCTCGACAACAATATTGTCCGCTTTGCCCCTGGATTTAACCAACGTGTAGCGCACGGATTTGTTTCTGGCGACCTGGTGCGAAACTTCCCAGGGGGTCACCCATCCTGGAACTACTCTCACCCAAGCACGCTTAACCTCAGAGTTCCCAGAACCTGACGTGCTTGTGGCCCCAAAACGCGTTGTTGTTAGGAAGGCCAAGATATTACTTATAACACCCAGCATCACTCCTCTCCACGGCCGATATGGGATATGCCTAAGGTGTTACAAACACCACCCCTTGGGACTCATCGTCCTCGATGAGGTTTGCCCCATATCTCGAACGGCACAGGAGTGACTCTGATACCATCTATAACATCCCGCCTACCTCGACAACAATATTGTCCGCTTTGCCCCTGGATTTAACCAACGTGTAGCGCACAGATTTGTTTCTGGCGACCTGGTGAGAAACTTCCCAGGGGGTCACCCATCCTGGGACTACTCCCACCCAAGCACGCTTAGGTGTCGTTTGTTTTTTAAGAGGTCTAAAGTCTGAAGTCTTATTTTAGTTATGATTAATAAGAGGTGGTGTGTAAAAATGTCTTAACGATTCAGAGTTAAGAGCCATTAAGAGATTTTTAGAAAAAACAAACAACCCCTTAACCTCAGAGTTCCCAGAACCTGACGTGCTTGTGGCCCCAAAACGCGTTGTTGTTAGGAAGGCCAAGATATTACTTATAACACCCAGCATCACTCCTGTCCACGACCGATATGGGATATGCCTAAGGTGTTACAGTATCCCTCAACAGTTGGGTACCGAACCACACTCTCTGATCATCTCCGCATTCGGAAGAGCCAAAAGCTTGCTCAACCGCTCGGATCCATTTCACACACATGACCGGGTCATCAGAACCAAAGAACTCTGGCGGTCCGCAACCCAGAAAGGACTTGTAGGAACAAGTCTTCACACTCTTCGGAGCATTAACAACCAAGCGCTCCTCGTTCCTGATCCCAATACCAATGCCTCCAAAGCCACTCGCAATGTTCTCCACAACCGTTTCGCTCCTCCGGTTGTTTACATCGCGATCTTCAATCACTTTCAGTAGAAACTCCTGTTGTTTAACCATCTCTTTCCTTATTGCCAACATTATGTTGGCCATCATGGCAGCTTGAGGGTTTGCCTCCTGAACCGCCGGGTTAGCGGATGCCAGGTTCACTCTCGTCACCTGCTCCACTTCTCCCGTAAATATCGGCATACCGGGAATAGCGACCATCGGTCCTCTGACTACTTGGTTCTGCTCTGGCGAGCTATCATCGCGAAGTTCATCGACGTCTAGCTGATGACTGCGAGTGTTCACCATTCAGAATGAAGGCTGCTTCACAAGCACGAGAAAGAGTAAGAAAGAGGTTAACTGACCCAACATGAAAGAAACGTACAACTATATCTACCAATTGCCATAACATTAGTAAACAATGACGCTCACGTAAAATATCATCATAATAACATTAGCTAAGTGAGATTATGAACATATAACACATAAGGGTTCTCGTTACCATTATCACAACGCTTGATGAACATAACTTCCGTTAACTTCAAGACTATCCCATCTTAGAAGTTCTACCCAAATCTCACGAATTAATACTTACATACTCAGTCTAAGTCTAGACATCTTACATTCATGCCTAGTTCGCTTAAACTAGGGCTCTGATACCAACTTGTAACGCCCTAAAAATCAGAGTAAATTAAAACCTGGAAAACCTGGCAACAATGACTATCACATTGATATCAACCTCCCATAAAGGGGATCAGTCCTTAAGACCTTACAAAACCTGTACAGATAAAGGGTTCATCAACAAACTAATCTAGACACCTATATCAAGATTACATCAGTTGACAAACCAGAATTCACCAAAAGAATGGGACTTAACAAATGCCCAGATACAATACTAGTTATCCTCGAGACTCAAAACTCGTCTCTCCAAAACCCCGACAACCCACCGCTAAGGGAAACCTGTTACACACATCATTTGAGAAAAAGTGTTAGGCTTAAAGCGTAGTGAGAACATACAGTTCATAAATCTCAAGAGATAAAATCAAAAGCATCAAGTAAATCTTTTCAAAGGTTTAGTTATGCAAGATGCAGTTCTTTTACAATAAATGGACAATCGGTCCAAAACACATCTTTCGATGACGGGGATTACCCGATTTACCAGGGATTATAGTGGAACACAAAGTAAGCCACAAATCCGAGTTATGAGCTAAATACATGGAACCATGGCCACGAACGCTTCGGTCCGTACTACGATGTGAGGGAGGGCTCCCGATGAACCATGTCATACTCGTTCATTAGACTACATTTGACCCATGGCTAGTAACCGGTCTCACATATCCTTCCCAACCATAAGCCGACTCGATACCTAGGGATCCACTAGTATAGTCATGACTTGTCACAATATTTCATGTGACCAAACAAAGCTAGATAAAAAGCTTTCAACACATTTATATTTCAAAATGCCGTTTTCCAGACCAACTGCTGGTAAGAAAGATAATCATAAAACCAGTTTATATACGTTCTTTCAATTAAGCCACACCCTGGCGAGTAAAACATCCTTTTACTTCAACAAGATGGAATCCTTCATTTTAGTCAAAAGTGTTTCGAGAACCATTAAATAACTCCAAACCTCAAGTTACATCAAAGTGTAATAACCGGACAATCCGAAAACGTAGAGATATGTAGGAGTTAAAAATTACAATCTTTGACATATATAACAGTTTAGAAAAGTTAGTAGGAACTCACCTCAGTTTCCTTCTCCCTAACGAATGCTACCTATGACAACACCGAAAGAATCGGTAAGTCGAAACACAGATAACTCTCCCGCTACCTGCCTAGAACACAAAAATAACAGAAGCTAACAACGAGCAGAACCTAATCCGGTCGAAGACAACACTCCGGTCGAATGGGTTCCAGTCGAAGACAACACTCCGGTCGAATCATACCGGTCAAACCCATACCGGTCGAATGGGTACCGGTCGAATGCATTCTTCCGGTCGAAAGGATACTGGTCGAGTGCATTCGTCCGATCCTTTGCACATCCGGTCGTCTTGTTCACCAAGAACACTCGATGCAGAACCCAGATCCAAAACGAGAAATACTCAAATATCAAAATGGAACGGTTTAAAACCTTCACAACGAGATTCTACATGGCTAAAAGCATTCAGATCAAAGCATTAAGCTAGATTCGTACCTTGATTTGTCTGAAACGATCGAACTCTTTTTTCCACCTGCTTCTCTCTCTCTCTGACTTCAGTACCCAAGAAAACTGATCTGATATTTTTACAAAATATCAAGACTTTGTTTTGTATATATATTACCCAAGTTACAAATAACCCCTCTGAACTTTGGGTAACGGTCAACTTCTCACCCAACCCCAAAATTCAGGGTGTTACAAGGAGGAAACAGTTAAGGAAGACAACAAAGGCGATCAATCGGAAAAACAAAACAGTCAGGAGGAGAAACGCAAGATTGGGAAAGGAAATAGCAAGAGGAAAAAGAACAAAGGTTAGAAAAAATGAACAGTTGTCCTCCATAAAAGAATTGGTTTCTTTACAAAAACGTTTGACATCCCGCCGCATTGCGCTGGTACCCAATTAGTTAACACAAATATTCGTATATGAACAAAAAAACAATGAAAAAATACGTTCCTTTTTCTACAAATTATACCACTATAATCGTCTCGTCAATACCTTCAAAACAATTCCAATATTGAATATTTTTTAATTTAACCGTACTATTAAATATCATGAATATCTATCGATACTACTATATAAAAATTATAAAACGGTTATTGTACAATCTTTTGTACAATAACATTTACCACCCTTACAATTTCTTATTTAATTTACTTTATATCCTTTACTTTTTCATTTTTCATTTTTCATTTTACACCATTATCATATTAACACAAATAATCGTATATGAACAAAAAAATAATGAAAAAGTGGGTTCCTTTTTCTACAAATTATACCCTTATAATCGTCTCGTCAATACATTCAAAATGAGCCCAATATTGAATATTTTTTCGTCAATAATTGTAATATAAACTAATTATTGAATATCTTTTTGGGTTTAGGGTTTCATAAGTTGTGATTCTTAGGTCATGGTTGATTGTTTTTTTTTTTGAACGACAGATAACACACACACGTTCCCACGGTATCCGGGCATCCGAGGGCAGCACCGACTAATCCGCAGCGACCCGGCCCAACCCTTTAGACTGGACCCGTCCAGGCGCCGACTAAGCCCGACCCAAGGACCGAACCCGCAACCCATAGACTGGTTGCCCGGAAACCTGGACCCGAGCCGACCCGAAGGCCGACCTAGAGTCTGGGATGCTCCTCATGCGCCCAAAGCTTCCCCCTAGGTCATGGTTGATTGTTGATGACATGTCTATAAGGAATTAACATTAATTGTTCGTTCTTTACTTACATTTCGCTGCATCGCACGGGTATATGCCTAGTTGTTAATAATATTAATTATATATATATATATTAGTCATTATATTTTAGTTATTAATTACTATTATTTTTTTAATTATTATTCAATTATTTATTTCTATATATATATTATATGTCTTAAGTTAATGTAATTTTTTTTAAAATTTATTTTAATAAATTCAAATTTTATAGTATATATATATATATAACAATAAGTTTTAAATTTTTTTAATTAACACATTATATTATTTAATTTTTTTTTACTATCTTGTTAGTATCAATTAACATATTATATTGTTCTGTCTTTTAAAAAAAAGTCTGTTTTAATTATATTATAAAATATTGTAATTGATTTGTTTAATTTTCTTTCAAAATGTCTTTTTTAGTCATTTTACATGTTTATCAGCTAGTTTTTATCAAATATGACTTAACCATCAGCTAACTTATCAACTAGTTTGCCAAACATAACTTTAGTTGCTCAAAATTTTCAAAATGCTCCCCTCAACATTCTTAGGTTGTATAATTAGTCACCAATTTATCTCTATTTACATATATCGACTTAAAATCTTGACCATTAAAAAATCTTATCTAATGGATAAAATCTCTTCTCACATTCTTAACATTTATGATTTATCATTTCAACCCTCCCTCGATATATATCAACTCCGTTCTAAGATGAAGAGTCATCTATTTTGAGAGGAATCCAAAGATTAAAATTAAATGACCATATGCTTTTCTTGCTCATTCATTTATGTGGCTCTATTTCAACATCAAATATATAACTTAGAAATATAAAGATACCATGATAGGAACACCAATATAAGTAATACTAGGCATATACCCGCGCGATACAGCGGAATGTAAGTAAATAACGAACAATAAATGTTAGTTCCTTATAGACATGTCATCAACAATCCAACTATGACCTATAAATCACAATTTATAAAATTCTAAACCCTAAACCCATAAATATATTCAATAATTAGTTTATATTACAATTATTGACAGAAAAAATTATAATGATATAATTTATAATAAAAATGAAACGTATTTTACGATTATGTATTTTTAATGTGTTAACGGTGGAAAAAAATAAAACATATGGATAGAAAACAAATTAGTTCGTAGATATTCATGGTATTTAATAGTACGGTTAAATTAAAAAATATTCAATATTGGGCTCGTTTTGAAGATATTGACGAGATGATTATAATAGTATAATTTGTAGAAAAAGAAACGTATTTTTTCATTGCATTTTTGTTCATATACAATTATTTGTGTTAATATGATAATGGTGTAAAATGAAAAATGAAAAAATAAGGGATATAAAATGAATTAAATAAGTAATTGTAAGGGTGACAAATGTAACATTACAAGGGTGATAAGTGTTATTGTATAAATTTAATTCGTAGATATTCATGATATTTAATAGTACGGTTAAATTTAAAAATATTCAATATTGGGCTCGTTTTGAAGGTATTGACGAGACGATTATAATGGTATAATTTGTAAAAAAAGAAACGTATTTTTTCATTGCAATTTTATTTATATACGATTATTTGTGTTAAAATAATAAGGGTGTAAAATGAAAAATGAAAAAACAAGGGATATAAAGTAAATTAAATAATTAATTGTAAGGGTGATAAACGTAAAATTTAACTTTTTAAAAACCATTTTCCAATAACTACTTTATGTAATAGAACTTTAATATAATAGTATAGATTTAAACACAAGAGACCTCGAAAATGTTGGGGATGTAATCACCAGGATTGCACGTGCACTTTAAAATTAATACAAGCCATAAAGAGTGGAGTTTAGGGTAGACCTGACAAACGTGTCGTGTCGTGTCGGGTTCAAAGTTAATTGGGTTGAGATTGTCTAATCCTAACCCGACCTGTTTTATAAATGGGTCATAAAATTTCAACGCTAACCCGACCCGTCTAACCCGACACGACCCGCCTAACCCGTTTAACATTTATAAAACTAAAAATTAAAAATCGAAAATTCACAAAAAAGTACAAATCAAAAATTCAAATGAAAACATTAGAAATCCAAATTTTATAGTTCAAACTTATAAGTTATAACAAAATCTAAAACATTAAAAATTCAAAACATTAAAAAAAAATTATAATATTATATATATAGAGAGAGAGAGCAAGGATCATTTGTTAACCAACCAATTGTTGTTAACTTTATGAACTTTGCTCAACCAATAGAAATGCATATTTGGTTGTTGTTTTCATTGTTTATATATTTAATACAAAAGGGTAGAAAGGTCATTTCGTGATTAACCAATAATTCATTTATTTTCTTGGGGGTTACAAGAAAAAAAACATCCATGATTATAGCGTAGGTTACAATTTCATAAAATTTTCATTTTTCCATAAACTTTTAATATCATATGAATTTTTCACTTCGATTTCATATGTCCTTGTTCTTTATCTGGATGAACACTTGTTCTTTATTTGGATGAACACACCTAGCAGATGTCCTTGTTGTTTATCTGGATGTGAACATTGATGAACACAGATGTCCTTGTTCTTTATCTGGATGTGAACATTGATGAACACAGATGCTTTTGTCTTTATCTGGATGAACACACCTATCAAATGTTCTTGTTCTTTAACAGATGAACACATATGTATGTTCAACTAAGTAAAAGAAGAAATGTAACTGTTTTGATTTAAATGTAACATAACTGTTTTGAATGTGTGTTCAACAATGAACATATTTATAGGTGTTTATGAATGTTCATCATGTGCATTTGAAACAATGGGAAATTTAATTCACCATTTGAAACAATGAGAGATTAACTGTTTTTAATTTAGATGTGTAATTGTTTTAAAGGTGTGTTCAATAATAAACATATTTGTAGGTATTCATGAATGCTCATTATGTGCATTTTAAATAATGGTAGATTTAGTTCCCCATTGTTCACTTCGGTTACAATTGTTTTCAATGGAACATTAATGAGGCGTTTAATAACATTTAAAACAATGGAATTTTTAATTCTCCAAATTACCTTAAACACTTTTGTTCACTTGTCCATTTAAGAAATAAAACATCTTTTATTAATTAGAAATTTACTTTTAATCTCAACCATTCAATGATAAGATGAAGGGTTTAGATTAGTTCACAAAGTTAACAACAAAACTATGGTTAACAAAAGAACTCAACCCTATATATATATATATATATATATATATATATATATATATATATATATATATATATAAACGGGTTATTCGGGTCATTTTCGAGTTGAAATTTTTGACTCTGACATTACCCGTTTATTTTTCGTGTCGTGTCGTGTCGTGTCAACCCGTTTACTTAAACGGGTTGAAATGTATTACCAAAACCCGTTTATTTCGTGTTGAGTTAGTGTCAGATTAGCGTGTCGTGTCATTTTTTGTCAGGTCTAGTTTAGGGCAAAACCTTAAGAAAATGAAAAATGAAGCAACACTATAATAACTATTTATGTGTATGGTATGTGATGTACAGATTAATGATTTTACTAGAGTGTTCCTTAGTTTTTTATTTTTTTATGCTTTTCCCCCCTGAACATGATCCTATATGTATTTGTATATATATATATATATAAAGAGAGAGAGAGAGTGAGTGGAGGTTCAAACGAGAACAATATTATTTTACCAAAACATATGAAATATGCAAAACGAGAACACTGTCATTTTACGAGAACATGAGAATAGCTAGTATCACATGTAATTTGGGTGTTCTTGCGTTTCCGAAAAATGGTAGTGTTCTCATGCATTTGAACTCTTTCTCTCTCTCTCTCTCTCTCTCTCACACACACACACACACACACAACCAAGAAAAGACGAGAACATAAACCCTTCATCAACCGTTAAATCTAATTAAAATAATAGACGATTCATATTAAAATATAATCGTCTACATTATTCACAACTGTTGGATTAAAACTGGGTTAATTAATGGAAGGTTCTCCATTCTCAATTTTTTAAGGGTTCCCTACTTCCCTTGAACGCCATCCTCATATATATATATATATATATATATATATATATATATATATATATATATATATATATATATTCATTTGTTTAAATGAAAATTTTTAAATATATGAGAAGTAGAAAAGTAATTCTAACCCTTTATACGGTCAAGATCGGATTTGAAGCTATATAGTCAATAATTGCGGCTATGCCAAAAATAGAGGAGTAGTTTCGTATGTGAATTCGTGTGATTCACATATGAACTATTTAACCCATGTAATTCACTTATGAACTTTTGTGATTCACATACGAACTAATTAACCGATTGTAAAAGTTACGAAACCACCCCTTATCTTCTGCAGACCATGCGAATAATTATTCGGTGCTTCAAAGTCAAAGCCACAAATGTTGACCAGACGAAGAACTAGAATCACTTCTCTACTTTTCATACATTTAACACTTCTCATTTGAACATCTCTCTCTCTCTATATATATATATAGAGAGAGAGAGAGAGAGAGAGGTGGTTTCATTTGCAAACCCTTCTTATGATACAAACTTTGCAACCTTTGTAAATGCCATTGATATTATCAATCAAGGGTTGAGATTAATTTGAGTTATTTATGTTAATAAATTAATTAATTTAATATAATAAATTAATAAAAATAGGACGAAAGGGCATAATGGTACATTCCAATTCCAAATTCAAATAAGGAAATCGGATGATTCCTTTTTTTTAAAAAGGAAACCAATTTATTTTATTATAAATTCTTTTTCAATATATTATAAAATTATCAATATATTATTGAAAAAAATAGTTTAACATAATAAAATCTTAAGTTCATCATTGACATAGTGAAACAGTAGAGAAACCATAGTGAAACTTTATTGAAACCACTGTGAAACATAGTGAAACCTTATTAAAACCATATTGAAACATAATGAAACAGTTTCACTTCCAATGAAAGCTCTAAAACGTATTTCATCATCTAGATGAAACCTTATTGCAATCATAGTGAATCGTAATGAAACCGTATTGAAACCATGATAAAATATAATGAAACTTTTTCGAAACCATAGTGATACTATAATTAAAAAAAACAAAAAATAATGAAATCGGTGTTTACTTTTGAAAAAAAAATCAAAACTTAATCTTCCATGTCAAAACGTCACAATTTGATATATATATCCAAAATTAAAAAAAATTAAAAAAATCATAATAAACAATCTATTCGGCATTTAATATAGGAAAAAAATTAATTTTCAAAAAAATAAAAAAACACATTATATATATATATCGGATACTTTTAAAAAAAAATAATTTTAGTTAAAAACACATTAATATTGGATACTTTTAAAAAAAATACCATAATTAACTGATTCACATTTAAAGTTATCCAAAAATAACCACTCAATAAAACTACCATATATATACAGATTAAATAGAAAAAGACCTACTTGCCCTTATAATTTAAATAAATTAAAAATCAAAAGAAATTCTCTCATTGGTTGAAAATGGTGTGCAAAGTTTGTAATATAATAGTGGTTTTCCCATGATCGCTCCCCTACATATATATATATATATATATATATATATATATATATATATATATATATATATATATAGTGGAAGGATATTTTGCAACCCAAATCTTAACCGTCGGATTCATGATCGACGGTTATTTTATTTTTATTTTTTCTTTTTTAATTAAAAATATTGGGCCCCATATCTGTTGTAACCGTCGATCATAAATCCGACGGTTAAGATGCAACATTTTCAAGGGTTGCAAAATATCTTACCCCTATATATATATATATATATATATATATATATATATCCTATATATTAGTCCCCATCAAATACAAACCGTGTAGCTGTTACACACCTTATAAATCAATCTCAACTGTCCGTGCATATTATCAAATCGCTGTCAATGATGTAGATTAATATGTTCCAAAATTTACTCTCAAACTTATTTGCAACTGATTTGATAACTACCTAAGATTTTCAAAACACATAAATGTTAGAACCAAGATTATGGATCCAGAAAAATCCAGAAATTGTGTATATGAATATGTGCAATATCGTGTGAAATCTATCAAAGAAAACAGAAAAATGAGTATGTATATACCGAAATACTTATCAAGAAGAGAAGAGAGACTAACTTGAAATCGATGATTTGAAGATGACTAGATAGGGGCCTGCAACGCAGTGTCCTTAAACAAAACTTCGCCTAGGCATGGGAATGGTCCCCAACCCATCGGGGAACCCGGTCCACCCGCCCCAGTCGGGGATGGGAATTCCCCGCTAAACCGGGGATGGGGGACGTATGTAACAACCTGAACAATTATTTATATAATTAAATAACATTCATTACTAAATACTGTCCCAAGCTTACATTTCAGAGTACAAGGTTCTTAACTATCAACTATTACACAACTGAGTCTCAAAAGATAACTATTGCAGGAAGTCTTCTATCTCCTGCTTATAGCTCAAATCTTCTCTTTACCTTTATCTGCTACTTTTCGATAACCTGAAACAGGATTAAAATTTCGAAATAGCGAGGGTTAGACCAAAGGTCTAGTGAGTCCCCTCCAATCACTACTGCAACAGTTCAAATATTAATTAAAACATTTAAACAAAACTGTATATCTCAATACATAATTTGTTCTTTAAATCAAACTTTAAAACACTTTATGCTTCGCATGCATAATTAAATCTATTGGCCATCTCTGACCACTTTCTACGCTCGTAAGCGTACTTTAAACTACTGACCAATATTCCCGTCAAAGACGGTATGTCTGTCTCGCACTGCCTTATTTTAGGGACACACCCTAATGGCATAAACGGGCCACACTCCCCGGTACGAGCAGGCGGGTCACACTTCTCGACTTAGATCAGACTTCTGACTCAAATGTATGCATACACCTAGTCCTGACTGTATATAAAACAAGTTTATATACATGAGCATAAACATGCCAAATTGATTAAATCAAACTTTCGAAATTAATCTGCATAACTTTCAATACAATAAATGTGCAGTATATATATAACCCACATTTATTAAATAACTGCTCAAATCATAAAAGATTTAGTTTGAAAGACTCACCTCTGATTCTTCTGAATTAAACTCTGACTTCTATTGATTAACACCACCTACGATGGTATTAAAACAAAGGTAAGCTAACTTGCAACTAAAACTCTTTCTTACAAAAGACTCATCAATTGAAATCTACTGTTTTTAACCCGGTCAAAACCACTCTGATTAAAAACCTCTTAGACCAATTATTAAAATATCGGTCAAACTACTATTCCGGTCGAATCAAAATACCGGTCTTTACAATCTATCGGTCGAACAAATATCGATCCTTTACAACCTACCGGTCGAACCAATACCGGTCCTTTACACCCTACCGGTCGAACCAATACCGGTCGAAAGCTAATGACCGATACATCATCTTTCCGCTCTTATCAAGAACTTAAGTCGGTCTTACAGTTTCAAACCCAGAAAACTTTTGATCATTAAAATCGATCAAATACACGGTTAAAAACTTGATTAACAATACTATTTACCGACTATAACATGCAGATAGAAGTATGAAGCTAAAAACATACCTCTATTTGACAAAAATGGACGATTTACAAAATCTCCTTCTCTTTTCTCTGCTTTCTCTTTGCTTTATCTCTTTCTCTCTTAAAAATATAAGTCGGCTGATATTTGAGATATGAATCTCAAATATCTGATAAATTTGGTTATATAAAACCAAATTTCCACTTAACCCCCCTGCACTTTGAGTCTCACTTCACTTTTCAACCAACTTCCAAAATTAACAAAATTTCGGATTCGGATATTACAACGTGGATTCCCGTTTGTCTCAAACCGGGGATGGGGACGAGGACGGGTATCACATTCCCCGCCCCGTCCCAAGCCGTTACATATTTTAATTAATAATTAAATATATGTTATTTATTTAAATTAAATCGATAATTCATAATTTCGTATTGGCTAACTAGGTTTATAATATAAAAATGTTATTTTTTGAATGTTAATATATGTATTTTGGATGTCTATCAAAATACAATTACTCGATATGGTTTTAGATATTAGTCAATATCTTTTGGTACATGTGACGTTAAGTTTTTTTTTTCGGATTTAGGTTGAATTTCTTTTGGTTTTGGTTATTAATTATTATATGATGTTGTGATTTTTTTGTACTAAATTAAATTTATTTCAATTTTAGGTTTATTGGAATTATGTGAGATTTAAATATGTGCAGTGTCTCATATATTTGATTTAAATAGCTTACATAAACGGGAAAAAAATCCCCCTTTCCCCGCTGGGGATGGGGATGTGATCATATTACTCGGTGGGAATGGGGATGGGGACGGGGATGAAGATGAGGGATTGAGGACGGGGATGGGGATTGAGGTCCCCTCCCCATCCCCGCCCCATTCCCATGACCCCAACTCGTGCGTAGTTCTGAACGTCTATTTAGAGGATACAACTATCTATTCGCGTTCTTGCACGAGAACGTGAATCTGTCGAGTTTCCTTATGCTTTCATGGAATGTTTTTTGAAGAGAAAACTAGAGAAAAAGGGAAGGAATTATGATTCAGTCGAATTTGGAGGGAAACTATGACATATATATATATATATATATATATATATATATATACTTTGACGGTTAAATGGCAATTAAACAGAATTTTGTCCTGTGCAGGGGCTTCCCGCGGGTAGGCTCGCGACACTAGTCACTGTTTCGAACTCCATAAGGTTACGTAGGTTTTCCCTCGACTAAGGGCCGCATGGGAAGTTGTGGGATGCATTGTCGAAACATACAACAAGTTGCGCAGAAAGGCCCCGGGATTCTCTGTTCAACTTGTAAAATTTCCATTTGAATATTTATGTGCCAAGCTACAAAGCCAAACCAAGTCCCTTAGATGGGCTTTGATCCATTTTGATAAGTCTTATGGAACTAGCCATATAAGCTTATTCAAGTTTCCTTTCCTTCCTACGTAGGATCAATTCCCCGGTTAAAATCCCAACAACAAAATCAAAAGTCAAGATTTGTTTGTACGGTGTGTAACATTTATATGATTAATATTTGATTTGTCCTCTATCACCCTATATATTGTTATCTTTTGGCTATTACCCTTTGTTCGTTCAATGCTTTTCATTAATGGAGATTAAGTTTTGCAAATGCTGTGTAACCTACAATGAAAGACAATCTTGAAATTTAGGGGTCGTCTACCTAACACTTACCCGGTAAGTAGGGGTGTTCAAAAAAACCGTTGGACCGCTCAAACCGGTCAAACCAAGTCAAACCGGACCGTTTTTGGCGGTTTGAGCGGTCTGGCGGACCGGTCTGGTCTGAAAAATTACCAAACCGGGCGGTCCGGTCCGGTCTGCGGTTTGGAGGTTTTTTTGGGCGGTTTGGACCAAACCGATCGCCAAATATATAAATATATATTTTTTATTTTTTTTATATATACCTTTATTATAAAGAATAGATGATATAAAGCCCAAATGTCCAAGTATATACAAAAAGGCCCAAGGTATTTTAAAATATTGAAATATTTATGGATTGTGGAATACAAATAACGGAAAAATGAAGAAGTGAAGCCGTTGATTTTATTTGCACTTTGCATATTCTTTTTTTTTAGTGTTTTGTTTTCGGATATTTAGTTAATTTTTGTGGACTTTGTTCTTTATTTCAAATGGACTCAAGCCAACGAGCCTTTAAAATTCAAAGTTTTATATGTTTTTATGTTTAAACTTAAAAGTCCACTAAAAGGCCCAAACCGTCTAAACCGGTCGACCAAACCGCCTAAACCGCGGTCCGACTTGACAGGTCTGGGCACTTGATGTCAAACCGCTAGGTTTGAAAAATCAATAAACCGCCACTTGCGGTTTGGTTTGTGGTCTAAGGGGTTAAACCGCCCAAACCGGACCGCGAACACCCCTACCGGTAAGTGTTTACCAAGTCATGTTACCTTATCGATGAACATGGCAAGGACCATGAATCTTATCCGGTAAGAACAACGGCAAGGTCCAAGAGTCTTACCCGGTAAGTGATGGTTACGACTCTTACCCGGTTAGTGCTTACCGGATGAATTATTGCGTACAATGCCGTTTTTCATAGACTAAAATCTTAACGTGTAAGGAAAGTGATAATGCTGAATTTACCAGTAAGCGCTTACCGAGTAAGTGATTGGGTAAACGGCCCCTTAATCGACACTTGATTCTTAATTAGGACAAATATCCATTCATTTCCCATACTTCCTCCAACTCTCGATCACCAAATATATATATATATATATATATATATATATATATATATAGGGTGCGTTTCTTTTGCAATCCAAGCAATTTGTACAAACTATGCAAACCAATCTTATCCGTTCATCAAGTCTAATGAATATATGATTTAATTATGTTTCCTAATTTAAAATCATGATTATAATGAATAAACTTAATGATTTTAAATTAGGAAACATAATTAAATCATATATATTCATTAGACTTGATGAACAGATAAGATTGGTTTGCATAGTTTGTACAAATTGCTTGGATTGTAAAAGAAACGCACCATATATATATACATATATATACATATATATATATATATAGAGAGAGAGAGAGAGGTGGGTTCAAACGAGAACGGTACCTATTTAAAAAAATACGAGAATAATTCCGGACCAATCATTTTATTAAATAATACCTTAAATAAAAGGAAAATTAATTAAAATGACCGTATTTGAAACCTGTATTACCAAAATGCCCTAAATCTCGTTGGGTTTGCCAAAATACCCTTTTTGTCCGGGATTCACTGTTCATCCCGGGATTCACTGCTCATCAAAAATGTCCTAACCCCGGGATTCACTGTTCATCCCGGCTCTAACCCCGGGATTTCACTGTACATCCCGACCATAACCCCGGGATCGATCCTTTTTTTGTCCGAATCACCCTAACCCTGGGATGGGTCTCATCCCGGCCATATATCCCGAACAAAAGGGGTATTTCGGCAAAGTTATCGAGATTTAGGGCATTTTGGTAATACGAGTTTCAAATACGGTCATTTTAATTAATTTACCTAAATAAAACTTTCTAAAAAATCACCCAAAAGGGCATATATGTTATTTGTTTTATACATAATATAAATGGAAACTCGTTTATTTAAATATAGATTAAATAATAATAAATTTAATTAAGGTATTTATTTTATGATTTAAGCATTATTAATTTTTTATTTATTTACTTATTATTTTTTACAATATTAAAATAAGTGTGATTTAGTTTTTCATTCTAAATATTCATTTTTATAGAATTAGTTTATTTAGTAAAAAAATATTCAATTTTTGTCAAAAATCACATGTGATATTCACAATTAATCGACATTTTTTTCATAAAAAGGATTCGTTAATTTTCATCAATGTATCATAATTGATATTGATCATAGTAGGAAAGAAATGTAAGTTATTTGTAACATTACAAATGATATGTTAAATTATAAATTACGTTTTGAAATACATGTGATCTTATACATTTTAAATATATTTTGCTACATATCACATATGATTCTGTTTTTTATTATTTTCTTTTTTAAATTTTAATTTAAATAATAGTTTTTCAAATTTTAAATCACATATAATTAGAAAAACATTTTGAAAAATGTTAATTCATTATGAATCACATATGATTAGAAAAACATTTTGAAAAAAAAGTTAATTCATTATGAATTACATATGATTTTGATAAGAAAAAGGTTACCATTACAATTGATATGTGGAAATTATGAATTACGTTTTTGAAGTATATGTGATCTTATACATTTTAAATGCATTTTACTACACATCACATATGATTATGTTTTTATTATTTTTCTTTTTTAATTTTTAATTTGAATAATTGTTTTTCAAATTTTAAATCACATATGATTAGAAAAACATTTTGAAAAAAAATTAATTCATTATGAATCAAATATGATTAGGAAAACATTTTGAAAAAAAAATGTTAATTTATTATGAATCACATGTAATTTTGATGACAAATTATGAATTACGTTTTGAACTACATGTGATCCTATACATTTTAAAATGTGTTTTGTATAAATCACATTATGTTTTCATTATTTTTCTTTTTCAATGTTTAATTTAAATTATTATTTTTCAAATTTTAAATCCATATGACTAGAAAAATATATTTAAAAAAATTAATTCATTCTGAATCACAAGTGATTTTGATGAAAGTTGTATTTTTTTTTAAAATATTACTTTAAAGAAAAAAAATGAATTATTTAAATGAAAATTAAATACCGTTAATTTAAATGAATTAAATAAAAAAATTAGTAAATAGAAAATTATATTATATTAATTTCATAAATATGGTAAAAGTAGAATTTTAAATAAATACCTAAAATAAGTTTTATATAACTTATAAGGTAGTATTTAATGAAATGATTGGCCTACAATTATTCTCTTATTCTTTTAAATAGATATCATTCTCGTATGATCCTCCCTCTTTCTCTCTCTCTCTCTCTCTCTCTCTATATATATATATATATATATATATATACATACATACATACTAGGCAAATACCCGCGCACGATGTGACACGAAAAATTGTGAAATCGAATGAACAATTGACAAAGGTATGTATCCGCTCTTGAAACATCCCGAAATCAAAAGGACAACAACGTTTCATTTTAAGTTTGTATTTCTTCGTCCTTATCTCGCTGCATTGCGCGAGTACGCTTCTAGTAATGGTATAATTTGTGAAAAAGAAACGTATTTTTTCATTCCATTTTGTTTATATACGATTATTTGTGTTTACATAAAAATGAAAAGGCAAGGTATATAAATTAAATTAAATAACTAATTGTAAAGGTGATAAATGTAATATTGAATCTTGAAAATAATCGTTTTACAATTTTAATATAATAGTATAGATATAGATATAGAAAGTATATACATAATGTTACACATTTATGGTAGACATAAAAGTATTCAATAATTAGTTTATATTAAAATTATTGACGGAAAAATTATAATAATATAATTTATAATAATAATGAAACGTATTTTTAATATATTTTAGTTGTCTACGATTATGTATTTTTAATATGCTAACGCTGAAAAAAAAATAAAACGTATGGATAGAAAACAAATTAATTCGTAGATGTTCATTATATTTTATAGTACGGTTAAATTAAAAGAATATTCAATATTGGACTCGTTTTGAAGGTATTGACGAGACGATTATAATGGTATAATTTGTAAAAAAAGAAACGTATTTTTTTCATTGCATTTTTGTTCATATACGATTATTTGTGTTAACATGATAAGGGTGTAAAGTGAAAAATGAAAAAAAAACAAAGAATATAAATTAAATAATTAATTATAAGAGTGGTAAATGTAACATTGAATTTTAAAAATAACCATTTTATAGTACGGTTAAATTAAAATAATATTTAATATTGGACTCGTTTTGAAGGTATTGACGTGACGATTATAATGGTATAGTTTGTAAAAAAACGTATTTTTTCATTGCATTTTTGTTCATATACGATTATTTGTGTTAATATGATAATGGTGTAGAATGAAAAATGAAAAAGTAATGTATATAAAGTAAATTAAATAAGTAATTATAAGAGTGGTAAATGTTATTGCAATAACCGTTTTAGAATTTTTAGGGATATAAAGTAAATTAAATAAGTAATTGTAAGGTGGTAAATGTAACATTTAAGGGTGATAAATGTTATTGTACAAAAGATTGTATAATAACAGTTTTAGAATTTTTATATAAAACAATTTAATTCGTAGATATTTAATAATACGGTTAAATTAAAAAATATTCAATATTGGGTTCGTTTTGAAGGTATTGACGAGACGATTACAATTATATAATTTGTAAAAAAGAAACGTATTTTTTCATTGCATTTTTGTTTATATACGATTATTTGTGTTAAAATGATAAGGATGTAAAATGTAAAATGAAAAATGAAAAAACAAGGATATAACGTAAATTAAATAATTAATTGTAAGGTTGGTAAATGTAAAATTTAATTTTAATAGGTTTTCAAAAACCGTTTTCCAATAACTACTTTTTTTCGATAACCGTTTAAGAATTTTAATATATATATATATATATATATATATATATATATATATTGAACACATAAATCCTGCTAATTAAACCAAAAGACGCACAATGGTCGACACTTGATTTGATTTACTAAAAATATACGACCTAATATATATACCTTGAAAATTAAAGGGCTACATTGTTTCATTAAATGTGAAATTAAGACTGAAGGAGTGTAGCTAGCTATGTGTTTTTCACACTCCCATTTTTGCACATATATATCTCCATGTATATGCAAAGTACACCCCTCCTCCAACTTGACATCTCTTTTCTCTCGCTAAGATATGTCAGCATTGAACCATCTTTTAGACGAACAGATTTGCTATGTGCAATGTGGCTTCTGCACCACAGTTTTACTGGTAAACTCTTGTATATATATATATATATATATACACACACTAACTCTACCAAATTAGGGTTTACTGTTGCATTTCAATTGGGTTCCTATTTTGCTCATATATAAATTTAATTATATATTGGTTGGTGCAAATATATATATATGTTTGTAGGTTAGTGTCCCATGTAGCTGCTTATCTATGGTGGTGACAGTGAAATGTGGGCATTGTACAAGCCTCCTTTCGGTCAACATGATGAGATCCTCTTTTCTTCCTCTTCATCTCTTTTCTTCTCGTGATAACAATCAAGAAGAGGTACTGTAAATGTTCTTTAATTAAATTCCTTAATTAATTTTCCATACATATATATATATATATATATATATATATACAATAACTATCTTTATCATTAATTATGTTATATATATATATGATCATGCAGCCAAGGGTGGAAGTTTGTAGAGAAGATGTACAAGTTCCAAAACCAGCAGTAGTACCCTTAAGCAAGCATAGCTCTTCCCCTCTCATCTCATCATCCTCATCGGATGAAGACAATGACGATGATCTTGTTCTAGTAAACCACGTCGTCAACAAGCGTAAAACATTAATCTCTTACTAATTATATGCATCGATCAACATATATATACCTTAATTCGTGATGGACTGATTGAAGGTTGTAATTGCAGCCCCGGAGAAGAGGCAACGCGCTCCATCCGCATATAACAAATTCATCAAGTAAAGCCTTTCATTTGATTAAGCTGATTATTTAGAATTTGGGGAGATTTATTTAACAAAAGTAATTAATGATTCTCAACTCATCTCTCTCTATATATACATTAATTATATTATCAGAGAAGAGATCAGAAGGCTGAAGACACAACATCCCAACATGTCTCATAAGCAAGCCTTTAGTACAGCTGCCAAAAATGTATGTCTTCTCAAAACACAAAAATATATATATATCTTTAAGGAAATTAAACAAAGTTCATATAACACACACACACACAAACATCATCTGATGATCGATCACCATGAACTTGATAGATTAAGTTTGATTCTTGTTTTCAGTGGGCTCATTCACCACCAAGTCAACAGAATGAAGGAGAGAAATCAAAGGGATCAGGTAATGAATCCACCACAGTCTTGATGATCCAGGAGCCTGGTTCTGATCAGCCTTCTTAAGTTAACACAATTGATATATAATAGGCTGCTAGCTAGCTAGCTAGCTAGCTAGAGTTACGGATTAGAGGGATAGTAATTAACTAATTAGTAGCTAAAATATATATCGTTCTAATTATGGTGATAATTTCATTTGATTTGAAACTATTGCCTTAATTAATATAACCAATTAACATAATATCATCTGTTAATTAGATACCTCAAAAAATCAATATATGTTCCTCTCTCTTTTGTCCTTTGCTTCTTTTCTTTTGTTAACCCTAGTTTTGTTGTTAACTTTATGAACTAATCTAAACCATCCATCTTCACATTGGATCGTTGAGATTAAGAGTAAATTTTTAATTAATAAAAAAGACTTTATTTCTTAGATGGTTATGTGAACATATGTGGTTAAAGGGTAATTTGGGGAATTAAATCTCGTATTCTTTTAAATCTTATTAAATGTCTAATTAATGTTTTCCTTACACAACATTCGTAACCGAAGATTCTTGAGCGATTTGTTTCATCAGTATTCATCTTTTAATTAAAAAGTGTGTAACTGATTTGAGATTAGGTTCATCAATGTTCATGTCTGATACGGTGTGAAACATATTTGACAATGTTCTCAAGGGTTGTTTATCATAAATGTTCATGTCAAATGAGTGACACTCAAAAAGAAAGTCTTAAAATCAGTAACATGTGTGTTCATCTATGTAAAATTGTTCACCTCCGTGAAGGTGGGTAGTAGATTTTGAATGTATGTTCATCAATGTTCAACTTTGTGAAGGTGTGTAATTTATGTGAATGTGTGTGTTCATCAATGTTCATAATGAAGTAACAAAGTGAGTAACAGTTCTAAAAACAACAAAAAGAACTATATTGATATGATTGAACATATCCCTCCTAAATTAACATGTGCAACAACTGAATGCCCTTTATGATTCATAATACAGTAAGTTTTACACCTACATCCAGCTGTAAACCCTTATCTTTCATACGATGCTTGCTAGAGATGCATAATATGATATTCCACAGCTAATCTTCTTTGATTTTCTTCATCCATATTCTATGATTTCCGGATTCGAAAAAGTTTCATCAATCGCACCTCTATCGACGTCGTTATGGAGCCCGGAATTCATAATGTCGGAGGACGTTGTTGCGTTCATTGTCGGAATGTTCATGAGATTTTCTGAATTAAAATGAATACCGGATAAATTTTTTGCAAACAACCACCATACAATTTTGAGAAAATATATGAAATCAGACATGGAAAATGTTCATATGATTTTAACTAAGTTGAAATTGGAATTTTTTTTGAAATCGTAACATAAGCTAGAATCAAGGAGACTTTATTCTTGTAACCCAAAAAAAAATGAAATATTGACTAATTAAGAATTGACGTATCTACCATTTAGCATTAAATATTCAAACAATGAAAACAACAAATAAAGATGAATTTATATTGGTTGGAATAGGTTCACAAAGTTAACAACAAATTGTTGGTTAAGAGCATCTCCAACAGCATTGCTAAAATAGAAAACTTTGACTTTTTCTTTGCTATTCCTCTCCAACAGCTTTGCTATATGATTTGCTAAAATAGAGAAAAATCAAAAAATCTCTAAATATAGATAATTCTCTATAATCTCTAAATTGGAGAGAGAAAATATCATTTTATTCAATCCAACCAATAAGATTTAATTTTTAACATTTAATTTTAAGTTTTTTTTAAAAAGTGTATTGGGATGATAAATTATGGAATATTATAATAATATAAATAATTATTGATTCTCTAAAATAGAAAAGCTGTTGGAGTTAGAATAAAATGTTTTTAGAGATTTTAACTTTTCATTCTCCATTTTAGAAAAAATTTAGCAATGCTGTTGGAGATGCTCTAACAAATGATCATTTCTCTCTCTCTCTCTCTCTCTCTCTCTCTCTCTCTCTATATATATATATATATATATATATATATATATATAAGGAGGTTTAAGGGAAAACCTCAAAAAAATGGAAAACTAAAAAACACTCTGGTAGCCCTTGATATAGACGGTATGACTTGTACATACAAGTCATTTGTGTGCGTGCAAGACGTTCCACGGATATGATGCACGAATATTCCTAGCCAATACGACTCGCTAACCCTAAAAACAGGCCAATGTCTATGTCTTGTGATGTTTATGAACCATTTTTCTTTTCTTTTGGAGGGATTAATTAATTAGGAGTTTAAATATTTGTTTTTTACAAATAGCTAAGCTCTATTCCTTTTGACCATTTAGCAAATTATCTTTGGTGAGTCTCATTTACATGACATGATTGTGGTGAAAAAACAATTACCATTAAAAAAACTTGTAAATTACTTGAGCTAGCTAGCTTATGGTGATTAAATTACAAAAAACCTAGTCGTTTTCGAGCCACTAATTAATGTGAAGTTAGTGACACATTACTATATATTAGTGTAGTATGAAAAGATGAAGATGATCATATTTAAAGCTTAGTATATACATGAGTAGGAATTTATACCACAGAGATAGGAGCATGGCTTTCTGTTGCAAGAACTTGCAGGTTCCTTCACAAGGCAAGGCTTCTTGAAAAGGCAAGGATTCAAGACTTTTTATTGGCTCAAAAAAATGGCTTAAAAAAGTACATATGTGTAACTGACCCCATTGAGTTAAGAACCATGAGTTGTTCTTTCTATTTTAAGAGGCTGTTTTGGGTTCAATAATGGTTACATCATTGATGTTTCTGAGGTATATATATATATGTGTGTGTGTGTAGTAGTAGTAGTAGTAGTTGGCTAGATGCTCTTCAAGTACTTGTGATCCAAGAGCTTCACTTCTTCATTTAAGAGTGACAAATGATTGACAAAAGCACCACCTTCTAATATTTATGCCATTAATTTGCAAGTCAAAGCAAACTTTGCTGCTTATTCAGTAATTAATTACCAGTGTTTTAAAAATCCCTGTTAATTAATTAAGACTGTTTAATTTTGTACTGTTGCCTAGATGATATACATTCTTTTGCCACTTTGATTTGTTAGAGATACTTAGGCCCGTTTGGTTTGTGTTATTTGGTGGATTAAGAATTAGTTCCGTGTCTGATTTAAAGGAGGAAACGTTTGGAACTGAAATTTTGGGATTTCAATGAAATCGCGGAATCATTAAGTTAGTATTTCATGGGATTTCATAAAATTTGTTTGTAATAATGTTTTAGAATATGTTTAAAAACATTCGTTTTGTAATAATTAATTAATAGAAGTTTATTTATAATCACTACTAAAAAAATCACTATCACCGACGGATGTTTCCGACGGATTTTCCGTCGGAAAAATTTCCGACGGATTTCCGACGGATTTCAAAAAAGTCAACAAAAGTCAACATCACCTTAAATCCGTCGGAAATACGCCACAAATCCGCCACTGAAATTTTACGGAAAATAAATACTTATATTCTCTTTAATATTTGTGGCGGATTTGTGACGGATAAAATATCCGTCACAAATCCGCCACAAATCCGTCACAAATATTTGTTTAATTGAAATTAAAATACTTAATTAAATAAGTTAGTAACTAAACAAGCAAATTATAAAAAAATAAAACTAATTCTAATTAATTTCCGACGAAAAATAATTTGAATTTTTCAAAAAAAAAATCTTATTTTAAAACCATTTCTATAAATATGAGTTAATTTTAAAATTTTAAAAATTCAAATAATTTTCCAACGGATTTCCGACGGAAAATAATTTGAATTTTTCAAAAAAAATCTTATTTTAAAACCATTTCTACAAATATGAGTTAATTTTAAAATTTTAAAAATTCAAATTATTTTCCGACGGAAAATAATTTAATTTTAATTTAAATTATTTTCCGTCGGAAATCCGTCGGGAAATAATTTAATTTTAATTTAAATTATTTTCCGTCGGAAATCCGTCGGAAAATAATTTGAATTTTTAAAATTTTAAAATTCCTATTTTAAAAATCATTTCTATAAATAAGAGTTAATTTTAAAAAATTAAAAGGATGAACGGAAATCCGTCGGAAAATAATTTGAATTTTTCAAAAACAAAAATTCTTATTTTAAAACCTTTTCTATGGGTTTAAAAATTCCAAAAAAAAAATTCTTATTTTAAAAATCTTTTTTTAGAGTAATGGTTATTTTAAAATTTAATTAAAATTCCAAGTTATTTCTGACGGAAATTAATTTAATGAACTTTGTAGCGGTTTGTAAAATTTTTTTACGTTTTTGTGTATTTTTTTTTTCAAAACTCATCTCCGTTTATTCTTATTTATATCTAATTGAGCTTTGCAGGGTTTTTTTGTGTCTTAGTGGTTCGTATTGGGCTATGGTGGTTTAGTTTATTTTCAAACTGACTGCACACCGTCGGAAAATAATTAATTTTTTAATTTTTTTAAAAATAACTTATTTATTTTTTAAATCTTATTTTAAAACATTTTCTAAAAATAATTGTTCAAGTTGATAGATGCACTGTGTGAGTTATGAGTCATATGCAGTGTGTGAAAATATTTTGAGTTTGATCATTAGTACGCTACTTGCAAGCTATTGATTTATCTGGTTAAAAATGTTATTATATGAAGCCCTAGTCTTGTTAATTTGTGTTTGTTTGGCGGTTGGAAATGATATTTTACATTAAACTATAACAACATATTATATTTATAGAACATTTTGAAACTGAGAGGTAATAGAAGATGTAGAATTTGGGTGTTTATTGATGCATAATTACATGGTTTTGTGTGTGCTAAAGATCAAGTTTGTTTCAACTTATTTAACTAGGAATGTCTCATGTTTGTAGTGTTCAAATGAGTGGTTAATTCAATAAATTAATTGGCATAATTCCCTTGTTCAACCTTGGCGTATCTGAGGCATATGATGTTGATTATCTTGTTGATTTGTTATATGTTTATGGCATGGCATGATATCGCCTATTATGATTTATGATTGGTTGCATACTACCTATCTATTTACACATTTCATATCTTGAATTAGCATGAATCTCAATGATGAAGAATTAGCAACTGACCTTTATTTCCCTTTTATGATCTGTATAGCTATTAAGGTTTTCATATTTTGGTTTGAGTTTTCATTTTCCTTTGATGTAGGCTTAGGCCATTGCTAATTAAATCGACTTTTGCGATAGTTGATAGCAAACCATGTGGGAGAATACTGTAAGTCGTTAGCTTGCTAGTTGTCTCTTGCATTCCTAAAATGTAATATATTTTCATGATTTCAGATTATGAAAGTTGTCTTCTGACTGAAAATATGTGCAGAATCTTTGTTATCTTATACTTGTTTTGCCTTCTTATACTTGTTCTGCGGAGCTATTGGAAGAAAAGAAGAAGTTGGCTCCTTTTGTGCAAGTTCTTCCTATATTTGATGGCACCAAGGACATGGTTGTACAACAGCTTACCGCTGCGATTGATGGCACAAGGACATGGTTGTACAACAGCTTACTGCTGCAATAGATGGCACCAAGGACATGGCTGAATGAATTCTAACCTCTAGCTTGGTCAGTGTACACGACAACAGATCATGTATAATTAGCTTTTCGCATTTCATCTAATCAAGTTTTTCCTCTGGATTTGAACTTCATGAGTTGTATTTATAATGTGTAATTATTGCAATGAGCTCTCATATTTGATTTATAGAATTTTAAAATTTTAAAATCAATTTTTAATTTTTTTATATATATTCAGTTAATTTCCGACGGATTTCCGGCGGATAATTTCGTCAGTGAAAATAAACAAAAATAATTTTAAAATATTTCAATTATAATTTTAAAAAAACTTCCGGCGGATTTCTGGCGGAAATTTTCGGCGGATAATTTAAATAAATATTTTAAATAATAATTTTAAAAAACAATTTTAAAAAAGAAAAACAAATTTCCAACGGATTTCCGGCGGAATTACCGACGGATTTCCGGCGGATTTTCCGTCGGAAATTTGTTTTTCTTTTTTAAAAATTTTTCTTTATATTTTTTTAATAAATAAACGGTTAAAAATAAAATAATTAATAAAAATTTTATCCGTCGGAAATCCGTCGGAAACTAATTAATCAGATTAAGAGTTTGTTGATTAATCTGACTTTTTTAAAAAAATGGGAAATTAATTTTTGACGGATTTCCGACGGATTTAAAATCCATTTTCTGGCGGGGCATTTTTTGACAGCGTAATCCGCCAGAAATCCGCCGGTAATTCGATTTTCCGACGGATTTCCGACGGATTTTGCCGTCGGTAATGGTCTTTTTTCTAGTAGTGAATTATCTTTTATAATTTATTTTTATAAAGAATGAAATTCAATTCAATTTCAAATCTAGCAATTCAAACACACCAAAGATTCTAGATACTTCACGAAATCAAAATCCCTCAAATGCATTCCGTACCAAACACCCCCTTAATGATCAGGCACTTAAGAGTTGTGCTTGCCCCACTGTTTCGATTAAGTAATAGCATTAAGCATTTAGAGAAGTTAATTAAAGAGGGAATTTTTCAGTTCAGGATAATTTAGAAGTATATGTACAATTGCTAATACATGAGGTACCAACGATCGAGTTATGGTATGTACTATATTGTTGGTACATGAGGTACTACGTTGCAAAACAAGCTATTTTTTATGATAAGAAAACTTGTATTAGAAAACCAACGTTAGAATTATATTGTAATGTTTGGGCAAAAAGTTGATTACCAGCAATTCCAATCGGCCTTACACGGAACTCGCCTCCAAGAACACTAATGTAATAGGCCATTTTTATTTGGCTTACTCAGCGGGGCTGAGGCTAATGGGGCCAAAATATATTGTAGTAATAAACAAATATATACTCTTGTTATATATGAATCAAGATATATAACCCAAAATAAATATTATATATATATATATCAATTACTAAACATGAAAGCATTTATAAAAGTTGAAGTAAACTCTACTAAATTGTCTGAACCTTTGGAGTCAGGAGGTGGTTGAGATGGCTCATCGGGTTCATGTGAGCCGAGTTCTTTTATATGTGCGATGTGACTCAGGTTAATTAAGTTTAAAAGAAAATATCTTATTTGCCAACCCCACATCACACATAGGGGCAGGTTCAAACAAGAAGTTAAATATTTTATAAGAAGGCGAAAAGTATGATATTATATATGATACACAAGCTTAATCATATATGATTAACCACATGTTACATTGGCAATACTTAGACATTTAATCATATATGATTAAACACGTCAACAGACCGTGTAATCATATATGATATCACACTTATCGCATTTTCGCAAAATGTTTAACTTCTCGTATGATCCTTCTTCTACACACACACACACACACACACACATATATATATATATATATATGTATAACCACTAGGTCTTTGGCTAGTGGCCACCTTCCTTCCGTAAACGCTCCTACCTGGGGTTCCCTTACCAGGGTTCGAATCCGGGGGGAGACAGAATGTCTTTTTCGGTACAAGTCTATGAGGTAGGGCTTGTAGGGTCATGGATGGATTTAGTATGGTGGCTACGGTGGCACGTGCCACCGTATTATTTATCCGACGAAGGGTAAAATTTTTAGGTTCGTATAAGGTGCAACCGTATCGTTTTGAAAGGTGCTACCATATTATTTTGAAAACTTCAAGAAGGTGCAACCATACCTCATAATCAACCAAAAAACCAAAAGAAACTCTCGAAATCAACCAAAAAACCGAAAAAATATCTTGAAATCGATAAAAAAAACTTAAAAATCCCTCGAAATCAAGCAAACAACTTTAAAAATCCCTCGAAATTGTGGAATTAGGCTAAAAACACATCGGGTAATATTGAACGTCGGTGAAAAGATGAAAACACGTCGATAAAAACCGTGTTTTTTGTAATTATTTTTTGTCTATATTATATGGTGTCACCGTATGAAAAAATTTCTGGATCCGTCCCTGTGTAGGGTCCACAAAAGTGGACCACGGGGCCTTGGGTCCCCGCCAATAAACCATATATATATATAGTTATAGTTATAGTTATAGTTCTAACGAGTAATCCTATGAAATGACCGGAATACATTAAAAAAATGAAAAATGACATGTTTTTTTTTGTATTTACACAAAATGACCATCCAAATCACCAAAATAATTCGTATGTGAACCTGACAATTTGGCATTTTATATGGAGATTTTCATATCTTTAAGGAAGTGGGCCCCACCTTTAACATTAAAGGGAAAATCGTCAACAATGAATTTCTTTGACGATTTAGCTCGGTATTTTACAACCTTTGTTTTTTTTTTCACTTTCTTTATGTATTATGGTCATTTTAGGAAATACCCCTAGTTATAATAACCCGTCTGTTCACCGTCGTAAACGGTTCCTTCTTCCAAATCTTGGTGCTTTAGGCATGTACCCTGAAAAATAGTAAATCAAAAGCAACCCTAATCAAAACTTTTACAAAATTAATTAATTTCTATAAACAATTAATAGAAATAGTTAAAGAAAAAAAGAATCTAATTAAAAGAAAATTAAATAAATATTAGAGCCTGAAAAACTTACTCATGTAAGGTCTTGGAGAAGGAGCATGGAAATATGCTTGAAAGAATTCTGTATTTTCTTTCTGTAGTCCCCTCCACACTGTGTATGATGATTCATTCACAAATAATTATATATATCTTTCATATTAGTAGAAAATACAAGAATTAAAAAAAAAAAAACAATTCTACCATTTAATTAATTAATGAATATATAGGGAGGTAGGTAGCTACAACCATCAGAAATGAATTGCATCATATAAACAAATAGTAGAATATCCAACCATCTACTTCAATACACATATGCCAATTTCCCTATGCCAATGGGGAACCAATTATCGATGAACAAAACCATAAATTCATTAGGATTATATATATTACTTACTAATTAATTATTCAAAAATATGCTTATATACTCTAAAAAGTAAAAGCATATGCAAGATGAGTACTGTTATTCAAGAAAACAATCTCTTTACTTTTTGAACACATGAAAGATTACGTGTATCTTACTCTCTTTAGACGCATTTCTTGTAGAATTCATAATTGGGTTCGTTTGGTTATTCTAAAAACATAATAAATCAATACCCTAAATATACAAACACACAAAGCATATATTTATCATTTCTTGGAAATTTTTGTTAGACCTTAATTTTCGTTGGAAATGTACATACATGCACGCAAGTGAGAGATCGGGGTATGTAAGGAGATGGAAAGAAAACCTGTAAGTGTGATGGTAGGGTGAATGCAGACATGTTTGGCGAGAGCCCTTATGCACTCATCTCGGTCCATTTGCAGCAGTAGACACCTCTCTATGAGATGTTGAACCTACGTATATATATGTATGATTCATATATTATTCACCTCCATCAACTAATATTTTACTATACATATGTACATATATATAATTAATAATGCATGTATGTATTTAAGTGTGTGTAGATCATAAAGAGAGGATATGTACATATATATACCAGTCTGATATAAGTAGTGGGGTGACAATGGAAGCATGGTAGAGAGGGCTGGCACCTATGAGACTGCATGATATGATGGATCTTGGTTTTTAATTCAAGATAATATGGACCAAGAAACAAAAAGAATGAAACAAGATGTTCTTTGTTCCAATTTAAAACAAAAGATTGGATATATACGTAAGAGAAATAAATTATATATATATATATATATATATATATATGTATGTATATAAATGTGTGCATGTTATCTAAGAGATATCCAAGTGAAGGGACCAAAAAGCAGGAGGAATCCAAATAAGAGAATCACATCATCTCCTTGGAGATAAGAGAAATCCATTTTTAACCTCCCAACTCATGTGTCTTTATGTTTCTTTAATCATTGTCCATGTCTTCCAAATACTATCTTTTTCTCCCTCTCTAAAATAGAGACAAAATACAAAATGTGAGAATGAATTTGGGTCATCTATTTAAATATATCATAAAAATATTTAAAAAAAAGAAACTAAAACTAATAAATGTATGATTGTAAGTTAAACTTGGGCAATCTTTAGACTAAAGGAAGCAACTAACTAGGATTTGCGCAATATTTAAAAATAATGATGAATATATTATTTTTAAAATTAAAAAGCAATATTACCCATTATTTATAAAACTAAAGTATCTAAAATTCAACGAAATTTAGAACTAGACGCGATATAAAAGGGGGTAAAATGGAAGAAATACTAATGTATTTTTTTATTATAACATTGTACTTTTATTTTCTTCTTATTACAATATACATTCAAATGATTTTCTATTACAACATTATGTTTTCATTTGTAGATGTGAAATGTATCAATCTATTGATGATCATATGTATACACAACCATATGTTGTTTCAATATACATTTAGCATAATGACATTTGATATATGATTGTGTTTAAGATACACACATCAATATTATGATCATGTACACAATCATGTTGTATATAGGATCAGAAGTGCTTCTATTTATGATTGCAGTTGATTATGTATATACACACAAAGAATGTCATATTGTATACAAGGACATGTGATTTCAGTGGCGGACGCACTCTTTGCTGGCCCCCTACCAGCCCACCACATGAAAGGTAAAAAATTTTTTTTACTGATATTTGATAGTTTTTAAACATATGGGCCCCCTACAATAATTATTTGAGGCCCCTTCCAGAGTTCCAGCAGCCTATATTCTCTTGATCTCTTCCATTCCAGGTCGCTTCTCTCGCGTCTCCCTACTCTCTCGGCTCTCGCTCAATATTCTCTAATCTATCTCTCATACGACGACAAACACAGTCACACAGAGTCACAGACCTGTCGACCTGAGACCTCAATCGCTTTCTTCTTTCTCTTGCTCAATCGCTGCACCAACACCAAGTCGGCAACTGCTCTCAATCGGCTGATTTCAGATTTGGCCATTTGGGTAAAATTTAAAAACCTAATTTGATTTATACTCTTGATTTTAGACTTTAGTTGATATTTGATAAATAATTTTGTTAGAATTGTTAGTAACTTTACTTGGTATTTGGTTTTATTTTCCTAGTATTTGTTATTTACAATTTGGGTATTTGGTATTTTGGATTGATTTTGTAGGTTTTTAAAGAAATTGAAATGTTTGTTACTAATTAGGTACTGTACTTGCTACTTACTACTTAGGTTAATTTTGCAATTATCTCGTTATTGTTAATATGGCAGAATGTTATTAAAAGAACGGAAGACGAAGGACCGACATCACCAATCGTCATTATTATGAGTTTGATATTTTCAACACTGTCGTGGACATGCAACTTCAAGAGTTTGGGGATCGATTTAGTGAGGTAAGCACTGAATTGCTTAAAAATATAGCAGCTTTGAGTCCATGTGATTCATTTTCTCAGTTCAACGTATCGGATTTATTGGAGTTGGCTAAGTTGTATCCTTATGATTTTGATCTTATGGAAATGATCGCTCTTGAGAAAGAACTTAGCATGTACTATGTGATTGTGTGTCAAGACGAAAGATTTTTCGATCTGAGTGGTATTGCCGAGCTTGCTAGATTGATGGTGGATACAAAAAAGTATAAAACTTATCCTCTATTATATCGGTTATTGAAGTTAGCTTTGGTTTTGCCGGTCGCTACCGCAACGGTCGAAAGATGTTTTTCTGCCATGAAGATTGTGAAGACTGATCTGCGTAACAAAATCGGTGATGAATTTTTGAATGTTGCATTAATCTGTACTATAGAAAAAGAAACACTTCTCGATGTTACAAGTGATGATGTAATTAGCCAATTCCAAAAGATGAAGACTCGCATGACTCAATTGTAAAAGGTAACTTCTTACCATTTTTAATGAAATCGTATCTTTTGGTTAATTTTTTTTTATATGGCCCCCATTAATATTTTTTTTCTGGATCCGCCACTGTGTGATTTTATATAGGATCAGAAGTGGTTCTATATGTGATTACGTTTGATCATGTATATACATTCCAATACTATGGTATATAATATATATATATATATATATATTATGCACACTCACATACAAATGATACAATCATGCATAAGATTATTAACATACACACAATAATGATGTCATATATTATGTGTAGGTGGATTGATACATTTTATATCCACAAACTAATGTTGTGTATTTGTGTACATAAGACGTGTTTGTACAAGATGACAAGTTGTTATGTTATCGTATGCACAATCATATGTGATCATATACAACATTATAGTGAATACATAACAATTATGGTGCTTTTGGTACGCAGACAGGACAGGACAAGATGGAACATGATAGAACACAACAGGACAACTGCCCAGCGTTTGGCAAGACATGATAGAACTGGATAGAATTGTATGAGATTAGTTAAATGACGAATTTACCCCTGATGAAAAAGCATAGATTACATCACATAAAACTAATTTACATCACTAATACATAGTGCAATGAATTATCAAAAACATAAAACTAATTTATCACGATTGGATTTTGGATATGGAAATCAAAACCCAAATTTTAAGTTTCGGATTTTAGGTTGTTTCGGGTTTGGGTTGGTCGGTTTCGGATTGATGTCGGTCGGGTTCGGGTATTATATAATGCAAAAGTTATATATAAATTTAATCGTTTTTTAGGATGAATACAATCGATTGAAAGATTGATGAAATCGCTAGCAAGTTTAAAATTTAGAAAATATTTCAACAAACTATAATTTATGATTTTCAAAAAATAAGTAGATAGATAAATATATATATATATATATATATATATTATTTAAAATATAGATTTATGTTATTTCGGGTTTTCGGACGGGTTTGGTGGCCAACGATCAAACCCAATCCGAACCCAGATATCCTCCCAAATGTCGGGTTTCGAATTATCGGATTTCGGGGTATTCGGGTTTTGCAAAAACATCTTATTTTCGGTTCGGATGCGGATTCGGATTTCGGACTATTCGGGTTTTGCACACCCCTAGCTTGGAGGCGTGGATGATGAGAAGACATGTTTTTTGTTTTTTGTTTTTAACAAATGATATATTAGTCAAAATATTGTTGTTCTACTTAGTTCTAGGGGGTTGGATTGGGACAAGTGTGTCTCATGCTTGTTCCACTTAGTTCTAGCGTGTCCCACATATGGTCACGCCAAATATGAGACAGACTTGTTCTGTTCTGTCCTGTTTCACTCTCTTCTGTATACCATACGCACCCTTAATATATATACATATATGGTTAAAAATGGATCGAAAAACATAGCAATATGAGTGTCAAACTAAAAAGAAAAAAAATATGCCTTGTTATCTAAGTGGTTTAGTTCCCAATTGTGATAATTTTTTAATTCATTAGTGTAAAAAAATGAGGTAATTATCTTTTAGTTTTGAAAATAATATTTATAAATTTTTAAATATTGCAACACTTTCAAAAATACCATCACCATTTTTAGCTTTTTAATTAAGGTAGACATGTTTTATTAAATAAGGTAGAAGACATGTGAAATATGGTTGTTATGTAATTTAGAAAGAAAGATGGGGAAGTATAAGAAGAAGAAAAGGGCAAATTTTGTATCTTTTCTCTACCCAAATCCTTTTATTCAAAAGTAAATTGTGAATCTTTAATTTGTTATAAACACAGTAACAGTAGTTGTCATTGATATGTCGTGTCTCAAGGATTGTGTCTGACGTCACGTGAAACCTATAACATATTTTGGTCTAATGTATGGTTTTTGTAATACGATGTTCATTCCTTTTTTACCTTTTTAGTTTTTAGCATATAACCTAATTTAAATTGTTTAAAGTATCGACTCATTGAATAATAATAAAAAAACATGTGTTTGTGTCTGTGTGTGTATATATATATATATATATATATATATAATGAGTTAGGTTCATATGAGAACATTAACTAAATAAGATAATAATAAAATAGTCGAATTGCATGTGTAAAATCATATGTGATTTTGTACGTGATTTGACCATTTTCGTATTCTCTTATTTAGTTATTGTTTTCATTTGAACTTTCCTATATATATATATATATATATATATATATATATATATATGATTATATATAATATACAAATATGTTGCTATAAGTCACACCTCGAAAACACTATGACTCCTAAGGTTTAAGGTAGGGACCGACTTATATGAAGGAATGTGGGAGGGAAACACTCAATCTAAGTTTAATTTTTTAAGTAATCTGGATAAAAGAAAAAAAGTATGTTTCTACTTTTATAGACTAAGGGGTTGTTTGTTTGTTTTTTTTTAAAAACCACTTAGTGGCTCTTAAGTCTGAATCGTTCAGACCTTTTTACACACCACCTCTTATTAATCACAACTAAAATAAGACTTCAGACTTTAGACCTCTTAAAAAACAAACGGCACCTAAGTCCCCCCAATCACTTATGATCGTTTCCCCTAGTGGCCTTATACATTTTGACGAAACTTCCCACTTTCTCGCTTGATAGTCATTCCCCTCACACATTGATTATTTTGTTACCGCAAGTTCTTGCAATCATGCTACAATGCTAACATTGGTTGCTAGTTTTGTTGAATACATCTCAATTCTCTCTCTCTCTCTCTCTCTCTATCTATCTATCTATCTATCTATCTATCTTTGTGTGTGTTAATCGTGGGTGTCTGGGCTAGCTGGCGCACACCTCGACTAATCCCAGAGACTTCGCGGTTCGGTTTATGGCTAAACCGCATCGCATATACGATTTGAGAATTTTCCCAAACTGCACCGCATAAATCTCAAACCGCACCAAACCACACCGCAAAATGCGGTGTGGTGCGGTGCGGTTTATGCGGTTTGTCTCTATCGTACTTTATGCCTACAAACCAAAATTATAAGTTTAAAAATACATTATAAAATCAACGATAAAGTGATCGTAGTCCAAAAAAATAAAGAGTTTCAATACATCCGATTCCCAAATATTGCATATATTTCATAATTAAAAATAGTCTAAGAAATATGTAACACCCTAAAAATTGGGTCAAATAAAAATTCAAAATTTTGACAATATAACGTCTAAAATACGGAGGTCCAATATACCCTGTAAATAGAATAACTAAATAAGAGCAATTCTCCAAGTTCATGACAACTAAATCCCAAATTAAGTTGGGGTAGTTTGCACCAAAAAGTTTGTAAAGGAATGGGATATAAAGATTACAACAACCTAATTAATCTAGAATTAATTCAAACTAGATTAAAATGGGTGTCGCTATTCCACTAGAATCTCTTTTCACAAAAATCCCCAAAAGACCGGCACTTCAAGATCCCCTACGTGCACGGTTGCCAAACCCGGCATCCTAGGCTCCACCGCTAGTAGGACCTGTGAGCCACATGATGCCAAACAAGTGTTAGAACAACACCTAGTGAGTTTTCATAAAATATACAGTTCACAATAGAATTGTCATAATGTAAGACTTGTGTTACCGGATTTCTTTGCGACACAATAAAAGTCCTACTAATTGCAACGATGTTCTCAAACCTGAACATGGAACATACGAGAGATAACTCTCAAAATACGGGGGAGACCCGTTTCCATCGAGGTGACAAGTACACGGGAGTGGAGTCACCCGTGATGTTATTGGATTACACCTCATGTCCTGGAACTAGTACCCATGCCATCAAGACATCACAACCTTAAACCATTTCCATGTATTTATTGCCTACTCCGTCAAGTTACACCTCAAGAACTTATAGGACATTATTGCCTATCCAATCTAGACGAGTTGCACCTCAAAGACTATTGGGTCCCCCATTGCCTACTCGCTAGTGACCACAATGGCCCACAATAATTTATCCAATATATGTAACCACATCCTCATGCACAAGGAAGTGGAAACTCATAATCTTATCAGGTGATCACATACGGATTAAATATCCACAACTATGTACATTCCACATTTCAACACATAGACACCATAATCATCAATCAAAGTTCCATATCGTTAGGATAACGTGTTTCTCAATAATGACAATCCATCCTTACATTTCAAATAATACATCTACCATGCTTTCATTAAGTACTAGGATAAATGATTATATTACTCTTACCACATTTTCCATGAAACCCTAGATTACTATGTCAAACCCATAAAATAAAGGTTTACTCATGTATTAACCATACAAGTATAGAGATGAAGACCTAAGAGCATTTAATAAGCATACAAGTAAAAGAGTTAGGGTTTATAGATGAAACTCACAAATTAGAGTTTGTAAAGTGAAAACCCTAAAAATGGGTAGATTTAAGAGACTTGCTTTTCTTTCCTTGAAGTTTTAAAGATACAATCAATCACTTCACTTCAACAACCTTTCTTGAGTCCCTTAAATGTTAGGTTTACTTGTAACATTAAATGAGGTGGGAGGGGAGGAGAGAGAGAGAGAGAGAGAGAGAGAGAGAGAGAGAGAGAGAGAGAGAGAGAGAGAGAGGGATCGATCTGTAGGTTTTGGGGTTGGAGTGTCATGTGTTTGGCCTTGAAAATTGACTTAAAAGACAGATCCTTGTCCCCCGAATGCAACCTTGACCCTGCAACTATGCCCTGGGCAATGTCGCAGGGCACAGTCGCCCGTCCTCACCGTGCTACGGTACAGTAGCAGCGACAGTGCCGCCGGCGACTTTGCCACGACATTGTCGCCCATAACCTCCCGGTTGTTGTTTGTTCGACACTAAAGTGCCAACAGTCCAAATCCCGATCCCCTCTCGAACTCTTTTGGTTGCTAAAGTCTCGGCAAGGTGTAAACTCCTCACGATAAACTAATATTCAAATTCAAGTGGTTAACAATTGTCCATGCACACACTCTTGCACATATTAAACACATATACACATGCACACCCCATATAAGAATACTATCGTCACGACTATGTCATGCAAATGCATATAAAGAGTTTATGAACAATCAATGGTTCCTTAAGTCAAAATAAAGTTGCCATAGACTCGATAAGGAAAGCATCAAAACAAGATACGATAACTTACTAAGAAAAAACTGGGTGTTACAAAATAAAAAATAAACTTCAAACCAAATTAAACGTATGAGTTGTGACATGTCCAACTTTTTCTTCATCTTGATCCTTAAGCCTCAACGCCCATTGGCAAATTGTTTATTCAAGTCCAAAAATATTACATAAAGTTATAAATAATTAAATATTAAATTATTGTATATAATAATAATAATATAAGTGACACATAAAAATAAAAATAAAAAAATACAAAATATGCGGTGTGGTGCGGTTTGAACTGCGGCTTAACAACTCAAAACCACAAACCGCATCGCATAGTACGGTTTGGTAAAAATGCAAACCACAAACCGCACCGTGAAAGTTCTAAATCGCGCCTTGTGGTGCGGTGCTGACGGTTTGTGCGGTTTAGATGAACACCCCTACGGCAGAGACCCTAGAGAACAGCCATAAAAATCCACAGTGTGGTTTTGCAAGACTTGAACCGGTGACCTCTGATAAAGATCCCCAGAGGCCCAAAGTAGAGCTAACCCCAAGGTTTCTTGTTCTCTTAGTTAAAAGATAAATCAATTCATTTACATTTAACTTTATATATGCTCAAACCAATTCATCTAGAAGTTAATTATATAAAAATAATAGTATAATTTGCTATTCACTTAACCAATATGGTAAAAAAAAAATCGAAATTGAAACCAAAACTTATCTTAATCGGTTAACCGAACAATTTAACCCGTAAAAGGAATAACCCAAAACCGTTTTGCTTCGGATGAGTTATTCGGTTTCCGGTTATTTTTTATACCATAAAGCCCGTAGTCACCTAAGTTTCTAGATCTTTGACCTTTATCACCACGTAAAACCTTACTTAATTTAAAACCTTGATAAGAAAAAGTGTGGCATTGTTTAGATTAATTGTAGTTGGTTTTGCATAATCAGTCAAAGAATCAGCCTACGTAGGTGGGTTGAGCCAGTGATTTTTGGAATCTCAACTGTCCTCAATCCAAATGGCCTTTGCCAACTTGTTTGAATGTTCTAATTTTCAAGTATCATCGAATCAACCTAGTTTTGAGAAACCATTATCTTGCCACAAATATCCATATTTACCCAAACCTGTAAAAAACAAAAAAAGGATCAGATATCAACATCTCCTTTTTTTTCCCTCAAAACACTCCATATATAAATGTACCAAAACGTATGGGTGATTTCTTCATCTTATAAGTTAAAAACTTTACCCTTCACTGTCGTTATTTTACGACAGGTACACTTCCACACTAACCGTTTTCACCATCTGGCACACTGGACAAACACTCGTAAACCTATCACAATCTTTACACAAACTCAGGTGTCTACACGGCATTACCAAAACCGACACCTCTTTTGCCCTGCATGCTTTGCAACTGGTGCCCAACCCAAGCTGGTTTTTAGGCTCCATAGACGATTCAGCGTCATTTTCGATATCCGTGTCTCCAAATCCTTCTTTCATTTGGTTGTCTTTTCCCTGAGCCAGTGCTTGTTGAAGGTTTGTTTTAAGTATGTTCACTACTGACTCGTTGTACTTTGCTCTGTAGTGCCAATTCTGGGCTTCGTTTGCCACCTGTTTTATTCTCTCCATGAGTTCCTTGTTTTTACGGTTTATGGTGTCTATCTCCAGGTCTTTCTCGTGTAGTTTATGGTCTACCCCTTTCTCGATAGCAGCCAGGAAAGAAGTCATGTGTCTCTGCCTTATGTCCCTCATCCCTTTCAACATGTTTTCTTCCTGTTAAATAGCAAGTCAAATTATCATCATTCTATGTTGCAAAACCAAGTGCAAGACTTGTATAATTAATGTACCCTAATTGATATACAACTACACGAGCAGACAATTGTCGCTTAAGGAACCTCCCAAATATTTTCTGTATCTTAACATTGTGCAATATTAATGAAATTAATGGTGAACTAATGTGTTACAAGCTTGTGACGAAATTTCAAAGAAATCTGAATAAGGGATAAAACCATGTCCATAATGACCTCATAGATTGCAAAAGATGAATAAAGATGACAAATCATGTACATGTGTGATAGATCATTTGGAGGGGAGAATAAGTAGTACCTGAATCATGATGTATCTTTCAAACTCTTCTTTGTGACGATCAAGTTCGGTTGTAATGCTATCACCAAAAGACAACATAATTGATGGTGCTAATGTCATACTTGCACTTGCTGAAGTGATGGAGGAGTTGCGCTCCTCATCATCATAAGATAACTTTAAACCAGTTGATACATGGTGTGTATTTGGAATGCTTGAAGGGCGATCAGAATCGTCATGATAAAAGTTGTGATTCAATGATATCTGAAGCTTCTTCTGCATTAAATTAGCCTCAACTTCCCTTAATCGTTTATTGGGCCGAAAGATGGGACTATTATGCTCTCTTGCAGAATAGTTTACTGGATCAACATTACATGCAGCTGGTACTGTATCAACAATAGCAATATGGCAAAGCAAGGATCAGAATAATGTAGAAACTTATCCAGAAGAAAAAAAAAGTAATAAACCAACATGTATTTTATGTTGAAAAGACTGGAAAGATAAAACGAACAAGAAGAGAATCCTAAATGACTACAATCTTCTGACCAGGAGGAATTGCGCAGAGTGAAGATAAAAAAATCATATCATTCCATTTCATGGTTGCATAAAAAGCTACGAACAATGTTAATGCAAAAGAGAAAACAAATGCCATTAGAACTTGAGATTGATAAAAAGCAATAGTGAATCTCTGCTAGAACAAGCAAATTGACCAAACAAAACTCATTACGCAGAGTGAAGTTACCAAACAAAAAAGAGTTGTCTATAACTGCCATTGAAGAGCAAAATGAGACCTCCCATCATGTACAAGGTAAAGATGTTTTTTTCTGCCCAACATGGAAGATGTAAATTGTGTGGAATTAATTCTAATTTTGACATGATCACAAAAACAAAAAATCACAAGAAGTAAACGACCCTAAACAGATTTCAACTTCCATTTCATCTCAAATCTATTAACTAACAAGTTCAAACTTGAAACAAAGAGGTTGCAGGTTTTCCATTTGTTGACCAACGCTCAGGAGTGGCCAATCCTGCAAAAGCATATGGTATCCATCCAGACAACCATATAATGATATCATGTCTTCTACATCTATTTCAACATAACTGCAATGGATGTCATGGGTTTATGACACAAAATTAAGGAGAAGAGTACAAACCATTTCTGACCAAAGTCATCATTGAATGATTCACAAGATAGGAAGGCCTGGAACTTTACAAGGCAATGGATTAACAAACTGTTGTCTTACAGAAAGGAATTATCAGAGCCCTACTTATACAACCTCCATCTGAAAATGGTCAGCCCGCTTTGGGCTTAGTTGAACTTCGCCCGGGAATCTCTTGCCTAATGAGAAACTTAGGGCGCGTTTGGTTTGCCGGAATGGATTGGAATTGGAGGGATTTGGATTTCAAATCCATTCCAATCCCGTGTTTTGCTTGCAAGATTGTCCGGATTTGAAATCCTAGGATTTCTTTGAAATCCCTCCAACATAGGATTTTGAAATCCCAAGGGGATGACTAGTATTTCAAGGAATTTCGTAGGATTTCTATATAATAATGTTTAAAAATATGTTAAAAACACTTGTTTTTCAATAATCAGTTAAATGAAAAGTAATTTATATATTTTTTCATAATGTTGAAATTCAATTACCAAAGATGATGTTGAAATTCAATGAAATGGAATGGATTGGAATGAATTGGATTTCATATAGGGATTTGGATTTGGAGGGATTTGAATTTGAGAGGATTTGGAATCCTTTTGTGTGTTTGGTTTGTAGGATTGGAATGAATTTGAATTCCATTATTTATAAAGAATCATTAAAAAATTATAAAAAAATATAAAAGTAATTTAAATTACCTTTTATTTAACTGATTATTAGAAAACAAGTGTTTTTAACATATTGTTAAACATTATTATATACAAATCCTACAAAATCCCTTGAAATCCTAACCATTGCCTTGGGATTTCAAAATCCTATGTTGGAGGGATTTCAAAGAAATCCTAGGATTTCAAATCCGGACAATCCTGCAAACCAAACATGGGGTTGGAATGGATTTGAAATCCAAATCCCTCCAATTCCAATCCATTCCGGCAAACCAAACGCGCCCTTAGTAAAGCAATTTCATTGATCACATACGCAAATACACTCAAACGCTTGAGTATCAAACGAACCACTTTTTTTATAAACTTGACAAGTTAATAGAAAATTTTGGTCATATGTGTTTAAAATGATTATTAATTTAAGTTATAAAAGAATATTATAATAATTAATCTATATCTATACTATATTATAAAGATGGCAACAAAAACTCTTAATTACAACTCACTAAGCTTTATGTACTATCATTTAAAGCTATCTACTTAAAATCTCTTAAAAATAACTACTAAAGCCTAATGTACTACCTGTAAAGCTTTTAACCCTAATTAATATATTTCATCCTTATCCCCCAAAATCATTATCTCTGATCCTCAAACCCTAAAATTATGAAATTTGAATTATGATAAACATAATCAAAACAGGATAAATATCTCAATTTAAATATAAAAATTTTAAAATATATAAGATAATTAATGAATTTTAACAAACTACTTAATTTTTTTTATATAAAAAACATTATATTGTTAAGTCTAAATTAAACAAATTTATATATAAAAAAATCATTATCACTCAATAAAAATCATCCAAAATCGTACTGTAAATCAATAAAAAAACAAAAAATAAAAATAAACATTAAAATCGTGATGTATCTCGCTGCATTGCGCGAGTACGCTTCTAGTCAATTTTAAATTAAAGAAATCTAAAACCTTTCATGTTTATCTTATTCCTGGAAGTAGAAAGTTTGTAATACTAAAACCAGAGGCAAGTTGTTTTTCAGAAAGGTAGTGGTCAAAAAGTAAATAAACAAAGAGCAAACACAACGTTCACATGAAAATCAATATATCTTAATGACAATCCAAGGAGAATAAGAGTAGTGTAAGAATAAGTTATGTTTTAGAAGGATAGAAATTCACCATTTCCAAATAGCTGCAACTGATTTGATGCGTTTGAAGGATATTGGAAAAGGTTCTCATCAACAAAGACAGGGACTAATGAATTGTTGTTGCTTCCTCCCAACATCTTCTATAAATGATTTATACAAAGGCAGTCCACCTACAAAAGAATAATGGCAAAAAGAATTAGATTTGGAAATGCCACAAGTTGCCAATGCCAAAAGTAATGCCTTTACAAGATCCAACAATCTATGCACCCAGCAACATAAGATTCCCACACCAATTCAGAGAATATGTTTCCAAACAAGACTAGTGACAGATGATAAAAAATTTAAAAGGATACCAAGCCAAGAATGGGAGCAATAATGCAATTTATCGATTCAGACATGATGCTGTTTTTTGTTGTATAAAATTACTAATGAGGTCCTAAAGGATGAATGCATAAAAAAACCGAAGTTACCAAAGATGATGTTGAAATTCAATGGAAGTAAATTTACCACAAATATTCATAATGTTGAAATTCAATGATGTTGACAAACTCAATTGTCACAGGACTAAGAAGGAATAACCACACAACAAATAGGCATAAATGAGGGGGGCACTAACAAACGACAAGCATTGAAAGCACACGCTCCACAACCCTATTCATAACCAATATGCAACTTCAACTAAGGTGCTGTTTGTTTAGAGCTTTTATGCACACTTTATGGCTTAATAGTTAAGCTATATATGGTTACTGCTTAACAATTAAGGGATTAGGCCAATTTGGTTTAATACAGTCAGCCCACCTCTCCATTGCTAAATGATTCAGGCACCTTTAGTCGTAAAACACCCCTTCATTCTTCCCCAAATTCTCCTCTGAAGAAACCAACTAGCTCCCCCACCTGCGTCAATGGCATCTATGACCACCGCCTTCCTCCTGTCCTCATCGGTGTTCATCACCCTAAGGCTTGAGAACTAATCTTGATCCCCGTTACTCCTGTTTTCAATCCTCGTCATATCATCTTGGAAAGCCTAATGCTTAGCGACGTTCATCACCTCCTTGTCGGGTAGACCTATATGGGAGCATACGGTGGCACGTGCCATGACGCAGCGTAGGTTTGCGGAAGGATCGACAAGCGTCTAAACCCTTTAACGGTTGAGAATTACGATGCGTAAAACTCAAAATTAAGAGAAAACTCTCTAAAAAGCTAAGCTTTATTGATTGAAACTTGATTGGATTCATTAACAATGAAACCTAGCTATCCTATTTATAATCTAAACTAATTCAAAGATAACTATGGAAATAAATCTATCCTAATTCTAAACCAACTATAAAAGTAATTAAATAATTAATAAAAGGAAACTAAATAATAATCCTAATAATAACTATAAAGATGATAAATAATTACTAAAACTAAATAATTATCCTAAACTAATTAAGAAACAAAATAATCAAATAAACAAATAAATGCAATTCGTTCGGGACCCGTTAGGACACGCCCCCGACCCGGCACGCGACCCATGCCGCGGGAGAAGTCGCGTAAGAGAATGGTTTTCCGTTTCCAATTATTTTCGAGAATTCTTATTAACTCCCGAATTCTCCCTGTATCAGTCACCCTCACTTGAAAAGAACTCGTCCTCGAGTTCACTTGAAAAAGGTATTCATCCGACCCGTAGAACAACCGTTTCTTCAAAACGTATTGATTCACAACTTGGCCTCCAAAATTCAACAAATTTGACCGATCTTCAAATCCAAACTGAAGTTGTCGTGATCGTCTCCATACGAGCGATATTTTATCAAATTCAAAAGCGTAAGGGATTAAATTAACTTTACCGGGATTTGTTTCAGTTTGAACCGAAGCTTTGGGTGTGGTAATAATTGAAGTGACACCTTCGGAATCACTGTTCAACGCTTTCGTTGGCTCGAGAATGTCTTCCACTATCTTGCTTTCGGTGTCTTCGGTGACTGGTCCGAGATCTAGTTCCGACACTTTGGCCTCGATAACAACTTCTTGTTGTGACTCGGTCACGACGGGGATGACTTCCTCTTCAAACTTGTCCGACAAAACTTCGTCCTTTTCAGACGGCTTTTCCGGAATAGGCGATTGATTGACTAGGGAAGAAGTTGATTGTATAATACGGTTATAGTTGTTGCCCTTCTTTTCGGTGCTTTCATCGAAGCTATTAACCGCGGTCGTGGCGATCTTTCGGTCACCACAACGGAATACAACGAGGTCGTATCGGCGCTTGTAAGTGGCATGATTTTCGAATTGCCACGGTCGGCCCAATAGAATATGGCAAGCATCCATATCAAGCACATCACATAGTACCTCTTCTCGATAGTATTTGCCAATTGAGATGGGTACTCGACAAGTTTTTGTAACTTTAACTTGAAACCCGTTCTTGATCCACCCAAGAGAATAAGGACATTCATGGGGTTGAGTGGGTAGATTAAAGTAATCGACCAATTTTTGGGATACTAGATTTTCGCAACTCCCGTTATCAATGATGAGGTTACATACCTTTTTGCGAACGGAGCAATGCGATCGAAAAAGTTCTTCGTGTTGGCTTTCTTCTTTTGACGAAAGAAGTATTCGTTGAAGTACGATATGGATTTTTTCTTCTTCCTCCTCTTTTTCGGATTCGGAACTCGAGAGATCGACCCGGTTACGGTTGCCATTGCATGGCGCCATATCCGGTCCTTCAAACCTGTCTCTTCTCCGACGGTTGTCGTTGACGATGTTTGGTTGAAGCCTAGTAACAACCGCTGTCAGATTAGTGAGTGTTGTGGATAAAGCCACATCCGACTCAACCAAGTCTGCTTTGGTAGCGGGTTGTTGATCTGCCATGGTTAGTGAAAAGACAGGCGAATCCTGCTCTGATACCAACTGACGCAACGTAGGTTTGCGGAAGGATCGACAAGCGTCTAAACCCTTTAACGGTTGAGAATTACGATGCGTAAAACTCAAAATTAAGAGAAAACTCTCTAAAAAGCTAAGCTTTATTGATTGAAACTTGATTGGATTCATTAACAATGAAACCTAGCTATCCTATTTATAATCTAAACTAATTCAAAGATAACTATGGAAATAAATCTATCCTAATTCTAAACCAACTATAAAAGTAATTAAATAATTAATAAAAGGAAACTAAATAATAATCCTAATAATAACTATAAAGATGATAAATAATTACTAAAACTAAATAATTATCCTAAACTAATTAAGAAACAAAATAATCAAATAAACAAATAAATGCAATTCGTTCGGGACCCGTTAGGACACGCCCCCGACCCGGCACGCGACCCATGCCGCGGGAGAAGTCGCGTAAGAGAATGGTTTTCCGTTTCCAATTATTTTCGAGAATTCTTATTAACTCCCGAATTCTCCCTGTATCAGTGCCACCACTTCATGGTTCGGGTAGTGGAAAAAAATTACATTTATGAAGGATGCCGCTGTAATGGTTTGTTGAATGCCCTTTATTTATTAAAATAAAGGCATGGGTTGTGGTGGTTGTGTAGGTCTAAGCCCTCGGGTTAAAGTGTTGCCCGTGAAGGCATGGGCTCGAATCCTGCTTTTGGCAATATACCTGCTTTTCAGTTTTATTTCATAGCTTCTGTGAAAAAAAATGGAGGAAAGCAACGGTGAGGGTCAAACCCATGACCCTTCTTTTGCAAATGCAAGCAACCAGTCAACTAAGCTAATTATATGGTTCAACGGTGCCACCGCTTGAAAAAAAATTCTAAGTACATCTCTGTCCTCTTCTGGCCTTCTTCATCACCGAAATCCGCTAACGTTCATCACCTCCTCGTCCGACCTTTATGAAATCCATCTTTCCTGTAATTCCAGTATTCAAACTCTCAGCCTTTTTGGACTTCCATGAAGAGATTTCAAAGGCAATCAGCAAATTACTTCATGTCAAAGCCGGCTGCACCTCCATCAAACTCCTCATCTGGAGCACCAATAAACCCATAAGCAATCTTGGACCATATCCCCATTAATTTCTGTCCTGTTGCCAAAACCCTGGCATTGCTGGTTTTGTTTGTGTTTTCAAGGGTTAAATTAAAATGACCATTTTTGTTATTCGTGCCATCCTCGCCACAAAAAAACAAACAATTTCTTTAATCCATGCAGCTGGCTTAACTGGGATTAATACAAAAAAGGAAAAAAGAAAAAAGAAAACAAACAGCCCCTAAGAAATAGATGACCAAGTCTACGATTAAAGAAACCGACAGTCATGTATCCTTGAATGGAAACCGAAATGATGATCAACAGGCTCATGCTTTAATGGAATAACTATTAGCTAAGGCATGCTAAACACATTCACGCACACATCAACTATGTTCAGGACAGTTTCTTGAACCAAACCCCCAAATATGACCCCCTACAATCCTATGACCTATCAATTAACCATCTAAAATTCGAAGTTAAGCACTTCAATCAAGTAGAAAACATTCAAAACAAGCGAATTATCTTACTTAGTCGATTCAGCATCCCTCAAACACTCTCTCCAGCCACAACAAACTAACTAATTTATCATCATTCATCACATAAAAAATCTAAAATACAGAACACTCACAATAAGAAGAAAAAAAAACTCATGATCGGAGATTGCTCATACCAAAAATCAAAAAATCAATTCTTAAATCCGCCTAAAACTCAAAATTGAAACAAAACAAACATAGCACACAGTGTTGTAACTTGTACGAAGAAATGCAACAAGAAGACGAATCTACACATGTCACCGATTGCAACAAAAGCAAATTGATCAATCAATCAACAAAACACACACACAATCGAAAACAATCAAAGCAATTACCTCAATCACAACCACAACAACTAACGAAAAACTTCACTCGATCCTGCAAATTCACAAAACCAAAAACAATCGATGTATCATCACTCAAATCACTTCAGAAAACTCAATCCAATAATAACAAATCTCCAGAAATATAAAAGAAAAAGAGAATATACCTGGAGTTCATGAGTGATGAGAGAGAAGAGAAAGGTGAGGTGAGGTGCGGTGCGGTGCGGTGGTGGTGGTTACGCAAACGGGGAGAGGATGAATGGATGGACGTTGAGACATAAATATTAAAATGCGACTTCTTATTATAACGTTTTATTTTTTATTTATTTTATTTCTGACAGTGGGACAGAAAATAAAGTAAAGGCGGGGAAATACGTATAGTGTGGGCCCCACTAAACACGCGACCCAGCAAATTTCTGGAATCACGCACCCTACTCCTCGATTCATCAGATCCCCCCCCCCACCAAATTACTTTATTGCCCTTGGATTTATTCAATTTTTTATTTTTGGAGATTCACTCAATCTTTCTCTTTTTCTTTTCCAATCAATTAATTTCATTTAAATATCCTTCTATTTTTATTCCAAATTTGTTTCTCTAATTAACCGTCAATTACTCTTATTTATATATGTATATGTATATGACTTTTATTCATGTTGGTGTAGATAATTATAGCAAATTTAAGTTGGGAAGCAATTTATTTTGGATATATGAAGTTTATAAATCTGGTAAAATTTTAAATTAGTTGTATAAAAAGGATAATATATTAGATAATGCATTAAAAACTTTCTTGTTTATCGGTAAGATTAAATGATAAAAATGTTTTTTTTGGTCATATTAAACAGAATAGATATAACTTAATCATAACATTTAACTATCAATTAAATGATTATAAATATTTTGTAATGAAAACAAAATAACCGATTCTTATATTTTATAATGAACATTAATAAGGAAATATATAAATTTGGATTAGATATGAATATGTGGTACAAAGGAAATAGGATTTGATGAAAATCAAGCTCTATAAGTTTTTAAAAGATCTTCTTACATATACTTTAGTTATAAATTAACCATCTTATTTGTAACTATTATACTTACAATTTTATCCTTAAAAAAAAACAATACGAAATTATTTAATCTGATATAGTTTAATATTTTTATACTTTTATAGTTAATTAACTAGAAAGGTATTCACGCAATGCAACGAGATACATCACTATTTTAATGTTTCATTTTATTTTATTTTGTCGATTTACAGTACGATTTTGGATGATTTTGATAAAGTGATATTGTTTTTTTTATAAATTTGTTTAATTTAGGTTTAATAATATAATGTTTTTTATATAAAAAATCAAGTATTTTGTTAGAATTCAATAATTATCTTATATATTTTAATGACATCTATAAAAAATAACCAATTACATATTTAATAATATAATTAAAACAAAATTATAGTAATATAATATATTAATTAATAGTGATACATGAAAAAGCCTGTATAAAAGAAAGACCTTGCACATATCAAATTGATGGGTGTTAGAAGTCTGCAGTAGTAATATGTATCTTGTGCTTTGATACTTGTAAAATATGAGATTTTTAAAATTTTACATAAAATGATAGTATCTTGTGCCTAATAATTTGTATTTAAGAGTTTTATCTGTGTTTTATAATATAGTATATAGATTAATATATAAATTAATCTAATCCTTTTTTGGAAAAAAGAAGAGAGCAATGGAAGAAGTGTGAGGGGTATTTATGTCAATTTAAAGAAAATAGCGGTGGTCGGTCCGATGCCCGGGAACGGATGTACAACGTTGAACAGAACACAAGGAAGGAATCGGTGGGGCCCACCCTCTTTGTTTTTGGCGGGTAAATACTGGCGGATGAGAAAACGACGACCTCTTGGCCTTGGCCTCTTTTTTTATTTTTCTCTTTTATACCCTTTTTTTCTGGATAACATTTTCTATAAGTCAAAAGTCCCCCCTCACCTATGATCTTTTGACACTTTGGTCCTTATACTTTCTTAATTTTTGTATTTATGGTGTATTACTTTTTTTCACAATTAGTGTTTTGGTTGATTCTCGTTTTCGGATATTGTGACTTTGGGTTGACTTTCAAATACAATGAATATTAGAGAAATCTAAGATTTTTTTATATGTTAAAGTAAACTCTACTATGAAGATAAAATACAACAAGCTATATAAATGTATAATGTAACAGGGATATGTTTCCAATTTCCGTTTTTTTTTCCCAAAATAATAAGAAGCTTTTTTATTGATAAAGTTTCAATAATAAGTGTTGATAACGAGAATATATACTTGCACATTTTGAGATCCCAACCTAAATATTGTATACTACTAGCAAATATATCTCTCAAACAAAACGTCGGTGTGGGAAAATGAAATCATACATTAGTATCATAATGCTTGGGGAAAACCCAAGGCCGATGATATCATGCATGTCCTTGATGAACTTAGCTTCAATGGTCCATTGGAAAGCTCTTATTTTGATCTTGAAGATATAATTTGCTCAACAAGTGTACTATTGATTAAATACAAGCTCGTTTCATGTCAACCAAATGCATCACAAAACACTAATGACAATATTGCAATGACAATGGAACTACGGAAAAAGGTAACGACATAATCCATTGGGATATAAAAGTGAAAGTTCTGTTGTTTCTTTATGCAATGATCACATATGGTCTTATCCTCTTTTGTAATTATTATCCTGCATAACTGAATCTTTTTTTGGGGTGTGTTTGTTTTGTTTCAAATATTTTGAGGGTCACATTTACTTACCCTTAAACTTTGGGAGGCAAATTGTAAATAATTTTCTTTAAATAAGTTACTTAAATTATGCACCAACAATTAGACCAACCAAACTCAAACCCAACCCCAAACATCTAGTGTAGTTGAATAAACCACATTTTTGGTGAGCTATTTGTATTATTGAACTTTTGACATTATTGTTGTATTAGGTAAAGTTGTATATTTCGTTAAATTATACACTTTAAAATTAAAAAAGTTTCGTAAAAAGAGAAATAGTTGGGAATGACAATGGATCTGGTTTTTCCAAGGTGTAATCACATCGTATTTACCTTCGGCTTGGGATGTCAACAATCAAGTGGCCGGTTTTATATGAGGATGATTTTGTAAATTCATTTCACATTTAGAGCATATATGACCAAAACCTTTGTTTTTGTCCCCTATACATATCATTTCATGAAAATGCATAATATGCCTTCGTTGTTCTTGTTATATTGTGATTGTTTATATTTTCTGTTTTATTGTTTATAATTATCGGCATTAATTGAACATATATACTTTTAACTTGTATTTTAAAGATTAGAAATTTCAAATAGGTAAAAAGTTCAGGTGTATATGTGACAATAATCTCACTTTCAGTGATGGACCCAAAAAAAGTTATGGGCGGGTGCACATTTAAGGTTGATCAAATAGCCACAGAATCACAATTGGCGTGCGGGGGGAGGGGGGGAGTCAGCGATTTGACACGGTAAAAAGTTAATTACGATTTGGGAAATAAAAATTCATTTTTTCAAACGAAATCGACGTTGACCTTTTGAGCAAGACGCAAAACTGTGTCTTACGTTCGACGTGTTTTTAACCGAATTCCATCATTACAAACGACGTTTTAGGTTATTTAGTTGACTTCGTAAAATTTTCTAATTTTTAGGATTTTGCCGAGTTCCATCATTTTAAATGTCCTTTGTCTATTTTTTTTCCTAGGTTTCCAATTTTGTTTCCTTAGAGCAAACCTAGAATTTAGAGTAAATAAGGCAAATTAATAATGAAATTAAAACATTTTAGCACAAATAAGTAAATTGTAACAGATAATATGCTCGGAAAATACAAATAGTGGAGAAGATGGACAATTCCTCATGCGTGAGGATTGAAGAACAAAAGTAGGAACAAAAACTTATCGTTTAGATAAGTTTTATTAAATTTATTGGTTTAGTTCCTTTAGTTTCAAAATATTGCAGAACAACCTTCTGTTTTAGAAAATTTAATAACATGAACTATTTAAAAGATAAAAAAAAATAAACATTTTATTTCAATGAGTTTTGAACGTACATCCTCTTTGGAAGGAGCGCTTTTATCAGAGTTGCAAACAACCATCTCACCCGATTAAAAATTCTTGTTATAAATTTGGTTTACAAATATTTAAGGGCACTCTCATAATTAAGTGGGTGCTGACGTTTCTTTTCTTCCTCTTGCGATAATGTAACACCCTTAAATCTGAAGATAGCAACTTATTAAAAATTTTCTAAATACATCGATAAATGCTTCAACTACAATCACAATTTAATATTTAACCTCAAATCACACATTTCATTCTATACATACAATCTATGATAAGGACGGGTGCTACTAAACCCAATAACAATTACTATCTCCAACCAGCGGAAGACTTCACCAACTACTTACTCTTGTATAAAGCTAAGGCTCAACTCTTCATAGCACTGCTAAAACCGAACCCCCAACAGGAACCTGATGCACATGCCGACAAATAAAAAGGGTTAGGCTTAACGCCTAGTGAGTTCAAGAGTTTTAACATGAATAAATATATCTTAAGAATGAAGGAATTCAGTTTAAAACAATATCCTTAGAAATGGTTTACCTAAAAATGGAAACGACACATTTCCCCATAATATGCACTTTTAAAGACAATGCTCTCAAACACACATTTCTTATAAAACGATGCAACCCGGAACTCGCCCAAACGGGGTCATAGTTCGACACTCAAATTGCGACAATGTAAATAATACTTCATAACCCAAAACACCCAAACTCGGGTGGGACAAAATACTCGACCCTTAAATAACGGAAAACAATCCATATAAATATGATACGCCATTAAAACATGAAACTGAAGCTTAATACTCATGCTACCATAAAATGGAATGAAATCCAAGTATTAAAGCATGGACAATTAAATATCCAAAATACAGCGGGCCGACAACGGGGGATACCCGTATCCGTTGAGAGCGGAGGAACACAAAAGTATGACACTCAAACAACGTTGGTCGCACGACACTTCACGACACGAACGCCCAAGTGTCCCTACGACTCCTTGACAAGTTTCACCCAAAAAGACAGCTGACCTTAGCGAATACCACCAGAATTATCGCCAAAGGCTCGGCACACGGGGGATACAACGACGGCATTGCCCCACACGGCGAAGGCCCCAAACGCCCATCAGAGAACTACCCACAATCATAATAGCTCAACCGGGCTCAGCCCTCCTAGTGCCTACTTGTAAGGACAAGGTCATAAACCATGAGTACCGGAGTTCAACCCCGTACCACCCAATTGACCATAAAATAAGACTGACTTACGTGCCTATGGATCCAATGCAACACAGTCTAAAGTTACACGACTACTCATGAATGACTAAAGCACTCGAGTCTGTAACTATCGATAATATGCAATAAAATGCATTAAGATGTAAATCACAAATTGGACCCTACATCGAGCCATTAAAACCGGACAAATGTCCTCTTGACTCTTTTAAGCCAATACCGAGCTAAAATGCTCAAAATCCATTTGACCAACAATCATCGGTCCCCCAAATAATGAAATGTCTTTAAACAACGTTTACGAAGACGCATACCTCAAAGATGAGATAAACCCAAAACTCGACGCATAATGGGACCAAAGGTTTTTCCAAAGGGTTTATAAATGCCAATACACCAAAATGCATATAACATGAAATATACTTCATTTGTACAAAATCGTCAAAGATGTATAACTCATAAAATAGACCTTACTTGTACAAAATCACTAAGAATACGTAATTCATGTTATTTAGTTGTTGAAGCGTTCATAACCCAATATAAGCATTTTAAGAGGTTAACACAACCCAGTTTACCAAATATGAAGATTTATCCAAAACACTCACACTTTGACAAATAACCAAGTAAAACATATTTTACTTCTAAATACTCAAAACTTATCAACAGTTAACCATTTCATGTAAAACACTTTAAAATAAGCATTTTGGCATGTACACCGTTTTCGCAAATCAACTTGAACTCACCTTGCTAGATTTAGGCTAAATCTAGATTTCACCCAACGAGCTCTTTTGAAGGGCACTTGAATCCTCAAGCCGAAAACTTCCAAAACCTAGATCCATACATTCCAAACCATAAAATACCCAAATTTAACAATTTAGAAACATTCCCCAAACATTATTTACTAAAATCCCTAACGAGGTTAAAACCCTAGTTTCTCCAAAACTATCAAATCCGAGATTTGATAAACCAAATACTAGGAAACATCCATGGAGTATTTATAACATTAAATCAAGGAAGCTTACCATTTTAGATGATGAGGCTTTCCGAGGACACCCATTCCGACTCTTCAACCCGAGCTCCCACACGTTGAACTTGATGAGGAAGATGAAGATGGAGGTCCTTGATGTCTAACTTTTACTCTTAAGCTTGACGCCGGTTTACCACCAAGATATCCAAGGATTTGAGCCAAAATACCCCACAACATTAAAGGGGTGGTGCTAAGTCGTTCTTGAGAGGTTTGGAGAGGTTTTGTAACTGATTTGGGTAAGGAGAAATGAGAAGAACACTGAAAATCGCGACTTTAAGGGGCCTGGCACACCCTGGCGACATTGCCAGGCGACAATGCTAGTGGCATAGTCGCTAGGCATAGTCGCTGGAGTGTACCAGCATTCGGTACCTTCTCAGCGATTGTGACATGCGTTGCCGGTCATTGTCGCGGAACCCCTCCCAAGTCCTGAAACTCGAATTTTCCAACACCAACACTCCCGATACTCCGAGGGACTTTAGATAATACATTTCCCAACAAAAACCCACTATTTACAAGTCACATAAACGTCCGGATGACAATTACTTGCCGAAAATTACGGGTGTTACAGATAATCGAGTGAGCGGGTGCACGGGACCCCGCTCAGCCCTTAATAGGTTCGCCCCTGCTCACATTGATAAAGAGTGAGAAGTTTGATCTCCTTATAAACTTTAATATATTGGTTATCAATAACTTTTATCATTGTTTACATTGATTTGAATGATATTACGTTATCTTAATGCTTTAGGCTTGCAATGTTACAATTACATCAAAACAATAGTCTCTCAAAATCTTCCTTTATAACGATAACCAATTTGGTCCATATTACTTTTTTTGCAAAGTTATTTTTTTGGTCACCAAATTTAGAAATTGCAAGAAAGTTGATTACAATTGTTTGGAATTAATCCGACTACATATAAGCCAACCAATCACTTTTTTTCAATTAGTTTATGGTGTATTTTCTTGTTATATGCTATATTTATTCATGTCAAAAACTTTTTCTTATCAATATTCAATAAAATAAAGATAAAATTGAAAAGGAAACAAAGAAAAACGGGTTTGTAAAATAACAGCTCAACTCAACCATACCTAACTTATGACCCCTTTTGATAATTCTTCATGAAACATCCATTTGGCACCTTATCTTTTATCATACTCATCCATTTGCTTCATATATTGTACACCAATATTTAATATTCAATAAGATAAGAACGAATTAAGATATGTACATAAAGAAATGTATATGATTCAGTCAAAATTAAATAAATATATATAAACAAAATAAATATAAATACATACATAAATAGTGTACAAATACAAAAAAATATTGTCCAAATGTTCATTATATTGCAATCCCTAGGACCACTATTTGGATTCCATTCTATTGGTAACTTGCATAATCTAGTGTTTGAATTGAAGGAGTTGACAACTTAGAATTTTAGACACAATGTGATCATATCTTTCAAAGATTGTTGGACCCCCAATGAAGCCATCTAATTTGTGCCATTTCTTGATTAGGACTCTTCTTTTGACTATGTCATTTTTATTGCTTCAAGAACATCCCATATGATGCTAGAATATTCATTTGTTATATTTGAAGAAGTTAGTATTTTATGATTTTTTTGGCGAAAAAGAAAACCAAGTAAACTTAGTTGCCTCATTTTAGGTTTTTAGTTTTTTTTTTTTTGGTAAAGGAGAATCTCAAACCACTTTGGGCCCGGACTAATCTCCTAGAAAACAGACCTATGGCCCACAGGCATTCATCCCGTGGCCACATTGCGCTGCGAGTGGGGCTCGAACCCGGACAACCGCTATGAAGTCCTCAAGCTCTTACCACCACGCCACAACCTTATGGTTATTTTAGGTTTTTAGTTGTTTGTGCTGAAAAAGAATTATTGGTGAATCACTTATTATGTTTTTTATTTTATGATTTTGTTTTCAAAATTGGTCATTGCTGTTAAATGAATTCACGAATATTGTTAGACAACCTAGAATGGAGTGAATAGGTTGTTTACAATGTTTTTTTTTATTTTTGATGATTTTACATTTTGGAAATATTAAATAAAGTATAGGTTGTTAACTAACTCTTATTGGGTAAGTGTTGTCTTGGTAAGAGTGCTGACCCTGGTAAGTGCTGTCTAGGGTAAGAGGCTGCTAAGTTTTGTCCGGGTAAGTGTGTTTACCAAGTGTTTTGTGGTAAACGTTTACCAATAACAAAATGACCATTTTAACCTTTTATATGCATAATCTTTAAATTCATATGCATAATCTTTAAGTTCATAACTAATCTTCATAACGTTCTTAGCATTTCTTAAAAACCCAAGAAACAAAAAACACCAAAATACCCATTTTTGCAGAAATTTGAACCATTATAAACCCTACATAAACCAAAATCAAAAACTAAAAATTCATCAAAAGGGTTTAATATAAAGTATAAACAAAGCTAGCTGCTAATTTCTAAAGCTAACTCGATGCCTCCGAGATGCTGTTTAATGATGGATGCCATCCTCTTGGCTTCATTGTTGCCGCCGTCGCCGATGACTTCGCCGGAACCGTCGTCCTCCGCCGATCTTTGTCGGATTTCTTCATCTGCATGTATACCAAGTTGATTTTTATAGTTTCATGAGTATTTTATTCCAAAAAATCATGAACAAACAGAAACAAAAATATAATCAGAAAAAATTGTTGAGATTCAAACCTGGCTGTAGATTCTTTCGGAATGATTTGTGAAAAGAAACCCTAGTCGCACATTTGAGAAGGGTCGTACATTTGAGAAGGGTATGCTTGGGAAACGTCGATCTGTCCAAAAAATGATCGGGTAAGCATGATTTTAGATCTGGCTCAGTAAGAGCTCGGTAAGAGCTCGGTCAGCACCAGGGTCAGATCTCGGTCAGTTTTGGTATTTGGTAAATGCTCTGACTGCTGACCAAGTCAGATGTGCTGACCGAGTCAGCTGGGTCAGCAGTTAGTAAACAGCCCCTTACAAAACATAAATTATTTTTAAGAAATAAGAGATTTAGGGGCCGTTTGTCAAATTCTTACCGCATAAGCACTTATTAGGCATCACTTACCTTACCGATTGAGCTTGACAACAACCAAAAATCTTACCCGGTAAGAGGCATAACAAGAACCAAGAGTCTTACTCGATAAGTGAAGGGGAAGATTCTTACCCGGTAAGCACAATCCATTTTGATGGCCGAAAATGCTACATGACAAGGTAAGTGAAGATCGTGACTCTAACGGTAATTGTCGATAAGCACTTACCCAGTAAGCGTCTGGTAAACGACTTATTAGAGTGGTTCAGAACCTTGTCCCAATCCACTTTCCATGAGACCCATGTCAAAAAACCATTCACTAGAATGATTTTATGATGACACAATATATGACACTTCACATTTCACGTAAGTTGATATTTCATATCAACATTATAAAATGTTGTCTTGAAATATAACTAGAGCACTTACATAGATAATCAAGATAGTTCAAGTGATCATCATCGTCGACACAACGACGAATGTAAATCACGAAACACGTTTTATAAGAACATGTTTTTCATACTATTGTCTTAGGGGTTGTTTGTTTTTTTAAAAAAAACCTCTTAATGACTCTTAAATCTGAATCATTCAGACCTTTTTACACACCACCTCTTATTAATCATAACTAAAATAAGACTTCAGACTTTAGACCTCTTAAAAAACAAACGACACCTTAAATTATATATGAGAAGTATGCTTAAAGAAGAAAAAAGGTGTTCTAACTTCAAAAATGAGTTTGGAAGGATTTTTATACTCGAACACAAAAAGTTGTCTCGACAATCGTGGACGTCCGCAAGAGGCTTAGTGCGGAGTCTGAAATGACATTTTTCTGGGATTTGACTATTTGGCTCTATAATGATTCATACTACAAGTTCTAACCTTTAACGACATGGATGGTTGAATTGAGAGCTTGTGAACGTTCGAAACCGGATCCGAACAATTTTTTTGAATTTTTTTTTCTCAAAAAGGTTGGCAATTTTTGGCACAACTAACTCCAAAAATATGACTTTTCATCATACATACATATGTCACACTTTACAAAATCAATCTTTCTTCTCAAGAAGATTTTTGGACAAACCTTGTACATTTGAAGTCCAATTTGACTATTTACCAAGATATTTGAAATTTAAAAATTTCAAGATTATTTTATATAATACCCTCTTATAAAAACTGTCGTCGGTTTAACGCTAGAAAGACCAAAATATTTTTCTTGAACGTGATAATGTTACACACTCGTTCGTGTAATGACGAAATCATTTTGAGTCACTCGTTTATATTAAACGCGAATTAGTCTTCCAAATTTACCGACTAGAAGCTTCTAAGATATTGTCTTTTTTCCATGCTTCCTAATGTCGGGTTCTGAGCTTTCAAATTAATTCACCTTCGACTGAAAATTTCTAAAATTTCTTCTTTTTGGCATACTTCCTGAGGTTAGATTATGTGCTTTCAAATTAAACACAAGTTGTGAATATCCATAATATAATGTAATCTAAAATTCACAATATTAAAATAGTTTGTTAGTACAAGAGACGTTTTGTCAAATCATCAAAACTCGATGGTGCAACGCATGCACAATATGATAGCGACAAATGCTACAACAATCGTGGTAGGCATCTTGGGTAAATTGTGTGTTCCATGCCGTTTCTTGTTTGCCGGTTTTTGTATCGTTTGCACTGAACATTCACAATATATACCATATAGTAGTGGAGGTCGCTACAAAGCAAGAATATTTTTTTTAAAACACGTATCGCGGACGGAACTTGTATGTTAAATGACAAAAAGTGGTTTATTTCCTTTTGTTTTATTCATTTTTTCAAATGGTTAAAGGGGTTGAAGGATTGCCTTTTTCAAATGGCATCTTGTCACAATTTAGACGGTGTATGACACATGATTTAAACCGAACGACTTATAAATTGTATTTGTTTTAATGCATAATTTATGTATGTTACCTCAAGATTCGAAGTTTTTAACTGGTTTCTTTGTTTTGATGGATGGTCAGGTATCAATAACGGTTAACACATGGTTAATCATGACACAAGGACGGTTAACACATGAGTTTTCTTTTTGTTGTTTTCTTTGTTCTATCATTTTAATTTTACGAAACCAACTGAAAATGCAAATAATTTCATAATAAATGAAATTGAATTGATCAAGTTTGATTCAATTTCATGATATGATTTTTTTTTTCACAAATAAAAATGCAAAAAACGGAATATATGCAAAAGGTGTGCAACCTTTTTTGTGTAAATTGGCTGATAGTATTTGCACACACACATATATATATATATATATGGAAGATCATGTGAGAAGCAAACTAATTTATGAGAATGCGATAAAAAACGTGGACCACATAATTTATTAATTAAAAAAACCATAAATAAAAAATAGTGTTAAAAATTAGGATAATTATCATTTTAAATTCGATAAATCCTTAAAATTCTCATTATATCTTTTAGATTTATTTATTTTGTAATTTCAATTATTTATTAATTTTTTAATTAATTTTTTTTCTAAATATACTTTTAATAAAAAAAATTCACAATTTTAACTAAATATCACACGTGATATCATTATATGAGTATTTATGCATATCACATATCATATTATTACATGTGATAATTATATATATATATATATATATATTAGTTAATCATATGTGATTATGTATATTTATATTTATAGATCTTTTTGTGATGTAAATATTATCACATGTGATAATTGTATATATTTTAGTTAATCATATGTGATTATATATACTTTTATTTATAGATATTTTTGTGATGTAAATATTATTACATGTGATAATTGTATATATTTTAGTTAATCATATGTGATTATGTATATTTATATTTATTGATCTTTTTGTGATGTAAATATTATCACATGTGATTATGCGTCATTTATATTCAGACATATATTATCATATGTGATATTTACAAAAATCCACCTAGTGTGATCATATTTTATACATAATAATATATCACATGTTAAACGAAGTATCTCTACTATATTATAAAGATTCTAAAACGGTTATTTGTACTTTCTTGTACAATGTTACATTTACCACACTTACACTTACTTATTTAATTTACTTTATATCCCTTATTTTTTTCATTTTACATAATTATCATATTAACACAAATAATCGTATATGAACAAAAATGCAATGAAAAAATACGTTTCTTTTTTTTTACAAATTATACCATTATAATCGTCTCGTCAATATCTTCAAAACGAGTCCAGTATTGAATATTTTTTAATTTAACTGTACTATTAAATATCATGAAAATCTACGAATTAATTTGTTTTATATCCATACGTTTTATTTTTTCCACCGTTAGCACATTAAAAATACATAATCGTAAAATATATTAAAAATATGTTTTATTCTTATTATAAATTATACCATTATAATTTTGTCGTCAATAAGTGTAATATAAACTAATTATTGAATATCTTTATGGGTTCAAGGTTTCATGAATTGTGATTCTTAGGTCATGGTTAGTGTTGATGACATGTCTATAAGGAAGTAACATTAATTGTTCGTTCTTTACTTACATTGCGCTGCATCGCGCAAGTATATGACTAGTATATATATACATGTATATGTAATTAAAAATTAAATTTTATGATTTGTTTTTAAAGATGTTTTCCATCATCAATTTTATCACCAATCTATCTCTCATTTTGATATTGATTATAAATAAGTAGGTTTTTTAAATTTTGTTTTGAAATTTCTACAGTTACAATAGTTTTTCTAAAACAAATTTGAACGAGTCTATTTAGATATAATGATAAATATATGTTACACCTCTTGTTTTTTTATTGATTACCGAAATATATCGATGGTATTATACCTTCAAACTATAAACCCGTGGTGATCATCCTACCAAATTAAGAAAAGATTAATACATGTAAATTGATACAAGCAAATTGAACAAAATATTTGACATCGAAAACAAAAATCGCCAAACATTGTACAATGAAAGCCTAGTTATTGAAAAGTCATAGATGGAACTTGACCAAATTAAACTCGACCACAAAACCTAATTAAAATGAGTGCATTTTCAAACCACTTTATTTGAATTGTTATTATTAATAAGTGACTGTTGATATGAAATGCAAATGCGTACACTTTATCACAAACAGTTTGAACGTCAAAACCAATTATAATATTTCTTTTTGCTCATTCAATTTCTTGAATCGATTATTCTTGTAAAATGTAAACTATAATGTTTTTTCGGTCATCTTTCTTTATAAGTACTAATAAAAATAAAATCCAATGAGATCAACAGCACACATATAATAAATAAATAAATTGATGTTTGTGTCAAAATTATATCCCTAAAAGCGTTGCTGAATTCCCGCATGAAGCATCCGCCAGGCCAGGTGATATGATATGATTTGAATTCATGGTGCTCAAATCAAATTATGCATCACTAAAAAAATGAATAAATTGATTCTTCAAAATACTTAAATATATTGAAGTTTATTTCGTATTTCTGATTTCATCTGATGAGCATTGGATCCAAAGCACACATGGGGTTAGTAGATAAAGAATTCAACGTAATTTGATTATTATTATTATATAAGTTAAACTTTAAAATAAAAACATTCATTAATGGTAGATCTTTTTTGCTATGAAAATACAAGCAAGGCAGATCTACACCTGGGGAAGAGGTGCTTTCTCAAGTTAGAGGAAATTTTATAAATCTAAGAGGTGCTTTGAATTGAAATGCTTTAAATAAAAGCGCTTGTTAACTCGATAATCTATACTATATTATAAAGTACGGGAAAAAAATCTCTTAAATACAAATTATTAGGCACACGGTACCATCATTTTATGCAAAATCTTAAAAATCTCTTAATTTACAAGTATCAAAGCATAAAATACATATTACTACTGCAGGCTTCTAACACCCATCAATTATGTACAGGACATTCCTTTTATGCATATCTTTTCATTTATCACCATTTAATTAATATATTATATTACTATAAATTTGTTTTAATTATATTATTAAATATGTAATTGGTTATTTTTTCTATATGTCATTAAAATATATAAAATAATCATTGAATTCTAACAAAATACTTACTTTTTTTTATATATAAAACATTATATTATTAAGGTTAAGTTAAACAAATTTATAAAAAAAATTATCAATTTCTCAAAATCATCCAAAATCGTACTGTAAATCGACAAAAAAACAAAAAATAAAATAAAACATTAAAATCGTGATGTATCTCGCTGCATTGCGCGAGTACGTTTCAAATTTTTTTATAAAACAAACAAAAAACACCGAAATAAATCCCCAATGACAAGTTATTGATTTCACATGAAAAACGAGAATGAGAATACTTTTTTAGGACCGTCCCTGGAAGAGGGTGGGTCGGGCGAATGCCCAGGAACCAAAGGAAATATGGCTCAAATTTTTTAACATATAGTTGTTTGGCAATTGTTGAATGGTTTGGTGCAGAATGATTAAATGGTCAGAATGATTAAGAGTCTCTTATGATATAGTACAAAATGAAAGATGATTGTTTGGTAATTGTTCAGAATGAAATCATGGCGTTTAATGGTTAAGGGAGACCCAGAATACAAAATCATCAGAGGGTTTTGGAACCATTAAGAGGCATATTTTTTTTTTTTTTGCCAAACATGATTCACCTCTTAGCGATTCAGATGTTGCTTCTTAATAGAACCATTAAGAGGTTGCCTCTTAGTAGTTTAAAGACAAAAAAATTAGTATATAATAGGACCCAAAAAGAATTTAATATTATATTAAGAGCCAAAACATGTATTAATTAATAACATTGGACAAGAAAATTTGTAAAAAGTTATTTTAGTCTTTCATTTTATAGTATTGTTTATTGTTTCTCTAAGTTTGTTTTTAATCAAGTACTAATATCTAAAAACCGGGTTTGCCTATAATCTTTGATATATACTCAATTACTCATCTTCCACATACTCTCTTCATTATTCGATCCGCATTAATTTTATCATATGTTAGAATATAGTAGATTTCTTGTTATTAACTAAAAAAACTCTTACCTTTTGAAAACAATTGTGAAAACAATTACCAAACTATATGAGACGACCCAACATATATCTATATTTAAGATTTCAAAGATACTTCTTTTTCATACATTATTGATTTCTTATTATCAAATACTAGAAGTGTACTCGCGCAATTCCGCTAGATACATCACGATTTTAATGTTTCGTTTTATTTTCTATTTTTTGTCGATTTACATTACGATTTTGGTTGGTTGTGAGAGATGATAATGATTTTTTTATATAAATTTGTTTAATTTAGACTTAATAATATAATGTAATTTATTTTGGTTTAAAAATATAATTTTTTTTATAAAATATTCTGTTAGATTTTTTTAATTATATTTTATATTTTTATATTTAAAATTTGATTTTTATTCTATATTTAATTATGTTGAGAGTTATTTTAGGGGAGTTAAATTGGGAAATGATTTTAGGAGAGTTAAAATGGTTAGAGATAATGATTGAAAATTAATAAATAGCATTAAGTGTAGTACATACAGCTTTAATGATTGTTTTTTTAAGTAATTAGCATTAAATAGCTGTACATTAAGCTTTAAAACTTGTTTTTAAGAGTTTTTTATGCCATCTTTATAATATAGTATAGATATAGATTAGGTGCATTAATCTTAAGTACTCTCTAATCTCTAAAATAAAAATAAGATTTAAAACTATAACCAACATGGACTTTTGATTCTAAAATTGATAGTTCTTAAAAAATTTGTTTAATCTCTAAAAGTTTAAAATGATGATGAAAAACATTAACATGAGATAACATGTGGAATATCAATTGATTTATATTGATTTACTTAAAGTGTTACTTCGAATGGTCAACATAGTGACGTTAGATGATTTCAATATATATAATAAAGGTATACCATAAGATGTCTTTGATGGTGGAACCGATTGACGTTATTATGTAAAAATGATATTGTATATAATATTAATTTAAAAATAATTATTGATTGATCTTGCGCTAAAAATACCGAGAAAAACGGTTTTATATGAAAATAATTTCGTAGTTATCGATAACCCATTTTTACATCTCGCTCAGGGCCTATAAAATGTTAGAAACGGACCTATTAACCTTTTGAAAACTCAATCATGCACTAATGGAAAAACATTGAATTATAACAATATATTTATCAAACACTGAAATCATCAGTGTTAGCTCCTTTTATATACCATTTAGGTTTTGTGACGCTGCCTCGAACCTTGCAAGCGGATCTGCCCCTTGACCCCACTAGGGACGCTACCCCTAAGACCTTGCAAGAGGGCGTGGCTCCCTTGAAACCGTCATATGACGACCCCCGGCAATTTATTTGGTGCATCCGTTCTAAGAAAAACCTAAATTTTGCAAATAACTCGTCTACTTTAATTTTTGTTTTAAAAATACAATGGTTAGAAAACTTATTCATTCTTAAATAAATTTATAAAAACAAGTGTTCATGAACTATGATATAATATAAAGGTTAGAGTTGAAGACTTGTACATTAGATGTTTATGTTCTGAATGGCTCCTAATAACATGGTAATGGACCCTTGATGTGAAGGTATTCCAATATTTTTCTTCTTATGAATTGAGAAGGTTAGGATGTGAACCATTATCATCATCAACCTTACAAGAATAAAGAATAGAAAGAGACAAGACAACTTTGATCAGATGAGAGATAAGGGATGGGGGTTTGGGTTAATAACTACAACCGAGCTACTTCCTTCCCGAGAAAAGGAATAGTTCTGTTTTGTTGACTAGAGTGTTTTCTTTTCTTTTCTTTTTTGGAAAGAGAAAAAAGCTGTGCTGTTTTATATCTACCATCTATAATGGTCAGTGGGAGTAATAGTGCTTCTTTATTGGTATCAGTTGGAGGAGACGTTACCACTAGAAATAAATCTCTCTATAATACTACAACTGACAGACACTACAAATAAAGCTGTTTCACATTAGGTACAACCGATGAGTGAGTACAATAGCATGAAGCATTTCTTGACATCATATAATTATAATAATAATAATAATAATAATGTTTACCAATTGGTACCAGTAAACTACATAGTACTTCTAAAAACTTAATAATCTCTTACAACTTTTAAGACATAATAATACTTGCAATCCAAACAAAACAAACAAACAATATATATTCAATTAGACATAACTTCTATATCAAAAGCAGCCAAAGACCTTTTTAAAAGAACATGTTTCCAAAACCACAGGCAGTGCACAACGACGATAAACTGGCCAAGCTAAAAGCAAAACTTGCATCCACCCTCACAACAAAATCAATCATCCCTCATGCCTGTAATGAAGATGGAAATTAACATGCTTTCACAATAAATATTAATAAAATAAAGACAACTAGTGAACCAATTTCTGTTTGGCCACTCTACTGTTAAACTATTTAGTTGGGCCATTCTACCTCATGTTTCCACCATCTTTTTCCTGCTTCAACTACACACCTTTTTTTTGGCCAAAAATTAGCATTACCAACAGATTGACCCTTGATGGATGTCGATGTAAAATCATTTTAAGAACCCCAAACTGGTTAATCATTTGCTTTTGTCGCTAGGAAAGTAGGTTCGGTGGATTAAGGTATAATGGCTAAATAAATAATTCGTATACTACAATTGTGAAATTTTATTTACTTGATAGTGTAGAGGGGCCATACAAATATTTTTTCTACTCAAAAGTACTTGCCTTGTTCGCTATGTTGTTGGAAAGCCAATCCAATCCCTCATAAAGTCCTTCTCCAGAGGTTGCACAAGTGCTCTGGATGTACCTGAGCAAAAGAATACAATGAGCTTATAGTAGAGGGAATTAGTTTTCTAACAATCATACTTCTAGTTTTGTTGCATACTCATCATCTGCAATGAATTTTTTGCAACGAAACTACCGTATGATGGTTAGAATCATTCAGTCCAGCATACATAGGTGCTTTTAAACATTTTAATGCAATGCAATGCAATGGTTAGTTTGTACTGCAAATAAAACTCGTTCATTCATTTGTAATATAATGATTATCAAATTATATCAATGGACAAGAATTCAGTATTTAATACCAGTGGCGCTGTCGGAGGGAGTGGAGACCGAGCTTATCAGTGATTTCAGCAGCATTCATTGCATTTGGGAGATCTTGTTTGTTAGCAAAGACAAGGAGAACTGCATCTCTTAACTCATCCTGGCATAAATAAGTAAACATAGCACTCTAGTCATTGTTGAACTACTTAATGGTAGCAATAAAATAAATTTCACGCAATATTGTACCAATAACAAAACTTTGACTGGCTCTAAATCATACCCCCCCCCCCTCTTAGACCATCAATAGGACATATCATGTTCTATATTCGCTCTGCTCTGGCCCAAATTAATTGTACTGAAGAATCAAATATTTTGTTCTACCAATCCAATGAGTGATCCAACATATCAACACATTTAAGCCGATCAACCACTTGCATTCACCCAACCCATCTGGATCAAATTCATTTCAATAACTAACATGCAAATTGCTTCTTTGTCAACTCAACTTGTAAGAAACAGATACAAATCTATGTTGGAAATTCTACCCAAAAATTTGGTTGAAAAATTAGTAATGAATGGGGTTATGATTCATTTATTTGGATCACTAATCAGATCATGATCCATTCCCTACCGGGTCAAATCTTGATTCTCTATATTGGACCTTGGAAAAGCACATTGATTAGTTGGTCCAATTTACAAGAAAGTTATTGACAATTTCTTTGTACAACTTTTCACATTACCAAGTAATGTTCACAAAATGACTATTGAATCTTTAAGCAAAGTAACAAAACTTTAGGAACATCAGAGCATCCAACTTATCTAAATGCAAATTTTAAGGGGGAAAACACATTGAAAGCCGGACTTTTGGGATGCGGTACAGTATTTTGCAGCAAATTTGAATAGAAATCTACCTTCTAACATTATCAGAAAATCACTTATAGGGAAGGTCATTGATAGAGCAAAAGTAAATCAAGCTTCAAAAAAATTGTTTTCCATTTTGGAAGGCGCACTGACCAGAGCAGTATCATGTTGTTGTTGTTGAATAAGACAAAAAAGTAATTTCAATTCAATGCAACATGATAAAAGGAGTGAGTACTGTACACTCTCGAGCAAAACAATAAGACAAGGGCTAGAAACCAACAAACATGCTCAAGAAGAGGTAAACAAAAGATGAGCAATTCCACTTTGTATATATTAAATAGGGAAATTGGCTCAAATAGCCACATTACATTGGCATATTGGTCTCCTAGCCATTTCTCTACCTTATTGACGAAAATAGACCTAGGTCCGCAATGGCGGACCTGCAGGTCCGCTACCTCCAGAAAAAGACAAAAAAAATTGTCGGTCCAAGCCAGGTCCGCAACAGGTAGGTCCGCCACCCGACCCAGGTCCGCCATTTCGTCACGTGTCACGATCTCACTCAACGACAGCAGAGGTCGATGGCGGAGGTAGAGGACCTGCAGGTCCGCCATTGCGGACCTAGGTCTATTTTGGTAAATGTTGGAGAGAAGTGGCTAGGAGACCAATATGCCAATGTAATGTGGCTATTTGAGCCAATTTCCCTATTAAATAAGATGAATAAAGCCAAGGTTTGAGTTTACCTACCTTTCCTGACAGAAGGCATTAAAACAGTATATTACGACAGATGCAAACTTACCTCATTCAACATCCTGTGCAATTCATCTCTTGCCTCAACAACTCTGTCCCTGTCATTACTATCGACCACAAAGATAAGCCCCTGTGTGTTCTGAAAATAATGCCTCCATAGTGGACGAATCTGCATATACAAGACATAAATGTACACATATGTACTTTTCCTTAGGACACTGTATTTAGACGGGAGGAAGGCCTGCAACATAAAAATTCATAAGTAGGAAATAAGAAGACATTTCTACCTTGTCCTGACCTCCAACATCCCACACTGTGAAGCTTATGTTTTTGTACTCAACAGTCTCCACATTAAAACCTGCAAAGAGTAACCAGATTTAGCTGTTAAAACTAGAAAGGACGCTTGTAGTTAATAGCATATCCCGTCAATGAGTTGACAAGCATTTCCATGTTTGCAACTCAAATGGCAATTTTACCGGCAGAAAGGTAATGCCACATGCTGTAAAGTCCGCCAATGGCTATAAAGCTATGGACATGGTAATAAAAACAAACCGTGACAGTTAAAGAAATAATTACCTATGGTTGGGATCGTGGTCACAATCTCGCCGAGCTTGAGCTTATACAAAATGGTTGTCTTACCAGCCGCATCGAGACCCACCATCAATATGCGCATCTCTTTCTTGGCAAAGAGCCGGCTGAATAGTTTGGTGAAAGTTAGCCCCATCCTCTTGCTGGTGAGGATTCCTACAAAGAACAACTCCTCTTAGTTGAAAGTGAAAGATCTACAACAAAGTTCAAAATTGCAATTAAAATTTAGCATAACTATTTCCGGGATGTAATGTGGCCTATTGCATCTGACATATTTTATTATTAAAATATTTCAGGCTGGTCCGTGTAGAATCCATCTAACAAAATCACTCATTTATCAGAAAAACAATCTTAAAATAGAATAGAAGAAGGATACGTGTGTAAAAGCCATATTTTAAATATAAAACCAGACTTGGTGGACCTACAGATCCAACAAAAATCATCACGTATATATTACTGACAGAAGACTTCATCAAAAGATGAAAGCAGATCTACATTCAAGCTTCAAAGACTTACTTTTCAAATAAACAAAGCTATAAAATCAACCTCTAGAAGATATAATATTCAGATCAAAACATATATAACAGAATATTTAAGGAGGCAACCCAAACATGAAGCCAATGTGCATGATAAAATCTTAAATTCAAACTTTATACGCACAATGAAATCACCGAACCTAAGAAACAGAAATCGTCACCTATAGTAAAATTCCAATAAACATGATCATGCATAGAAAATGCATGACGTTTTTAAGGTGCTGTTCCTATCCAATCGATTAGAAAAGTTAAGGCGACAACCATAACCATAACCACAACCAGAGACCTTAAGTAAGGAAGACGCAGAAGAAAAACATATATATTGAGAAAAATGTTTCGAATTACATGTATTAATTCTCATTCAGCAGTAAAATAATGTTATAATCGATACAAAGAAGTTCCGTTATCTAGAAACGTAAATTAAAAACAAAAAACCACTGTTTCCTTTCCTACCAAATGAGATCAAACCAAATGGATTTGCAGGTACGGACATATGAAAACTTCACAAACCAACTACGATCACATCACAACCGGAATCTACGACGAGAGTCGCGCTCAAAACAGATCTAATCAGAGTTGATAAATTATAACATTGGTATATATCCAGATCAGAGAAAGAAATCTCAAAAATGAATCGACAAAATCCCAATTCCATCAAAAACCATAAAATTCTAAATCAAGACTACAATCTCTTCCATAAATTAATCGATTGCATAAAGAACACAGAATTACAGGCAATCTTCAAGCAATTAACAAATAAGGCGATCACCTAATACAAATGAGACACAAAGTTTGAATCGGGCTTACAAACGTTGAGATCTGAGACGAATATTAAGAAAACAAAGATCTGGATCTAGATTTACCTGAGAAAAGCTTGTTGGAGATGGATCAATCGATCGATTTGAAGTGAGAGATAGAGAGAAGAAGAGAGAGAAATGGAGTCTGTGAAATAAGGAGGCGAGAAAACCGATAACGAAATTGAGGTTAAATAACCCCCGGACATTGCTGATTGCCATTAATTAACATTTTTTTTTATTTTTTTGAAAGGAACTGAAATAAGCTTATTCATTTACTTATTAAAAGAATGGGGCGGTGTTATTTCCAAAAAAACATTTATTTACTTCAGAACATTAAAAATATAAAATAAAATTTTAATGTTCATGTTTATAAGAAGATAAATTTATATAGGTTTAAAAAATACTTTTGAAAATTTCATTTAATATTGTTTGAAAATAGAAATTGGATTAAATAGAATAATAATCATTTTACTATTTGTCTTTGGGCTGTTTTCTTTTTGAACGATAGTTTAACACACGCACCCGTCCCGACATGAAGTCGACGAGGTATCCGGGATCCATACGGGCACCCGACTAATCCTCAGCGACCATGAACCAACCCGAAAGTCGACCCATGGCCAGGTAACACCCCTTGCTGCCGCGGGGAATCGAACCCGGGTAGTCAGGGATACCATCCACTGACCCCCCAGGATGTCTTTGGGCTGTTTGTTTACCTCTTAATGATTAAACATTAAGAAACAACCTATGAATCGTTAAGAGGTGAATATTTTTTGACAAAATCCAAAGCCTTCTGAATGATTTTGTATCTTGGACCTTCCTTAACCATTCAAAGTTCTGATTTCATTATGAACAATTATCAAACAAGCATATTTCATTTTGTATTATATCATAAGAGTCTTTTAATCATTCTACACCAAATCATTCAGCAACTGCCAAAAAGCCCCTTTGTGACAATTGAATCAGTGATTATCACAATTTTTTTTATTTCATCATATTTTTTAGTGTAGTATTTTCTTGTAGGATTATTTAGTTAAACTAACTCCACGGCTAATTTTACATTCACATGCTTCTAGCAGAAGTTTTTTTTTCTTTTTGTACATTTTTGTACATGAATTATCTAAAAAAAAGTTTATTTAGCAACACATTTTTAGTTTTCTACAACTTACATCAAGTTTAATGATGTTTGTCGATAAAACAGGCTTAAAAACTCCAATAATTGCAAGAGACGTGAGACTAACCGAACACCAAACTAAAGTGGCATTCTATTAATAAACGATTTGTCTAGATCATGCAAAGGGGGCCGATCCAAAATCAGTACAACTCCTCTACAAAAAGAATAGACACTGTTAAAGTTTGGGTGTCACTATTTCAATTTCTTTATAATTTATTGTTTTGCTGAACAAACAATTGATATTAAAAAAAGACTTGGTATAAACATTGTTGAATACCTACATGGAATCTCAATGATAGATGTTACATTTTCAAACAAAATCGTGTAATGTTTTGTAACGCACTGTTTGTCTACTTATAGACCTAAAATTCGTTCGTTTTGATTACTTTTGTCAAAAGAGATATTTAGATCGACATTTTGAAAGTAATTATTACAAATTAATAAAAAATATAACAAAATAATACAAGTTTATGATAGACAACGATGTCATATTAAGCGTGAAAAGTCACTTCTATTGCAACATTTCCTGTACCTATATCTCCAAATCATTTCATCTTAAAATGGCAATAATCAACACCAGCTCAACTGACAAATAAAAACCAAACCTCAAGACTACTATCGCCATGAAATTAGTCGAGATCACGCAAACTGGCCCAAAAACCCAAAAAAGTATGGTTTTCGATTAGTTGAGTGATCTCGAATGCTGGCTCAATTCAAAGGACTGAAACAAAACTGTGTTTGCTCCAACTTGAAAAGTCTTGTTTCAACAAGGAAATAAAAAACCAGCAAACCCTGCATATTTTATGGATATAATGTTGTTAATCCTGATTCTTTACAATCTAACACATCATATGCCAACTTTTTACAAACTAATTAAACCAATATATGTAAAGATGACAGCAAATATAGTACTATTATTTACATCTTTATACACATTTCTTCCTCCAAAAGCCCTTTGCAACCTGAGGAATAAGGGAGATTCAGATATTAATAAATTCATATAGATATAACATCACTCCAGGCAACATGTGTAGAGGAAAGTCTAGACAATGAATGATGAATCAAACCTGTATACCGCTGGAATCCCCACAATGCGATTATGCGAGTAAATGGTTCATGATCGATCATCTCCAGTATTGTGCCCACCGGTGAATGGTTTCAACCATTTGCGGGAACAAAGCACTAACACTTTCGTTGATGAGATCCTGGAAGAAATGTATACACTCTTCGTCATCCAAGTCCAGCCGAAATTTCTCTTGAAGCTACAAGGATCAACAAACATCACATTAACCAACATAGTACCCAAAAAAATAAAAATGAAAACTAACCCATTTAAAATGAAGTGGTGGAGAAAAATAGCATACATGAATTGAACCTGAATAATTATATTTACAAGCATAAATCATCCAAAGATGGAACATGGTTCACCTTTAAAATGCCTTTTTCAGGATCAGAAGCTATATCAGGAATGTTAGAGCCCGCCATCAAATGGAAGAGGTTCAATATTAAGTTACTTGATTTCCGAAGGATGTTATATGCCTCACAACAATAGGATTTGAATCTTGTATAATATTGGCTGCAGGAGAAGAAAAGTAAGTCACACTACACATTGCAATGCGATGAATTTATTGAGTGATTCTCAATACGAGTCATACCTTTCGGCTCCACCCATAGCTTCCACCATTTCTTTACAAAGCTTCATAGGTGGAGGGAACGGCTTTGGGTCACGACCCAAAATAAAACCAAAATCAACATGGAAGAGGCGGCCATCATCCCTAAGTAGAAGATTGTCAAGGTGCCTGCACAGATACAATGATAAGTGGACTGTTGATAAAAAATAAAATAAAAAATGAACTGGAACGTAAGAAGCAGCCAAAATTCCAGCAAGTGTATAGCAATGAATAACTGAAAACATAAATAATTATAAATTTAGTACACATGAAGCAGCCTTGAAATCCAAAAGGACACCAAAAAATATCCAAAGCAGGACTTGGTATCGTATAAATACTCACCTGTCTCCAATGCCGAGTATGTACGTGATCACTGAGTAGCCTGCACAACTTTTGATGAATGTTTCAAGACAAGTGGCTGTAATCCCAAACGGTCCCTCCTCATCTGGATGAAACTTCTGCAAGTAGCTTGTAATACTTCGGTGCTCTGAAAGGATCTGCATACAAAAAGTACTGATATAATATCACAGCAGGTGACACAAGTAAATGAATGAGTCCGGAGAAACTTCTTTCCCAGATTCATGACATTTCCAAGGTTAAAGCAGAAGAATATTGGTGCGTTCAACAACATGAGGCATAAGAATGAACTTTTGATAGGGATGAACTATTACAGCCAGCTCATGATAACAGTTGTACGAAGAATGATGGTCGATATAAGCACTTCAGTTCAACTGAAGCATATCCATGGAAAAATTTTCAACTTTCAATCAAGGTGTCAAATGATCATTAATAATTGCCACTTGTCAGATGACTAGATACACGGTACCTATAACTTGAGTATCCAACAACTTGGCCAATATATTGGCATCACAGCTTCAAGGTATTCCTAACAAATCGTTTTTGTGAAACAGCACAGGGGACAATTGAAATGCCTAACAGATAGAAAACATACCTGAGCTAAAGACTTGGATGGTATGAATTCCATCATGCCCTCATCATGTCCAGTCGCCAACACCCTGTATGGCGTTAAATGTAGATCAAGATTTTCCAACTTAAGCAAACGATCCATGAGTGACACCATCTGAACGACCTAGACGAATGAACAAATATGCATAAGTTTTTCTATGTAATAAAGAAACAGAGAGACTACACTACATTTAAAAAAAAGAACAATATCTTTACGGGCCTTTCAACTGAAAAAGAGAATATTCAGTCCCATACCAACTGATCTTGTCGAAGATCGTCCCCCTTCTTGAAGATGATCTTGCAACACCCACCATTGGCTGTTCTAAACGCAAGGCGCAAAGGATGCAGTGCACTTTTAAATATTGACGAGTCTGACGGAATAATCCCAGTGATAAGAACAGTTGGTGCCAAAGGTGATCGTATAGGCTAAAAATGTCACAGATCAAGATGTGTGTAAGCATTTTACCAACAAAGTTTATAAGCAACTTATGAGATAAGATATACTCTAAGAAGTAAGAACAATGACACACATGAGTACATGACACATCACATATTCATTATTTGCTACAAGTTAAAGATAGGTCATAGAAGCACGGTCGTTAGACCTTCTATCATATATTACCTCCTCAAAGTATGTAAGTTCACTAAGAAGGCCAGAGAGGAGATGCCGGAGCTTTTCAATCTTCTTCTGAGTTCCTCCTCGTACATTTCGTACATCTCTCATTACAGAACACAACTGAGCTGTCAGTTCTGTCTCGCGAACCAGGCTCTGCCACAACTTAAAGCCATCTCCACCATCACAGGCCCCAGCTCCCAACTATAAAATCAAAAGTAAAGTGATAATGGTTTGTTGATTAATTGGCGGTGTGAGAAGAGGTTAGGCCAGATTCGCCTATAACTAAAATTTGCACATGGAGTAGTCAGAAAATGTGGGTTACAACTGAACTCAAATACTAGTCTAAGACATCTTTGATAGCCCAAAGATAAGTCATTGATGTATCACCAGGCATGAGCTATGTGATTAGATTATAAGTTGGCCTACAGTAGTTGCTGAACAGAACCCACCTTTATCAAATTTTCTTCCAGCATCTCGTAGGTAGAATAAAAACGTTTCGCATATGCAGGATCGTGAAGTTCAACCGCGACATACCACCGGAGGAAGCTAGCCAACTCAATGTTGGACAATGCTGCAAAATCCAAAGAAAATGGGGATTACAGAAACAAGTTGGGAGGTAAATTAAAGATTGTTTTTCATAGATACTACAGCAGGCATACAGCGTTGCACGAGGAACTGAGAAAGACGAGATTTATCAGAGCGCTCAAACCGCAGAGCTTGAACCAACTGAAGTAAATAACATTGGAGCTCTTCATCATCGGCTCTTTCAAGAACACGGACAGCATGTGCACGAACCTGTCAATAAGTCGCAATCAAAGTACACCTGGTGAGAACTAAACTTTAACAAAGTAGAACACTTCATAACACACAGCGTGCTAGAATTTAATTACATAAGCTAAAAAGTTGGTAAATATACATATTGATCTCAGTGAAAAGAACATGAAGAAGAAAGCAAAAAAATCCCTCGTTTAAGATTCACAATGGCCTTCCTCATTACAGAAAAGCTTAAGATATTTTAACAGTTGATAAGAATTTCTAAAACTATAGGTACCCTTTTATCCCTTTCATTTCAACTGAAAGAAATAAATACTTGTTTCTATCATTTGAGTCTGTCTAAAGCAATACATTCTGTTAAGCCTACAGGGAAGTTATTATATCCTACTTCCTACATAACTAGTGCTGCCTGTGATATTTTGGTCTTCCCTGTATTGATATTCACAACAGGTGAGACTGGCATACTTGATAGTCGACCTTGTATTTGTATGTAAAGCTGCATGAAGAACTGCAGGGGAGAGAGAGAAGAGCAAGTGACAGAGATAATGAAGAGAAATCATGTGGGGTCTGATTAGTCAACTTTCACACTTATAAAATATTATGTTCATCCCAAGCAGAAGGATTCCTTTAGCTTTGGCTTTTGGTTTTTCCCCAAGCCAAACAAGCTTTTCGTTTTTGCAAACTTTTAAACAATATTCACATCCTTTTGTGGTTTTTAATAAAATAAACTACAACTTAATTTTCTAAATAAATATTTTCTCATTGTTGTCAATAGCTAAGCAAATGAGTGCTGCCCGGAACACATTTTTATGTAACCCATAAATAATAGCTCAATCTTTTACATAAATTAGGTCAAAGGACAATCTCTTTTGATGTTTGGTGAACCACAGTCTTTGCTTATAAATGATACATTCATAGTAATGTGTGACGATGTATTTTTACATAACAATCAAAATGTTCCTAACTTTTCATATTTTCTGTAGGATACAAGGCCACTTCTACGATCTACTATGCATGCATAATAGAAAGTCTGTTCTGAGAGTTCTAGTCTCTGCTACATCTATTTCTGAATTGGAAAGTTTCTTGGTTATGCCTATTCAAACTGACTAGTAATAATACTAGAAGGGATTACTTACAGATACATCTTGACCATAATATCTTTTAGGCAGTGGACTTACATACTATTATTAAGGAAATTGTATGGCTAATTCACAATTTGATGTAAATACTAAAAGCTCAACACATTGTACTGAACAGCAAACAGCTAGTTACCAGGGTTGCTTCAATGTACAGTGTGCAGTTATGCAGAACTATATGGACTTGTGTGTCTATTCAAAACATACCTCTTCACTCTCGAAAACAGGAGACAGAAGCTCTAATGCATCACATACATCAATCATTTCCCACCTACCCATCAGTTCAATTGCCTGCTTTGCTTCCTGAAATACAGAAAGATACAAGTATACTGAAATCATTATGTTGTTTGATAGATGGAAGGGACCGCGGGTCTGCGACCAACTGGGTGAAACTTCTTGAGATTGACATGAGAAGAATCAGAGATCACATGAGTCTAATTAGCAGTGTTGCTTAATACCTCATTTTTGGGAAATGGTCATGGATTAAGTTCAAAAATGGGATTATTCAGCATATTTGATTTAACCAGACAGTTAGAATACAACTAAAGAACACCGCCTAAAACGCATGTGCATGAGGAAGCAGAGAAAATAACTTGCATATGTACCTGAACATCACTCCACTCAACACAACGGAGAAACTTTGTTAGAGCTCTTTTCTCCGACATTAACGAAAAGCGGAATTTCCACAGCAACTGTCTCTCATCTCCGCTCAAAGTTCGTGTTGGTGGGTACTTGAGTATCCTCTGTATTGACCTAATAAGCAGGATATAAGGATATTCCAGACTAGAACTTGGTAATGAAATATGGAATTAGCTGAATTACTAGAGATAAACAGTTAAAAACAACCTTATCTAGATATACTATCAGTTAGTAAGATCAGGGAAAAGTACGTTATCTGCTTATACTGAAAAGTGCCGCCTCAAAACCCATATTACTACTGTAAAGTAAGTTATTGGGAAAGTTGACATACCATTCATGTAATATATATACTAATGCGAGAACATATTCTGTGGGATTTTGCTAAGGAATAAGGATTAATGAAGATACAGGCCAATTGTGAGCTCAACCTACAAGATCCCAGATTATTCATGTATTGCACAAAACTACAGGCAAACAGACTTCAAATATGTCCAAACAAGTGTCTATGCTAAAACTTCAACAATTTAAAATAAGTTCATGATATCAATAATTGGAAGTCTGTCATTGTAGTGTTACATCTAATGAACCTGCCACTCCATGTTACCAAGTAAGAAATGATGATGATGACACTTTCTATTGAATACTCCTTTATTTCATTTGAGAAAGAACTATTAGTTCTACGTATTGAGATGAAGAAGGAATGCATTGCCAAAAGGCAAAAGATCTGGGATCCTGAATGATAATGAAGTGTACGACTCCCTCCACCCCAAATAAAAAAAAGAAGATTTTGCCGATCAAATAAGAAATAATTTCTTTTACATTTTCAGGTAAATCAGAGGAAGCAAATAGTCTATATGTATATTCAGCACCATGATTTATATTCATCTTTTATTACACAGCTTTGAACTTATAAGATTGGGTTTAAATAATTTTTAATAGCAAAAATAAAGAATTATGGGGCTCTGATAAACATGTCTATTGAACAATACTGACTGAAACAACAAATATTGATGATTAAAAACCTTTAAAAATAAAAATAGAATTGTGTTCCCATTCAATAACATAACACAACTAACACAAGCCAACAAGATTTATATCCTAAACTAATAGGGGTAGGCTAACAATGAAACCAAAAGAGACCATGAAGCACTGAAACCTAGAGGAAAACATAAGACTTGAACCCGCTGGCCGCTAGGTGTTCAGCAATGTGGATGGTGTCCTTCAACAGACTTTATTCAAGGCCAACTACTTTGGTGCACCCAACTCACGTATATCTCGATACATTACTTCCCCATGCCACTATCGATTGGCATCTACTTCTCTTAAAACCTCATTTGGATACAATTCTCCTCTTCCAATTGATATATTCAAAGGTCTACTTAGGAGATATCCAAATCAACCCAAATGGTGTTATCCTTAGCTTCTCCTCAACCGCCACCTTCTACTGTATATCCTCCTCTCTAATTTTGTCCTTCCTTATACGGCCACACATCCACCTCAACACTCATAGGTCTACTTTCAACTTGTTTGAATACTGTACTTTGCTGGAGCAACTGTATATCCTTTTTTCTAATTATGCCCATCATTGTATGGCCACACATTTACCTCAACACTCGCATACATTTATTTGTGTAACGTTGTTTTTGGTGGCCTAAAATCCACCCTCATAAATCATAGTAGGTCTTACAGACCTCCTAAAGAACTAGCCTTTTAAGCATTAATCAAAATTATCGCTGACTCTGGAATCTTCTCAACGTTTCATTTGCCCTGTCTTATCCTATTTCTAGTCTCTCCTCGATTCTTAAAACTGATCTCAAATTAATGAAGACATCATTCATCTTGCCCAAACTTGTGTACCTAAACTTCTACTCCCCTATCAACACCACTAACTTGCAATTCATTTACTCTGTTCTATTCTTTTAGATTCCAAGGTATCTCCTCAAATTTTTTGTATCAACACCTACCATAGTCTTGTCAAATGAAGAACAACAAAAAGATGATGCAAAAGTTGTTCAACGAAAACCAGGAAGTGTGTTGGCCCAATCATTTTGGAATGAGAGATCAGACGTCTCGTATGGGCGGTGACAAGCACAAACTATCCAAAGGATGAGAGAGAGATATGTATGAATACAGTATATGCCATCGATATCAATGTTATATAAAGCATATAATATAAAACATTAATTTTGAGAGAAGACTCAAATGATTGGATCATTCAGCCTGCAATCTGTGATACAAGAAAGTGGATACAGATACCTTAACATACATTTAAAAAACTAAATGATTTATAGCACAACTTACTTCCTTTCAGTAGAACTGGGCTTAAGATCTCTATCAATGATACCACGATTCAAACTCCTTGCAAGCTTCAATTGCTTGTGCTCAGAAGGGTTGATTTTCCCCACTTCCGGGTCCCATACAGTAACTAGTTCATTAGTTGAAGTTATAGACGCTGGTATTAATAAATTTGGCCCGGATTCCTAACATGTCAGAACACAAGAGTCACAACCAACCAACATAGTTTCGGGTCAGACGAATATAGAATTCACAGCATAACAACATAGAACTTCCATTCAAGATTTTATGCTTGGCTTTCTCCGATAAAAAAACATACTTCAGAACTAATGTTTTCAACATACTAATAGACTTCAGAGAGCTGGAGAAAACGGGAAAAAGTAGTCTTACACAAAAGAATTGATAAGACACACCTGTAGAACAACTCGATGTTCAAAACTGCAGAAATCAACAAGCACATACAAATGAGAACTTCCATTTTTACTGCTTTCCAGATCCTTGATTTTCTCCATAGCTTTAAAAGCAAGGCGGTCCAACCAATCAAATCGCTGGATCTGCCCTCTCTCATACTTATTCACAAGCTTCTCCAAACGCTCCAACTCCCCACGCTCCTCTTTAGGAACCTACACACATAATAATGGGTGATTGGTAAGCAAGCAGACAGTATAAAAATTAGAAACGTGATGTGTTTGATGGTCAAGAAAAGAAACACAAAACCTTTCCAGGAGTACTAGAGTGAATCGATCCATCCGCCTCCTTGCCTTGCCAAAGCCTAAGTTTGTGTTTCCCAGTCTTCAGTTGCTTTTTCATATTAAAGAGATGGATAGTAGCTCCGCCAATCAAACCCTCATTTTTCCCACATGAAACATCCCAAACCTACAGTAAATGGCATTGTGTGATTTGGGAAAATCTTGGTTTGACAAAGGTAGTTATTGCAATGAATTGTATGGTAACATGTCTAATATGACATGGAAGTCATATGAAAATAGAACAGGGAAAAACTTTCTTCTAGGACATGATAAATCCAGAAGGCTGGAGGAATAATCAAGGGTTCTGCTTCTATTTGTGTAAAAATCGTCAAGAGGGAACAGTCTAGAACAGCTTCTTCATACTGTGGGCTCTAGAAATAAAATTACAATTGGAATAGGAAAAATCATGTTTCCTTATGTCAGTTCAATGCAGATAGGAAAGAAGAGAAGGGGAAAGCAAAGCAGGTGGATTTATTAGATAGCAAAACTGGTAATTTACCGTCAATGCAAGTTGAGAGTTTGTAGTCAAGTCCCGATATTTGGTACTCAATGTAATAAGTTCACCCCAGCAAATAGGTGGGCCAGAAGACTCTAGCCTGAACATAATTTCATTAGTAACTGAAAATAGTTCTGGAAAAGAAAAGGGATAAATACACACTAAAAAGGCGTGCTACAGAAACCTTGTTCTCATGGGAAGCCCAAATGGAGCACCATCAATGTACAATGCACACTCAACATACAGCTCCGGTTTTTTGTCCTCGACAATGCCGCCTATATCCGCTGAACATTAAAGTAAGACTTGTCACAAATCTGACATACAAATACTTGTTTGGTGGGTGTGGGTAGATTTTGGTGCTCAAGTTGATGCGCATCAAATAAGTTACTTAATTATTCAGAATTTATTTTCTTGACATACTAACAAAATAATAGAATGAAAACATGATGATCAATTTCTTACATCGTTTCAAGTTTAAGACAGTAGACATTAGAAAATAACTTCATCCCATGACCAATAACGCATTTGATATACCATTAAACCACCAACACAAAAGAATTAAGAAGATACGTGATCATACCCCAAATTTAATAATTGGGCATCTCGAATTTCAGTAGATATTTAGCACTGGGGTACCAGTACTTAATACTAAGCTATTGGTTTTAGTGGATGCATGATCATGGAAACATCGGATCATTTGTATTTATTGAATAATACAGTCGAAGTAATCGGCCAAATCATTAGAGTAAATATATGACTACCACCAATGTTCCACCAAAAGTACCATATTTTCCTTTTTAGAAGATGCCAAGATGGTATAAAATTTACTTGGAGAAAGAGGAATTGTGGTAAGTTTGGTGGTAACATTCGTTGAAGCTATAGCCTTGCCACGTCATTTATACTCCGTAACCACTGAATGTTTTTCCACAGCATTTGGATTACATCTATCGTATCGTTGTCAATAATGAAAAATTCAGAACTATGAACTGCTTAAAAAAAAAAGATGTCCGCCATAAACCACTAGTTCCTTGAATTAGAACAAAACTAAAGAAACAGTAAACTAACAGGTACTAAAGTATCGAATTAGGGTTTCATATTTACACCAAAATTAGAAATTAAAAAAAAAGACGGGAATCGGAATGGAATTCACCTGGATTAGAGGAATTAGTTGAAGGCAAATGTCCTTCTAACTTTTCGATTCTGAAAGTAACTGGCAGATTGATGTCGCAAGACAAGAAGAACCGAAACTCATTCCCAGTCATTATTTTTTTTCTCAGAAGGTTCATCAAATCAAAATAATCTCATCATCAAACAGTTAAGGTTCTGCCAATTTGATATACACGAGATTGTTTGCTTGAATCAAACATGTGAGCTAGAACGAATTTGGTGCCTTCACTTGTACTACAGGCTGATTGAGGGAGAAGACTCTCGACTGCATCAAAGGGAAAGAAACCGTATAGTATACTGTATCTATTATTATACGTATGCAATATCAGATCCATCATCCATGCCTATATATTGATGGTTAAATTGTTTATATTATTTTAATATATTTAATATAATTTCTAATTTTATAAGTTCATATAGTGTTTTAGACACAAGCCATTGTTACTTTTTGTCTAATGAAGTTTTTAGTTTATTTTTTGAGTTTATTTTAAAAAAAAAATTAGATGTATAAAAAGTAATTTATAAGTTATTTTATTAAAACATTATTTGAATAACGTTTTAATAAGATCTATGAGATTTTTAACACTTTTTTTAATTATATTTATAATTAATATTTATTATTATTATGATTAATTATTAATTGTAAATTATAAATTATTCATTACTTTAAATTATTTGGAATTATTATTTAGTCTTATCAATTATTTTTATATTATTATTAGGCAATATATTATGTTGTCAAAAAACAAATATAGTTTGATTTTTTACATTTTTTTTATTTAGTCTTATCAATTATTTTTATATTATTATTATTAGGCAATATATTTTGTTGTCAAAAAACAAATATAGTTTGATTTTTTACATTTTTTAACTAGCTTATTAGTTTGTATTTTGCAAAACGTAATTAGTTTATCTATTAGTTTGCCAAACAAAACCTTAAGATCCTTATTTTGTTGTTGAAAATGTGTCTCGGCAAACATTTAAGTACATCTTCCTCTTCTTCTTCTTTTTTATTTGTTTGAAAAGCCACAATTTATTAAAAAACCATTCTGCAAAGAGTAGAAAGGAAGCACAAAAGCAAACCAAATCCCAAACACGAATACAAGAAACAAAAACAGGAATAAGAAAACCCAACAAAAGCCATTAACACCACACGCCCAAAGCTGCAGAGCCAAAAAAAAACTCAAACACTAACAAAAATCAAATGCCCAAGTTCCCGAAGACATGCACAAGACCCGGAAGTCAGACAACCTTAGGAAGAAACAGAACCACGCTAAATCGAGTAGGCATACTCAAAACGAGTCGAGAAATGGTCTGAGAAAGAACCAACAACGACCCCAAAAACCGCAAAACAATGAAGATAATATACATTCTTTTGCTGTAAAAAATCCAAGGTGAATGCAAAACTCGAATATATTCCTCGATCTCCATATGACGTAAAGGGGTTGTCCAAACCACCGTTGTCCTTAATAATATAAATAACATTATGATCTCCAAAATGGAGAAGCTATTGGAGATGAACTTAAATTTTTCTTGAGAATTTTGATTTTTGATTCTCTATTTCAGAACATCAATAATCACCGCATCATATTACCTATCTATCATTGATCAATTGCATATTTAACTATGATTTTCCAAAACAACCTATGATGATTCCTTTCAAAATACACGTCCAATCAAGGTTTGGTTTTGATCCAATTTGGTTCTAATTCTAAATCTAGAATGAAACTGTAAAACAAAAATAAAAGGATGGAAAAACAACTCTTAAAGAGCATCTATCTAGAAGCAAGCCAATGATATATAATATGTTTAATGGTTCACTTCAATCTTGATTTATTTAATTGTATATACAACATGAGTTGCACAAAATATCTTTTTATCAACAACAAATTATACAGTTTTTAATACATTGGTACATGACTCAACTGTGATAAATTATAGTAGAAACATTTTATATTCTACGACACAAGGAACTAATAATTTGTTTCCATCAACAACGAAACGAGGCAACCTTATTTCCTAACAACAAGATAAATACTATGACACAACTTTAGTTTCTTCTATGTATAAACTTTACACAGCCAGAAATCCCTTGAAAACAACCGATCTTGTATACGTGATCACAAGTAGATGCACCAAATTGTATTAGATTATGTTGCACATATAGCATCATTGGTATCCGAGCTACTTGACGGTCGACCTTCCTGTAAACAATCGATTTCAGGGATGATGGGAGCATTCAACTTTCCAAAAGCCTTCCAACAAAATGGTTTATACATTTGTTGATCTTTTGGCTTTGGTTTGAGTTGAATATTAGACAATACCAAATCCATACAAGGCTTATTGTCACTACATGCCAAGTGCACGGGTTGTACAGTATAAGTTCCCCGTATACTTTTGTACACGATATTTGTTATACTGACAGCGGATGTAAGGTTTTTGCAGTTGCTATGATCACAATAGTATTGATCAATCATAATTGGAGATTTAACTTCAGAAACTTGAATGTTTGAGAACAACACATTTTTTACCAACCCTGCCCCACCCTGCACATGTAAGATTTGAAAATAAGTAAAAACATATTTTTGAACGCGTCCTTTGGTTAAATGACCATCTTATAATTTGCTTTTAAATCAATGAGCTTATGACAGGTTTGAGAATGACACTGCTTAACAAAAGAATGCCAGTAAATTTGTCTGAAGGTTATTTTGTGAATAAAATTCTCGTTTTAAGGTTAATGACCTAAATAACGCTTTTTTTAATTTGATGTGTTAAACGAAACAAGGACGAATCTACAACACAAAAATAGTCTACATATGCTATTTATACCTGCCATGTCTTGATCCTAACACCAGTCATTGTGTCATGCATATTGATGTCTCGAACAGTGATGTTCGATACACATGATGTTGTGCCATCGAAACCTAAGCTTCCGATGCTTATTCCATGCCCTGGTCCACAATTGACATCATGTACAAGTACATTTGTGCATCCTGTTTGTATAGATATACAATCATCTCCTGTTCACCACATAAATTCATATATCAGAACAAGTTAAATATAATTCCTATGCAAATTTGGAATTTTTAAAAGGGAAATTGAAGCATTATCGATAGTTCACAAATGTACCACAAGCAAGATCTGTATTATGGATTATCACATTCTTGGATTTGTGTAAGTGAATGCCATCTGTGTTTGGACTATCACTAGGAGATGAGATGTTGCAATTGTGTACTAAAACTCCGTCACAATTGTCGAACGTGAGGTGGAATTGGGGACTGTTTCGGATTGTTATCCCTGTGACTGTCACATTAGCACCCTCAACAAACCTCAATGCCTGTATGAGAAAAAGTACGCATGTATCATATTACACAAAACTCATAGTTAACAAAATACACTTATGACTTCACTTGATGCTTACCATCGGCCTGGTTTTCGGCATTTTTCCATCCACTAAGTTGTTTTCCTACCAATTGGGAGAAAAAATGATGGCATTAAATGGTATATGATCAAGTGATCTATATGTTGATGAAATTGTGAGAGTTAAATGTACCTGTAGATCTTCTGTCTTCGTGAAATTGTTTAATCTAACTAGTTCTTCGTTGTCGATAGAATCAAGTATAGATTTTGTCCACCAAACCGAGCCCCTTCCATCAAGGGTGCCTTTTCCCTTGATTGTGAATCCTACAAGTTTTGTAAATTCGATCCATTGATCGAGACCAGAACTCCATGCTTCGGGGTTCGTTGGAGCTAAAATTGTACCATCAAGCTACAAAAATATTTAATATTTTAGATAAAATGATGATTATATTAGTTATGAAATTATTATTGTTATACTTCTATTCTTGTTGATAATGCTTGATAAGTTGGTGGCATAAATTTATTACCATTTTCTTTTCTTTTTGAGTCCAAGACATCAAACATGCATTTGATAAATTTACATGTTTTATATATTCTTGTGCATTTTTATACCAACCATTTCTCTATTTATAGGACTTATACTTTCCAATGTATAGTTGCTTGTTTTTCGTTGAATTTTAAACGTATGCATACTAATTTTGACACTGTAAGAATAAGGAAAGTATGTATGAACGTGTGATCTACCTGAAAATGAACATTTTTACGACAGTGTGAACCAGAGAACGAAGTGGGTCCGACAAGAAACTTGTAACCCAATGGCACGATCATCGTTGATGCCTCAACTTTACAAGCATCTTCCCAAGCAGCTTGAAATGCCTGTGTTGTACAACATTCAATCATACTTAGTTACTCACCTTGGTCAATAATATATCTTCCTATACAAATAGACAAATAGAATTGTTTTATTAAGTTTTGAAGTTTAATTTGTGGTATTAACTTCTGGTCATTTGCACTTTTTATACTATTATTATTGGGAACCTAAACTAATTTGAACCATGCAAACTGCATAGGAATAAGGAAGTCTCATTACTACAAAATCGGGTTTATAGAACGTTAACAATGTTTAAGGTGTCGTTTGTTTTTTAAGAGGTCTGAAGTCTTAATTTAGTTATGATTAATAAGAGATGATGTGTAAAAATGTCTGAATGATTCAGACTTAAGAGTCATTAAGAGATATTTTTAAAAAAACAAACAACCCCTAAGTGTCATAATAACCCGCTTTATAGGACTAAAATAAATTACAAATGTGATTTATTTTAGTTTTAATGATGAAGTTTTTTTTTGGATAAAAATAACGATGAAGTATTTTGTTTTTTTTTTTTTGTGAAAAAAGATAATGAAAGGGTGTTTATTTGTTAGTTTTATGAAATTTAAAGAGTTCTAAAACATTATACATATACAGTAATTATGTTTTAACTTGAAATTTAAGGGATTATGCATTACTAAAAGCAATATCTAATGCTTAATATATTGTTTTTAAGACTATTATGTATTTAAACATGAACATGTAGCTCACCTTTGTATCATCGGATATACCATCCCCTTTAGCTCCATAGTCGAGCACATTAAACCTTGAACCTTCGTGTGGAGGAGCTTGCGGTTCTTCTAGCGGCAAAAGTGGATGTTTTGGTTCCGATTTATCAACAATGACTTGGTGTTGACCTTCTCCATGATGCTTTCCTTTCTTCTTGTACATAGAACCAAAGGCACTTCTACTATGCCTCCAATGTTTGCTCCTTGTGGCATAGCAAGTTTGAGTACTTGAAAACCACACAAGGGTAGCAATTAGAACAACAAATGTCAAGTTTTTTGAACTAAAACCACTCATGTTTATAAGTAGGTGTATTTGTGCTTATAGAAAAAAAAATGATGATTGAATTGGTGTTTATATAGGCAAAGCAAAGGATTGTTTGACATTCCTTCCATTTTCTATGTTGTGCTGAGTCACATTTTTTTATTTTTTAAATTAAAAAATAAAGACAGATAATATATCAGAGATAGATTTAGAAAAATTTCTACCAAGGATACAAAGTAATCATTATTGTATAAAATAAAACAACTATTAATTATAAAAAGTGAAACTTCACTAAATGCTACATGCATTACAATCTATAATGTTTACATGCAATGACACTGCTAGTAGGGTCTCACCACTTTTGGTTAACTTTATGAAGCATAGGACCCTAATTTTTTAAAACGTGTACATCTTTAAGACCCCTAATTTGTTTTTTCCAATTGCATTAAGACGATAGAATGGGGCACGAGCACCCCCTATCCCATGCTTAAATCCACCCCGGGTTGTGACCAATTACTTGTATGAAGTTACGGGGCTGTTTGTTTTTCTTAAAATACCTCTCAATGACTCTTAAATCTGAATCGTTCAAACCTTTTGACATTCAGATTGTTTGTTTTTTTTCTAGTTTTCAGAACTTTTTAACTCTTAAATACATCTGAAATAAGAAAAGCGGTGACCTAACTTCTTAAAATCTCTTATCGCCACCTCATTTCATATGTTTTCCTTTCTCTCAAGACGCCTACATACGTTACAAAAACAAACACTCTTACTGATTCAGATTTCAGACTTTAGCACCACCTCTTATTAATCAGAAGTGAAATAAGATTTCAGACCTCTTAAAAAACAAACGACACCTACATGTTAACTGAATGAAAATAATGTAATTGACATGATCATTTACATTTTTATCTGTATATGGTCCATTTTTCCAAATGGCAATATGTGATTGCTGATTATTAGTTGGCCACCTTGTGAAGCAAATTAATGTGGTATATATGTCATTTCACTTTGTCAACAAGGTAGCATCATGGTAATCCATTTTGTTGCTTAACCTTGGTGATTAATTGAGCAGAATAATTAGAAACCTTTAGTAGTTTGTTAGAGTTTGTTCAAGTGAAATGGTCTTACTAAAATAGGTTATCAATGACTTCATTTATTACGTTTTGTTTCTCATGATAAGTTTAGTGGGGTCGAATAACATATAGCGATCATATTTGGTGATCATAATATTAGTCAAATAGTTTGTTATTCGTATTTTACAGGCAAGAAGTGGTCCATGCAAGCGAGAATACTGGTGTAAGTTTTGGGTTTTACAGGAAAAACGTACAATGGTATTTTGATATTTGGGTTTGACCCAAAACTCTGCCATTGACCGATTAAAAGAGTTGGAATGAATTACGTACTAATTGATCAGGTATAAACAAAGATGATGCAATTGTATAAGTGTGTAATCAATTTTATGTGAATAGTGAGATGTTCAAATAAGAAAACTAAATACTGTGAGAATGTCAGAAGGTAAGAGAAGATTCATATGAGAATCATTAAGAAAATATATTTGAAGATGCATGTGTGAACTCAAATAAATAATTTGTAAGGTTGGTTCATATATGTACCTTCAAATAGATTTTTTCAGATTTTTTAGTGATTCACATATGAACATTTCCTTAACTCTAATTTTTTACGTTCTCACAATATTTAGTTCTATTATTTGAACCGACCCCAATGTAAATATGTATCTAAAAAACATAATGATGTTTATTTATTTTGTTTTTATAGTGTAGTTTAATTATTTAGACCGAAATATTTCATTTTTGTAAGACACACACACACATATACATATAGATATATATATATATATATATATAGAGAGAGAGAGAGAGAGAGAGAGAGAGAAGGGAGGATCAAAAGAGAAGTTGATCAATTTGCAAGTAGGCAAGAAGTTTCAAGATCATATATGATTACACATGATACAAACATTTAATTATTATGATTAAACGCATCCAACAGGGACGCGGACGACTAGGTGTATGCAACCAATGGTAGAAGGTTGCGAGGGAAGGTCGGTGGTTATGTGATGGTCAACGCAACATGCATTTAATCATATATATTTAAGTGTGTATATCACATGTAGGCGAAGGATCGTGTGAGAAGTTGAGTTCACGTGAGAAGCGTGAGAAGTGGATCTGAATCGTTAATCTCTTTTAATCTCAAGCCCTCCCATGAATTACGGCTTAGAAAGGAATTGATTTTGGTGCATCTCGGTGCATCTTATTTCCGTGCATCTTATCCTAATGTGCGTTCATTTCTCATCCAACGGTTGATAACCACTTCTCACGTTTCTCACGTTAACCTCAACTTCTCACCGGAACCCAACCTAACCCATCACATGTAATCATATATAATCTTGAAACTTCTTAACTTTTCTTTTGAACCTGTCCCTATATATATAGGGTCAGGTTCAGGGGGAAAAAAAAAGGAAAACTGAGGAACACCCTGATAATCTTCCATCTGGACGGTATGCACTTGTGCATACAGGTAATTTGTAACATGCATTTGTGCATATGCACAAGTGCATAAAAACCAAAAAACAACATAATTTACTTGTATGCACAAGTACATACCATCCAGATAGAAGGCTACCAGAGTGTTCCTCAGTTTTCTGTTTTTTTAGGTTTTCCCCTGAACATCCGTCTATATATATATATATATATATATATTAAGGGGCCGTTTACCCAAACACTTACCGGGAAGATTAAACACTATCACTTACCTTATCGGGTAAGATTTTAGTCCATAAAAACGGCATCTTATACAACAATTTACCCGGTAAGCGTTAACTGGGTAAGAGTCGCCATCCTCACTTACCAGACAAAACTCTTGATCATTGTCATCGCTCTTAACAGATAAGATTCACGGTCCTTACCATGTTCAATGTGACTTAGGGGTCGTTTATTAAACGCTTACCTGGTAAGTGTTTTACCTTACCGGATAAACATAATAAAGACCAAGAATCTTACTCTATAAAAGCGATGATAAGGATGGAGAGTCTTACGCGGTAAGTGAGGATGACAACTCTTACCCGGTAAGTGCTTACCATGATAAATTGTTGCATGTGATACCGTTTTGATAGACTACAATCTTATCCAGTAAAGTAAGTTCGAGTATTGACTTTATTGATAAGCACTTTACCGGTTAAGCATTTGGGTAAACAACCCTTAATAAGAACTTAGGGGTGTTTACTTGGGGCTTAATGAGCTTATTGACAAAACCGGTTTATTCGCGCAGACCTTTGGAGTGTTTACTTGGAGCTTAATGACAAAACCGGCTTATTCGCGCAGACATTTCTGGCTTATTCACTAAGTAGGGGAAATATGTGTTGTCCCCATTAAGACACATCTTTGACATTTCTACCCTTTAAAAATAAAGACATGCCTACCCTCCTACTCAATAATCACACAATAAAAAACTAGCTGCTCGATTTCACCTTCACTGCTTGTTCGATTTCGATTTCACCTTTACCGCTCGTTCGATTTTACTGCTTCGAGTTCATTGCTGGTTCGATTACACTATTTTAATTCACTGTTGGTTCGATTTCAACCCTAGACAATAATTTTATTTGGTTGATTTCTCCAAAGGTAATGATTTTACTGATTCTTCGATACTTGTTTCTTCTCCATACTCGATTGTTGTTCCATACTTGTTTTCTTCAGTCGATTGTTGTTTCATACTTATTTCTTAAGTCGATTGTTGTTCCATACTTGTTTTCTTCAATCGATTGTTGTTCCTTGTTTTTTCAGTCGATTTGTGTTCTATACTTGTTTCTTCTCCATAATTGCTCGATATTTCTGCAATGTAGATTTTTGTAACCATGATTTCTACAATGTCGATTTCATACTTGTTTCATATTTGCTACTTTTTGTTTGAACTTGGCTACATTGTGTTTGAACTTGGAAGTTTAAGTACTTAATAAATTTTTGTTTGATTTTTGGATTATATCAATGAATTTATGAATATATGGCTTAAAAAATAAACAACAATTTATAAAACAACTTAAAATTCATATTCAAGGGTAAATTGGTCATTTTTGTTATTCATACTGTTAATTCAGATAAAAAAGTAAACAACAACATCAATTTATCCAGACAGACAAATTTATCCAGACAGACACATTTATCCATACAGGACTTAATGAAAAATTTGGTAAACAGCCCCTTACTATATAAAGGTTTTGGTACACAGACCCTAAGTTTATGTGCAACCTCTCCCTTGCTCCCCATTATTCTGATGTATTGGATTTTAATTTTAGAGGTTAGCGTCTGGAAATTGTCTTTTTTCTATTTCAAATGATCCAAGAACAACCCCAATTTTAGTTCATTAATTGAGGGAAAACATATATATGAAAGCAAATAAATTGTACGAAACATTTGAAGCCTCCATTATTTGTTCACAATTTACCATCATTTTATGTTGTATCGTTTTTTCTTTAAGTGAAATATCGGCAATTTATAAAAATTTTGATATAAATTGATATGATATTTTAGTAAACCTTATAGAGAATCTCTTTTATGTTTCAACGAATAATATTTGTTAATGTATATAGAGGCCCAGGCCCATGTTAGGGCCCATGCCCTTTTAGTCTTCGTATATATTTGTTGTATTCTGTAGATTAGGTTAAGAACTCTCTCATAATTTTACTTTCAGTATTGTAAGTTTTCTCTCAATCAATACATCGAGGTTTCAAACCTTCGGCATATACATCGTGTTCTTCATTCATACCCATCTTCTAACATGGTATCAGAGCCATAGGTTTGTTCATCGATTCACTGTTCATCTCGTTTTTTTATTGTTCATTGTCACAGTCAACTCGCCGCCGCCGCTGTTCTTGCCATCGCCGCCGCTGTTCTTGTTTTTGTCGCTGTTCTTTGCTCTCTCTCATCGCCTTCAGAATTGTTATTGGTCAATCGATCGATCTCTTTGAAACCCTAGCCGTAACATCCTTTCGGTCGAATTTATCTTCGGTCAAACGTTATTTCGGTCGAACACACCGGTCGAATATCTCTTCGGTCGAACACCCTTCGGTCGAACACCTTCGGTCGATCACCCCCTTCGGTCGAACATTAATCCGGTCGAGCATTCCTCCGGTTAAACACCTCCTTCGGTCGAATCCCTCTTCGGTCGAACATCCCTCCGGTCGAGTTTTTCTCCGGTCTTTAATACTGTTTCTCAGTATCTTTTCCTTATTTCATGGCTACCAATTTCAGTCACTCAAATCCCATCTCCGTTGTTTTCAATGGTAGCAACTATATTCTTTGGCATCACCATATGACAATTATGTTAAAGTCTTATGGTCTTTACACCGATGTTACTGGCGCATCCAAAGCTCCAGTTCAAGAAACAGCTGAGAATGTTGTTGACTTTGCCAAACGAATGAACGAGTGGGATATTAATAATGCTCGTATCTTGGGCTTCATCAATGCCTCCACTACTCCTGAGATCAACCAACAGTTCCTTGGTTATATTACAGCCAAAAGTCTCTGGGATTTTCTCGCCAAGCGGTATACATCATCTGGTCTATCTCATCAGTATCAACTGTGGACCACTTTTCAGAACAAACGTCAACTTCCTGATCAATCCATCAACTCTTATATCTATGAAATGCAGTCTCTCAGAGATCATATAAGTCTTGGAGCACCACAGATTTTCGATGACACCGCTCAACAGTTCACCGCCTACTTCAACCAGCTGCATCTGGTCACCATTTTGATGGGCTTGACTGATAAATTTGAGAATGTTCGTGCTTCCCTTCTTCATAGGCAGCCTTTACCTACTCTTGAAGAAGCAATATCTGAATTGCTAAGTGAAGAAACTCGTCTTCACATGCGTTCACCAGTGCCTGCTACTGATAGTGTTCTCTACACGTCTCATTCTAAGCCAAAAAGCAAATGGACCAATAACAATCATTCCAGATCTGTGGGAAAGACGAACACATCCGAGTGTGCCTTCTGTCATTCTCCGGCTCACCTTCTTCTTGATTGTCCTATCCGTAAGTGCCGTAAGTGTGGCATCACGCATCCGCGCCACTATGAACATGACTGTCCGAAGAACTCAAAGTGTTGATCCAAACTCTCTCAGTGATTTGATAACAACCCTCTTCTATACTTAGTGAAAATTACGTTTTAATATGTATTAGTGTTTCACCATCAGCGATCAGACTGAGTCTGTTCAGTTATCGTTGATAGTCTCTCTTATAAACATTTATATGTATTAGTGTTTCACTATCAATGATCAGACTGAGTCTGTTCAGTTATCACTGATAGTTCCTAAAGTAAACAGCCAACGTAATCCCTGAAGACAAGTCTCGCGTCAACAGATGTTCATAGTTGAATCAAAGACGAAGCTGTTGAACAAAGAGAAGTCTACTAGTGACCTGATGCGGATATCAGTGAAGCAAAGACAACTCTACTAATACGCGAAGGAACATGAGAAAAAGCTTCAGCGATAGCTGAACCTCTATCTCTGAACTTAGAGACACTCAGCGATCAATCGATCACAAAGCTTATGCCTCAAGTTTCCTTTTGTCTATCCTTGCACAACCTAGTACGATGTGTCAGAACGGACAAGTCTCTGCAACCATTCGTACAACAACTCTGTCAACTACACTGTTCATAACCTGGCCGAAAGCATGTCTCCCAAATGTCAGACTCCCAAAGCCAATCAATGAACGCCACGTGTAAAGTATCCTGCCATGCATTTAATGCATAGGGTATAAATAGGAAGTTCACCCCTTCATCTGAAGGTGTGCTTCATCCTTGAGCTCAATATAGAAACCCTTGTTTTCTATATCTCTAATCCCCCATTCTCTGAATCTCTTGTGCAATTATCTTAGTGTTTCTTAAGTTTGTTTAGATTGAGTCTGTCTTAATCTTATTCCGCAACAAACTTGTAAATTGTATTTTGATTTATCAATAAACAATTTATTAAACTTTAAATTTTGTGTTTGTATTCAACCCCCCCCCCCTTCTACAAACTTGTTTAGCACCTTCGGGACCAACACAAAGCACACTAGTTCTCAGAATCGGACTCATGTTGTTGCTGGGCCTACCATTGCTGATACTGAGACTTCTACAGCCTCCTCACCTGACCTAATGGAACTGATGCGTCGCAAACAGGAACTTATGGAACAGATCATGTCTGGTGCTATGGGTATGAACTCTCCACACTCAGCTGCATCAGGTAACGTATGGCTTTTTGATTCTGGGTGTTGCAATCATATGACACCTTGCCCTGATGGTTTCGCTTCTAAGAAATCACCTCAGCAATTTTCGTCAGTAAGAACTGCTGACAACACTGGTCTACCGGTATCTTTTAGTGGAAATGTTTCCACTCCTCTTATACAATTACTGAATGTTCTAAATGTTCAAAAACTATCTCTGAGCTTAGTTTCGATTGCACAACTTCTTGAATCTAATTTGATCATTTTATTTCATTCTTCTGGTTGTGTTGTACAGGATCCAAAGACCAAGCAGATCCTTGGACTCGGTCGTAAAGTTGGACGGATGATTGAAGTGGTCTATCTGCGTCTTCCTTTACCCTCTTCAAGCCTTGTTGCCTTGGTCTCTATCACTTCTTCCCTTGAGTTGTGGCATGCCCGACTGGGTCACTTATCTCTAGCCAGAATAAAGTCATTAGCTCAGTTAGGGGTATTAGAAAATTGTGTATCAACTGACAATATTTCTTGTTTATCTTGCAAACTTGGCAAACATCATGCTTTACCTTTTGAAATGAATGAATTTAATTCTACTTCTTCTTTTGATATTATTCATTCTGATGTAAGGGGACCAGCACCACATCCATCCATGGGTGGTGCTCGATACTTTGTGATTTTTATTGATGACCATACTCGTTTCACATGGATATATCTTATGAAACATCGTTCGGAATTACCTCAAATCTATATTATGTTTGCTCGGATGATTCACACCCAGTTCTCAAAATCTATAAAGATTCTTCGAGCTGATAATGCTATGGAATACAAAGAGTCATCCCTTCTCTCCTTTCTTCAATCTCAGGGGACTCTCTCTCAGTACTCCTGTCCTGGCACTTCTCCTCAAAATGGTCGTGCCGAGCGCAAACACCGTCATATTCTTGATACGGTTCGCACTCTTCTTGTCTCTGCTAAATGTCCATAACGTTTTTGGGGTGAAGCTGCTTTTACTGCCGTTTATACTATCAATCGTCACCCTACTCCCATCCTCCATAATAAGTCTCCTTATGAGGCTCTTTATGAGGTCACTCCTGCCTATGAATTTCTAAAAGTTTGGGGTAGTGCTTGTTTTGTTCAACTGCAATCTCATGAACATACCAAACTTGAACCTCGCTCCAGACTGTGCTGCTTTATTGGATATGGGATTGAGCACAAGGGTTATCGCTGCTGGGATCCTATCTCATAGCGTCTTCGTATTTCTCGACATGTTACCTTCTGGGAACATGTTCCTTTTTCCTCTATATCCAAGTTTCGTGAGTCTCCTAATCTTACACCTCCATTTTTCACCGATGCTTCCGTCTCATTGGACTCACTCCAATCTGACATTATATCACCTCCACCTATTGTTCCAACTCCTTCTGAGTCAGTCTCTCCAAGTTTTCTTGATCATCATCATTCATCTGCTCCATCTGCACAACCAACATCTGAGGTGCCTGCTGAGTCTTTGGCTCCTGAAACTACTCAATCTCAGAATGTTAGACGATCAGAACGGGTAAGACAAGTTCCTTCTCATCTTCGTGATTATCATGTTTATGCTACTCTACTGTCAAATCACGAACCTACTTCCTACAAGGAAGCCTCTTCTAACTCTGATTGGCAGAAAGCTATGGATGAGGAACTTCAGGCACTTGACAAAGCTCAGGCTTGGGATTTTGTCCCTCTTCCACCAGGCAAGAAACCCATTGGCTCCAAATGGGTGTTCAAAATCAAAACCAAATCGGATGGCTCTATTGATCGGTACAAAGTTCGGCTTGTAGCCAAGGGCTTTAATCAAGAATATGGTATTGATTATGAGGAGACTTTTGCACCTGTTGCTCGTGTCACATCTGTTCGCAATCTTCTTGCCATTGCTGCTACAAAACAATGGCCTCTTTTTCAGATGGATGTTAAGAATGCCTTTTTGAATGGTGACTTATCTGAGGAAGTCTATATGACACCTCCTCCAGGCGTTCGATTTCCACAAGGTCATGTTTGTCGACTTCGGAAGGCTCTTTATGGCCTCAAGCAAGCCCCGCGAGCTTGGTTTGAGAAATTTAGTTCCACTGTCACCTCTTTGGGCTTCGCACCCAGCAACTATGATTCAGGACTGTTTACTGGGACCACTGAAGCTGGCACAATATTACTTCTCATGTATGTGGATGATATGATCATTACTGGCAGTGACTCTACAGGCATAGCCAATCTGAAGTCATCTCTCAGCTCCTATTTTGAGATGAAGGATCTTGGTTCTTTACACTATTTTCTTGGTCTTGAGGTGCTCTCTGATCCATCGGGTCTTTATCTGTGTCAAGCCAAATACACCTCAGATCTTTTGTCGAAAGCTGGGATTACTGACAACAAAACAACATCCACTCCTCTTGAACACAACCTTCATTTGGCTCCAAATGATGGTCCACCTCTACGTGATCCTACTCTATATCGCCAGTTAGTGGGGTCACTTGTCTATCTGACAGTGACTCGACCTGATATTGCCTATGTTGTTCATATTGTTAGTCAGTTCATGTATGCACCTTGTTCTGATCACTATGCTGATGTCCTACGCATTCTTCGATATTTAAAAGGGACAATGTTTCATGGTCTTCATTTTCCATCCACCTCATCGTTGATTTTGCGAGGTTTTTCTGATGCTGATTGGGACAGTGACATGACTGGTCGTCGCTCTACTACTGGCTACTGTTTCTTTCTTGGCGACTCTCTTATATCCTGGCGAAGCAAGAAACAATCTCTCACAGCTCGATCCAGCACTGAAGCTGAATATCGAGTACTAGCTGACACAGCTCAAGAACTTGTGTGGTTACGCTGGCTTCTTTCTGACATGGGGGCTCCTCAACAGTCTCCAACTTCATTGTGGTGTGATAACAACAGTGCCATTCAGATTGCCCACAATGATGTCTTCCACGAGCGCACGAAGCATATTGAAATTGATTGTCACTTTGTTCGTCAACATGTGACTCGTAAGACTATTCAGTTGCTTCCTATTTCGACTCTTGATCAACCGGCTGATATTTTTACTAAAGCTCATTTACCAGGACGGTTTCGTGATCTTGTTTCCAAACTCCATCTGGCTCATTCTTCTCCCGATTGAGTTTGAGGGGGGATGTTAATGTATATAGAGGCCCAGGCCCATGTTAGGGCCCATGCCCTTTTAGTCTTCGTATATATTTGTTGTATTCTGTAGATTAGGTTAAGAACTCTCTCATAATTTTACTTTCAGTATTGTAAGTTTTCTCTCAATCAATACATCGAGGTTTCAAACCTTCGGCATATACATCGTGTTCTTCATTCATACCCATCTTCTAACAATATTAATATGTAGATTTGGGATTACGTGAGATCATCCATTTTGTTTGACACCAAATTTGGAGCCTTTGGTTGAGCTCTTCTTTTATCACAAGGTTGTCGATCCTTCTTGTAGTGACATCGTCGTAATTAAGTGAAACTTTAGTGACATGACTGTAATGGAAACCAGACCTTCACATGATTATAAACACATCAAACCTTTACATACATTAACAGATCATGCCCAAATGGAGAAACCAAAAGACGAAAGTGTTCCCTACTTTACAAATAACACGTGCAATCATCTTCGTCAGATCACAAGAGATCGACGACTCGAATGTGGTCTCACTAAAAAAAGGGACGTGATCGTACGCAACCTATTGTATAAAACGATATATAATATTCCACAAGAAATTCACTCTCGAAAGCAAAACTTAGCCTTGGATATGATCGTACGCAACCTAAATTATCGGATCATTTTATCTATTTGAAACCTCCATCTAGAAATTTAAACATCTGAAGTAGTTTTTAAAAGAATTAACTTATCACTTGCTAAAAAAAAATATTATATCTTGTATTATGAATTTAAAATTGTTGTAAATATCTTGATTTTTTTTTAATTTCTATTATCAGAATATATACGTTATGAGTCGTTCTCATGATCTCTCTGAATTCATTTTTTTTAAGTTGTTGTTTAGTGATTAAAAGTCAATTATAATGTTTTCTCGAAATAGAAAAATGGGTAACAAAGAGTAAAACATATGATGTCCCCATGACCAAGAATTGCTTACTTCCATTGCACTTAGATTACCGCAAGTGGTCGAACCCGCACCGTCATTCGTGACGATGAAAGTCTTGTCGAAAAGACATGTTGGTGGATTATTATGTTTATTGATTTTGATATATTGTCCTTTAGGTACATATCTTATCACGTGTTTTTGTGTTGTACGTTAATAGTATTTGAATTTTATAAATCTCATTCCTTTCGATCAACATATATGTACTCATAAAACGTATAGACCCAAATCGACTAATTGGATTACTATTACTATTAATAGCTTTATTTTATCTTGTTAATTAATCATCAATTGTTTGTGGTCATGGTTTAATTTAGATGTTGTTTTACGCAAACAATTAACTTGGTATTATTCATAACTTTATATAGAAAGTCGTGTGTTTATGGTCTATGGATATGTTTATGGACACTTTGTTTTTGCTTCTTACGTTAGTTACACGGATTCATTTTTACAACAACAACCAGTGGTGGACCCAGGATTTTAGGTGAGCGGATGCATAAATGAAAAACTTAAGAAATTGTTATCGATGTGTTTTTAGCCGAATTCCCCTATTGGGAGACTTTTTATGTTTTTGGTTGATTTCAAGGAATTTTTTAAGCTTTTGTGTTGATTCAATGACCTTTTTTGGTTTTTTTGTGTTGTTTCGAGATATTTTTTTGGGTTTTTTTGATTGATTTCAAGAGATTTTTTTTTTATTTTTTGATTGATTTCGAGAGTAAATTTTGGTGTTTTTGGGACTTGTGCACATTTCATCGCTCAAAAACGTATATATATCACAGAGAACCCCCTGTAGTTGAGCGGGTGCACCTTATGCACCGAAAATTTTTTCGCCCTTACGAAACGAACTTGAGCGGGTGCACAAGACCCCCCCTCGGGGAAGGGTAGGTCCGCCCCTGACAACAACCAAAAAGAAGGTCCAACAAATCGTGTTAGAAATGCACTTTGAATGCATGAATCATTTATAAAATATATATGGAAAAGATCCGGATAGAACCTGGAAAAAAAAACAAATAACCGTAAAAAAGAGGATGAAAAATGTATCAAAATGAATTCAAATTAAAGATAATAAAGTGGTCATCTTTTCTTGTGTAATTTGTTTCGATTAGCGATTGGTTTTAAGATCACTTCCCACTTTGGGCCTTTTATTAGTTAGCTTCGGACCCGGGTAAAGCCCACAAGCAGCGTGTTTTTGAAACGAGGACCTCCGTAACGCGACATAAAGGTTCCTTCTTCTTATTTATATTTAATTATTAATTCTTATTGATAAAATTTCATTCTACAAAATAAACCTAAACTAAAAATGAACTGAATTTGAAATAAAGCAAAAAATTTAGTGAAGTATCTATACAATATTATAAAAACGACATAAAAAACTCTTAATTACAACATTTTAAGCACAAGGTACAACTAATTAAAATCAATTACTTAATTTACAATTTCTTAATGCTTTGGTACAACTTTTCAAGCATAATATCTCACATAATCATCTATTTGTGGAATGGATACTCATTTATTAATATAAATATTTGTTTTTTTTGTGGAGGATTTTATAAAATAGATTTTATATTAGCATAATCTATTTTAAATGTAGATTTTACATTTAAATCTATATTAATGAAATGTAATATAAAATCTTTTTTCTTCCGTATTTTTTTATATTACATCTCATAATGATTTTTCCATGTTTTATTTTATAAAATCTTTTTCCATATTTTATTTTAAAAAATCTTTTTACATAATGAGATGTAATATAAACTCTTTTTTCTTCCGTATTTTCTTTGCTAATATAAAATCTATTTTATTTTATAAAATCTACACGTATTTTTTTGCTAATATAAAATCTACACGTATTTTTTTTGCTAATACTATGAGGTCTTGAAGTCAATAGTCAGATAAATTTTCAAGTGATACCGAGTGAATTTGAACTATACCAGTTGAGTTGCCGGTTACAAAAGATAGAAATCATTTATTTTCTTTGTCATATTTGATGTGGGTTGAATGTTGTTAATTAATCTACAGATTTATACGTTCAAAGTGATTGTCAAGTGTTGTCGATGAGGTTTCAGAAAAATTGCAAAATCTGTAAAAACGTATGTTCATATTTATAATTATTTCAATAATAGTGATATGTTGTGAGACATGTTGTTTGAGTTTTAAATAATATAATACAAAACTATTACCAATATTATTACACAAACTCATAACAACAAACGATTAAAAATATATGCAAGTTAACCACTTATGAAAATACATTCGTTTTTTCACATTGTATTTCATTAACTGCTAACAGAGAATTTCATTTTAACTCGGTTCAATATTCCAACAAAAAAATTTATCCTCCCGTACAATGCACGGGCCTAACACTAGTTATTCTATTAAAGAATAATGAGATGAGTTGGATAAATATCCAGAACTTTATATTTTATATGTAGAAAAAGAAATGAATATTTTCGTGACATAGTTATAAATTCTTATAACATAATAAATATATTATTTATATAGAAAATTCTTATATATTATTTAGTTTTTGCTACAAGCGGAAGACATTTTTTTTCAATATTATTTGATTTCAATATATATATAGAGAGAGAGGGGGGTGTTTAAATGCAACCATTTTTAATGGTGCAATCCTATGCAACCCACCTATCTACCACTCATTTTGTTTTTACCTTTTTAATTAAAAAATGTGAAAATAAAATGAGTGATAGATAGGTGGGTTGCATGGGTTGCACCATTAAAAAAGTTGCACAATAACTCACCTCTCTCTCTCTCTCTCTCTCTCTCTCTATATATATATATATATATAGGGGCATAATCAAATGAGAACTCAGTAGTTTGTGATAACTGTGAGATCCAATGTAGGCCAATCATTTTATTATATTAATTTTATTTATTTAATTAATAGATAAGGGTGTATAAGTAATTTGATTAATTATTATTTAAATATTAATTGTTTTCTTTGACAGTTATCAATCTAAGATAGTTTCCTTCAATATCTCAATAAATTGATTTGTGATTATCCATCACTATATATAGCTGATTAGCATCCTGCCCAACTTAAACCCTTTGAATAATGACTCCATTAATTACAACGACGACACCAATGTTAAAGAAAACTGACTTTGAGAGCATGCATCGTCCTTCTCGAATCATCTTGACCCATTTCCAGATGAACGTGATGATAAATTGGATGGCAGTAGGTATCACAAGAAGTATCATAGTGGTATCACACAAGTTCATGGGTATCACAATAGTAATGAACTTGATGATAAATTGGATGGCAGTAGGTATCACAAGAAGTATCATAGTGGTATCACACAAGTTCTTGGGTATCACAATAATAATGAACGTGATGATAAATTGGATGGCAGTAGGTATCACAAGAAGTATCATAGTGGTATCACACAAGTTCTTGGGTATCACAATAGTAATGAATGTGATGATGAATTGGATGACAATAGGCATCACAGTGGTATCACATAAGTTATTGGGTATCACAATAGGTATCACGGTGATGTACACCGGAATAAGTTTGGTCGGAGTAATGGAGGAGAGAGAGAGAGATTTACAAAAAGACTAATTTACCCCTAAATATTATCCATAAATTTATTTATTTTTTAAATTAATAGATAATTACCAAAATTAAATTTTTTAATAATACCCATTGATTATTAATAATGTGTGGTTGAGATTGGATCTCACGGTTATCACAAATAACCGAGTTCTTCCTTGAATGGCCCCCTATATATATATATATATATATATATATATATAGGGGTGGTTTCAATTGGAAACTTTGGAAACCAAATTTCAATCATTGATATTTTTAATCAATGGTCAAGATTCATTTGAATTATATATGGTAATAAATTAATTAATTTATTAATAAAAGATAATAATAATATGTTAAAAGGGTAAATGTGTCTTTTCCTTTTGTGTTTCAAATTTGGCAACAAAAATGAAATATGGTAATAAATTAATTAATAAAAGATAATAATTATATATGGTAATAAATTAATTAATTTATTAATAAAAGATAACAATAATATATCAAGACTACCTTTTTGTTATATGTTCATCAATATGCAGTATGTAAAAACTCAATTAAGTTTCATTACCATTATGTTTCACTATATCAAAACTGTTTCATCAGGTTTCACTATATTAATATTTTGTTTCACTATATCAGGTTTCACAATATTAATATTTTGTTTCATTACCTTTCCATTATGTTTCACTATATCAAATCTGTTTAATCAGGTTTCACTATATTAATATTTTGTTTCACTATATCAAATTCATTATGTTTCACTATATTAATATTTTGTGCCTGGAGGTAATATTGAAGATTTCATATGAATATAAATTTTCATTCATTGGATGAATCAATCACTGATTCATAAGAATCAGAAAAAATAATTTGATTTGTAGTTTGCGTATGAATCAATTTGTGTTTACCTACATTAAATGTTTCATTTTTAAATTAATAAATGATCAATATTACTATATATAAAATACATTAAAATTAAATAATTAATATTATAATAACACTTACCATATATATTATGAAATTATGTAAAAGACTAAAATAACCTTATCAATTAAAAAAAAAAATCAATGATTGGTTAATTTCGGTTTCCAAAGTTTCCAATGTAATATTGGTTTCCAATTGATCTCTCCCCTATATATATATATATATATATGAGCCTAATCAAATGAGAACTAGGTAGTTTGTGATAATTGTGAGATCCAATATGAGCCACGCATTTAGAATAATTAATATTAATTTTAAATAAATAGAAAATGATATTTTAGTAAATTTGTTTAATTCCTAAAATATAACATAATTCCTAAATTTTCTTATTTCCTTTTACAAAGGGGTATCACAGTGTGTTATCACGTATTTTATGTTTACAAAAGGGTATCATAGTGTACTATCATGTATTTTCGATCTTTACAAAGTGTATCACAATATGCATCACTTATTTTCGATGTTTTTTTTTATCTTTACAAAGTGTATCACAGTATGCATCACTTATTTTCGATGTTTTTTCGATCTTTACAAAGTGTATCATGGTGTGCTATTACGTATTTTTGATGTTTTTTCGATGTTTACAAAAGGGTATCATAGTGTGCTATAATGTATTTTCGATCTTTACACAATGTATCACAGTGTGCAACATGTATTTTCGATGTTTATAAAGTGTATCACAGTGGACATCATGTATTCGCCGGAATAATATTTGCTAGAGAGAGAAGAGAAGAGAGAGGAGATCTCAAAAAGCTAGCTTATAAGCTAGCTTTTTTCCTGGTACACGTTCGGATGACCATAAGCTAGCTTATTGAAACGCTACTCAAAGTAGCGTTTTGAAAAGCTAACTTATAAGCTACAAGCTAGTTTGCCAAACATAGCCTTAAAATTCCTTTAATTAATTTTACCAAAATTATTGATTTCCTAATTTATTTTCTGATTTGTGGCTATCAGTGTACCCGTGCAATGCACCGGGTGAGCAAGGTGTGAAATTCTCATCGTAGATGAAAAATGAAAGGCCCTCGAACATGTAACTCAATACGCAAAGAGGTTGAACGATTTTACTCACATGCTATGTGCTTTGATAAATGCTCAAATGATCGATTTTCAACTTATTGTATTCTTTTTTATTGTCAAAAGAGGGTGGAACGCCAGGAAACCCTTTATTCATAGGGAAAAAAACAGAGACAACACTAAGGACATACCCGTCTAAATACAAAATCACAGGCCAAGAAAATGCTTCGAGGAAAAAATAAGGGACTAATTCTAAAACCAATAATAGAGAATAAAACCCACTTATCCAACTTACAAAAACCGAAACAAGAGAAATCATGGACAAATTTGTACAAGTTCAAATGTTTCATCTTCGAATCTTGTAAAATCGTAGTTATCATCATTATGGCCAATAGTAGTACCACAAACACCATCAGTATTACAGCCTAAGTTGTCATCTAATAAATCTTCAAATCGTCAAATTTCATCTTTAGCAACAAGCATAGAAGAGCCTCAAAGCCATCATGAAGTTGGCATCCCAACAGACAATGTCTCTGACCAATTAGAACCTAAAGATGACCATGTCCATAACATAGAAACACCAGTATGCCCTCTTAAGGAGGAGCCATTTATTCAGACACTTACCCGGTGAATGTTTACAGATAAGAGTGAAAAAATTTACCTGGTAAGAGTTTATCAGTTAAGATTCTCCATTCTTATCACCGCTCTTACCATCAATAGAAGACTTCATATAGTTGCAGAAACTCTCGAAGAGATCATTGATTCATGGACACCTATGAGTGCATTTGCTGTTAAAATGGGCAAATCCCAAATAAAACCAAACTTCAAGCAATAAAATACAAACTCAAAAAAAAAAATTAAGCAAACCATTCTTCTCACAAGCACATAAATGTAATCATTAGGCATAAAGACTTCAAATAAATATATGGTTATCAAGTGGCTTAAACTCCACAAATTTGAGTAGACTCATGGCCAAGACAAACCAGAGGCACAAGGATATGGAACCAACAATATTATTCTCAAACTTGAAGTCTTGAACCTCCAAAATCTGATCAAATACCAAAAAAAACAGAGACGTACAGATTAAACCAACATGAAGCTTTGACCACGAGCAAGTATCCCTTCACTGTGTACACATGTTTGACAATGGAATTAGGTAGATCTCCAGTGAAGCTGTTATATGAGAGATTCCTACCTCGAAGCAACACCAAAAAGTAAAAAAACAATAGGACCAAGAAAAAAACTTATACATGATATGCAATAAACAACTAACCATATCTCTAGGAAGAAAATCTCCTCACAATGCAATGATACGATTTGCGTTTAGCCTCTAAATACATTTGCGCATATAAGCTTTGGTGGTTTCATTTTTTATGTTATAGTTGTATTTTTTTTATTTTGATGTGTATGAACATGGTTAACATGATTTGGTGATTGCTTCAATTAGTCAAACTAATTCCTAAAAACATCTTTGTATTAATAGATCCCTTTTGGTTTTCCCTTAACTAATTGAACCTGTCACTCCTAGATTACCATAGACAGCAACATGAAATGGCTAGATGGGTAATAGTCACTTTGTAACTTTCGTATGATAATTCTCAACATCCCATTGACCTTATTTATAGTTCACGTTGTACAAGGCATGAAAATGACTCTTTACCAATAAGAATGTTTCGATTACAACAAACTGCTCATCGAATACACCATAAAATGCCTGATAAAAACCATTGGAAGCTACATAAGCTAAACATAGTTTCATCTTTCTATCGATATATATATATATATATATATATATATATATATATATATATATATTAACCACTATATTTTTGTTGAAAAAATAGGGATAAAGAAAAAAAAACTTGAGATAAAATGTCTTCTTCATTAGTTACCTGATATACCTCATCAAATTTCTTAGTATGGACTTTAGTACATGACACATTCATGACAGCATCCAAAGCATTTACCTTTCAAATACCACTGTATTCCAGATTTTTAAGGCTTCTTCTAAATCCAGAAATTCATCAACCTCCTGCTTAAACGGAAAAGTTATTGTAAACACAGTAGTCCTAGCTAAGAACTATGAAGAAAGAAAACAGAACCACTGCCAAAACGAAAGGACCACATATTTCTTAGATGCTGAGAAATAGTAACCATTGAACAAAACTTCATAGTATAGTAGTTTAAGCTTGATATGAATATGTGATACAGGGAGAATTCGAGAGTTAATAAGAATTTTCGGGAATAGATGGAAAAAAGAGAAACGAGCTCGAAAGATGTTCGGAATTTGGCATCGGAAAAAGAGGCAAAGAGAAAACGCCAAATATAGAAAGGGTTACAATAGAGACCGAAAAACAAGTTGAGAATCACAAAGAGAAGCGAATGCGAGTGCCAAACGACTTGAGCCGCATGACATCCGCATAAACAGTGCCTCTCGCGACTTCTTGGCGACTTTCACCCACATGATAAGCCGCAAATGTCACTGTTTTCCAACTTAATCATCACGTGACAAGCCACCAATTCTCATCCATGATTTAATCATCCACGTGACATTATAATTCCTTTGCTTTCCTTATTATGTTTAGTTTAATTAAATAATTATGTTAGCTAGTAATTATCTTAATTTGTTTTTCTAATTTCGTAATTATCTTTTTCTTAATTTAGATTATAAATAGGACTATTAGGGATCTTTGTTAAGCAGTTCAATCAAGTTCAATTATTCAATAAAAGTTTTGTCTTTAGAGAGTATTCTCTTGAGTTTTCGAGTTTTACGGTTGTAATTCTGGTTATCAAAAGGGTTTAGACGCTTGTCGATCCTTCCGCAAACCTACGTTGCGTCAATATGCTGAAATCCCAACAAAGTATAGCCTAGGAAAAACATTATGCAATGAGAAACTTTAATCATACAAACAAAGAATCAGTTAAGCAATAATAATGTTTTTTGGAAATTTTGGTGAGTTCATCTTACTTGAAAAAAAAAGTTAGCATTTCAAAAAAGAATGAATGGCATGCATAACCATCATGCAAAAGCCAATTACTACAACTTTTAAGCAAGAACATGTATCTCATTAGTTATATCATGAATAAATATGTTAAAAAAATTGAGGCCGATGTCCATCATTTGTGAGGATGTTCTCTGTTTTCACATAATATAAGAAAGAAGTTTCAAACCATGGCAATATATATATAGCATTCCAAGTCAACTCTAAAAATATATCAAACACATTCAAATAGAATCGTACAAAAGTACACCTAAAGCACTACCCAAGACTGCTAAAAACTAATAAAACTTCTAAAATTGAGGAAACTTAATTCTATGTCCCCAAGATACAACATTTATATTAGTTTAAGATATACAAATTACAAAGTCCTATATTCTCATCCCATGAATGTATATCTTTTGGTTCCCATTTTTGCTGGATGCCAAGTCCTATGAATCCAATTCCCATCCAGATCATTACAACTAAAAAGTTTACCCAATTGAAGCCATAGATATAAGAAAAATGGGCAAAAATCTAAAGAAGCAAATTAAGATGAGAATTCAGACTATAAAGAAAAAAAACAAAGTTCTGTTACCTCAGAACCGTTGGAAATTAGATTAGGGTTGAAGAAATGAAAAAGTACCTGAGAGTGGTCGACGATCGAGAGACGAATCGATTGTAACATCAGCCGATGATGTATTTTAAGCCTTGCATTGGATTAAGAGGGAGTAGCCTGAATCGAAGCATCACCTTGGAAGAAGGAGAATCCTGAACCGTCATCTTGATAGGGAAGACATTAGTAAAGAGGCTGCATTAAAAGTGTTGTACATCATGTTTATGATGTAAATCTGCAAACACAAAAAGAACCAAATGATTTAAAACAAAAAAGAACCAAACAAAAGTACCAAAGAAGAACCGATGTTTTTTTACTACACTCAAATAGAAAGGGGGGAAATGGAGAAAAAGGTTATTCACAATTCAGATTCAAGTTTGAATTTTGAATCGCATATAGGAATCAAATTGGACTGGAAAGTTTGGATGGTCACAAGAGGAGAAAGAAAAACTCTGCAGACGAAGAAAGTAACTCTGTAAATACCAAACTTAGATGAGTAATCTGTAAATACCAAATTTTATATGCAAGAAATCTTGGGAGCCATCAAGTAGCAGGTAGAAGGAAGTGAAGAAATCTTGCTGTCAGTATGGTGTGAGACCTGCAAGAGCAGAAGAAGAAGGAGGAGGCGTGTGGTATTGGAGGTATGGGTTGAGACTGAAGAGGTAGAAGGGGTCCTTTGGTGGTTGTGGAAAACAAAAAAACCTTTTACCTTGTACATCATCCATAATAAGTTGTAATTAAGAGTTTTTTGAATTTATAGCATAAAATGGTTGTAACTTGTGCTTTAAAGGTAGTATTTAAGACTTTTAGTTAGAATGCATATTAAGGTAGTATATAAGTGTATATATATATATATATATATATATATAGAGAGAGAGAGAGAGAGAGGGAGGATCATGCGAGAAATAAACTAATTTGCAAGAAGAAATGTGGGTCACATAATTTATTAATTAAAAAACCATAAATAAAAAATAAAAAATAGTTTTAGAAATTAGGATAATTATCATTTTAAATTGGATAAATACTTAAAATTCTCATTATATCTTTTAGATTTATTTATTTTTTAATTTCAAATAATTATTAATTTATTTATTGATTTTTTTTCTAAATATACTTTTAATAAAAAAAATTCACAATTTTAACTAAATATCACACGTGATATCATTATATGAGTATTTATGCATATCACATATCATATTATTACATGTGATAATTATATATATATATATATATATATATATATATATATTTTAGTTAATCATATGTGATTATGTATATTTCTATTTATAGATCTTTTTGTGATGTAAATATTATCACATGTGATAATTGTATATATTTTAGTTAATCATATGTGATTATATATACTTTTATTTATAGATATTTTTGTGATGTAAATATTATTACATGTGATAATTGTATATATTTTAGTTAATCATATGTGATTATGTATATGTATATTTATATTTATAAATCTTTTTATGATGTAAATATTATCACATGTGATTATGCGTCATTTATATTCAGACATATATTATCATATGTGATATTTACAAAAACCCACCTAGTGGGATCATATGTGATACATAATAATATATCACATGTTAAACGAAGTTAATCACATGTGATTCAAAATGTAAATCTAAAAGATAGAGAAAAAAATGGTGAAATATTTAATGAATTGGTTATGGATATCACATGTGATATTTGATGAAAATTATGATTTTATCTAGAAAATAATAATATAAATTTGATAAAAAAATTATGAATTTATTAAAATTAAAAAAATAATTAAATTTAAAAGATATTATGAGATTTTTAAGGATTTATCCCATTCAAATTGTAATTATCCTAATTTTAAAAAAAAATATTTATGCTATTTTTTAATTAATAAATTATGTGGCTCATATATATATATATATATATATATGGGCAGGTTCAAACGAGAAGGTAGTCAATTTGCGAGAAGACGAGAAAGAATATGAGTCACATAATTTATTAATTAAAAAATAGCATAAATAAATTTTTTTTTAAAAATTTAGGATAATTACAATTTGAATTGGATAAATCCTTAAAAATCTCATAATATCTTTTAAATTTATTTATTTTTTAATTTTAATAAATTCATAATATTTTTATCAAATTTATATTATTATTTTCTAGATAAAATCATAATTTTCATCAAATATCACATGTGATATCCATAACTAATTCATTATTTATTTCACCATTTTTTTCTCATTTTTTAGATTTAAGGTTTGAATCACATGTGATTAACTTCGTTTAACATGTGATATATTATTATGTATCACATATGATCCCACTAGGTGGATTTTTGTAAATATCACATATGATAATATATGTCTGAATATAAATGAAACATAATCACATGTGATAATATTTACATCATAAAAAAATCTATAAAATATAAATATAAATAATCACATATGATTAACTAAAATATATACACTTATCACAAGTGATAATATTTACATCTCAAAAAAATCTATAAATAGAAGTATACATAATCACATATGATTAACTAAAACATATATAATTATCATATGTGATAATATTTACAGCACAAAAAGATCTATAAATACAAGTATACATAATCACATATGATTAACTAAAATATATACAATTATCACATGTGATAATATGATATGTGATATGCATAAATATTCATATAATGATATCACATGTGATATTTGGTTAAAATTGTGAATTTTTTATTAAAAGTATATTTAGAAAAAAAAATAATAAAAAAATAATAAATAATTGAAATTAAAAAATAAATAAATCTAAAAGATATAATGAGAATTTTAAGGATTTATCCAATTTAAAATAATAATTATCCTAATTTCTAAAACTATTTTTTATTTATGTTTTTTTAATTAATAAATTATGTGGTCCACATTCTTTCTCGTCTTCTCGCAAATTAGTTTACTTCTCGCATGATCCCCCCCCCTCTCTCTCTCTCTATATATATATACTAGGCATATATCCGTGCAATGCATTGGAATGTAAGTAAAGAACGAACAATTAATGTTACTTTCTTATAGACATGTCATCAACAATCAACCATGACCTAAGAATCACAATTTATGAAACCCTAAATCCATAAAGATATTCAATAATTAGTATATATTACAATTATTGACGAAAAAAATTATAATGATATAATTTATAATAAGAATGCAACGTATTTTACGATTATGTATTTTTAATGTGCTAATGGTGGAAAAAAATAAAACGTATGGATAGAAAACAAATTAATTCGTAGATATTCATGATATTTAATAGTGCGGTTAAATTAAAAAATATTCAATATTGGGCTCGTTTTGAAGGTATTGACGAGACGATTATAATGGTATAATTTGTAAAAAAAGAAACGTATTTTTTCATTGCATTTTTGTTCATATACGATTATTTGTGTTAATATGATAACGGTGTAAAATGAAAAAACAAGGGATATAAAATAAATTAAATAAGTAAGTGTAAATGTGGTAAATGTAACATTGTACAAGAAACACTTTGTACAAATAACCGTTTTATAATATTTATAATATAGTGTGTGTGTATATATATATATATATATATTATAAAAATTACATCAATCCAAAAACATTAAAAAAAATTACATCAATCCAAAAACGTTAAAAAAATTACATCAATCCAACTAAATCCCTTAAAGATCAACTGTATCCATTAAAGCTCAACTATGTAGTTAAAGCCCAACTAAATCCCTTAAAGCTCATTTGTATCCATTAAAGCCAACTGGATACGTTAAAGGCAACTGGATACGTTAAAGCCAACTCGATCCATTAAAGCTCAACTGTATACATTAAAGCCAAACTGGGTACTTTAAAGCCCAACTGTGTAGTTAAAGCCTAACTAAATCCCTTAATGATCAACTGTATACATTAAAGCCAAACTGGGTACGTTAAAGCACAACTGGATCCATTAAGGCCCACCTGGATCCGTTAAAGCCCAACTATTTACGTTAAAACCCAACTGTATCCATTAAAGCTCAACTAGATCCTTTAAAGACTAATTGGATCTTTTAAAGACTAATTGAATCCTTTAAATACTAGTTGGATCTGTTAAAGCCCAACAGGGTACGTCAAAGCCCAACTAGGTATGTTAAAACCTAACTATATCCGTTAAAGCCCAACAAGATCCATTAAAAGCCCAATCGGATCCATTAAAGCCCAACCGAATTCATTAAAGTCCAACTGGATCTGTTAAAGCTCGACCGTATCCATTAAAGACCAACTAGATCCGTTAAAACTCAATTGTGTATGTTAAAGCCCAACTGGGTACGTTAAAACCCAACTAAGTACGTTAAAGCCAAACTGGGTACGTTAAAGCCCAACCGAATCCACTAAAGCTCAACTGTACCCATTAAAGCCAAATTGGATCTATTGAAGCCCAACTAAGTACGTTAAAGCTCATCTACATCCGTTAAAGCCAACTGGATATGTTGAAGCCCAACCGGATCCATTAAAGCCCATCTAGACCTGTTAAATCCCAACTGGATACGTTAAAGCCTAACCGGATCCATTAAAGCTCAACTATGTAGTTAAATCCCAACTAAATCCCTTAAAGCTCATTTGTATCCATTAAAGCCCAACTAGGTGGGTTAAAGCCCAAATGGGTATGTTAAAGCCAACTGGATACGTTAAAGCCCAACAAGATCCATTAAAAGCCCAATCGGATCCATTAAAGCCCAACCGAATCCATTAAAGTCATACTGGATCAATTAAAGCCCAACCGGGTACATTAAAGCCCAACTGGATCCGTTGAAGCCCAACTAGGAACGTTAAAGCGCAACTGGGTACGTTAAAGCCCAACTTTGTACGTTAAATCCCAAATGGATCCATTAAAGTTTAACGTGATTCGTTAAAGCCCAACTGGATCCGTTAAAGCCAACTGAGTACGTTAAAGCCCAACGGGGTGCGTTAAAACCCTACTGGATTCATTAAAGCCCAACCGGGTACGTTAAAGCCCAACAGTATCTATTAAAGCTCAACTTACCCATTAAAGCCCCACTGGGTACGCTAAAGCTCAACTTGATCCATTGAAGCCCAACTAGGTACGTTAAAGCCCATGTGGGTATGTTAAAGACCAACTGGATCCATTAAAGCTCAACTGGATCTGTTAAAGCCCAAATAGGTACGTTAAAGCCCAACTATGTACGTTAAATCCCAACTGGGTACGTTTAAACCCAACTGGATCTGTTAAAGCCTCACTAAATTCATTAAAGACCAAATGGATCCTTTAAATACTAATTGGATACGTTATAGCCCAACTGGGTACGTCAATTCTAAATGGGTACATTAAAGACCAATTGGATTCGTTAAAGCCCAACCAGATCTGTTAAAGCCCAATCAGATCCATTAAAGGCCAACGGGATCCATTAAAGATCAACTGGATCCGTTAAAACCCACTGGGTACGTCAAAGCCCAACTGGATTCATTAAAGCCCAACTAGATACGTTAAAGACAACTATATCCATTAAAGCTCAACTGGTAACCGTTAAAGCCCAAACGGATCAATTAAAGACCAACTGTGTACGTTAAAGCTCAACTGGTTCCATTGGCGGAATCAATTTTTTTTAAAAGTTTTCTAATAAAAAATAATATTTAATTTTCGGCGGATTTTATTTTTTATTTAATTTTTTTTTATAAGTTCGCGTGAGACCAAACAGTTTCCGTGAAACCGGTGAGACCAAGCTTTAAAGTATGAAACTTCACACCAAAAAACTGTGAAGGTAAAAAAAATCGAACTTTTCATAGGGAAAACACCGTAAATGTTACGTTCACGGTGTTTTCGCTGTGAATGTTCGTTTTTTTTACCTTCATAGCGTCTTCACTGTGAAGGTTCGGATATACCTTCACAGTCTTTTATTTGTGAAGGTTTGATTTTTTTTAACTTGGTTTATGTTTTTTTACCTTCATAGTGTGATTACATTATGAAGGTTCGAATGTTTTTTTACCTTCACAATGTTTTGGTGTGAAGTTTCATGTTTTAAGGCTTGGTCTCACGCGGTTCTCACGGAAACAACTTGGTCTCACGTGAACCTGACCCTATATATATATATATATATATTGTGTTTGGTTCATTTGAGAAATGGTAAATATATGAGAAATAGAGAAATAATCCTAGCCATTCATATGGTCAAGATCGGATTTGACTAGTCAAATATTGAGGCTTTGACCGGTCAAAAGTTGCGGCTTTGACTGGTCAAAAGTTGCGGCTATCCCAAAAATAGAAGGACAATTTTGTAAATTTTACAAAACACACAGACTGTGTTCATATATGAACATGTATAATTCACATATGAACTATATGTTCATATATGAACCAGTGCAATTCACAACTGAACTCTTTTAACTGATTCATATATGAACCTTTGTCATTCATATATGAATTAGTTGAACTAACTAACAAATTCATATATGAACCTTTGTGAATCACAAAGATTCATATATGAATCAGTTGAACTGATTAACAGATTCATATATGAATCTTTGTGATTCATACAGCTTCATATATGAACTCATCCCGTGTATTTTACAAAATTACTCCTCTACCTTCTATAGACCAAACAAGGAATTATCCAGTGTTTCGCGGTCAAAGCCGCAAATGTTGACCAGATGAATGGCTAAGATTACTTCTCTATTTCTCATATATTTACCATTTCTCAAATGAACCTCTCCCTATATATATATATATATATATATATATATATATATAGTTATATGCCCGCACAATACGGCGGGTGTAAAAGTTTATTTTTATCTTCCAAATTTATTTAAAAAGTTAAATAAAGGGCAAAAGGGTCATTTGAAGATAGTCGTAAATTTCAATAATTTCATGTTTATAGTATAATCAAATCAAGGATAACAAATATCACTTCGCTATACGGAATTCGCTAGTTGGTGATTTATGTGAACTATTTCAATAATTTGTTATGTGTGTTACAATGTAACTTTTTCAAAATAAAATGAATTGATGAAACGTGTTTTTAATATATTTTAGTTGGTTTACGTATTTTCCCTCTTTTTAGGGAATTTAATTAAAATACCCTTTTTTGAAAAATCAGTACCCAAAGTGCCCCAAATCTTGTAATTTTTGCCAAAATACCTCCTAGGTCCGCGTTTTTGGCCGCGTTTTTTCAAAAAACGCGGACTAGTACTGTTTGGGTCCGCGTGTGGGTCAAAACGCGGGTTGGGTCCGCGTTTCCACTGTTGAACGCGGACATGGGATAAAAAACGCGGACATGGGCTCAATTGAATTGTAAAATTTAATATATATTTACATTTTATACCCTATAATTATTTAGTTAGTTTACTTTATACCTTTTACTTTTCTATTTTTCATTTTTCATATTCATCATATTAACACATAAAATCGTATATTAACTAAAATACGTTAAAATAATACGTTTTAATTTTAACAAGTTACACCATTATAATCGTCTCTTCGAAACCTTCGAAATGAGCCCAATATTGAATATTTTTGGATTTAATAATTTAATTATATATCATATGTACTACATAAAACGTATGAAACGTATGCATATGCTATTTTTCTTTTTACCATAAAACATAAAACGTATTATATATCATATATACTACATATTTTTGGACAATTTATTCATAATTTATGTTATTCTTCTTTCTACCATTTTACTAATAACGATATTTTAGTAAAAATAACGATATTCTACCATTGGATTAAAAATATCGTTATTCTACTAAAAATATCGCTATTCTACCATTTTTGTAAAAATAACGATATTATACGATATTTGAGTAAAAAATAACGATATTATACGATATTTGAGTAAAAAATAACGATATTATACGATATTTGAGTAAAAATAACGATATTTGGTATAATATCGTTATTTTTACTCAAATATCGTATAATATCGTTATTTTTACTCAAATATCGTATAATATCGTTATTTTTAGTCCAATGGTATAATATCGTTATTTTTACAAAAATGGTAGAATAGCGATATTTTTAGTAGAATAACGATATTTTTAATCCAATGGTAGAATATCGTTATTTTTACTAAAATATCGTTATTAGTAAAATGGTAGAAAGAAGAATAACATAAATTATGAATAATTTGTCCAAAAATATGTAATATATATGATATATAATACGTTTTATGTTTTATGGTAAAAAGAAAAATAGCATATGCATACGTTTCATACGTTTTATGTAGTACATATGATATATAATTAAATTATTAAATCCAAAAATATTCAATATTGGGCTCATTTCGAAGGTTTCGAAGAGACGATTATAATGGTGTAACTTGTTAAAATTAAAACGTATTATTTTAACGTATTTTAGTTAATATACGATTTTATGTGTTAATATGATGAAAATGAAAAATGAAAAATAGAAAAGTAAAATGTATAAAGTAAACTAACTAAATAATTATAGGAGTATAAAATGTAAATATATATTAAATTTCACAATTCAATTGAGCCCATGTCCGCGTTTTTTATCCCATGTCCGCGTTCAACAGTGGAAATGCGGACCTAACCCGCGTTTTGACCCACACGCGGACCCAAACAGTACCAGTCCGTGTTTTTTGAAAAAATGCGGCAAAAAACGCGGACCTAGGGGGTACTTTGGGTACTGGTTTTTCAAAAAAGGGTATTTTAATTAAATTCCCTTTTTAATATGCTAAAGGTGAAAATAAAATAAAGTGTAAGAATATAAAACAATCTTATTTGTAGATATTAATGATATTTAATAGTACGGTTAAATAAAAAAATATTCAATATTGGACTTGTTCGTATACGATTATATGTAACATGATAAGGGTATAAAATGGAAAATAAGACAACAAGGGATATAAAATAAATTAAATAACTAATTGTAACAGTGATAAACGTAACATTTAATTGAATTAGGAAGTGGAACATGTGGGAGAAAATTTTGGCTTTCAAAGGTTTGTAAAAAACTGTATTAGAATTTTTATAATATAGTAGAGATTATAGTGATGTAATTTATAATAAGAATGAAACGTATTTTTAATATATTTTATGATTATGTATTTTTAATGTGCTAACAGTGAAAAAAATAAATAAAACGTATGTATATAAAACAATTTAATTCGTAGATATTCATGATATTTAATAGTACGGTTAAATTAAAAAATATTCAATATTTGGTTCGTTTTGAAGGTATTGACGAGACGATTATAATGATATAATTTGTAGAAAAAAAAACATATTTTTTCATTGCATTTTTGTTCATATACGATTATTTGAGTTAGGCATTGTTTGGCAAACTAGCTTATAAGCTAGCTGGTAGCTGATAAGCTAGCTTTTCAAAACGCTACTATGAGTAGCTTTTCAATAAGCTAGCTTATGGTCATCCAAACATATACCAGGAAAAAAAGATAGCTGATAAACTAGGTTTTTTTGCCAAACATAGCCTTAATATGATAATTAGACCTGACAAACGTGTCGGGTCGGGTCGGGTTCAAAGGTAAACGGGTTGAGAGTGTCTAACTCTAACCCGACCCGTTTAATAAACGGGTTAGAAAATCTCAACCCTAATATGACCCGCCTAACCCGGCACGACCCGCCTAACCCGTTTATCATTTATAAAACTAAAAATTAAAAATCAAAAATTCACAAAAAAGTACAAATCCAAAATTCAAATGAAAGTATTATAAATCCAAATTTTATAGTTCAAACTTAAAAGTTCTAACCAAACTAAAACATTAAAAATCCAAACATTAAAAAGAAACTTATAATGTATACATATACATATATATATATATATATATATATGTATAAACGGGTTATTTGGATCATTTTCGAGTTAAAATTTTTGACCCTGACCTTACTCGTTTAATTTTCGTGTCGTGTCGTGTCAACCCGTTTACTTAAACGGGTTTCAATGCATTACCCAAACCCGTTTATTTCGTGTCGAGTTCGTGTCGGGTTAGCGTGTCGTGTCATTTTTTGCCAGGTCTAATGATAATGGTGTAAAATGAAAAATGAAAAATGAAAAAGTAAGGGATATAAAGTAAATTAAATAAGTAATTGTAAGGGTGGTAATTGTAACATTATAAAAGTGGTAAATGTTATTATACAAAAGATTGTAAAATAACATTTTTAGAATTTTTATATAGTAGTATATATATATACTAGAAGCGTATTCGCGCAATGCAGCGAGATACATCACGATTTTAATGTTTCATTTTATTTTTTGTTTTTTTGTCGCTTTACAGTACGATTTTGGATTGTTTTGAGAAAGTGATATTTTTTTTTTATAAATTTGTTTAATTTAGGCTTAATAATATAATGTTGTTTATATAAAAAAAAATTAAGTATTTTGTTAGAATTCAATGATTATCTTATATATTTTAATGACATCTAGAAAAAATAACCAATTAAATATTTAATAATATAATTAAAACAAATTTATAGTAATATAATATATTAATTAATAGTGATAAATGAAAGAATCTGCATAAAAGGAATGTCCTGTACATACCAAATTGGTGAGTGTTAGAAGCCTGCAATAGTAATATGTATCTTGTGCTTTGATACTTGTAAATTAAGAGATTTTTAAAATTTTGCATAATAATTTGTATATAAGAGTTTTTTATCCGTGTTTTATAATATAGTATAGATATATATTTTTTAAAGATGGTTATAACCACTTTTTTAAACCATATTCATTGGATCATATCAATCTAACAGTTCAAATGAGTTATTCGACTCTTTTAAGGGTTCTCTTTCAATCTCACCTCTTTCCTGTATATGTGTGTGTCTAAAAGCATAATATAAACAATTGTTTGTTAAATTTAATGTACATGTTTTTGATATTTTCATGAAATCTATGAGTTCTCTCTTGTCTTGGATACGTTCGTAGGTGCATCTGGAGGTGATAAACATAATACACAAGAACAAGAACCAAATATATGTACAAAAGTGATGTAATATATCGACCGGATAAGTAATAAATAAAACAAACTATAAAAATTCATACCATATATTATATTATATTAAAACAACAATAATTTTTTAAAATGACAAAGTAACATATATATATATATATATATATATATATATATATATATATTATATAACATCACTTGACTCATTTTTCTAATATTCAAAAGCCACAATCTGAAATCGGCCGAAAGAGTAAAAGTCTAAAACATTATGTTCCATATCTCACTTTGGAACACCCACACGCACGGCTTTGTATATAAGATCTACGTATACTCGGTAAAACTCAAAATAAATACCTGATACGCTCACACGACACTAGAATGCTCAAATAACGTCCAAATACTATCTCGAGGCGATCTCTAGAATAACTAGGAACCAAAGAAACAAACTAAAGTTCACTGTGAATCAAGTAATCGTGCTCGAGTTCATTTTCTTCGGGTGGTTTGATGAACGAGATGTCGTTAGAGGGCGTCAAACAATCAGCAGACGGTTGAACATAGCCGTAGTTAAAGCCCTTGGCGGAATTACAGAAAGTTTCAGCTCGTTTTCCATCGCTTCTCGATAAGTTGATGTTATTGAGAACCATGTGGTTGCAGGGAACTGTGTCGCTGCACGCAAACCTCATTGCCTGTGGACTCTTTGACGTCCCGCTGATGTTCTGATATATAATTTGGCTTATCTTCACGGCCGATGTCTGTAAATAGGAAAAAAGATGAATGTATGTTCGACAGCACGTGTTTTCTTCTTTGAAAGACCGCAAAATAAATAAAATGATATCATTAAACTTTCCTGGTTATTTCTATTAGATACTTGAATGAAGATCTATCAATAGCATACTTAGATTTTCACAATTTAAGTGTCTAATAGTTTTAGTCTAAAGATGCACACAAAGCCTGATCCCGACCAGGCCTCAAAGCCCGTTCAGACCAGATTTTTGTCCCGGTCCTGGCCTGAAATGGCCCATCATTACTTTATCCTTTGAAGATGGTATGAATTTCACAAAATCTTATTCTCCATTATCCATTTCGTCGTTCACCACCATTTCTTCTCTTATCAAGTAAATAAGACCCAAAATCATGACACCATATAAACGGGACCCATAAAAGAAAATTGTTAGATGGTCGACATGAATACGATCTGACCATCCAAGTATTGAAGGGTGTGGACAACAGAATGGGAGTATACCTGATTTCGACAACTTTTAGGTGAATCACAATAGAATTGATCGATAATGATGGGGTTGGCCACATCGTCCATTGTAACGTCCTTGTAGCTTACAGCTCTAACGTAACCAGATCCTCCCTGTGCCAGAAACAAGTTAGCAAGTGTTCGTTCCATTAAAGAATAATCTGTTCGGCCTTGGTGTTTGAATTTAGAGAGTTGGTTTTGTAGACTTGAGATAATAACTCATTAATATTTTGAAATTAAAACTCCTTCCATTCCATGAGACCCGCAAGGTCAACTATTAGATCAAATATCATAAATACCCTCAAAACAGTTACAAGATAATGGACTCTAGGAGTTGCTAGAAAAAGAGATGTTGCAAATTTCACAGGACAATAGGAGTAACATATAGCATCTAACATGGTGCCTGCAAACGGAAATCTATGCCACAGATGTAACAGTATCTAGGCTTGCTTCAAAAACCACAAGCACCTCAAAATCCCATATAAACAGCCAAAAATTGTCCAATGAATATGTATGTTTACTAAGAACGAAAGAAGTACCTGCCATGTTTTAATTCTGAGGCCATTTGTGGTGCCTCTGAGGAATGCCGTATCCAGGACTACTGCTGTGACAAAGCCTGTAGAGTTGTCTTGTCCCAGGCTTCCAATACTGGCAGAACCAAAATTGTGCAAAATTGCTGGGATGAGTTTTTCGTGCTTGTCTACTAATCACTAAATATTGTTGCCGGAAAACTAATTAACGATCTTAAATAGAAAAACACCTGATTCCATGACCAGGCCCACAATATATCATCTTCATCTTGATATTAGAGCAACCGCTCACTATTGAGATGCAATCATCACCTAAGTATCACATGCAAAACTAGATGAGTCACGATGATCGTACTTGGGTTGTTGCAAAACCATCTTTCTTTGACCAAACCTAACGAACTCAATACATCCCACTTGGGATAAGTTCTAGAACTGTAAATACAAGATGACAATCGTACGAGCCACTATTTGTCCAAAATCTCTAATTCTTGCAAAGTATAATGCTTTTTTTGCATTATAGCAAGAAAGTGGGATTCTTTGCAATGCAAAGCCAAAGTTAATACCAAACTTGGATAGCAATTTACCCCATGACATGAAATTCGCAACGGCTTAGTAAAAACGCATGTCCGGGTACTATACTAGAAGGGCATACTTATTTAGTTAAAAAGAAAAGGTATGTTTTTTCCGAGGCCAAATTGATTACTTGCCAAATTCAAAACTGTTGTGGTTCCATTAGAAATTTAACATCAAACCTTTTTTACAGTTGCAGTATGTTCTATAAAGTTTATTGTGTTGTGGTTCCATTAGAAATTTAACATCAAACCTTTTTTACAGTTGCAGTATGTTCTATAAAGTTTATTGTGGTATGAACTTGAAAAGTGGTATGCTTGACCTCAAAGTCAAAAAGTACCCTTTTTTAAACAGAGTAATTACTATGGAATTCAATCTCAAGGTGCTTCCTTGAAGACGAGCAAGAATTTAGATACAAAATAAACCAAGAACCTGTTCCAATTTTACTGTTCTGAATGACTACATTTGTTGATGCAGTAAGATGAATTCCGTCAGTGTTTGGACTGTCTTCAGGAGCCGAGACTACAATATTGAAGATGCGAACAGATTGAGACCGCGAGATAGCAAAATGCATCTGTTGGCTGTTCTGGATGGTAAGGCCATTCACCTCTATAGATGAGCTTTGGTCAATTGTTACTGCCTGCTTTCATTCATAATGTTTATTAGTTTCACCGAAGTTCAATAAACTCTAAAGGAAAAAATCAATTTCTTACCGTGGGAGCTCCTACACAAGGCTGTAGAGTACCGAAAAAGAAAAAGAAAAAAGATGTATTAATATGTTATTTACTGGTTAAGTTGGACATAATGAGAAATAAGAAGAGTTTTACATTTGTCTTGTTCTTTTTGCAAGAGGCAGCCCACCATTTCTTGCCTGATCCATCGATAACTCCCTGTCCTTGGAGAAGGACTCCCTTGAGATTGGAAAAGTAGAGCCAATTTCGAGGGTTTCTAGGATCCCACTTTTTGGGGTCATATGGTGCTACAATTGTTCCATCAATCTGTATTCAGTTGTTAGATTGTTTGATTAGATGCAACTGTAATCTATAAAAAAAAAAATCAAACACACCATGCTCATATTAAAATGAACTTACAAATATCACTTGATTGTGAATTAAGAATAAACCACAAACTACTGAATATTTAGATTTTTGATATCTCCTCAATCAGGCTCAAATGTTGTAAGTCATATTCATGTGATAACTTAGGTATGCAATTGGTAAATCTTTTTTTCTTCTTCCAGGAATGCAAGTGAAAACAATATGAAAGCTCTCAATGCTCATGTTATCTATTTTGTAATGTGTAACTGGACACAAATGAATCTTTAACTATTTGTCAAATGTCTTAAATGCCCTCTAGCACTTGAATATAAACATCCCATAAAAGGAATCGTTGCAATGTTCATGGACAGATGGAATACATTATAAAAGAAATGCAATGGTGGAGATTACCTGAACAATTAAGTTTTCAGCACAAGGTCCTTTAAATCTTGTTGCATTAACAAGATAAGTGCGATCTGAAGGAACCAAAAGCACCGCTGCTGCTGTAGAGCATGCTTGCTTCCATGCATTTTCAAAGGCCTATTATATAACAGGGTGAATATCCTCGATGAATTGCTAAACTAATAATGCAGCAGGTCAACATAGTGGATTACAGTTAAAGAATGTCCTCCTTGAAAAAGATCAGCATATTCACCTTTGTGTCATCAGAAACTCCATCTCCAACAGCACCAAAGCTATCAACATTCATGAGAACCTTGATATCACGTTCACTTGACCATGATGGTAAGTCCCACAACTCTCTTTCATCGTCTTCTATTTCTATATTCTTAATCTTACGCATGTCAGAGGAGTCAGACAAACTGCTTCCCACAGCTCCATAAACCAATGACAGAGCAAGAAAAGAAATGAAGAGGAACTTGCTCATGATTTATGAGTTCTAACAGCTTCTGAATAGTACTTGATGTTTTTTAAATAAAATATGACATGAGATATTAACTTATTACTTATATATAATATAGATATAGATATAGTCATATAGTCATGGATTAGTGCTATAAGGGTCGGTTTGAGGGTAATAAATCTGTCTTGGCTTTAAAGTACATGAAGGTGCAATATTTTCCACATGCCCAACACTTCAAGTGTAAGACTATGCATTGTGTGGAAACCTTTGCTTCACTCATCAAACATCTATTTAGTTCAGCACTACCATTCACATGTCGATAAAGTGTATTATATTGGCCCGCGTCTAGCACAATGTCGTTAGATTAACATTCTTTGAAGTTTCTTCTTTTGACCGTCTCAGAGAACATAACAGAACACAATATGTCCTAAAGGTCCCGCCTTGTTAGGATGAAAGCAGTATTTCCATGTAGATCCCACATTTAACTAGAATTTTTCTTGCCAAGTGCAATTGTTAACATCAGTCAAACTATATGTATTTCCAATTGCATCTTTCTTGCCAATTTCCAATGAAGTTTGAAGTATGTAACCAAACTGCAGGGTTCTCAGGCTCAAGCTTTGTTACTATTTGTGTGATTCTCCTTCCTACTGTTTCATTTTGGTGGGTCCTACAATGGCGCAACAATGAACTCCAAATGAGAGAGTCATTGTTAAATTGTGCTTGTTTTAGCAATCTTTCGGCTTCTTCAAGTAAACCTCTGTGCCCAAGAAGGTCAACCATGCAAGCAAAATGTTGCCTATCAGGGTCAATGCCATGTACACTCTTCATTGAGTCAAACACCATCTTTCCCTCTTGAACCATTCCCGAGTAATTGCAAGCGGTTAACACACATAAGAATGTCACTTTATCTGGTTTCAGACCTTCGTTAATCATTACTTCAAGCAATTTGAGGCATTCCATTCCCATTTTGTTTCTGGAATGTGCACTGATGATTGATGTAAAACAGATAACATTTGGTGAAGAAAGCTGTTCGAAAACTTGACAACACGATTTAACATGTCCAAGTCTTGAATAACTGTTGATTAGAGAACAAGAAACTGCATGGTTGAGATCAAAACCTGATTTCACAGCACAAGTATGCAACAACTTACAGCTTTTCAAGCTAGCACAAGATGACTTTGACATTGCATTGACTGTGGTTGATAGACTAACTTCATCGAACCCAATGGCTTCATCAACCATTAAACCGAACAATTCAATCACATCTTCAACAATGCCACACCATGCAAATGATGTCATCAAGGAATTGCATACCTCGAGAGTTCTTCTGGGAACATTTTCGTATATCGACACTGAACTTTCTATTTCACCACATTTTCCGTACATATCAATCAAAGCAGATTGAATGTAACTATTACCATGGTCAAACCCCAGCTTCAAGACAAAACAATGGACCTGTTTCCCCAGGAGAATATTTACATTCCCGCTAGACAAATTCAACATCCCGACAAACGAACGAATGGATGGCTTCTTTCCCCATACTTGCATCATAGAAAAGATCTCAAGAGCATTGCTTGCAAGCCCATTATATGCATAGATAGAAACTAAAGAATTCCAAGAAATCACGTCTTCGGTTGGAATAACTTGAAATGATCTCTTGGCATCGATTAGACTCCCACAGGCACAATAAAAATCCACCAACGAATTCGAAACAAACACGTCTGATTCGGCCCATCCCATCTTAATTGCATAAGAATGCAACTCTTTTCCTTCGTTAGCAAATCTCTCGTTGCCAAACCCGCGAATCAAATAACAAAAGGTGAGTTGATTAGGCACAACACCTTCCCTTTTCATCCTAAAATACAATTCCAACTTGTGTGATATTCCAAATTCACCAAAACCTCTTAGTAACTGATTCCATGTTGCAACATTCCTCTCGGGTAAATCATTAAACAACCTCAAAGCAAAATTGACAAGACCCATGTTCATGTAAAGATCAATCAATGCACTTCCCACATACATATTCAAACTCAAACCAAGAACAACCACCCTGCTGTGAACTTGAAGTCCTTCTTGATGTAACCCTTCATCACTAAACATACCCAATACAGTCGAAAACGTAGATGAACTCTCGACAAATCCTTGAGAAACCATTTGACCATAGTAGTATAGGGCTTCTCTTGAAAACCCATTACGCTTACACCCGGAAATAAGTATATTCCATGTAATTATGTCTCGTATAGGCATTTCGTCGAACAGTTTGAGTGCAGATTCAATTGATCCATGTTTCATATGAGCTTCAATGTCTCTGTTACAGGCATAAACCCTGTCTCGAGAATTGGGTTGGAAGTAAGAGTCGAATCGCTGGGAGAAGAAAGAAGCCGTGGTTGATGCGTTTCGGACAAACGTAGGAGTGAAGGTTGAGATGACCGGGCCAAAGGAGACCAGAATTTTCTTTCGCATTTTTTAGCTTTCTTTTTTTCTTTCAGCACAATAAACCATTTCAACATTTCTTAGAGTAAATTACATATTTGGTCCCTGTGGCTTATTAGTTTTAACACTCTGGGGAATACTTTGAAATATCTATGGTTTACATTCTTGTGGTTTGTATTTTATGACGCATTAGGTCCCTAAAACTAACTCCGTTTGATTTATCTCTGTTAAAGTCCCCATGTGCATGGCACATTGATGGGTATTTTTGCCATTTTATACAACTTTCTCGTTTTACATTAAAAAAATTAAAACAATCAAAATAACGCACCAATGATATATTGCCACGTGTCCCTCTTCCCTCTCCTTCTTCCCATCCGTTGATTAAGTTTTTCCTACAACTGTTCCGACAACTTTTCCGACAACCATTGCCACTATCACCATATAATGAAAAATAATCCAAACTCAAGAACATCAAGAAATAAACAAGAAGTTTGTACTAATTTGTTCAACAGATTTGTGATAGAACATGTAAAATCAAAAGAAGATGAACACCAATCGAAAACTTAAAAAGTTTAACCAAGCTTCATATTCATATACATAAAAAGAAGAAATTACATAAAAACACAAACAAATCCTCAAGAATGTGTTCTTGCTTTGGTTCTTCATACCCAAAGAAAAAAAACATAACAACAACTTGAAACCGAAATAAAAAATCTTTGGATCGAAGCCTTCCAATCAAAACCCCTTGAACCCAAATCTGAAACTTTTGAATCGAAATGTTTGAATTAGAACCTTCAAAACCAAATCTAAAATTTTTAGAGAGAACCCCCTTGAATCTAGATCTGATACCTTTGAATCAAACTTTTTTGAATCACGAAACCCATATTTGATATGTTTGAATCAAACTTTTTTGAATCACGAACCCAAATTTTATATGTTTGAATCGAAACCTTCAAATTAAAATTGTGATATCCCAAAATGGGAATAAATAAATAAATAGGAAAAGAAAAGAAAAATAAAAATAAAATGAAATGCGTTTTATTTTATTGGACCAAAAATGTGAAGGGAAACATGGAAAAGTGATGAATTATGTCACTTAATGAAAGTGAGAAGTGAATAAGAGAGTTTACGTTCAATTGGATCAAAAACGAAAGAAAATGTTAGATTAGGGGTGAAAAGTGTAAACTCGGCCAAACTATTGAAGTTAAGGGTCCGAATGTTATTATTTAAAAGTATAAGGGGTGTCAACAGGTCCAAAAGTTCAAGGACCTGTTTTGTAAAAAGGTCACATCTGAAAGTTGAAAAAGACAACTCAATACCCATCTTTGAAGCATGCTATTGGCTTGTGTAGTCAAAGAATAAGCCAAAGAAGTGCAGATTTAAGTAGCCAATATCGGCCTCTTCATTTTTAGTTCAAGAAATTTCAGAAAACACGGTGAAACGAGGGAGAAATCGAAGCTCGAAAGTCCATGTTCGAAACCAAATTTCGAGTTCTTTATATGGTTAGCTTCGTTTTTAAGTTCTTTATCGAACCTTAGTTGTCTTATATCTCAGATTTTAGTTTACAAGGTCCGATTTCGAGTTTTTTTTACATATTTTCGAGTTATATAAAAACTGAAACTTTAAATGTGTAAATGGAGCTCAATAGTTGATAGTTTTCGTTGATTTTTATTGCTATGGTTGAGGAAAATGATTATCTAGAGTTTTAGTAAAAAGAATCGTCGAAAAAGACGAAAAAACGAGCCCAATCGAACCATTTTCCGGTGGCCGACGCTAATGAAATGTTGCAGCTGTTGTTGGACTTGAACGTCGTTTGGGATGCACAAAGGCATGGGTTGTCCTTATTTTTTTTAAAACAATAATCATGTTGGGCTTCCTAATTCATTAGGAATTAAAAGAAATTGGGCTCAGTTTTGAATCTAATTATAGTTTATTATTGGGTCACTTATTTTATCTTAATTAGGTTACTAAAAGTGTACTCGTGCAATGCAGCTAGATACATCACGATTTTAATGTTTCATTTTATTTTCTGTTTTTTATCGATTTACATTACGATTTTGGATGGTTGTGAGAGATTGATAATGATTTTTTTATATAAATTTGTTTAATTTATACTTAAAAATATAATGTAATTTATTTTGCTTTAATAATATAATTTTTTTTATAAAATATTATGTAAGATTTTTTAATTATATTTTAGATTTTTTATATCTAAAATATGCTGAGAGTTATTTTAGGGGAGTTAAAGTGGGAAATGATTTTAGAGAAGTTAAAATGGTTAGAGATAATGATTGAAAATTAATAAATAGCATTAAATTAGTACATACAGCTTTTATGACTGTTTTTTAAGTAATTAGAATTAAATAGCGGTACATTAAGCTTTAAGACTTATTTTTAAGAGTTTTTTATGTCATCTTTATAATATAGTATAGATTATTTTTTTGGCCCTAATAAGATTAATTAAGTTCAAATGTTATTATATTGAACAAGTTGCATTAGTACTTAAGTTAATTTCTAAATTTATTAGTATGTTATTTATATAATATATTAATTTATTTTAGAAAATTAATATTAACTAATTGATCTTTTTCTAAATTGTTTATTAAATTATTTAGTAATTTAATAAATGCTTTAAGACGTCGTAATATGATAATATCAATTGGAGGACACGTTAAGATGGAAAAAAATGTTTCCTTTAGTTGTTAAAATGACATATAGGCTTAAGAGTCACTATCAAGCGTAATATTTAGAGATTTATTAAATAATTTGGATGATTTAATAATGGGATTAAATCGTCGTAAACTAAATTATGTATTTATTTGGACCCTTTAATTTGGAGAGATATGCTTATAAGGTAGTAAAATGATTATTTTGACGTTTTAGGACGTCGTCGAGTTTTAGACTTCGCTTTTGACTAAAGTTAGTTGGGGTTGACCATGTTAACCAATGGTCGACTTTTACCTCGTTTGACACAAAAGTATTTTATTGATAAGATAAAATGGAGATATTTGAGAAATTAAGAGACCCGGTTTTGGAGTTTGACTTTAGGTCGGGTTAGGTTGACCATAGTTGACTTTTGGAGAAAATAAGTCATTAATTGGATATGATGGTATGGAATGTGTAGGTTTTAATCAAGAGATATCAGTAGCCGATCTACACGTAACCAGGTGAGTTTTCATGAGACTTACACTGGATACATACCTACGTACAAATAATTTTTTTAGCATTATATGATTTTGTGGTGGTGAATATTATGCATGATGATGATTTAAATAATGCCATTGGTATATGTTTACATGTATGTGGAGTTTGGTGGAGCATGCATGCTAATTGTTTTTCAGTTTTTAACGTATTTAACATGCTTGGATTTTCAGTTGGTTTATATTGTACAAATGGTGCATGGTTTGGAGTATGAGATGTCGGTTTGGTTTGTCACACTTAAGGGGAGGCACGACCCCGAAATGGGTTACTGGCTCTGTGTGAGCCGTATACACCAGGGAATGTCTGTGACATGGTAGCACGGCCCCGTAATGGGTTATTGGATATAGGTGAGCCGTACACACCCAGGGAATGCTTGCAACTTATCAATCCTTACTCGATGAGACAGTTATGAGGTCTCGTTTCTTTTAGTGTTGCATATTTCAGAAAATGAATATTATTTTATACGAAGTTTGCATGTTTGATATGTGTGACAAGATGTGATTTCACTCACGCAAACCATGAACTCACTAAGCTTTATAAGTTGACTATAGTATGCATATCAGGGATTGAAGGTTTCAGGTTGGACGAGGGAAAATTGGCACACATAGAGACTTGCCTAGCCTATTTAAGTTCAATATTTATGTTGCGGCGTCTATGGTAGTTGAATTTGTAGCGCAATCCGGTATGGGACGGATTAGCAGTTAAGTTACATATTTATTATTTTAAAGTCTTCTGCTGTAAACGGTTTTAATTTAGCCGTTATTCTGGATTAATTTGGAGAATTGTTTTAGATTAAGTAACACTTATGAAAAAAAATTGGTGTTACAAAAACCATCGAACCTAGATATGATACCTTTGAATCAAAACCTTCAAATCGAAAACATCGAACCCAAAGCTTGGATTTGGTCGGCAGTGGTGTCGTAGAGACGAAGAACACAAAAGCTTGGATCTCTCTGGTTTGGTCGGCGATGGTCATCGTTCCAGAGATGAAGAACACCACCAGGGACTGGGAGGTGGCGAAGGGATCTAGATCTGGTCGGGGGATGCGACGGAGTGGGTCGGTGAAGGAATCGGTGGTCGTAGGAGGTGGCGAAGGGATCTGCTTCACTGGGGACTGGGAGAGGGGGAGGGGTACACCGGAGGGGGAAGGGGGAGCAACATAGATGGAGAGGCTAGGTTTGGTCTTGGGGTTTTTATTATTTAGAGTAAATTACATGTTTGGTCCCTGTGTTTTTAATAAGAAATAAAATGACTAAAATACTCTTGTATTTAACCTATTTAACACAAAAAAAAAAAATTAAGGGAGTTAGTTTTAGGGACCCAGTGCGTTATAAAATGCAAACCATGAGGATGCAATTCATAGATATTTCAAAGTAGAGACTCAGAATGTAAAAATTAATAAACCATAAGGACCAAATATGTAATTTACTCTAAATTTTATTTAGTTTGAATTTTATTTTATTTTTGCTTAAAACCTATGGAACATTTATGTTCTTCAAAACGAAAATTAATTTACAAACTATTGTAAACAACATTTATTAATTCCAAATTTCATCTTGATGTTTATCTGATTTGAATTTTGAACCGTATGCATCAAAGCCACGGGTTGAGTAGGGATTTAAATTGACTATAATTAACTGATTTTATCGAAAAAATTACTTTTTTAATGTCAAACGATTGATAATGAGATATCAAATAAACTTGTTGGTCTTATAATATATCTTAATATCAATGATGATACCTGGGATTTGTATTTGTTTATACACTCTCTTAGTTGATGAACAATACATAGGGTGGCTCTTTATGCTAATATGCAATTACATGATGCTCGAACGAAACGTATTTACTTTAATAGACTCATATTTGAATGCTCAAGTATAATTTGGAGTATTCCAAAAACTTGGAGATCCAGCCGTAGAGTTGGTATGGACGGATCCGAGGTGCAGGCTTGAATCTTGTTTCAATCATTTTCTTAGTTTTTAGCTGTCAATTTCAAGTTTATACTAGACCTCACATACGAAAAGTAAGGAAGCAACCAACATACCAATGATGAATTTTTGAAAAATATCCATACATTCGTTTCTTATAGTCAAATAGTATCATCACTCAAACAAATTTCTAGGTCTACCTATGGATATGATTACTTTTTCTCTAGTCGGATTTAAAAAAAAATTAACTAATTTTATTTCAAAATTTGTCAGTATAATAATGTAATATCTTTTCAAATAGATTTTTTTTTAAATGATGGAATGTATCAAAGGAATTACAATAGAACCAAATCAAGTTTGATCATATATTTGATTGACATGGAAAATAATGGAATATGTTAAATGAATTGTAATCTTTATGTTTGATTTGCAAAAATATAACTTTGAAATTGTAATGAAATCATGATAAATGACAAAAATAATCTTTTATAAAGGTGGGGAGTAGTAAACTTGTGGTGAATGGTGATGTTTGTTAAGTTGGATTCAAATGTTTGATCACCTCCCTACGTATACTAGCGGTCGAGTCGTAATTCAATACACATATTAAAAAACGGCGTTTTCTACAAACACAAAAAACCGACCCCTTATATACATGATAATATGATTTCAAAATAATAAACATATAACATACATAACACCTTACAAACACCTCATACGTGTGATAGCTGATAACATGTACATAATCATGTTTATCAACAATATACAAAATGCTCCAAATTCATATACATATACATCCAATAAAAAAATATTAGAGTAAATTACGTTTTTAGTCCCTGTGGTTTGTTAAAATTTGCAAATTTCGTCCCTGTGGTTTCGAAATTTTGGTTTTAGTCCTTATGGTTTGCAATTCATTTCTATTTTTGTCCTCTATGCTAAAAGACAACTTTTAAGTGAAGGACTAAAATAGAAATAAAGTATAAACCATAGGGATGAAAAAGCAAAAAAATTAAATCATAAGAACAAAAAAGATAATAAATTATAAACCATGAGGATGAAAATCATAATTTTAAAACCATAAAGATGTAACTAGAAATTTTCAACAAACGACAATGACTAAAAACATAATTTGCTCAAAATATTACGAATACTTATCTAAACAAGTTTAGCTCTGGATTAGTAACTTGCACAATATACATCATCTATATCTATACTATATTATAAAAGAGACATAAAAAACTCTTAATTACAACATTTTAAGCACAAAATACAGCTAATTAAAGTCAATTACTTAATTTACAATTTCATAATGCTTTGGTACAACTTATCCAAAAACAATATCTCACATCATCATTATCCTCACGCCACTCTTCCTCTTGCTTCAATAACACACTTCCAAACCCTAACCCTACCACCATCGGCGATGTACGAGGATATGCATCCTCTCTCTGCTTTTCCTCTCTGTTTTTGCCCCGATCCTGTTGCTATACGGTACGTTTTTTACTGATTTATTTGCGTTTGTTTTGGTTTTTGTTAGGAGTTCGGTTGGTCTGATTGCATCTGTTGTATCTGTGTTTTTTTTTATGCAGAATCGATGGGATTTATTGAAGATTTAACGAGTTTTGTATGATCTCATTGCCTTTTGATGTTTAAGTTATTTATAATTTATTTAGTTTGAATTAGAATGATGATTTTAGCATCTGATGTTATTCGGTTTGTAACAAGTTTGCATCAAAGTGAAGTTCGTAAATCATAAGAGATGAAATTGAATAATAGTTAAGTCATGGTGGAGAACGAGAAAAAATGAAATCAGAATTGCTAAATGCTATTTGATTTGTTATTTGTTCTGCAACAAAGCATACGAAGTAATCATCTCATAGTTATTCTTCTAAAATCTAAAATCTAAATTCCTTTTTTGTTGATTTCATTTAATTCGTGCCTTTTGTTATGTATATTAATTTTTAATGACGATCTATTAGTTTATCTCTGTTTCCAGAAAGGCAAGAGGGATTTGCGTTGGTGTAGGATGAAATGAAGTGTGAATTGTTTGTTTTCATTATAATGTGTGTTTCCCATTATAAATTCACAAGGAACTAACTACTCTCTCAAACCCTAAATAATTGGGAAATGTTTGTAGCTTAAACATGTTTAATGATATGGGCTTCATAGGTTTCTTAGTTGATCTTATCTTGTGACACATGATCTTGAATCTTTGTTTGATGTTTGAGTTGTTTAAGGAAAACTACTTTTGTGAAGAGACATTTGACCAGAGAATTCGAGAAGAAATATGAACGTAAGGAATCATATAAGTTCATTATCTTTTCATTTTGTATATCTTATCTTCTAATATTTTGGTTTATCGACTTGTATATCTTATCTTCTAATATTTTTGTTTCTAATCTTCCATTGAGATTTCAGGCCGTCTAATGACATTTAGGCCAACGATGTATACTTGCTTAACTGACATTTGCTTGTTTCATGGGCAGACATATCTTGGGATTCAAATATTCAAGTTCTATTTTAAGCGCTTGTTTAGGATTGCCCAATATAGTAAATCCTTCTTTTGCACACACTTAAATAACATTTACCCCAATGTGAATTCTTTGTCGGTTTGAAAAGCGCTGAAATGGCTGAAGAAGGAAGATCAAGCACCATTTTCATGAAGATCAATTCACAATATCAGGTAATGTATTTGACGAATTGACGATAGTGCCTATATATGCGTTTTCGTATGATGATTTGTGTAAATGTTTCGTGAGAGTTCATTTACCTAATCTGAGTTCATTTGAGGTGATGCAATTAGGATTAGTAGAACTTTGCAATTGTGTTCTTGGAACATGCTCACATATAACTGCATATTGTAGTGATCTGTGCGTAGAAAATTATTTGTTAATTGCAGATTTGTTGCTTGTGACATCTAACAGGATAAATGTGAAGACATGAATAGAGTGGACACGCACAAGTCGTTTTCAAGTGCCGAAAGGGAATATGAAATTAATAAGTTGGAGGTAACTTTGTTCTTATTACTCCAACAGGATCACAAATTGTGCTAGATTTAAAATGACTATTTAGATGGTTTGAATGGGCAGTCCTGAATATCTGAAAATTACCATTTTTATCTTTATGGAATACTTTAAATCAAAATTATTCGTAAAATTAAAATAGATTTTATTTTGTTTTAGGCTTTGCCGAATCATCAAATTGTTGATTACCCGAGTTTCAACCTTGTAATTGTCGGCGATGGTGGAACTGGTAAAAGTTTTAAATTAGTTTTTATATTTGCTTGTTATTGTTGCTACGCGTTGTGTAACACCCCGGATTTTCGTTATGTAATCTTGGTATTCTTGTGTTTAAGCGTTGTCGTTAGCACCGCGTTTGGTTGGAAGTTTGAGTTTGGATTTTGGTGGTTTTGGACAAACCACAGTGAACTGCGCGAGTTGCACCGCGACTTGAGGTCGCGACACAACCCGCGAAACCCCCTGTTTGTGTTGGGTTTTGTGTTAACGGGCGAGTTATGTCGCGACTTAAGGTTGCGGCATAACCCGCGAGATCGTCTGGCCGACTTAAGTGAGTTTTTAGCCTTAATCTTGTAAGATATTTTTTCAGAAATATCTCAAGTCTCTCTCTCTCTCTCTCTCTCTCTCTCTCTCTCTTTCTTAGTTTTCTTGTTTGGTTTCTTCGGTTGCCGGTTGTTGCTAGTGTTAAGTGCATCATTCGAGGTTTCGGTATAGAAAGCTTCGTCTTCTCTCGGTGGTCGATATCTGGTTTTTCGGGTTTCGTCTAAAAACTATTTGGTGAGTTCCTACTACCTTTTTATAAACTTTATACATGTCAAAAATTATATTTTGATCTCCTATATATCTCCATGGTTTTGGATCTAAGTTTACTACATATTTGACATAACTTGAGTTTTGGGAGATTTTAGGGTTCCCGATCATTTTCGACTAAAATAATGGGTTCCATCTTATTTGAAGTAAAAGAGATGTTTTACTTGCACATTTTGTGGATTACTTGAAAGAATGTTTAAAGTTCATTTTTATGATTTTCATTCTTACCAGTAGTTAAACTTGAAAGAAAACATTTTGTTTATAAAATGTTTTTATACCATATGACTATCTATGGTTGGTCACATATGTTATTGTGACGAGTCTGTACCATTACTAGTGGATCCCTAGGTATTGAGTCGACTTATATTTGGGTTGTCTTTTCCCCTCTTTGTAAAATGGATGTATATGATCCTCGGGGGCCATTTGGTATGGTTATGTGAGACCGGTTACTAGCCATGGATCATATTTTCCCTTATTTGTAGCTATGGATGCATATGATCCTCGGGGGCCATTTGGTACGGTTATGTGAGACCGGTTACTAGCCATGGGTCATAGTGTAGTCCTAGTGAACGAGTTTCGAATTGGTTTCCTCGGGGGCCCTCCCTCACATCGTAGTACGGACCTTGGTAGTTCGTGGCCATGGATTCCAAGTGTTTCGACTCATAACTCGGATTGTGACCTACTTTGTGTTACGCTACAATCCTTGGTAAAACTGGTTATCTTTGTCATCGTATGATGAGTTTACATTGAAAAGGCCCGGTTATGGCAAAGGTTTCTTTTCAAAACTAAATCTTATTGAAAAGATTTCCTTATAATACAATTGTTTATATCTCTTGAAATTTATAAACTGTATGTTCTCACTAGGCTTTAAGCTTAACACTTTTTCTCAAATGATATGTATAACAGGTTCCTATTAGCGGTGGGTTGCCAAGGGCTTGAGTGACGAGCTTGGTCTCGGGGGCTTTTGAGATGACTAGTATTTGATGTTGGACAATTGTTTATGTTCCATTCTTTTGGTGATGTTGGATTAACAACCGATGTAATCTAGATAGTTTATGTTTAGATTAGTTGTTGTTAATTCCATATCAGTATGCAGGTTTTGTAAAGGATTAGTACATTTCCCCTTTTTGGGAGGTTTATACTAGGTGATGATGTCTAATTGTCCAGTTTTCGCGTTTTAAATTCACTCTGGTTTTTAGGGTGTTTCAAGTTGGTATCAGAGCCCTAGTTTAAGTGATCTAGGAATGAATGTAAGATGTCTAGACTTAGACTGAGTATGTTAAGCATTGATTCGTGAGCTTGGGTAGAACTTCTAAGATTGGTTGGTCTTAGAGTCGACGAAAATTATAGTTATCGAACGTTGTAGTGATGGTATTAAGAACCTTTATGTATTGTATGTTCATAATTTCACTTAGCTAATGTTATTATGAGAATATTTATACGTGATTGTGCTTAAGGTACCGTTACTATGACAATTGGTAATGTGGTATTCGTTCTTTCGTGTTTATTCAGTTGATCTGTCTCTTATTCTATTCGTGCTTGTTTGGCAACCATTACTTAGGTATGGTGAACACACGTGGTCGTCCGTCGGGCGACGGAGATCTTCGCGATGTTAGTTCGCGTGAGCTGAATCATGTGGTTAGAGTGTCAGCAATCGTTCTTTCGGGCATGCCACCGATATTTACTGGGGAAGTGGAGCTGGGGCCAAGAGTAGATTTGGCATCCACAAGCCCCGTTGTTCATGTGGCAAACCCTCAAGCTGATATGATGGCCAACGTCATGCAAATGGTGACGTCGGCCATGGAGAAACAGCAAGAGGTTTTTCAGAAGATGTTGGAGGACCGGGACACGAGCCTTAGGAGGCATGAGGCAGTGGAGGAGAATGTATTGGTTGGCTCTGGGGGCACCGGGAACAAGATCAGATCTGAGGAACAAAGGGTTGTAAGTGCTCCGAAAAGTGGGAAGAGTTGTTCCTACAAATCTTTTCTGGGTTGCGGACCACCAGAGTTCTCTGGTTCCGAAGACCCAGTTGCGTGTGTTAAGTGGATCCGAGCTATCGAACAGGCCTTCGGTTCGTCCGAGTGTGGGGATGACCAGAGGGTAAGATTCGGTACCCAACTGCTCAGGGATACGGCACTGACGTGGTGGAATGTTATCCAGTCCACCCCCTCTCCTACTGTTTTGGTCCAACTGACTTGGGGAGAATTCAAGGTAAAGTTATTAGAGGAATACTGCAATGAGAGGGTCGTGGATCGGATCGAGGCAGAGTTCCGAGCGCTGGAGAAAGGGAATTTGACGGTGAGAGAGTATACCGGTCAGTTCATGGAAAAGTTGGGTTTAGTGGGGCATGTGGCCTCAACTGAGAAGGAGAAGATTAAGGCCTATCTGAAGGGTCTACCGTCGGACATGATGTCTATGGTCCAAAACTCGAAGGCTTCTAACCTTCGGGAGATGATTGAAGAGGCACAGTTTATGGAAGAGGTTTACGCGAGAGGTAAACCGGAGAAGGTTGTGGCAGTTGTTGAACAGAGAAAGTGGGAGAGCAGTTCAGTACCTCCCAAGAGAACCCGACCTTTTGTCGAAAACCGAAGCTTCAGCAGTTATCAAGAAGCTAGGTGGTGCCAGAAGTACAGAACCAAGAACCACGGTAACTGTAACACCACTTCCCAAACTTGTTTCAAGTGTGGGAAAGTTGATCACCTCGCCAAGGATTGCCCGATCAGAGGGAATGTCTGTTTCGAGTGCAAGGCACCGGGGTACATGAGGAGAGATTGCCCGAAGCTCATGTCGAGTAGCACGCCAGTGAAGAAAGAGAATCCATCTAGGGTTCCGGGTCGAGCGTTTCAGATGACGACCGATGAGGCCAAGGCATCAGCTGATGTGGTATCGGGTACATTTCTTATAAACTCAGTACCTGCTCGTGTTTTATTCGATACGGGTGCCAGTTTCTCTTTTATATCTGAGTTGTTCCTTCAAAAGATTTCTATGCCCACTACCAGTCTTGAGGATGCGTTAGTGGTTGAGATAGCAGATGGTAGTCAAGTTCTGATCAGCGATGTTTTGAGGGAGTGTACTCTCGGAATCGAAGGGAGAGATTTCCCAATCGATTTGTTGCCGATGTTAATCGGGGGTTTTGATGTTGTGGTCGGCATGGATTGGTTAGCGAACAACCATGCCGAGTTTGTATGTTCCAAGAAATTAATTCGACTTCCCAATCCCAGTGGCGAAGTTGTTGTGATTTATGGTGAGAAGAGGAAGGGAGATGTGGCAATAATCACCATGACTAAAGCACGCAAGTGTTTGGTGAAAGGATGCTCGTCTTTCCTAGCCTACGTGATCGACGCCAAGCTAGAGAAGTTGAAGCTTGAATATGTGAAGATCGTGCGTGAGTTTCCAGACGTCTTTTCGGACGACTTGCCCGGGTTACCACCCGATCGTCAAGTGGAGTTTCGGATTGATCTCGTACCGGGAGCGGCTCCAGTTGCTAGAGCCCCTTACCGGTTAGCGCCAGCAGAGATGAAAGATATGATGGCGCAACTCCAAGAGCTTTTGGATAAGGGTTTCGTAAGACCGAGCTCGTCGCCTTGGGGAGATCCGGTCTTGTTTGTCAAAAAGAAGGATGGCACAATGAGAATGTGCATCGATTATCGTGAGTTGAACAAAGCTACAGTGAAGTACAAGTATCCGCTTCCCAGGATTGACGACTTGTTCGATCAACTCCAAGGAGCGGGGTGTTTTTCCAAGATCGAATTACGTTCGGGTTACCATCAGGTGAAGGTAAGAGAAGAAGACGTTCCGAAGACAGCTTTCAGAACGCGTTACGGCCATTATGAGTTTCTTGTAATGCCTTTTGGCTTAACGAACGCACCAGCGGTATTTATGGATTTGATGAATAGGGTGTGTCGACCATTCCTCGACAAGTCGGTCGTCGTATTCATTGATGATATACTCGTGTACTCTAAGAGCGAGTTAGAGCACGAGCAACACCTACGCGAAGTTCTTGATGTGTTGAGAAAGGAAAGATTGTACGCCAAGTTTTCCAAATGCGACTTTTGGCTTGAAGAAGTGCAATTCTTGGGTCACGTGGTCACTCGAGACGGAGTAAAAGTGGACCCCTCCAAAATTGAAGCTATGATGAATTGGGAGCCTCCCAATAGTCCGTCAGAGATCCGCAGTTTATTGGGTCTGGCGGGGTACTACCGGAGATTCATTCAAGACTTTTCGAAGATTGCTTCTTCCTTGACAGTTTTAACTCGGAAGAATGTGAAGTTCGATTGGACCGAAACGCAAGAGAAGGCGTTTCAGATTCTACAAAAGAAGTTGTGCGAAGCTCCAATCTTGTCGTTGCCTGAAAGGTCAGAAGACTTCGTGGTCTTTAGCGACGCTTCGAATATGGGATTAGGATGTGTGTTGATGCAAAGAGGCAAGGTAATTGCTTACGCCTCGAGGTAACTTAAGATACACGAGAAGAACAATCCTACCCATGATTTGGAGTTAGCAGCGGTGGTGTTCACCTTGAAGCTTTGGCGACATTATCTCTATGGAACGAAATGTACGCTCTACACAGATCATAAGAGTCCGAAGTACGTCTTTGATCAAAAAGAGTTGAACATGAGGCAAAGGCGGTGGCTCGAGTTGCTCAAGGATTACGATTGTGAATTGCTTTACCATCCCGGTAAGGCAAACGTGGTGGCCGATGCGTTAAGTCGGAAGGACTATAGCGGAAGTATTCGGGCTACCCATTCGAGAATCAAGTTAGTGTCTAACCTTGTTGAAAAGATCAAGACATCGCAGGTTGAAGCTTTGTTGGAGGAAAATCTCAAGGAGGAAGTCATGACGAAGCAGTGTTTGCTCTTAACGGAAGATAACCGTGGGGTAAAACTGTTTAGCGGTCGTGTGTGGGTGCCCAAAGTTGGGGGTAACCGTGATCTATTGCTTGAGGATGCTCACAAGTCCAAGTATTCCATTCATCCTGGAAGTACAAAGATGTACAGGGACTTGATGTTGCATTATTGGTGGCCAGTAATGAAGCTTGATGTGACACGCTACGTGGAGCGTTGTGTGACGTGGTCGCAAGTTAAGGCCGAACATCAACGTCCGTTTGGGAGTCTTCAGTCCTTAGAGATTCCCGAGTGGAAGTGGGAACATATTACCATGGACTTCATGACGAAGTTGCCTAAAACTCTTCGAGGTCACGATACCATCTGGGTAATAGTCGATAAATTGACTAAGAGCGCTCACTTCTTGGCTATGCGCGAGACTTTACCGATGGACAAGTTAGCAAAGCTTTACATCAATGAAGTGGTCTCGAGGCATGGAATACCCTTGTCGATCGTGTCGGATCGCGACAGTCGGTTCACTTCGAACTTTTGGGATGGGTTTCAGAAAAAGCTTGGTACGCGAGTAAAGTTGAGTACGGCTTACCATCCACAAACTGACGGGCAAAGCGAGAAAACGATCCAAACATTAGAAGACATGTTGAGGTTTTGTGTCATCGATTTCGGGGGTAGTTGGGACTCTCACCTACCTTTGGTGGAGTTTGCTTACAACAATAGCTACCACTCGAGTATTGGGATGGCACCTTTTGAGGCATTGTACGAGCGGAAGTGTCGAACTCCCATGTGTTGGCTTGAAGCGGGAGAGAAGCAATTCGCCGGACCTGAAATCGTGCAAGAGACGGCCGATAAGGTCAAATGCATTCGTGAAAGGTTGAAAGCGGCTCAGGATCGGCAGAAGAGCTATGCCGATAAGAAGAGGCGGTCGATGGAGTTTCAAGTGGGCGATCGTGTGTTGCTTAAGGTGTCGCCATGGAAGGGCATTATCAGGTTCGGAAAACGTGGGAAGTTGAGTCCCCGTTTCCTTGGACCTTTCAAAGTGCTTAAGCGGGTAGGTTTGCAAGCCTACCAATTGGAACTGTCACCGGAGTTGAGCAGAATCCACAACACGTTCCATATTTGTTACCTTCGGAAGTGTTTGGCGGAGGAAGAAAGCGGCATTCCCCTCTCAGAGTTAAGAGTGGACGAAGGTAACCGTTGTGTAGAAGAGCCTGACGCTATCTTAGAGAGAAAGTCTAAGAAGTTGCGTCACAAAGAGGTCACTATGGTCAAGGTGCAGTGGAAGAATCATCGGGGAGCCAACGTGACGTGGGAATCGGAAAAGGATATGAAGCGAAGATATCCTTATCTTTTCGAGTAGATGGGATTTCAGGGACGAAATCATTCCCAAGTTGGGGAGGATTGTAACACCCCGGATTTTCGTTATGTAATCTTGGTATTCTTGTGTTTAAGCGTTGTCGTTAGCACCGCGTTTGGTTGGAAGTTTGAGTTTGGATTTTGGTGGTTTTGGACAAACCACAGTGAACTGCGCGAGTTGCACCGCGACTTAAGGTCGCGGCACAACCCGTGAAACCCCCTGTTTGTGTTGGGTTTTGTGTTAGCAGGCGAGTTATGCCGCGACTTGAGATCGCGGCATAACCCGCGAGATCGCCTGGCCGACTTAAGTGAGTTTTTAGCCTTAATCTTGTAAGATATTTTTTCAGAAATATCTCAAGTCTCTCTCTCTCTCTCTCTCTCTCTCTTTCTTAGTTTTCTTGTTTGGTTTCTTCGGTTGCCGGTTGTTGCTAGTGTTAAGTGCATCATTCGAGGTTTCGGTATAGAAAGCTTCGTCTTCTCTCGGTGGTCGATATCTGGTTTTTCGGGTTTCGTCTAAAAACTATTTGGTGAGTTCCTACTACCTTTTTATAAACTTTATACATGTCAAAAATTATATTTTGATCTCCTATATATCTCCATGGTTTTGGATCTAAGTTTACTACATATTTGACATAACTTGAGTTTTGGGAGATTTTAGGGTTCCCGATCATTTTCGACTAAAATAATGGGTTCCATCTTATTTGAAGTAAAAGGGATGTTTTACTTGCACATTTATGTGGGTTACTTGAAAGAATGTTTAAAGTTCATTTTTATGATTTTCATTCTTACCAGTAGTTAAACTTGAAAGAAAACATTTTGTTTATAAAATGTTTTTATACCATATGACTATCTATGGTTGGTCACATATGTTATTGTGACGAGTCTGTACCATTACTAGTGGATCCCTAGGTATTGAGTCGACTTATATTTGGGTTGTCTTTTCCCCTCTTTGTAAAATGGATGTATATGATCCTCGGGGGCCATTTGGTATGGTTATGTGAGACCGGTTACTAGCCATGGATCATATTTTCCCTTATTTGTAGCTATGGATGCATATGATCCTCGGGGGCCATTTGGTACGGTTATGTGGGACCGGTTACTAGCCATGGGTCATAGTGTAGTCCTAGTGAACGAGTTTCGAATTGGTTTCCTCGGGGGCCCTCCCTCACATCGTAGTACGGACCTTGGTAGTTCGTGGCCATGGATTCCAAGTGTTTCGACTCATAACTCGGATTGTGACCTACTTTGTGTTACGCTACAATCCTTGGTAAAACTGGTTATCTTTGTCATCGTATGATGAGTTTACATTGAAAAGGCCCGGTTGTGGCAAAGGTTTCTTTTCAAAACTAAATCTTATTGAAAAGATTTCCTTATGATACAATTGTTTATATCTCTTGAAATTTATAAACTGTATGTTTTCACTAGGCTTTAAGCCTAACACTTTTTCTCAAATGATATGTATAACAGGTTCCTATTAGCGGTGGGTTGCCAAGGGCTTGAGTGACGAGCTTGGTCTCGGGGGCTTTTGAGATGACTAGAATTTGATGTTGGACAATTATTTATGTCCCATTCTTTTGGTGATGTTGGATTAACAACCGATGTAATCTAGATAGTTTATGTTTAGATTTGTTGTTGTTGAATTCCATATCAGTATGCAGGTTTTGTAAAGGATTAGTACATTTCCCCTTTTCGGGAGGTTTATACCAGGTGATGATGTCTAATTGTCCAGTTTCCGCGTTTTAAATTCATTCTGGTTTTTAGGGTGTTTCATGTTGCTTGAAAGTTAATATCGTAATAATTTGAATTGGAAGATGATTAATTCATGATTTTGATTTTGAGAAATAAAAAAGTTATGGGATCGTAATACAGTCTTTACTTCCTGTTGGTTTCTGTAGATGCTCTCCTACTCCCCTCTTCTTGCAACTTAGTTTTTTCATTTTTATTGCTTATTCTTTCTTCAATCAATCTAATGCCTATATTTTAATGTGTTTGGTAAAAGGAAGTTAGATGATACAATAGGTTGATTGTGAATACAAGAAGTCCATGTTATGGGCTATCATGCTAAGATTCTCATTGATATAATTTTGGTACTTGGTAATAAAATTAAACGTGTTGGTGAGGTTTTATCTTTGTTAAGGAAGATTCCATATCTTGAGGTAAACTTTTATCTTTGTTTCTCCTGTTTCTCTAATAACACACATCTTTTTCAATATGGTATGTGTTCTTTATCCATAGATATGCAACTTTCCATACATCTTCATTTTTTGGTTCTTGTAGTTGTGCATTTGTTGGTATTGTAGTTGTCATCCCAAAATATGGAGGTTTTACCCACTTAATTTGTCCGTAAAATTTGAATTTGTTTTTTCTTTTGACGTAATTTTATTTGGAAAGTGGAATCTAAAGAAATCTCTTTTGATATATTGTTCTAAATTTCAGAATTTAAACATAAGGCATGATTAGTTTTTTGCCGTAAAATTGGAATTTATTTTTTCTTTTGACGTTATTTTATTTGGAAAGTGGATTTTCTAAACTTTGGAATAAATATAATAGATGTTACATAAGGCATAATTAGAATCTAAAGAAATTTCTTTTGATATATTGTTCTAAATTTCAGAATTTAAACATAAGGCATGATTTTGGGTTGTATTTTATATCTTTTCTAGATATGCATGATTAGAATGCAACATCCAAATAATCTTTTTTCACTAATTTGTTCCAAAGTGTCGGTATTTCAAAAGGTATTACCAAAAATAATTTGTATTTCAAAAATTTGTTCCAAATTTTGTATTTCAACAATTTGTTCCTAAAAATCATACTTTTTTAATTAAGGAATTGATTATTAGTCGATATCTTTTCATCCTCTAATAAAAGGAAATTGAATCACTTCTTAGTCTTTTTATCTAGCTATTCGATATATTTTCCTTGCTAATTGATATATTCTCCTTCTAATCGTTATCTTATGCATCTTAAATCCTAATCCCAACCCAATTCATTCCTCTGCTATACCTATAAATTGAACGCCATCAGTCCATGATAAACAACACTAATTCTGCAATTCCTTTTGATTATTCGCACCAAGACTCCAAATCTCCAACAACCCAGGCACCAAGACAGTTCTATACTTCCAAGTTCCATATATTGGTTTTGTTTTTTTGCTTCATATACAAGAGGTAAGTTCTAAAGTTTTTTTTTTCTTCATATAGGACCGTATAAATATTAGCATTAAAATTGATATGGAATTCTCTTGTTTTTAACTTGACATGTTTTGTGGTTCTTGATTGATGCAAGTAATCTAACAAGGTTAAGTGGACGTGTCAGTCCCAATAGTCATGTTTTATAATCTAACAAGCTCTGTATCAAGCTTCCTGCCAAGGTCATGGATTTACAATCTTATTCAATGTGTCGTGTGAATTTAAGTCATGTTTGTCCTCGGTTGCTTTTAGGTTGTGGATTAAGATGTATGGGTTTTAGTTGTCAACCTCCAAATCAAGATGTATCTCGCCGCTTTGCACGGGTACATAACTAGTTGATTAATAATTAACATATAATTTATAAGGTGTTTTGGTTAGATGTATTAAACAGTCACTTATAGAATTGAATATATAAAAAATGTTTGGTTTTATATACTAATATAGTGGGTCCCCAAAAGGCCCAATTTTTCATTCTAAATTAAACTGAGATGAATGAAAACTCATTCTCATTTTCATTCTTTATCATTTTCATTTTTATTTCCCTACATGTACCAAACAGTCTCCTTAAAATATTATTTTAAAAAAGAAAATTGTAAATTAAATATTTTTATATAAATTAAAAATGTAAAATAAACTATACAGTAAACTACGATTTTCGTCCCTGTGGTTTGATGTTTATAACGATTTTCGTCCCTGGTCTTTCAAAACTCCTTTTTAGTCCCTATGGTTTCTATTTACTTTCATTTTCATCCATCCATCCAATTTTATTTAAAATTAAATGTTAATTCTTTTAAAAATTGAATAAGAAATTTACATATTTGGTCCTTATGATATATAAAGTTTTACATTTTTATCCTAGTTTACATTTTTTTTACTTTTTCTTTATTTATTGTATTTCATCAAAACATTTATTTTTCTATTAATTATATTGTATATTTTCGTAATTATTATAACTTATATTATAAAAAAAATCAAATAATTTTGTTAAAAATACTGATAAATACATGATAGTTTTTTCAAAGCTTTAGGTTTAAATCATTTAAAATTAATATTTTATATCTATTGATTTATTAAAGTTTTTTATTTATTTTAAATTACCATTGGAAAAAATTTAATAAAATTTGAGAAAAAAATAGTCTTATTTTATAACAACCGGTTGTTTGGTTGTTATTGTTAAATTCACTTTACTCCCATTATTCCATATTTTTATTAAACTTTATTTTTATTAATTAAGCAAATTTGTTTAATATTTAAAATAAACATACACACACACACACGCACACACACATATATATATATATATATATAGGGGACCATTCAAGGGAAAACTGTGTATTTTGTGATAACTGTGAGATCCAATCTCATCCACACATCAAATATTAAATTAGGAAATTTATATATTTGGTAATTTGACTTGTAATTTTAATTAAAGGGTATTTTATGTATTATGATTTCTCTCTCTCTCTCAAATCTAACCTCAGAGACCCGCATACATACATTCATCAGTGTGATACCCAAACATTCATCAGTGTGATACCCAAAATAAATATAAGACGCACTGTGATACAACTATAATGAACAATGTGATACCTAAAAACATCGACAATGCTAAAAAATATACATTCAAATGATCATGAGCGTGATACTCAAAATACACACAAGATGCACTGTGATACCCACTATGATACCACATGTGATACCCATCGTGATACATTGTGATACCACTATGGAGTGGCGTGGGTTATCATTCGTTTCAAAATGATAAATAGGGTAAACTGTAATCAATTAGGTAATTATGGATTGGTAATTAATGATTTTATTTATAGTAAAAAAATACAATTTTTAAATTACCAAATTATTCTTTTACTTTATTTTAAAAATAACATTAATTAATTATATGGAATGAGTGACTCACATTGGATCTCACGGTTACCACAAACTACCTAGTTCTCATTTGATTAAGTCCACACACACACATGTGTATATATATATATATATATATATACATCAATGTTCTAAATAACATGAGATTTAAGCTTTGTGTTTGACGTCACGTTAATTATGTGACATGTCATGGCTTATTGCATGATTTTTGTAACACCATATTGAAATTTTCTTATCCTTTTATTGTTTTATTTTTTGTTTTTAATATATAACCTACTTTAAAATGGGGCGTGTGTGTGTGTTTTATTTAAATACTAAACAAACTTTGATTAATTAATAGAAAATAAAGATTAAATGAAAATTTAGAATAGTGGGAATAAATTGTACTTAACAAAAAATAATCGGTTGTTATAAAATAATACTATTTTTTCTTGAATTTTATTAAACTTTTTTCGATGGTAATTTAAAATAAATAAAAAACTTTAATAAATCAACAGATATAAAATATTAACTTTAAGTGATTTAAACCTAGTATTTACAAGAAAAAAAATCATGTATTTATCAATATTTTTAACGAAATTATTTGATTCTTTTTATAATTAAAGTTATAATAATTATGAAAATATATAATATAATTAATAGAAAAATAAATGTTTTGATTAAATACGATAAATAAAGAAAAAGTAAAAAAAATGTAAACTACGATAAAAATGTAAAATTTATATACCATAAGGACCAAATATGTAATTTACTTATTCTATTTTTAAATGAATTAACATTTAATTTTAATAAAATTGGATAGAGGGACGAAAATGGAAGCAAATATAAACCACAGGGACTAAAAAAGCAGTTTTGAAAAACCAGGGACGAAAATCGTTATAAACATCAAACCACAGGGACAAAAATCGTAGTTTACTCTAAACTATATTTAAAATGGGCCTCACAACAAGGTGCAACAACAGCATTGACCTGCAATTGTTAGAAGTCTTCTTGCAATTTTTGTTTATTTGCAAGTCTAAAATGTTTACAATTAATTTTGTTTAAAATATATATTTGATAGGTAATTCCGTTTTACGAATAGTTTTACATTTTGATTTAAGTTATACAATTAATTATTCATTATTACCCAAAAAATAAACTATAAGTCTATGTAATGACCCGTACATGGATGTTTATCAATTAAAATCAAATTGATTTATGTGGAACGGCTCCAATTTAGTTATAATGTTGGATCTTATCAGTAGACCCAATCTATTTAATATTGGGTATCTGATACAATCCAGTAGAAGACCGGATCATATCAGTTCTATCAGTTAGATATTGTTATTAATTATTCATTTTATTGGATTAAATTCACCCAATTTTTGGACCAATCGTTCATATGTTTTTCCGACTTTTAAAAAAAGATATCAAACACAAATAAATATCCATATTCCATGCCAACATCCTTTATAAGCATAATAAGAATAATAATCAAATGGAAGAATAATGATAAATATAAATTACTATGTGGTTATATAAAATTTTGGATTGAGTCCCTCAAAATAAGTAATTACAGACATGGTCACTGGGGTTTCATTTTCATTATGGATTGGGTCCCCTCACCTAACTCAGTTAACCTAAACTTAGTTAAATTGAGGACATTTTGGTCCTTTGACTGATTGTTTTTTTGAAAGAATGACTGGTTTTCTTTTAAAAAGTAAAAGATAATATAATATATTTTCATATATATATATATATATATGTATGTATATATATATATATATTAGGCATATACCCGCGCACGATGTTGCGCGAAGGATCTTCATTTTGAAGCCAAGAACTTAAAATAGCATTCATGTTTAGCTATATTCTTTGTCACCTTGATGCTAATTTTTATGTCATAATATAACTATATTTGTGTATAAACAAACATAAACGAACTTAAATGACTGAACGTTTACAAACGTAAAGGAACGGACGAGACCATCGTTCATGTCCACGAACAAAAGAATGTTTTCATGTTTGTTCATTTATTAAATAAATATAATCGAACTTCTCGTCAAACAGTTCGCTAAATGGTTAATGTTATCGGCAGTTGGAGATGTGTATCCTCTTTTTCACTCTCAATACCTGAGCATCTACTTCATTAGGGTTGAAAAGGAAATAATATGCAACTCCATCAGAATGGTTGTTGATGTGTGTGCATCAAAGCAAAAATCCTTCATGTGGAAATGCCATTTTGTTTCCATTTGCTTAGCTAGGAACGTGAATCTCGATTATTCTTCCAATTTGGATCTTCAAAATCTTTAGGAACCATATGCATAAATAAGACCAAATAATTAATGAGTACTCAATATATTTACCACTATAGTTATATGGTAACTATGTATATGGACTAACAATTCCAACAGATCATTGGTTAAGAATGTCGACTTCATACATGACATAATATATGAAGTCAAATAACTTAAGAATATGTTCACAATCTGGATGCAAAAATGTGACATGACACGAGGTTGACACCTCCACACAAAACCTTTTTTCCTAAATGTAAATCAAGCATACATGTACACTTCACAAGGACAAAAGACAAACAAAAAATATATATACTCCAAATTATTCCATTTGGATATTAAAATGTGAGATGCTATCACTGTTGCAAATTCTTGCAGTACTATTCTAACGGGAAAAAGGTAATGGCACAATGATAATCATTGCAATTCCAATATCACCTCTTGTTGAGAATATCAAGCATGGAAGCAGAAGCGAAAAGACCAACCGGATCAAATACAATTTATCAGTTTATGCCATAAATCAGGTTTAAATATATACAAAATATGATAAAGATTGCTCGATCCTAACCCTCCCAAAATATTCATTATAACTTACTCATTCTATACCCTGTTGAAAGTTATAAAGAGAACGGAAATTTGGATTCAACATGCCTAATTTTCAAATGTATGTTAATTTGATTAATTATTCCTAAAAGAAGTTTGGCAATTAAGATAGAAATAAAATGAAAATTTAGCTCTTTGGGTAAGTAATTATGTCAAGGTACAGAGTTCCAAAGATGTGACCTGATGACGGAAATAGAAAGAAGTATGAAACTGCCCCTTGTGTAGAGAAAGTGAACTTAGCCATGCTAGTTAATCAATTAGATAACCATGGAGGAAGTCGCAGGCATATGATCAGAAGCAACAATTTTTCAAACCAGCATTGGATTTGTACTCTTAACATTACCAGAATTTACACAATTTGAGTTGCTTTCTTACTTTTTCATGCTCATTGATTAACTAAATATGGAAACACATAACAGAGGCATAGATGCACCACACCCTTCAGAGCTAAAGAGATTAAACAAAAACCAGAAAGATAGATTCACTGTACCATTTGATCATAAAATATCTTCTACTATATGCAAACCAATCGTTCAATTGAAAAAAAAGAAGAAAAGGAATTTCAATAGTTACCCCATTCAAAAGCTTCCTTCCACTTGCACGTAAAATGTTAACATATTTGGAAGCCTTAAGAAACCCCAAGAAACACATGGTGAAAACTTTGGCTATGGGTAGAACTGCAATCTTGATCGAACCAAACGACTCTCCTTTAGCAAAAAGGTGGCACATGATTCCTTTGCAACAAAAGCCCACCACTCCACATCTAGCTCTTGAGATTGAAAACCCAAATCTTACCACATATTGTTTTTTTTTAAATGATGCAGGAAACCACGTCTAATTAACTTTTTCAAGGAATCCTAGAAGCCACACCTAAGGTTAACATTTTACATCATGGTAATTTAAATTATTGGACTATGAACAAATTCAAGATGTTTAAGTTATTATGATAAAATTGTAACAAATCTTTTACCATGTTTGATGTGTAGACTCCGTCCCGATTGAACTTTTTGGTAGGCTTCAATGATTAAGCTTGATGGGTAATGTAAAATGCATTAAAATCAAATCAAATAAAAATTTCAATTTTACAGATAAGGTAATTAGCTTTTGATGAAGTTAGGATGCATTGAAAATAGAACACAATTTTTGGGAACTCATTACCTCGTATAACACCGAATTTGAGCAGATCCATAAAAGAAGCAAGAGAGACTAATGATGACATGCATTCTCGAGCTGTATATATTATTAGCAGTAGATTCTAATTGAAAAGGGAATAAATGGTTGTTTGATGATAGCTCTTTTGTTAAGCTCAATACAAAACAATCATGTATATAACATCATACCAACCAAAATTGCTTTTTTTTTTTAATTTCTAATCTAGAACATAAAGAAAACCATAAAAGCATACATCAGTTCATTACTTCTTCCTCCACATCTACACCATCATGCCCATTGGTTTCTTTCTCTTCTTCATCTTCATCCCTCTTCATATACAACCCCAGTTGTTCCAAAGGATTGTTGTATCCAAATTTGAACCCATCATCATATTCAAAATTAACTCCTCTAAGCATTTCTAAGTCTTTAAGAAACCTAGATGTCTGATCGATCTCGACAGTCTTTTCCATCTAAGTTGCACATAAAATAAATAAAGAAATGTGATATTATTTCTGAAATACCTTCAATAATGCATGTTGAGCTGCTTCCCGCTTAAGGTCTCTTTTCTATTTTGCTTCTGCAACAACTTCTGCCTCGACTCACCTTCGAGCATCTTCTGTTGCCTTGGCTTCTGCTTGTAGTCAAGCTTTTTCTATTTATAGATAAAAAACCATGTTTAGATAATAATAAACTATTGAAGTAATAAATCATTAATAATGTTCAATTCACCTTTGCAAGCTTAAAAACTGTCTAACCTTTCCTTTTTGATTTTCAAGTTGCTCCTTCTCACGACTCAGTTTCTTAGGGTTCTCCTTTTCATCCGGACAAATTAATCACTTTAGAGAAAATTGGTGGAGACATTGCAGGGTTCGAAGTAATTGATCTTGCAACCAACCTGAGCAAATACACACTTGATCATTTCGTTATTAGTTGATGAATGTCAAAGTTGAGCAAATACAGAACATTAAATATGCAAGAACAATGACATGTGTAAGTTAAACATTAAGCAATACTAATGAAAAAACAAATCAATATCATTGATTCAATTTAAAAATACAAGTTTTTGATTCAAAATATGGGCATCAACTTCAAAACACGATTATAAAAACCAAGCTTGTTTTTTTATTTTATTAAAGCCTATCAAAGATCACAATAGTTGATACATGATTATTTTCAAGAACCAACATCATCTCCAACACAAACAATTCATAACCGAAAGCCCCCCCCCCCCCCCCCCCCCCAAGTAAGACACAAAGTGAGGCTTTTGATCTTAGGGCTCAGATCAATAGACAATAAGAAAAAAAGCAAAACATTAACCTTAGGCTACACCAGATAAAAGTACAAATATATAAAGTTTAACTTATTGCATCATGACATTATCAATACACCAGGAAAAGAAAAACAAAAGCTACTTGGTTAATACAAGCATTAACTTCACTATTTTCTAGAGATAGAAAATATATGAAATTACAAAGCTTGCATGAAAAATTGTGGACATATCCCCTGTAATTCCTTTAACATTAGATTCATGAGTATATGTGCGCATCCTCAAATTTTCATCAAATTTCACAGAAAAACAGAACAAACCAAAATCAACTTGAAATTAGGCATGAACAAACGAGTTTTTAAGGAAATTAAAAGAAATATATGAATGAAATCATTGAATTGGTGTGTTTTCCAACATGAACCGATTAAAATGAAATGAAGGAGATGAAGTTTACCTAATTGCAGATAAGGCGAACAAGGTAAATTGCTGAGTTTGGTTCTACACCCAACAATCCATTGTGAGATAACCCATCACTCATTGCTCAATTTAGAACGACAATATATTGGCTATGGAAAGAAATCGAGATGGAGGCGCAGCATAGAGAAATTAGGCTGGACGTAGTGAGATGGGGAGAGAGATACATATAGAGGAGATATAGGAAGGAAACGTGGGAGGAAGAGGGAGATATACATTAACAAGGGTGTCGATTTAGCCTGATTGAACGTGGGAGGAGATATACACCAACGAGAGGGTCGATCGTTGGTAGCCTGATTGATTGAATGTGGGAGGAGATCGTGTGAGGAAGACGAGCGCAAAGTTGGGCTTTCCAAAAACCGTCCATGGGCTTTCCAAAAACCACCCAACTGTTTTAGAACTTTAATGATATAGTATAGATATGGTAGTTTCATTTATAAATCACCTTAATTTTGAAAATCATGGAACCCATCAGGGGGCGTTTGGTTCGCAGATTCTGATGGAATCTGATGGAATTGGAATGTTGAATTTCGTTGATCAGATTCCATTACATCGTTTGGTTCATTCTTTTTAAGGAATTGGAATGTTGAATTCCACAAATGAAGGAATTCAACATTCCTTGGGGGGAGGTGGTATTTCATTGGAATGGAATGTCATGTTTTTTTTGGACAAAATTGCCCCTCATCCTAATATGCACCACCACCTCCGGCCACCACCATCAACCACCACCTCCCGCCATCGGCCACCATTGACCACCACCTCCGGCTACCACCACCGACCACCACCTCCGGCCACCATCGACCACCTCCGGCCACCATTAACCACCACCAACCACCACCACCTCCGGCTACCAACACCGGCCACCACCTTCGACCACCTCCGACCACCACCACCACCGGCCACCACCTCCGGCCACAATTGACCACCACCAGCCACCACCACCTCCGACTACCAACACCAGCCACCATCGACCACCTCCGGCCACCACCACCACCACCTCCGGCCACCATTGACCACCACCGACCACCACCACATCCGACTACCAACACTGACCACCACCACATCCGGCCAACGCCTCCGGCCAACGCCACCACTACCGTTCAACATTATCATTAGACAATAACTCTCTCTCCTCTCTCTCCCTCTCTCTTTCCTCTCTCCCTCTCTTCTCTCCTCTCTCCCTCTCTCTCCTCTCTCCTCTCTCCCTCTCTCCCTTCTCTCTCTATCCTCTCTCAATCTATCCTCTCTCTCTTCTCTCCTCTCTCCCTCTCTCTCCTTTCTCTCTACCCTCTCTCTCTCAATCTATCCTCTCCTCTCTCTATCTCTATCATCTCCCTCTCCCCTCTCTCTCTACCCCCTCTATCTCCCTCTCTCTATCCTCTCTCTCTCCTCTCCATCTCTCTCCTCTCCTCTCTCACTCCTCTATCTCTTCTCTATCTCTCCTCTCATCTCTCTCTCCTCTCTTTCTCTTCTCTATCTCTCTCTATCCCTCTCTCTCTCCTCATCATTTGTGTGCTAAAATACTCAAAGCAATTTTAGTTAAAAATTAAACTATTTAATGACTATGTCATTAAAGTAATTTTTGTTGAAAAAAATTAAAATAAACAAAAAGGGAATTTTGGTCATTTACCAAAATTTCATTCCAATTCTAAAGCTACAATCTATGAACTGAACAGAAAAATTTCATTTCATTTAACAGATTCCATTCCAATTCTGTCAACCAAACAGATTGTCAAACATGGCAACATTTTATTCCAATTCTTTCAAAGTTAAATTTCTTTGACAGATTCCATTTCATCCAAAAACATTCTGCGAACCAAACAGGTTCTCTCCTCATCTCGTTTTTTTGATGTAATTTGTTTGATTAAAATATTAGTAATTTTTAAAATAATTTATTTTAAACTTTAATTAGGTAAAAAGGTTTTAATTAAAAAAGAAAATAAAAAGTCAAATATGGTAGGCGTGTGTATAAATTTTCTTCCATTTTTACCCCTAAGCATTTTAAAATTAAAAACTCTATTTAATATGAGTTGTTGGATCAAAATAGATCGAGTGGTTGAGATTTGTCCTCACATACACAATGAAAAATGAGTTTTCATTTGAACTTTTTTCTATATATATTATATAATATATATGTATTCAAATTGAAATAGAAATATATATTTATCTTGGTTTTTAATTTAAAAAAAAAAGGGACCAAATTTCCCATAACTTAATTAATAGCTCTAAAATAAAGGGAGTTAGGTTAAGGGACTCAACCCGTAACAAAGTCGAAACCACAATGATAATATATGTAATTAATTCATTTGGGGACCCAAACCATAATTTTCATATAACCACATGAACCATATCTGTAATTTACTCATTTATTTATTAATTCGATTAAATCAATTCGATTAAGAGCTCACCAATCTAATTTAAATGTTAAGATTTTAAAACAAATCCAATCTAATTATAATTGTATATTTAATTTTAGTCCATCGTTTATAATTGAATCGAGTATATTTTCTTTTTTCAACTTATACCTTTTCCCTAAGTACTCCATTTTCTGTTGGATGACCATAAATACTTCGAAGGGTTTCCCATCCGTTGACCCACGTACTTCAATTCCCATTATGGTCTCACCTACTTCAAATCTTATCCAATGATTGATTCCTTTTAGAGGTGAATAATTTGAGTTTATATGCTTTAATGCTACTCCAAATGTCTAAAATATGCACAATAGTTTGAATGTCGTTTTTAACGCATTTTACCCGATTGCTAAATAACGGGCCTTCTCGATAGTTTCTTGATATGTTCTCGATGTCTTTCATTGGTTTTAATGGATTTGGGATACGGTGAGTTTGAGATTTGTTCGATTCATTTCGTTCGTATGATTTATTACGTTAACCCCATTTTTGAAATCTTCCCCTCAATTGACACTTATCTAGTTTTGACGTACCTGAATCTCCTTCTACGCGTCTCCCCGTGATACATGGAGAATTCAAGAGGTATCAAGGTGTTTCTTCTATCTCTGTAAAAAGAGAAAACGAGCCCGAAAGAGGTTCGGAAATTGGAATCGGAAAAGAGGCAAACATAAGCTACAGAGAGTTTCACCGAGGCTTAAGTCTCGGGATAAGTCTCGTTGCCCATCCAGTGCCTACCGAGAGTTAAGTCTCGATACAAGTGTCATTGCACATTGAATTATTTTGAGCTGATTGATATTCTTCCTTATCTTAATTATTTTAACTTAGGATAATTATTGTTAGTTTTAATTATTATTGGGATTATTATTTGGTTTCCTTTTTATTAATTATTTAGTTACTTTTATAGTTGGTTTAGAATTATGACAGATTTATTTTCATATTTATCTTTAAATTAGTTTAGCTATAAATAGGATTGATTGTTTTCATTAGAAAATTAGTTTTGAAGATTATTGATCAATAAACATATCTTTAGAGTTTCATCTCAAGTTTTAAGGGTTTTCTCTTAATTTTCTCGAGCATTTCGTTGTAAAGCTCTCTACCTTGGATCCAGACGTTTGTCGATCAATTCCGCACTTCCCCGCTGCATCAGTTGGTACCAGAGCAGGATTCGCCTGTCTTTTCACTAACATGGCAGATCAACAACCCGCTACCAAAGACATAATCAAAACAGGATAAACATCTCAATTTAAATATAAAAAATTTAAAATATATAAGATAATTAATGAATTTTAACAAACTACTTAATTTTTTTTATATAAAAAACATTATATTGTTAAGACTAAATTAAACAAATTTATATATAAAAAACCATTATCACTCAATAAAAATCATCCAAAATCGTATTGTAAATCAATAAAAAACAAAAAATAAAAATAAACATTAAAATCGTGATGTATTAAGCATTATGTACTATTATTTAATGCTAATCTACTTAAAATCTCTTAAAAAATAATTAATGAAGCAATATGTACTACTTTTAAATGCTTTTAACCCTAATTAATAAATTTCATTCTTATCCTCCAAAATCCTTATCTCTAATCCCCAAATCCTAAAATTATGAAATTTGAATTCTAATAAACATAATCAAAACAGGATAAACATCTCAATTTAAATATAAAAAATTTAAAATATATAAGATAATTAATGAATTTTAACAAACTACTTAATTTTTTTTATATAAAAAACATTATATTGTTAAGCCTAAATTAAACAAATTTATATATAAAAAACCATTATCACTAAATAAAAATCATTCAAAATCGTACTGTAAATCAATAAAAAACAAAAAAATCTGACGACGACTGTTAACAGGCTTTACTCTTACAATACTCGCGTAAGACATTGTTGGACGTTGGTGGATGAGGTGGCTCACATGCGACCATGCATCCAAATTCCTCCAGAAAGTTAATTCCCCATGTGACCATGCCTTCCTTATTCATTTAAAGGTCTTTTGATTTATTTTCCATAATTAGTTTTATTTTTAAATTCCTTTTTATTAACTATCTTTAGTTTAAATTCAATTTTGGTATTTATCTATTCCTAGTCTATCTATATATATAATAAATAAGTAACTGGAGGGACTCGTGTCGCCTTCTAGTGAGTCCATTTTATTTATTTTCCCGCCAAAACATGAACCTGAACGTATTTTACACTATAAGTTCATTTAGCAATCCACATTCATTCATTATTTAATCTTTTATTAATTCATTTTTTTAAATGTATATCTTACATTTACCACTCTTATAATTAGATAGGTAGTTTACTTTTAATACCTTACTTTTTTATTTTTCATTTTAGACTCTTATCATATAAACATAAATAATGTATATGAACTAAATTGCATTGAAAAAAACATTTTTATTTTTTTTATAATTAAACCATTGTAATCGTTTCATCCTTACCTTCGAAATGAGTTCAATATTGAATATTTTTGGATTTAATTATATAATTAAATATCATAAATATATACGAATTAATATGTCGTGATGATATTTAGCATATATATATATATATTTTTTTTCTATCATGATGTTTTACAAAATAACATTTTTAATTTTTAATTTTATTTTCTTGACATTATGATATTTAGTATATATATATATATATATATATATATATATATATAATAAATAAGTAACTAGAAGGGCACGTGTCATCTTCTTGTGAGCCCATTTTTTCATTTTCCCGCACAAACATGTATCTGGACGCATTTTACATTATAAGTTCATTTAGCACATCTACATTTTACATTTACGGTATATTATAAATTTTGTTTTATAAATTCTTAATATATATTCATATTTTTTATTAAATTTTTGCAAAACATCGTTTGTGAAAACTGTCTAAAACAAAGACGTTCTGTAACCAACTGCAAAAAAACAACTCTGAAAGGGAAAAAAGTTTGGAAAATCAGTTTTTAAGATTATTGATCAATAAAATTATCTTTAGAGTTTCATCTCTAGTTTTAAAAGTTTTCTCTTAATTTTATCGAGCATTTCGTTGTAAAGCTCGCTATCCTTGGATCCAGACGTTTGCACACTTCCCCACTGCATCACCCCACTACATAGTGTTTAATGCCTACTCAATAATGTTCGATACCTGAAGCTCCTTCTCCTTGTCTCACATGTAATTAAGTTGCTCGATAGTGAAGATAACAATTAGATACAGGCTTGATAGTGAGGAAGAAGACAATTTTTGTAACCATTTTTCGTAGTGAACTTCAGGATGCTATAACGATTGACTCGAAATACGGATCAAGATGTTTTTTTTTCTTTTGAAATTGTTCACTTTTCAAGATCTATATGCTAGGGATTCAAATAGTCGTAACGATTTATTAATATGTTGTAACATGTCATAATATTTTTCATAATAAACTCTGGGGTCATAACTTTTGACTCGTAATTTGGGTGTAGATGGTTTTTTTTACTTGCTAAACTTTGTCTGGTCTGAATGATATAAATTTTGGGTCCAAATGATCATAACAATTTTGTAATTTACCGTAACAATTTTTGTATTAAAATTCGAGGGACCATAACTTTTGACTCATTTCGATCGAAATCATTTTCTTGTAAGTTCATTAGGTTTTCAAAATATATATGTTGATAAAATTTAAATATCCAGATGTCCGTAGTCATTTTCATAATCTATAGTAATACATTGTTACCATTTTTCGTAACTATTTTGGTGGTAAAGTTTGAATATTATTTTTGAAGTTGTTTAGTTTTCTAGGATCTATACCATCTTGTTATTTGTAAATGTAAAATGTATATTTATGAAAATGACTTTATATCCTCTCTCCCGTTTAAGGACATGTATTTATCCTTTTTTTCAAAAACACGCACAAAAAATATATTTTTTTTTCCAATTACTTTCCTTCTTCTTTTTATCATTTTTTTTTTCAAATCCCAGAACACGATAAAAAACTGAAATTTGTTATAATAATTCTAAATATATACTATTGCGTCACGATGAATACGTTATGATGAGTACGTCATAATTAGTTTCCTTGAATTTTTAATTAATATATAATTATCTTTTGATTTTATTTATATAAAAAAAAAACTGTTTTTTTTTTACGGCAACTTGGGCTATGCCCACACACACACGCACCCGCGGTATCCGGGCATCCAATTGGGCAACACCGACTAATCCGCGGATACCCGGCCCAGCCCAAATCGACTGGACCCGCCCAGGTACGACTAAGCCCGGTCAAGACCGAACCCGCATACCCATAGACTGGTATGCCTGTAAACCTGGACTCGAACCGACCCGAAGGCCGACCCAAGGTCTGGGTATCGGCGAAGTGCGTCCCCCAGGATTCGAACCCTGGTAGATAGGCATACCATGCACTATCCCCCCAGGGCCTTACCACTAGGCTAACACCTCTTTGATAAAAAAACTGTTGTTTTTGTTTAGGAAAAATTGCATTAAAATGAAACCAAGTTTCACCTTATTCCTATTTTAAGGAACCAACTGTTAAAATCATCGTTTAAGGGTCAGAATCAAATTTTTTATTTATTTAAGGATCTAGTTGATCTGGTGACCTGCTAATTTTCTACTAATTATGACATGGCTCAAGTGCTTTGCCAACTAAGATTCCACATCATTATTATAATTAAAATATAAGACTAAAATGCTGACATGGCATGTAATTTTTTTTATTTCAAAGCTAAAATTCCACATCATATTTTATAATCAAATGATGTATTCTTTTGGCGATTTACTCAAAATCTTATACACTAATAAATTGACTAACTAAAATCTCACATTTTTTCAATTCAATGAATATATTACTGCAATTATAAAAAAAAACGATCAACTAAAATCTCACATATTTTCAATTCAATACTGCAATAAGAAAAAAAAACGATCAACTCAAATCTCATATAACTAATGCAGTGAAAATTAAACGATCAACCAAAACAAACACTTAAATGATCAGTCAGACCCTTAAATAAATAAAAACTTTGATTCAGACCCTTAAATGATAATTTTAAAAATTAATTTCTTAAAATAGGAATAAAGTGAAACTTGGTTCCATTTTAATACAATTTCCCTTTTGTTTTATGATATATATTGAATAGTCCACAACTCCACATCATCATTTACTCACCTTCAGGCTCAAGGCGACATTACGCGTTTCTCTAGATTCTTCCATCCATTATAAAGTGCGTAAATCGGTATGAACGGTTCTTAAAAAATAAAAAACAAACAAACAGTAACTATATTATATTAGAAGTGTAGGCCAAAGTTAATTTGCAACATTTGTAAATCTTACAAATCATGTAATCCATATCTTAACCGTCTGATTAGTGATAAACGGTTATTTTATTTTTATTTTTTTTGTTTTTTTAATTGAAAATATTAGGCCTACATCTGTTGTAACCGTCGATCATGAATCCAACGGTTAAGATATATGTTGCATAAGAGCATCTCCAACAGAATTGCTAAATTTTTTCTAAAATAGAGAATGAAAAGTCAAAATCTTTAAAAACATTTTCTTCTAACTCCAACAGCTTTTCTATTTTAGAGAATCAATCATTAATTATATTATTATAATATTCTATAATTTATCATCCCAATACACTTTAAAAAAAAACTTAAAATAAAATGTTAAAAATTGAATTTTATTGGTTGGATTGAATAAGATAATATTTTCTCTCTCCAATTTAGAGATTATATAGAATTCTCTATATTTAGAGATATTTTGATCTTTCTTTATTTTAGCAAACCATATAGCAAAGCTGTTGGAGAGGAATAGCAAAAAAAAAGCCAGAATTTTCTATTTTAGAAATGTTGTTGGAGATGCTCTAAGTTGTAAGATTTACATGAGTTGCAAATTAAACTACTCCTAAAAGTGTACTCGATTCGCTTAATGCAGTGAAATACATTATAATTTTAGTGGTTTTTTTTATTTTTACAATTTTGGATAATTTTGAGAGAGTGATAGTAGTTTCTTTTATAAATGTATTTAATCTATGCTTAATAATATAATGTTTTTTTATATAAAGAAGTTATATACTTTGTTAGAACCAATGATTATCTTATATATTTTCAATTTTTTATATTTAAATTGAGATGTTTATCCTGTTTTGATTATGTTTATTAGTTAGTTATAAATTCAAACATGTAGCTTTAGAAATTTATACGCATGCATCATTACTTGTAATCTTAAATTTTAAGTAATATGTATCAATAAACAGTACTTAATGCATAAAAGTTTTTTTTTAAGATTTTTTGATATTTTAATAATAATGTAATTTAATTTTAATTTAATAATATAATATTTTTTTAATAAAATAAACATTAAATATTCTGTTAGATTTTCTTAATTATATTTTATATTTAAAATTTGATTTTTATCCTGTATTTAGGGGAGTTGAAGTGGGAAGCAATTTTAGAGAGTTAAAGTGGTTAGAGATAAGAATTGAAAGTTAATAAATAGTATTAAATGTAGTACATAAAACTTTAATTGTCTTTTTTAAGAGATTTTAAGTAATTAATATTAAATAGCGGTACATTAATTTTAATAATTGTTTTTAATACTTTTTTATAAATGTTTTATAATATAGTATAGATAATAAAGTATTTGAGATAAAAAATTTAAAATTATTTTTATATATTAAATATTATTTATTTAATAGTGCATGAGTACAATTTTTAATACTGGATGTTTAAATTCTTATACCTAGGTAATATGTATAATGAAAAACAGGATAAAACATCTCATTTTTAATATAAAGAATCTAAAATATAATTAAAATAATCATTGAGCTCTAACATAATACATAATTATTATATTTATAAAAAATATATTATTAAATCTAAATTAATCTATACTATATTATAAAGATGGCATAAAAAACTTTTAATTGCAACTCACTAAGTTTTATGTACTATCATTTAAAGTTATCTACTTAAAATCTCTTAAAAATAACTGCTAAAGCCTAATGTACTACCTGTAAAGTTTTTAACCCTAATTAATATATTTCATTCTTATCCCCCAAAATCCTTATCTCTAATCCCCAAACCCTAAAATTATGAAATTTGAATTCTGATAAACATAATCAAAACAGGATAAACATCTCAATTTAAATATAAAAAATTTAAAATATATAAAATAATTAATAAATTTTAACAAACTACTTAATTTTTTTTATATAAAAAACATTATATTGTTAAGACTAAATTAAACAAATTTATATATAAAAAACCATTATCACTCAATAAAAATCATCCAAAATCGTATTGTAAATCAATAAAAAACAAAAAATAAAAATAAACATTAAAATCGTGATGTATTAAGCATTATGTACTATTATTTAATGCTAATCTACTTAAAATCTCTTAAAAAATAATTAATGAAGCAATATGTACTACTTTTAAATGCTTTTAACCCTAATTAATAAATTTCATCCTTATCCTCCAAAATCCTTATCTCTAATCCCCAAATCCTAAAATTATGAAATTTGAATTCTGATAAACATAATCAAAACAGGATAAACATCTCAATTTAAATATAAAAAATTTAAAATATATAAGATAATTAATGAATTTTAACAAACTACTTAATTTTTTTTATATAAAAAACATTATATTGTTAAGCCTAAATTAAACAAATTTATATATAAAAAACCATTATCATTCAATAAAAATCATTCAAAATCGTACTGTAAATCAATAAAAAACAAAAAATAAAAATAAACATTAAAATCGTGATGTATCTCGCTGCATTGCGCGAGTACGCTTCTAGTTTATAATAAACAATTGAATTAAACAAATTATATAAAAAGAACGAGTATTGTTAAATTGTTAATGTGATAATAATATCGATATCTTTTTTCTAATTTTTTATGGGGTTTTCACATTTATATTTTATTTAAATATAAAAACATTGTCGCTTTCTCGAAATCACATAAAACCATATTATAAGATCGAAAAAATCAAATAATAAAAGAAAATATTAAAATTGAGATGTATCACACGACATTATGCGAGTATACTTTTAGTTTTTTTTTTCTTTTTTGAATAAAATACATTTCTAATTATATACCATGATAAAGAATTAATGAATGAGATCGGTTTTGAAAATCATATTTGAATTACTTACATAAATAGTATCGAATTATTGTAACTATCGTCATGTCTAACCAGTGTTCAAAAAGGCGTGCCATGGCGCGATATGACCTAAGACGCGTCTCCACCGTTATGAAATGACCCATAACGTTTCTGTAAGGCGTGACTCATGCTATGACGCCTTAAGGCGCGCCCTGGCGAGCGTTTTTTCTAAGGCGTGACTTTTTTTCAATTTTTTTTATCTTTTTTGTTTTTACATTTTTATCTTTAGATTTAACACTTTTATAGATTTATCTAATCACATCACTCATAGTTTCATGAAGTCATAAGCGTTATGGACTCACGATTAAAACGAAGTTGTAAAATTATTTTTCTAAATTCTATTTTAAATATTCAATCAAAAACTAATTTTATACTATTAATTTATATGATTTTTCTTCTTCCAATATTAATGTACATTCTTTAATATCATTATTTGATTAGAATAATATATATATATAACATATACGTGTATATATATAATTTTGAATGAGAAAAGTTCATAAAACCAACAAACTATTTCATTTTGAGTTGTTAAGTCCCTGAACTAATTTTTTGAATGAAAAAACATTAAACATTCTCATTTTGAATGATTAAGTCCCTGATTTTTTTTTTGAATGAAAAAACCATTAAATATTCCTATTTTGAATAATTAAGTCCCTGAACATTTTTTTCAATAAATTAAATCATCGAACTTCTAAAAATTGGTTACTTACATCATTTTAACCCAAAAAACTACCTGTAATCGGTTATCTTTTGATTATTTCTCTTTTTATAGATAAAAAATTGATCAAAAAGAGGGAGATCGATGTCAGAGACAACATCGTGTTAGGAGATATGGAGAACGAACAACGTTAGGGAAACCGGGAGTGACGAGGTTGAGTAATACAATTGTATGTGAGGGTTTTTAGTGGTGTATAGTTTGAGATCAGTAAAATTGATTTATATTTGTTTTTACTTTAAAACATTCATAGTCAGTTCCAGGTACCTTTCAAAAAGTAACTAATTTTTACAAGTTCGATGGTTTATTTATTCAAAAAAAAAAAGTTTAGGATCTTAATCATTCAAAATTAGAAAGTTTAATGATTTTTTCATTTGAAAAAATAGTTGAGAGACTGTTAGGATCAAGAGCTTACCACTACGCCAAAAGCAATTGCTGATGGAGAAGGCGCAACTTTATTTCCTTATAGCGTAGCAGCCAGCGTCACGTTTCGATTTAGAAAGATGTTGGTCAATGAACCAACAATCCCCCTCCCCCGCATCTGCCAGCACTAACAAGATCTTCGCTAGAAGTCAATGGTTGCACAACATGCCTTTGGCATTTAAATGCACTCCATGGGATTCGAACCCGTGACCTGCTCTAATACCACATGTTACCTTTATCATTCACATAAGTCATGCCGAGTTCTGGAAATTTTACCACAGTGAAAGCAGGTACATTCTGGGCATCTGATGGAAGACTCAAATCAGGTTTAAGCATATTTATCTTTACTTGATTGATTTCCAACCCAATCTGAAAATCTTCAATGGAGGCAAGTTTCATCGCACATTTCATATATCTTTTGACTGTTTCTAGTGCGTCTGTAACTTCCCCAGGTCGAATGGTTCTAGTCTTCAAGTCTCGAAGCAGGAATAGAAGATCTTGTAACTCGAGGCTTGCAAAGTTAGCTTCAAAAAAATACCACTGCCTACCATCTTCTCTTGTCACCACAAAGAAATAATACTTTATGCTCATGAAGTGGCAAGAGTAAATCTGATCGACATATCTGATTTCGAGCTTTGTCTTGTTAAAGCCTTTTCTGAGACTTTTATGCATAAACACATGCTCGCGCTGCTTCTTTCTGTTTGCCATTGACTGAAGACCATGTAATACGACCTCATCATACGGGCGGATCCAATGGGCAAATAGTTGTTTCTGACTTTCTTCGAGAAAAGGAACATTTATTCTGACTCTTTACCATTTTAGTAGAGGAACTGGCTGAGTACATGGGGTTCCTGAAACTGGTGATGCTGGAGGAGATCGTCTGGGAGATCTGTCCGAGAAAGCTCAGGATGAACTACTGCGAAAGTTAAAAGAGGCACCTCGACAGAAGATTGTTCTGCTGGATGGTTATCTTGAGCCACAATTTCAAAATTCAATAACTCATCTATCTCGGCTTGAACGATTACCAACGCTCTTTCTGTGTTGACTGGTTCTTCTGTCGGATCTATGTCAGAATATGGATCAACAATAATAGCCCAATTATCTGGATTGAACGATGAACATCTATCATGTTCCTCAGGCTTTTCAACCGTTGGAATGATGTCATATGGCACTAAATCCATGACATGTTCCTGTGTCTGTCCCTGTCCTTCAGTTTGAGTACCAGAACCCATCTCTGTCTGATCCTGTACCATACCCATCTCTGTCTGTTCTTGCGCTGATTTTGGCTCAGATGTGCGTTGGCGCTTCTCCCCCTCATGATGATCAGGATCATCCTGGTCATCATGCTTGCTCTTGAGCCCTTCTGCCTGGCTTCGGCAGGTTTCTTCCAAAGATGATACTCGTTCAGTCAATGCATATATAGTTTGCTGCATAGACTGAATAAGTGCAGATTGGTATTGGAAGGCTACAAGAGATATAGTGGGTGGGGGTGGGGGTAGGGGTGTAGGGGTAGAGGCTTGAGATCGTAGGAGTGACAGTAGGTCGGCATCTTGAGATGGATCGGTTTGGGCTAGAAGTTTGGCTAAGAGCATGGATTTGAGGTCATCGATGGATAGATCGGTAGGTGTATGGGAGGGTGGTGGTGTTGGAGGTAGTGGTTCAGGCTCAGGCATCGGTGCTTTGCCTTTGATCATTCTCTTTAGGGCGTCTACCTCCTCCCTCATTTTGGGGCGCATGATGGAATGGACAGCCTTTAGGGCGCCATTCAGAAATTCCCGTGAGACGGACTCGGGGTAACTAACACCTGGGTCACTTAGACTTCCAGTTGTAGTGACGACTGTAGAAGTCGCACCGCCTACGGTCACAGCTGGCATGATGATGGTTGTGGTAGGACTTCCATCCAATCCTCGTAATCCAACAGAAGTTGGAATTACTACGGGTGTTCCTGGTTTAAATTCATAACTAACTGATAAAACATAATCAAAACAGGATAAACATCTCAATTTAAATATAAAGAATTTAAAATATAAGATAATAATTGAATTATAACAAAATACTTATTTTTTTATATACAAAACATTATATTATTAAGCCTAATTAAACAAATTTATAAAAACCATTATCACTTTCTCAAAACCATTCAAATCATACTGTAAATCGATAAAAAAACAAAAAATAAAAGGAAAAATTAAAATTGTGATGTATTTTGATGCATTGTGCGAGTACATTTCTAGTATAATTATAAAAGTTGAATAAAAAGTAATATTTGATTTTAGTCTTCTAGTTTATTGACCTTCAAATATAGATGTCTATTTTATTGACCTCATTTTTTGTGTGTTTTAGTGTTGGGTTGAAGATGAAAAGATCATCATTTTTATGTTTTTAGTGTTGGGTTGGAGATGGTCTAATAAGGTTTTAAAGCAAAAAAAACATAAATTAGTTTTACCGTTCCCAAATCATACGTCATTCAAACCACTCGGACCCAACAACATCGCTCCCCCACGCCACTTTATCGTCGTCCGTTCTCCATATCATCCATCACCATTGTTGGCCCTTGCCATCGATGCCTCTCTTTTTTATCTTTTTTTTTGTCTTTCGATTTTTCCACTTTTACATAATTTAATGGAGTTCGATCAAAAAAGAAGGAAAATAAAAAAACAAATTTTTTTTGATCAAATTGATTTGTGGTGATTGAGAGTGGACGCCGATGAGGAGCGATGATGTTGAGATTTGAGAACGGTAAAATTGATTTATGTTTTCTTTTTTTACTTAAAAAGTATTTTTTTTGTCGGTTACGATTAATTTTTTGGGTTAACATGATGTAGAAACTAATTTCTAAAAATTCGATTATTTATTTCATTAAAAAAAAACATTTAGAGACTTAAAGCATTCAAAATAAAAAAGTTGTTAGGTTTTTACTTATTCTTCATTTTATTGTTAATATTCAAGATCACTTAAACTAAAAGAGTTTAAATTGGTTTTGCAATCAAACAAACAAAATTGAATTTATTTTGGTTTTTAAATTTTATTGTGCATTAATTAATTCGTACCTAATATTTCAAATACTTAAATAATTTTTTTTTCCTTTTCCTTTTCGGAATAGGACAATGCGATTTTCCTTCAAGTTTCAGAGCGATACATGGGAACGTCCTGGATGGTAAGTGGTAACACATTTCTTTTGAAAGACATGCATAATATAAACCCAATAAAAAGAACAAGGGATGGTAAAAAAATCGAAACTCTTGGTGAAAATTGAAAACCGAACATTTCGGGTCGGGTTCAGAGACTTCTTAACAGAGGCGGGACGGGGATCGGGGTTAGTATCAGGGTTTTTTAACTAGGACGGGGATGGGGACCATCCTCACCAGCCCGACCCGGTATATATATATATATATATATATATATATATATATATATATATATATATATATAATATACTAGGTTCGACCCCGTGTATTACACGGGGTAATTTAAAAAATTAAATCATGTCAGAAAACTTATCTTACATATATAAATGATCATCAAAAGTACGATGCTACTTTTTCAAGTTTTTTTCCCCTTCAGAGTTGTTTTTTTTGCAGTTGGTTACAAAATGTCCTTGTTTTAGACAGTTTTCATGTAATAACCGGGTATAAAGTTTTAATATTGAAAAGTTGAGGGTTTATTTGGTTATTATTCAAAGATGAAAGGGTAAGGGAGTATCATTGAATAAAAAGGATTTTAACCCTAAAATCTAGCAAGGGAATGTTGGCGGCTATCATTTTGGGAAAAGGGAGAAAGGGAGAACTTGAAGATATCGATCTGAGGAGAGCAAGGGGCTGAGTTCTGGATGCTCATCAATTTTTCTAACGTAAGTTTTAATTTCCATTCTCTTAATTGTTGAGGGTTTAGTAATTGTTTTCTCAAACCCTTTAGTTGGTTTTCTTCTAGCCAGTGATTTGAACTCGAGGGACTGGGTTTAGTTTGTTTGTTGTAATAGATTTAGTTCTGATTTATGGGTTTTTGGATTAATCGAGTTTTGCATTTCGTTTTGGGTATTGGGTGGAGTTGGTTATCAAATTATGGTTGTGAGTTTTAGATCTGGGGGTGTTTGTTCGGCGAATCGGCGCACCGGTCGATGCCTTCGGTCGACTCTTGTACCGGTCGAAGGTACCGGTCGAGGGTGGGTTCGGTCGGCTCAGGGAGGTACCGGTCATGGGAGTACACCGGTCGAAAAAGGGGGGGTGTGCGACCCCGGTCAAGCCTCACACCAGGCGCCCATCAGGGCCCCGGTCCCCTGGTTTTCTCTATTGGGCCGAAACCCAACTTCTTTTGAGTGGGTTATAAGCTTTCGGTTTGGGCCATTTTAGTTAGTTAGGCCCATTTCTTTTAATTTAAGGACTTAGTATCATGCTTTTAATTAGAAGTTAGATACCGATTGATTTATGGGTTAAGTTTGTTATAGAGTAGATTTAATTGGGAGTTCTTCGGTCAATGTTTCCTTTTAGGTTTCGGGCCGAATTGTAAAAGTGAGCGTGGGATTTTAAGCTAAGGACGTCAGGTGAGTTTTTCTAAACTAAACCCTTTGATGATGAAAATATGTGAAGTTTATTTTAAACTTGATTTATTTGATGGCATGATTTTATTAAATTGTTCAAGCATGATATAAATTGTTGATGTTTAATGTATGCATATATTATATGTGGGTTACGTGACCTAAGTCGGGGAGTGTGGCCGGCCTACTCGTGCCGGGGAGTGTGACCCGTTTATGTCGTTGGGGGCGTGTCCCAATATTAATGCAGAGCGAGCTAGACACATCGTCTATGACGGTTGTGTGGTCCGTAGCGTGTTTGATTTATGTGCCAATATTAAATGTTGTTTTCAATTCCGGAAAGTAAATCTTGTTGCTTAACTGTTAGAGGGAACTCACTAGACCTTCGGTCTAACCCTCGCTCTTTTAAAACTAAAAATCTTTTCAGGCAAGCGAGTTTTAGTAGAAGGGCGGATGAAGGAAAGGTGAAGACGTAGTGGAAGAGTTAGAAGACCGTCATTTTAGACATAGTTTCTAAAGTATCTCAGTTGTGTATAGGTGGCCTTTGCAAACCTTGAATTATCTATTGTACGCTTGGGGCAGTTTTGGGCATTGTTAATGTTAAGTTTAAAGTGTTATTTTGTATTTTATGGTTGGGTTGTTACAGTTGGTATCAGAGCCATAGTTTAAGGGATTTAGGTGACCGGATGTACCTAGACTTAAACTGTGGAGTAGAGGAACACAACTGAGATTTAGGAAGATCTTGATTATCGAGAATTGTGATAACGATAGTGAGAATTCTCAAGTAAGGTAAATTCAAAATTGCATTTGGCCAATGCCATTATGAATTTACAGGTGCATGGGCATACTCAATTACTATTGTTGAGTGTGGTTCAGGGTAGGGAGTTTCACGTGGATTAATAGTTTTAGTCTAGTAGAGTGGTATGTTGGTTAGTGAGCAGCAGGAGAGTGTTGACCCAAGAATCGAAGGATAGAAGTGAGACATCTAAAGCTATAGTTAATTGAAGGGTGGTTGAGAGTCGAGGTAAGTGTTGGCGGATAATATGATGTGAGGAACATGAGGGGTTGGTCAGAAGTAGAAATTCTGAGATGATCTGTGGTGAGTGCAAGCAGTTGACCTTGTAGAGTCAATAGCCTTCAATGTTGTTGCATCCCATGCATTATGTGTCAAATAAGTTGCTGGAGTTTTTCACATCTTTCACATCAGACATTTTGGCGTGTGTGTGCCTTACGAAGTAGTTGTTTTGAAAACGTGTTGTCACATGCAAATATGTGTTTGAATTGAAAAGACAAGTTTATGGCATTTGGAGATAAATTTTGATTTTGGGTGTGAGGAAAATATTATACATCTCTTTATGAATGATTTAACTTTTGTTACGAAAACCAAAACAACATTTGGTCGCGTGATTTTATAAGTGATTGTGGTATAACTTGAGTTGTCATATCAATAAAGATGAGAGTCGTTTGGCACATTCAGTATATACAAAAAAAATTATATAGTATTTCATAAACCATGTAGATAAAGTTCATCGAAAATGATTTCAATTGTGCCAACACTGAGGTTGGGGTGTGGTGAAGAGAAATTTATCATGAAGATGAGGTTGAACGATTCTTGAAAACGTTTTGCATGGCTAAATTAGTATTGGGTCGTGTACACTCAATTTTGTTTCATAATGTGAGTATCTTCTAAATTTTCAAACACATCAAGAGTTTAATTAATTGTGTGTCATGCATGAAGGCTATGAACTCTCTAGGTCGTGAGGAAAGTTTGGGAGAGGAAGTGTTAAATTTTCAAACGCATCAAGAGTTTAATTAATTGTGTGTCATGCATGAAGGCTATGAACTCTCTAGGTCGTGAGGAAAGTTTGGGAGAGGAAGTGTGGAGGTAGATCAGAGGGGAGTAAATACTTGATATTGGTATTCTTCTAAGAAAGTGTGGTGAATAGCGAAGGTGGTTAATGGAGGTATTGCCTTATGACATTAAGGATGATGGTACCATAGTGGCTTGCCGGTTGTTCCGAGGCTTGAGTTGTGATTGGCGGCAAATGGTTGTGTCGGGAGTAGAATGAAACGTCGTAAAAGATATTTTAGCAGTTAACGGCTGCAGTAGAAGAGGTAATTTTCGTTGGGAATCCTTGTTGGTTGGAGACATGGTGGAAGTGTCTCAACGCCGGCAGTTGTTGTGGAAGTCAGAAACCATTTCATGGTGAATATCGGGACTCTAAAAATGAAGAAGTGGTTATGGGTAGTTTCGAGGAACTTCGTGAGAAAGCGAAAGATTACTTAGAAAAGGCGCAAACCTAGTACGATGTTGGATAACATCGCGTGGTTCTTGCAAAATGGAAGATCTTTAGTTCGGTCAGGTGGTTCATTTCCAATGAGGTTTTGATGGTCATGTGGGAGTGAAGTTTATTTGAAGCACAATTGGAAAGGTTGCGCTTTGTGCATTTAAGCCTTCGAGGTAGTATGCTTAATCTTTCAGACTACTAGGGTTTGATTCCAGCAGGTCGCGATGAGCCGACAAGGAGCAATATCTTGTTGGGTAGTATTGAAGATCATAGTTTTGCGAATTGTTTAGGTTCGAGAAAGATAAGTCGTGAAATGCCTTGAAGTCCGATTTTTTAGTATTACGACCAGTGTGAGTAGGACAGTTCAGGTTGTGTGCCAAGTGGGCGTGGAGACTTGCGGTTGTTCTGGGATGAGGTAGTAGAGTGATGGTCGTAACCATGAGTTGGTAATGCCTTTATGGCATAACTGGGAGCGTAAATCCGTAAAGTAATAAAGAGTTTCCTTGAGGATATGTAGAAGGCGGGCGTATTCGTTGTAGGATGAATGTCCTTGTCCGAAGATCTATGGGGAATGATTTGTAAGTGGTAAGTATGTGGTTGGGATGTGCGAATGTTTGGTTTGTCTCGGGATATTGCTAAGTTGAGAATAATTTTCAAATGAGGATTGGCAGTTATCTAAGAGAGGAACCGTGTGTTCTGGGTATCGACAAGTTTTGGGCGGGACTATCTTATATCCCTAGAGTGATTGTTGAAAGTGTCGGACTGCTTAATTTAAGGGATTGTGTAGTAGATAGGAAATTCGTGGGCATGTTGAAGTATTCTTTGGAGTGAAGGGAGTTCTAGCAGATTGGGTAATCCTGTTTGGAGAGAGAGAATCACGTGGTGCTTTCGAGTAGTGGGTAACGTTCTAGAAATGTTGGGTTGACTATCTCGCGTAAGAATTTTGGAAAGTCGGTTGATCAAGCAAAGTAACGTAAACGTGATTCGATACGTTTGGGAACTCTGAGAGTAAGAAGTCTGGCAAGAGGCACAAAATGTGGGGGTACGTTTTCAGATTCTGCTGTTAACGGGTTTATAAATCCCTAGCGTGAGTATAAGAGAGAGAATATGGCGTTCGGTGCGGTGTGAGTGTTGATTAATCAAAATCGTGCAGCTGGCCAAAAGTTCACACCACTAATCGGGGAGTCGGTCGTTAGAAGTGGGTTGAAGTCTTCAAAGAAGAAGGTAGAGGTGGTTGGATATAGTGCTCGGAGCGAAGGACCATAATGTCAGTTTTGATAATGCGTAAAAAGGGATTCCAAGTGAGACGGTTGTCCAGTGTTAAACTATTTGGAATAGTTAGTATGAGTTTGGTCGCTCTGCGTTGAGCGGGTGAAGCTGGGTGTTATTGCGCTTCTAGTCGAGGGATTGGGGATGCAATTAGCAAGGGAGGTATGCGTCGTACTTATTGGCCAATGGAAATTGGTGAATTACGAGGGTTTGATTTGTGGAAGTTTCTACCCATATGAGAGAAGTTGAAGAGATGACGTTGGAACGATTTATATTCAGCGTGTAAGAATTGGATAATGGCGAAGAATTGAGATCAATGTAGTTCGAAAGAGAAAGTGCTTATGCGTTTGATTTATGTCGTACTAAGAGGGGTTGCTTGCAAGGACAAGTTACTTGATGAAGAAACTCGTGGCTGTGAGTTATTGGCGATGTCCACAGTGGTCGACGTGTCATGTTGGTGAGTATCTAGTCAAGGATCTTATCGGTTAAGGAAGTTGATGTAATCGAGGGGTAATCTAATGGTTGTGTACGACTATGTATTGATCAGAATGGTTTGGATAATCGATTGGTACTAATTCGGTTAGATTGAGAATTATGAATTATTAGGCCCAATTGGTGACAGATGTAAAGTTACCAGTCTTGCATTGGAAGGGTATGACCCGATTCAGAATGGAATGAAAGTGAAGACCTAGCTCTGTTGGGTCGTTGCTATCATGGAGCGCATTGGGGAAGGTAGTGTATAGACTGGATCTACCCGTAGATCTGCGAGGAGTGCACCCTGTTTCCAGGTATCTAAGCTGAAGAAATGTTTAGTAGAAAGTGATGTCGTTATATCTTTAGAGGATGTCCAATTAGATGAGGATTTAAGCTATGCGGAGAAACCGGTAGCCATTCTGGACCGTAAAAGTGAAGAAAATTGAGGAGCAAAGGAATTCAATGAGTGAAAGTTCAGTGACAATTACTCAAGGGTCAATAAGCAACTTGGGAAGTTGTAGTCGGTTATGAGAAACCAATACTCTAGTTCGTTAGCGAAGGGATTCCGGGGACGGAATCCTTTTTAAGGGGGGAGTATTGTAATAATCGGGTATAAAGTTTTAATATCGAAAAGTTGAGGGTTTATTTGATTATTATTCAAAGATGAAAGGGTAAGGGAGTATCATTGAATAAAAAGGATTTTAACCCTAAAATCTAGCAAGGGAATGTTGGCGGCTATCATTTTGGGAAAAAGGGAGAAAGGGAGAACTTGAAGATATCGATCTGAGGAGAGCAAGGGGCTAAGTTATGGATGCTCATCAATTTTTCTAAGGTAAGTTTTAATTTCCATTCTCTTAATTGTTGAGGGTTTAGTAATTATTTTCTTAAACCCTTTAGTTGGTTTTCTTCTAGCCAGTGATTTGAACTTGAGGGACTGGGTTTAGTTTGTTTGTTGTAATAGATTTAGTTTTGATTTATGGGTTTTTGGATTAATCGAGTTCTGCATTTCGTTTTGGGTATTGGGTGGAGTTGGTTATCGAATTATGGTTGTGAGTTTTAGATCTGGGGGTGTTTGTTCGGCGAATCGGCGCACCGGTCGATGCCTTCGGTCGACTCTTGTACCGGTCGAAGGTACCGGTCGATGCCTTTGGTCGACTCTTGTATCGGTCGAAGGTACCGGTCGAGGGTGGGTTCGGTCGGCTCAGGGAGGTACCGGTCATGGGAGTACACCGGTCGAAAGGGGGGGTGTGCGACCCCGATCAAGCCTCACACCGGGCGGCCATCAGGGCCCTGGTCCCCTGGTTTTCTCTATTGGGCCGAAACCCAACTTCTTTTGAGTGGGTTATAAGCTTTCGGTTTGGGCCATTTTAGTTAGTTAGGCCCATTTCTTTTAATTTAAGGACTTAGTATCATGCTTTTAATTAGAAGTTAGATACCGATTGATTTATGGGTTAAGTTTGTTATAGAGTAGATTTAATTGGGAGTTCTTCGGTCAATGTTTCCTTTTAGGTTTCGGGCCGAATTGTAAAAGTGAGCGTGGGATTTTAAGCTAAGGACGTCAGGTGAGTTTTTCTAAACTAAACCCTTTGATGATGAAAATATGTGAAGTTTATTTTAAACTTGATTTATTTGATGGCATGATTTTATTAAATTGTTCAAGCATGATATAAATTGTTGATGTTTAATGTATGCATATATTATATGTGGGTTACGTGACCTAAGTCGGGGAGTGTGGCCGGCCTACTCGTGCCGGGGAGTGTGACCCGTTTATGTCGTTGGGGGCGTGTCTCAATATTAATGCAGAGCGAGCTAGACACATCGTCTATGACGGTTGTGTGGTCCGTAGCGTGTTTGATTTATGTGCCAATATTAAATGTTGTTTTCAATTCCGGAAAGTAAATCTTGTTGCTTAACTGTTAGAGGGAACTCACTAGACCTTCGGTCTAACCCTCGCTCTTTTAAAACTAAAAATCTTTTCAGGCAAGCGAGTTTTAGTAGAAGGGCGGATGAAGGAAAGGTGAAGACGTAGTGGAAGAGTTAGAAGACCGTCATTTTAGACATAGTTTCTAAAGTATCTCAGTTGTGTATAGGTGGCCTTTGCAAACCTTGAATTATCTATTGTACGCTTGGGGCAGTTTTGGGCATTGTTAATGTTAAGTTTAAAGTGTTATTTTGTATTTTATGGTTGGGTTGTTACAGTTGGTATCAGAGCCATAGTTTAAGGGATTTAGGTGACCGGATGTACCTAGACTTAAACTGTGGAGTAGAGGAACACAACTGAGATTTAGGAAGATCTTGATTATCGAGAATTGTGATAACGATAGTGAGAATTCTCAAGTTAGGTAAATTCAAAATTGCATTTGGCCAATGCCATTATGAATTTACAGGTGCATGGGCATACTCAATTACTATTGTTGAGTGTGGTTCAGGGTAGGGAGTTTCACGTGGATTAATAGTTTTAGTCTAGTAGAGTGGTATGTTGGTTAGTGAGCAGCAGGAGAGTGTTGACCCAAGAATCGAAGGATAGAAGTGAGACATCTAAAGCTATAGTTAATTGAAGGGTGGTTGAGAGTCGAGGTAAGTGTTGGCGGATAATATGATGTGAGGAACATGAGGGGTTGGTCAGAAGTAGAAATTCTGAGATGATCTGTGGTGAGTGCAAGCAGTTGACCTTGTAGAGTCAATAGCCTTCAATGTTGTTGCATCCCATGCATTATGTGTCAAATAAGTTGCTGGAGTTTTTCACATCTTTCACATCAGACATTTTGGCGTGTGTGTGCCTTACGAAGTAGTTGTTTTGAAAACGTGTTGTCACATGCAAATATGTGTTTGAATTGAAAAGACAAGTTTATGGCATTTGGAGATAAATTTTGATTTTGGGTGTGAGGAAAATATTATACATCTCTTTATGAATGATTTAACTTTTGTTACGAAAACCAAAACAACATTTGGTCGCGTGATTTTATAAGTGATTGTGGTATAACTTGAGTTGTCATATCAATAAAGATGAGAGTCGTTTGGCACATTCAGTATATACAAAAAAAATTATATAGTATTTCATAAACCATGTAGATAAAGTTCATCGAAAATGATTTCAATTGTGCCAACACTGAGGTTGGGGTGTGGTGAAGAGAAATTTATCATGAAGATGAGGTTGAACGATTCTTGAAAACGTTTTGCATGGCTAAATTAGTATTGGGTCGTGTACACTCAATTTTGTTTCATAATGTGAGTATCTTCTAAATTTTCAAACACATCAAGAGTTTAATTAATTGTGTGTCATGCATGAAGGCTATGAACTCTCTAGGTCGTGAGGAAAGTTTGGGAGAGGAAGTGTTAAATTTTCAAACGCATCAAGAGTTTAATTAATTGTGTGTCATGCATGAAGGCTATGAACTCTCTAGGTCGTGAGGAAAGTTTGGGAGAGGAAGTGTGGAGGTAGATCAGAGGGGAGTAAATACTTGATATTGGTATTCTTCTAAGAAAGTGTGGTGAATAGCGAAGGTGGTTAATGGAGGTATTGCCTTATGACATTAAGGATGATGGTACCATAGTGGCTTGCCGGTTGTTCCGAGGCTTGAGTTGTGATTGGCGGCAAATGGTTGTGTCGGGAGTAGAATGAAACGTCGTAAAAGATATTTTAGCAGTTAACGGCTGCAGTAGAAGAGGTAATTTTTGTTGGGAATCCTTGTTGGTTGGAGACATGGTGGAAGTGTCTCAACGCCGGCAGTTGTTGTGGAAGTCAGAAACCATTTCATGGTGAATATCGGGACTCTAAAAATGAAGAAGTGGTTATGGGTAGTTTCGAGGAACTTCGTGAGAAAGCGAAAGATTACTTAGAAAAGGCGCAAACCTAGTACGATGTTGGATAACATCGCGTGGTTCTTGCAAAATGGAAGATCTTTAGTTCGGTCAGGTGGTTCATTTCCAATGAGGTTTTGATGGTCATGTGGGAGTGAAGTTTATTTGAAGCACAATTGGAAAGGTTGCGCTTTGTGCATTTAAGCCTTCGAGGTAGTATGCTTAATCTTTCAGACTACTAGGGTTTGATTCCAGCAGGTCGCGATGAGCCGACAAGGAGCAATATCTTGTTGGGTAGTATTGAAGATCATAGTTTTGCGAATTGTTTAGGTTCGAGAAAGATAAGTCGTGAAATGCCTTGAAGTCCGATTTTTTAGTATTACGACCAGTGTGAGTAGGACAGTTCAGGTTGTGTGCCAAGTGGGCGTGGAGACTTGCGGTTGTTCTGGGATGAGGTAGTAGAGTGATGGTCGTAACCATGAGTTGGTAATGCCTTTATGGCATAACTGGGAGCGTAAATCCGTAAAGTAATAAAGAGTTTCCTTGAGGATATGTAGAAGGCGGGCGTATTCGTTGTAGGATGAATGTCCTTGTCCGAAGATCTATGGGGAATGATTTGTAAGTGGTAAGTATGTGGTTGGGATGTGCGAATGTTTGGTTTGTCTCGGGATATTGCTAAGTTGAGAATAATTTTCAAATGAGGATTGGCAGTTATCTAAGAGAGGAACCGTGTGTTCTGGGTATCGACAAGTTTTGGGCGGGACTATCTTATATCCCTAGAGTGATTGTTGAAAGTGTCGGACTGCTTAATTTAAGGGATTGTGTAGTAGATAGGAAATTCGTGGGCATGTTGAAGTATTCTTTGGAGTGAAGGGAGTTCTAGCAGATTGGGTAATCCTGTTTGGAGAGAGAGAATCACGTGGTGCTTTCGAGTAGTGGGTAACGTTCTAGAAATGTTGGGTTGACTATCTCGCGTAAGAATTTTGGAAAGTCGGTTGATCAAGCAAAGTAACGTAAACGTGATTCGATACGTTTGGGAACTCTGAGAGTAAGAAGTCTGGCAAGAGGCACAAAATGTGGGGGTACGTTTTCAGATTCTGCTGTTAACGGGTTTATAAATCCCTAGCGTGAGTATAAGAGAGAGAATATGGCGTTCGGTGCGGTGTGAGTGTTGATTAATCAAAATCGTGCAGCTGGCCAAAAGTTCACACCACTAATCGGGGAGTCGGTCGTTAGAAGTGGGTTGAAGTCTTCAAAGAAGAAGGTAGAGGTGGTTGGATATAGTGCTCGGAGCGAAGGACCATAATGTCAGTTTTGATAATGCGTAAAAAGGGATTCCAAGTGAGACGGTTGTCCAGTGTTAAACTATTTGGAATAGTTAGTATGAGTTTGGTCGCTCTGCGTTGAGCGGGTGAAGCTGGGTGTTATTGCGCTTCTAGTCGAGGGATTGGGGATGCAATTAGCAAGGGAGGTATGCGTCGTACTTATTGGCCAATGGAAATTGGTGAATTACGAGGGTTTGATTTGTGGAAGTTTCTACCCATATGAGAGAAGTTGAAGAGATGACGTTGGAACGATTTATATTCAGCGTGTAAGAATTGGATAATGGCGAAGAATTGAGATCAATGTAGTTCGAAAGAGAAAGTGCTTATGCGTTTGATTTATGTCGTACTAAGAGGGGTTGCTTGCAAGGACAAGTTACTTGATGAAGAAACTCGTGGCTGTGAGTTATTGGCGATGTCCACAGTGGTCGACGTGTCATGTTGGTGAGTATCTAGTCAAGGATCTTATCGGTTAAGGAAGTTGATGTAATCGAGGGGTAATCTAATGGTTGTGTACGACTATGTATTGATCAGAATGGTTTGGATAATCGATTGGTACTAATTCGGTTAGATTGAGAATTATGAATTATTAGGCCCAATTGGTGACAGATGTAAAGTTACCAGTCTTGCATTGGAAGGGTATGACCCGATTCAGAATGGAATGAAAGTGAAGACCTAGCTCTGTTGGGTCGTTGCTATCATGGAGCGCATTGGGGAAGGTAGTGTATAGACTGGATCTACCCGTAGATCTGCGAGGAGTGCACCCTGTTTCCAGGTATCTAAGCTGAAGAAATGTTTAGTAGAAAGTGATGTCGTTATATCTTTAGAGGATGTCCAATTAGATGAGGATTTAAGCTATGCGGAGAAACCGGTAGCCATTCTGGACCGTAAAAGTGAAGAAAATTGAGGAGCAAAGGAATTCAATGAGTGAAAGTTCAGTGACAATTACTCAAGGGTCAATAAGCAACTTGGGAAGTTGTAGTCGGTTATGAGAAACCAATACTCTAGTTCGTTAGCGAAGGGATTCCGGGGACGGAATCCTTTTTAAGGGGGGAGTATTGTAATAATCGGGTATAAAGTTTTAATATCGAAAAGTTGAGGGTTTATTTGATTATTATTCAAAGATGAAAGGGTAAGGGAGTATCATTGAATAAAAAGGATTTTAACCCTAAAATCTAGCAAGGGAATGTTGGCGGCTATCATTTTGGGAAAAAGGGAGAAAGGGAGAACTTGAAGATATCGATCTGAGGAGAGCAAGGGGCTAAGTTATGGATGCTCATCAATTTTTCTAAGGTAAGTTTTAATTTCCATTCTCTTAATTGTTGAGGGTTTAGTAATTATTTTCTTAAACCCTTTAGTTGGTTTTCTTCTAGCCAGTGATTTGAACTTGAGGGACTGGGTTTAGTTTGTTTGTTGTAATAGATTTAGTTTTGATTTATGGGTTTTTGGATTAATCGAGTTCTGCATTTCGTTTTGGGTATTGGGTGGAGTTGGTTATCGAATTATGGTTGTGAGTTTTAGATCTGGGGGTGTTTGTTCGGCGAATCGGCGCACCGGTCGATGCCTTCGGTCGACTCTTGTACCGGTCGAAGGTACCGGTCGATGCCTTTGGTCGACTCTTGTATCGGTCGAAGGTACCGGTCGAGGGTGGGTTCGGTCGGCTCAGGGAGGTACCGGTCATGGGAGTACACCGGTCGAAAGGGGGGGTGTGCGACCCCGATCAAGCCTCACACCGGGCGGCCATCAGGGCCCTGGTCCCCTGGTTTTCTCTATTGGGCCGAAACCCAACTTCTTTTGAGTAGGTTATAAGCTTTCGGTTTGGGCCATTTTAGTTAGTTAGGCCCATTTCTTTTAATTTAAGGACTTAGTATCATGCTTTTAATTAGAAGTTAGATACCGATTGATTTATGGGTTATGTTTGTTATAGAGTAGATTTAATTGGGAGTTCTTCGGTCAATGTTTCCTTTTAGGTTTTGGGCCGAATTGTAAAAGTGAGCGTGAGATTTTAAGCTAAGGACGTCAGGTGAGTTTTTCTAAACTAAACACTTTGATGATGAAAGTATGTGAAGTTTATTTTAAACTTGATTTATTTGATGGCATGATTTTATTAAATTGTTCAAGCATGATATAAATTGTTGATGTTTAATGTATGCATACATTATATGTGGGTTACGTGACCTAAGTCGGGGAGTGTGGCCCGCCTACTCGTGCCGGGGAGTGTGACCCATTTATGTCGTTGGGGGCGTGTCCCAACATTAAGGCAGCGCGAACTAGACACATCGTCTATGACGGTCGTGTGGTCCGTAGCGTGTTTGATTTATGTGCCAATATTAAATGTTGTTTTCAATTCTGGAAAGTAAATCTTGTTGCTTAACTATTAGAGGGAACTCACTAGACCTTCGGTCTAACCCTCGCTCTTTTAAAACTAAAAATCTTTTCAGGCAAGCGAGTTTAAGTAGAAGGGCGGATGAAGGAAAGGTGAAGACGTAGTGGAAGAGTTAGAAGACCGTCATTTTAGACATAGTTTCTAAAGTATCTCAGTTGTGTATAGGTGGCCTTTGCAAACCTTGAATTATCTATTGTACGCTTGAGGCAGTTTTGGGCATTGTTAATGTTAAGTTTAAAGTGTTATTTTGTATTTTATGGTTGGGTTGTTACATTTCACAAAGGACATTTTACAAAAACATTAATAAAAAATATGAATAAATATTAAGAATTTATAAAACAAAATTTATAATAGAACGTAAATGAAATTATGGAAAAATACATAGTTAAAATTGATATGAAATTGCAGAAAGAAAATCACGACTATTTGGTGATTATTTGTATTAAATCTCATACTAATTTTAACAAATTTCATACTAATCACGACACATTAATTTGTATATATTTATGATATTTAATAATATAATTAAATCCAAAAGTATTCAATATTTGACTCATTTCGAAAGTATTGACGAAGCGATTACAATGGTATAATTTGTAAAAAATAAAAATGTTTTTTAATGCATTTTAGTTCATATATATTATTTATATTTATATTATAAGAGTCTAAAATAAAAAATAAAAAAGTAAAGGATTAAAAGTAAACAACATACCTAATTATAAGGGTAGTAAATATAAGATATAAATTAAAAAAATTGAATTAAGGAAAGATTTAAGGATGAATGAATGTGAATGTGCTAAATGAACTTATAATGTAAAATGCGTCCAGATACATGTTTAGGCGGGAAAATGAAAAAATGGGTTCACCAGAAGGCGACATGTGTCCTTCTAGTTACTTATTTATTATATGTATAGATTATATAGAGTTCACTTATTTTGTAAACTCACTTTATTCTGTGAACTTGTAAACCAAGGGTATTTAGGTCTTTTTTCCCAAGTTCATAGTTTTAGAAATAATTCATATTTTTAGGAACAACCACCTTCCTTAATTTTCTCACTTATCTCCATCTCTCTCTCATGATCCACCATTACCATCCAGTTCCCGGTGTAACACCCTCAAATTTGGAAAGAGCGACTAATTAAAAAATTTCAACAATACCTTAAAGGATAATAAATTTATTACTACCAGTCCATAATTTAAATACATTTCTAGGTTGAACCATCAACATATAATTAAAATCTTACATAAAGACTAACTAAAGTCGAGTGTTACTATAACCCAATACCAAATTGCTATCTCCAATAATAATGCGGAAGACTTCATCAAGCTAAATCACTTCATCGAGCACACAACTAGCACTCATCACTTCACGGTGTCGTTAGAACTAATCCCGAGATGAAACCTGATGCACATGCCGACAAATAAAATGGTTAGGCTAACGCCTAGTGGGTTCAAGAGTTTTATATCATGATTATAGAGGAAGCGTAAAATGGAAACACTGTAACGTATATTCATGATCATTTAAAATGATTTACTTTGAAATAAGAGAACAACTCATTTACTAACAATATGCATTTTAAAGACAATACTCCCAGACACCCCTTCTTTATAAAATGATGCAACGCATAACTCACCCAAACGGGATCATAGTTTGACGCTCAGTTTGTGAAAAGGTGAATAATACTTCATATCCCAAAACACTCAACACACAGGCGTGACGTGATACTCGACCCTTGAATAAAGAAAAACAATTCGTAAAGATATGGTACGTCATTGAAAACCTGTAACTCGAATTAATACTCACACGACCGTAAAATAGAATGAAATCCAATTATTAAAGTATGGACAATTAAATATCCAAAATGCAACGGGCCGACAACGGGGGTACCCGTATCCGTTGAGAGCAGATGAACACAAAGTATGCCACTCAACAACGTTGATCGCATGACACTTCACGACCCGCGGCCCAAGTGCCCCTACGACCTCTTGACAAGTTCACCATTAGAGGTCATTGACCTTGGTGGCCGTTACAAAGAACTCCACCCCAAAAAGGCCCCGGGGACTACAACAAAGGAAAATCCCCAATAATGAAATGACGGGGGTCACAGTACTCACCGCCCAGGCAGCACTATCCAGACTCAACCCTCCTAGTCCCTCCTTGTCAAGTTTCGGTCATAAAACATGAGTCCCGGAGTCCAACCCCATACCACCCAATTGACCATCAAATAAAACTGACTTACGTGCCTATGGATCCAATGCAACATAGTCTAAAATACACGACTACTCATGAGTGACTACAATACTCGAGCCTGTACTTATAATGAATTTGAAATAAAATGCATTGAGATGTAAACCATATTTATGGACTCTAAATCGAGCCATTAAAACCGGACAAGTGTCCTCAATACTCATTTACGCCAGTACCGAGCTAAAATGCTCAAAAGCCTTTTGACCAACAGTTAACGTCCTCCAAATAATGAAATGTCTTTAAACAACGTTTTTATGAAGACACATACCCCAAAGATGTGGTTAACCCAAAACTCAACACGTATTGGGACCAAAGATTTTCCAACGGGTTTATGAATGCAAATGTACCCAAAATACGTATAACATGAAATAGACTTCATTTGTACAATATCACCATGTATGTGAAAACCATGCTATTTACTCGTTAGAACATTCAAAACCCAAATATGGGCATTTCATGAGGTTAACACAACCCAAGTTCACCAAATATGAAAACTTATCAAAATACTCACCCATTGACAAAAACCAAGTAAAACATAATTTACTTCAAAATATTCCAAACTTATCAGCAGTTAACCATTTCGTATAAAACACTTTAAAATAACCATTTTGGCATGTACACCGTTTTAACAAATCAACTTGAACTCACCTTGCTAGATTTAGGCTACATCTAGGTTTTCCCCAACTAGAGCTCCGTTGAAGAACACTTGGATTCTCAAGACAAAACTTCCAAAACCTAAATCCATGCATTGTCAACCATACATAAACATAATCAACCACAAAGAATCGTTTCCCAAACCATGTGCATGAATACCTCAACTAATATCGAAACCCTAACTTCCATAACTTAAGAGAATAGAAGATTACTTTAACCCAAGCTTAAATCCACCAACTAAAACACTTCTAGTTCACCAAAATGGCCACAAATCTCCAATCTATGAAAGGAAGCACAAAGGGTGGATGAAACCCTAGAAAACTTGATGAAGAAGATGAAATGGAAGAGATGAGGAGCTTATCACCACAAAATGCTCTAGTATACTCCAATAGACCTACAATCTCTTGCTAGATACTTGAAAAGCTCCCAAAAACGAAACCGTAGCAACTTGAATCACCCAAATCGGAGCTAAGATGAGAAAGATATGAAGAAATGAAGTTTGGGGCTGAAAATCGCGATTTTAATCGTCCAGACGCTGCCCGCGAGAGTGACGGCGAAAGTGACAAGGTGTCACTCTCGCGGGGCACTTTCGCCGAGAATGTACCGCGGCCGAAAACTTCCCCAATCACTGTTTTGGCCATAACTTCTTCGTTATAGCTCTGTTTTCGCTCCGGAAAGAACTGTTGGACTCGTAATTGAATCCTTCATCCATCTAGACTATAAAATCAAGGATTCAAGCCCAAAATAAAATATCTTATTTTTCCTTAATATATCGGTTTCTGTAACAACTCGAAATGATACCTTTCGAAAATCGGGGTGTTACACCCAGCACATCCTCCAACTCCGGTAACCTCCCTCCAATTCCGGCGAATTTCATAAACTGTTCGAGTTTCATAAACTGGTTTTTTCATAAGCTCTTTTTTCGAAATTCTCAAGTTTTTTAACTTTCATAGACTTTTTTTTTCGAATTTTTCACGTTTCATAATCTGATTATTCATATGAGAAAAATATATGAAACTTAAAAATCTGATTATTCATATGATATAAAATATATGAAATTTCAAAAATACATTATTATTTCGAAATTTTCTGATTATTAATATGAGATAAAATATATGAAACTTCAAAATCCAACAAACATATTATGAAACCGTTTAAGAAATTTGAAAATTAAAAAAATGTTTATAAAACTTAAAAAACTTGAAAATTTCGAAAAAACAATTTATGAAACTTAAAAAACTTACAAATTTCAAAAAAACGATTTATGAAACTTAAAAAATTTGAAAATTTCGAAAAAACGGTTTATAAAACTCGCCAGAATTAGGGGAGGTCGCCGAGTGGGAGGAAGTCGCCGCCAGTGGGAGGATGTAGCCGGAGTGGGAGGAGGACGCCATAATTGGATGAAGATGATGGATCGTGAGAGAAAATCGTCGGAATTCAGGGATAGGAGATCGCCGGAATTTTATGAGAGAGAGAGAGAGAAAGGGAAGGAGATATGAAGATAATTGAGAAAATTAAGAAGATAATATAACCTAAATTAGCTAAATTCAAATTAGTTATTAATTCAAAATTTAAAATTTAAATTATTTAAAATCTATTCCCAAACTACCCTTTCCCTCTATTTCCCTATTTTTTTAAATAAATTTAAATCTGAAAATTTCTCAACCGTCGATCGAAATAATGGATGACCTAGATTGGTTTACATAGTTCACAAGATTAAACGGGTTTATAAAAGAAGTTCCCTTGTATTAGGGGTTAAATCATGTGAAAACCAAATAAAAGTTGAGGACATTGAGGACCAATCTCAATCATCAAACAATTTTAATCAAAGGCCATAAAAAACAATGACATTTTAGTAATATTTGTGAAATTCAATCTAATCTCTCAAGTACTTTGTAAGTTGTTGGGCATTTTTGTAATATTGTGAAATTTTAGAATACGTGCCCTAACTCCATGTCTTCTTCAATCTTAGCGCCTCCTCCCTTCCTAGTTTTCCCTCTTCGCCGGTTCTTCCCCCATTTTTGTAATATCTATGAGATTGGAATGGATTCCGGCGAATCACTTTCGTCATCCTCACTCCGTTTCTTTTTCCGATCACTTGTTCGTGAACATAAAAACGAAGTAATCTCCAACTGCGTCTTCAATATCATCTTCGTCCACTCATTTTCCCACTCCAATCTCCGCTCCAATCATCGCCGTCGCCGTCCCTTATTACCTTCATCATGTCCAACTCCGCCACTTCCCTCCTCATCATATTCTCTGCAAAATCTCTTAAATTGGCCGCCACACTCCGCATTGACCTGGCGGAACTCTCTGAACTCCATCCTTCGTCGTCGGAGATGAACTCGCCGTCGATTGCCTGTTTTTAACCGGTTGTCGTCGTCATCGTTGGTACTCAAGCTCAGACCTGCCATCATTGTAAAATTCAAACAATGGAATTATTGATCTATAAGATTACAACTTAAAGATGATACATAAATTGGGAATGATTGATCAGATTCTACAAATTACAATATTGATTTACATTTTTTCCCACTTTCCATTATTCTAAGAAAATGTGTTTCATTTTATGTGGTGAAATAAAATGTAAACGAAAATTGTATTTGATTTCATGAGATGAAATAGATTATAGATAAAAATTGTGTTTGATTTCATGTGGTGAATAGATATATGAACATTATGTTTGGATTTCATGAGGTGAATAACAAATTTATAAAAAATGTGTTTAATTTCATGAGATGCAATAACATGATAAATATGTGTTTCATATGGTGAATCTCTGTTACCAAAATGACAATTATACCCTTTTTCAAATTAAAAACTTATTTCAATTAAAACCATAGGATCAAAACCAAAATAGGGCTTAGATCAATCCTCACGGTTCTTAACCTTTTTATGGTTCTCATTTGATTACCATTCTCTCTCTCTCTCTCTCTCTCTCTCTATATATATATATATATATAGGGACAATCGTTTGAAAACTTTTTAAATAATGCAAACTTACAAACTCATCTACACCATCCGAATTTTTGATCAACGGTTGAGAATTTTTTGGATTTAAATTTTTTAAAAAAATAGAAAAAGGGTAGTTAATTTAGGAATAATTTTAACTATTTAAAATTTATTAATTAATTTAAATTAATCTATTTATAGTTAGAGTATCTCCTTAATTATCTCTCCATAATTACCTAACCCCCCCCTCTCTCTCTTTCTCTCTCCTCTCCCTCTCAAAATTCCGGCCATCTCTCTTTCTCTCTCAAAAATCCGGCCACCATCTTTTTATTTCTCTCAAAAATCCGGCCACCATGGTGAACATAAATCCGGCCACCACCATGCATGATGAACAAAAATCCGGCCATAATGATGAAAAAGAAAGTGAACTCGTCTCTCTTTCTCTCTCAAAAATTCCGGCCACTATTATGAACAAAAAAAGTGAACTCGAAAGGGATGCCAAACTCCAGCGAATTCTTCTAAACTCCGGTGGGTTTTCTGTATTTTCATAAACGGGTTCATATGTTTTTTCTTATATATATGAAATGTGAAAATTTTCGAAATAATCATATATTTTTATATAATTTCATATATTTTCATAAACGGTTTTATATTTTTTCATAAATAGTTTCATATATTTTTCTCTTATATAAATAATCAGATTTTTAAGTTTCATATATTTTCTTGTATATGAATATTCAGATTTTTTTTCGAAATAATCATATATTTTTGAAGTTTCATATGTTTTTTCTCATATGAATCGTGAAAAATGCAAAGCTAGTTTCTTAGGTCCTTTCTCATATGAAACTCACCGGAAATAGGGGAGGTCGCCGGAGTGGGAGGAGGTGAGAGGACGTCACCGAAAGTGGATGGTGACGGTGGATCGTGTGTGTGTGAGAGAGAGAGAGAGAGAGATGGAGAGATAATTAAGGAAGTTAGTTTTTTCCTAAAAATACGAAATTTATAAAAAGAGATAAATACCCTTGGGTTGCATAGTTTCTACTAATAAAAAGTTTCTATTTGAAGGAGTCTCTCTCTCTCTCTCTCTCTCTATATATATATATATATATATATATATATATATATATATTTGTCATATTTATTCCGAAGTAGCTACTCATTTAATTAATGTTTGAGAAACTTGTGTTTTTTTCGTTTCGGTTTGGGTCAGATTCGGGGGAAAACCAACGGATAAAGATGATTTTTTTTTCTTAACAGGTTCCCCAACAGGGATTGGGGAAACCGCAGGGACCCAATAGGGATCCCCGATGGGGATCGGTACGGTTACGAGGACGAGCATGTTTATCGGTTTTGGGGACGGGGACCCTAAAAATTAACCCGAAATCGGCCCGTTGTCATTCATATATATTCTACAAGACACATAAACCACGAGACAAAAAAAAAGCACCACACAAGCAGCAAAAAAATAAAAGACAACAAAAACAGAAAAGATCTGAAAGATAGGTCGCTACACCATCGAACCCACGAAAAAAGAAAGTTCTTGGCACGAATGGAAAGTTAGAAATGCGGATGGTAACACATTCTAACTAAGGCAAAAACAAACTTTTTTTTCTACAAAAAAACTTTTAAATATTTTTGTTCTAATACAAATTTACCTAATAATCAAATCCAATTTTACATGATATTAGTTTTTTTATTGAGTTGGTCATTGTTTTTTTTAATTACCATGGGGATTTCTTTTTATTAATTGAAAAAAAAATCGTTATCATGCCAATGAAACCATATTCTAACCAACATTTATCCGTCATTAAATAAAAAAAAAATAGGAAGATATTTTCATCTTCATTTATGTAAAGTTTAATACCAATTTTAAAGTTGGATGATACAATATAATTAATTAACTTCTTTTATAAACAACTTTGACAAATTTCGATAACTTCCTTGCCAATATATTAAACCTTATGGTATGAATATATACATGTGATTTTCATCATTTATTAATTCTCATTTGGAGATGCATACGTGTTTTATTAAATCTTCTTTATATATATAAAAGAAAAACCCAAGAGTGATGAGATGACATCATGAGAATTGAGTATTCTCAAAATGATGGATTGTGCTTGAGTTGTAACCATCCCACATTGGTGAGAAGTTGAAATATTGGAACAAAGACGTGTGTATAAGAAAGGTGAATGTGATGACTTTGTGTTCATTCTTAGAGTTGTCTTATTTTAGATAACTTATTTTTTGCATCATGAGAGTATTCTCAAATGATAGATAGTAGTTGAGTTTTAGCCCTCCCACATTGGTGAAAATTTGAAATAAAGATGTGTGTATAAGAAATGTGAATGTGATGCATTTGTGTCCATTCTCATACAGTTGTCTTATTTTAGATGATCTTCTTTTTGTATCATGAAAATCGGTATTCTCAAATGATGAATTGTAGTTTAGTGTTAACTATCCCACATTGGTGAAAAGTTAAAAATTTGGATTAAAGAGATATGTATAAGAAAGGTGAATGTGATGCTTTTGTGTCAATTCTCATAGAGTTGTCTTATTTTGGTTGACCTTTTTTTGCATCATAAAAATTTTGTTTTCTCAAATAGTGGATTGTAGTTTAGTTTATCCATCGTACATTCGTGAGAAGTTAAAATCTTTATCTTATATATATATATATATATATATATATATATATATATATATATATATATATATAAAAGGAAACCCAAGAGTGATGAAGTAAGTGACACCATGAGAGTTGAGTATTCTCAAAATGGTGGATTGTGGTTGAGTTGTAGCCATCCCACATTAGTGAGAAGTTGAAACATTAGAACAAAGAGGTGTATAAGAAAGATGAATTGATGACTTTGGTGTCATTTGTTTTTTAAGAGGTTTAAAGTCTGAAGTCTTATTTTAGTTATGATTAATAAAAGGTAATGTGTAAAAATGTCTGAATGATTCAGACTTAAGAACCATTAAGAGGTTTTTTTAAAAAAACAAACAACCCCTTTGTGTTCATTAGTAGAGTTGTCTTATCTTAAATAACTTACTTTTTGCATCATGAGAGTATTCTCAAATGATAGATAGTGGTTGAGTTTTAGCCCTCCCATATTGGTGAAAAGTTGGAAATTTGGAATAAAGATATGTGTATAAGAAATGTGGATGTGACGCATTTGTGTCCATTCTCATAGAGTTATCTTATTTTAGATGACCTTCTTTTTACATCATGAAAAATGGGTATTCTCAAATGGTGGATTGTTGTTTAGTTTTAACTATCCCACATTGGTGAAAACTTGAAAATTTGGAATAAAAAAATGTGTATAAGAAAGGTGGATGTGATACTTTTGTGTCAATTCTCATAGAGTTGTCTTATTTCGGATGACCTTCTTTTTGCATCATAAAAATTTAGTTTTCTCGAATAGTGGATTGTAGTTTAGTTTTAGCTATCCTACATTCGTGAGAAGTTAAAAATTGGAATAAAAAAGTGTGCGTAAGAAAGTTGTATGTAATGCATTTGTGTCTATTCATGGGGTTTTGACACATAAGGTTGTATTATTTTAGATGACATTTTTTTACAAAAAATTATCATCAATCATCAATATATATATACATACATACATATATATATATATATACTAGGCATATACCTGCGCGTGATGCGGCGCGAGTGTTAAATTATAGCCGCATGGATCCATCTCAACAATCAATGTAAAACAAAACAGATTGAACAAAACTTCAACAATAATAAAGAATACGAAATACAAGCATAAAATGAAAACAAATAGAGCACAAGATCATCAGCAAATACAAAGTCAACTTGTATTTCTTTATATATATACAAGTAGAATGTATATAAACTATATATGTGTACATCTACAAACAGATAATGTTACAATAACAAGACTTTGTTCCATCTTGTGAAACTTAGACAAGACTCAAACCATAAACAAGTAGTATTAAATGTCACAAATTAAACTCCATAACCACTACTGTCTTGTCTTGTGTTCCTTCAACGCTTAGAAAGATTGAAATCTGTAACTTCTAATCTGAATGGTTGGTTTAAGTGAAAAAGGAAAAAACTGGAGACAAAGAATGGAAATCTTTATAAATTCCTACAACGAAAATATGACCACAAGAATAAGGATCGGAATCAGGTTGTAATGACTCGTCCTCAATGAACTGCTGCCACCAATCTGACCAGCATTTACGACTTCACTTCTGCCACCACTCGAGCTGGAAGAGACGTTTACAGACAAAGAACCTAACAACATGATTTTTTTAACCCACAATCAAAATATGTTATGGAACAACAATATTAATGAATACTCTCTTTTTTTGCTGAGAAGAAATTTCTAAAAAGATTCTTCTTCACATTACAATACAGAAAATAGCAAAACAGTGAAGACAACTTACAATCATAGTTTGCCCATCCGATCCGCTGACGACCCAAATCATAAACGACAATCTTGTCCTTTAGAACAAGGTCTGCATCATCAAAGTAAAAACGAAGATTAAAACGAGCAAAAAATGATCAGAACCGTTGTCGTTTTAGCATGCAATAGCTCTGTCCAAAGGAACTATTGTGACTATACTTCCTAAGATGGTAATTCCTTGATTTTGAATTGTCTGAAAACCAATGCACCACACCTCAGCCCCACCCTACAAAGACGAGTTTTAATCGAATAAGCCATATAAGAAAAAGATGACTTATTCTAATCAATTAACATAATGTCATGTAACATACCACATAATTCTGCTAAAGAAGGTAGTCCTGAGGTTTTAAAATCATTGAAGCGCCACCAACAAAGTTCAAGCTCACCGTTGGAAATATGTTAGAGACGTTGAAATGGCATTAAAAGCTTCTTATCACGATAATGAAAAAATAACACTAATTTCCTTTTGAACTATGAAAAAGTTGGGCAAGGAAAATAACCTTGAAGTAATTAAATAACACTGATTTCGCTTTGAAATAAGTGGTTGTACAAACTATGAAACTGACTGTGATCTGCAGCAACAAAAGTGATACCAACACTCAGATAAACTATAAATACTTCATTCCAAAATCGTTTGACCATTGGTCAAATATCTAAAAGATCATCAGTTTTCTATAACCACTATTAACACACAAAAGATTATTCCAAAAAAACTTTTGGCAAAATAGAAATTTCACATAAAAAGAATGTACTCCGCTTAAAGCAACTGCAACATCTAGCTCAACGAGTAGTTCAACGGAAGTGTTCAAATATTAGTCGCATCAAATATCTAAAATATCCTCAATAATGACAAGAGAGGAATCAGGTTGTTAAAAGCAATGCCAGACAATATTTTGCAATGAATATGAACATTCAAAGATGCACTCCCCCGTCCCAAAATAAATGTTCACAGTGAAAAAGGCACACAGTTTTAGGATATTACACTTTTGAATTAACTAAATGACAATCTTACCCTTAACATAGAGGGGGTAATGAATTTCTACATCTCATAATTAAGGGTAGAACTAGAAAGTAGACGCTTACTTAGAGCATCCGCAGTGGGCGGTTCTTCCTTAGTAGGAACCGATCCATAAATTTTGTATACCATTGAGAGAAAGTGGTTCATACTGAGGTGTACAAGAAGAGGTTTATCTGCATGAACCGGTTTGTGAAGGAAGAAAATAGGGCCCACTCATTTTTCAATTAAAAAATATTACAATTCAAGTGCTTTTATATTTTTAATTTCTAAAATATGTCACCTGCACTGCATAACTACTTACATTCAACAAGAAATAATTATTTTTTTATCAAATATTGTTTTATTTATTCTAAAATTTACAAACCTTAAACCAGTTTCATTCTCCACTCTCAAATTGCTCCTTAATTTCACCTTCTAAATTTTACTTTAGTTTTCTTCAACATTACTCTAACATAAATTTATTTAGTTATACAATAAATATATTTTTTCAAAACATATATATTAACTATAAAGTAAATAAAATAATTTATCCTTTAATTATAATAAATAACTTTTAAATATTACAATTTCTATTAATTGTGATCTTTTTATTATATAAACTATGGACCGGTTCATGATTGGAAGTGAGGTTTATAAAATGTGTAGGAAAGATAAAAGTGATGTGGAAGAGAGAGAAAGCAGATGTGGCAAAACCATAAAGGTTGATGATTGTGGATGCTCTTAGGGACAAACTACAATAGAAACATAGACACTTATTTTGGGGCAAACCAAAATAGAAACGTGGACACTTACTTTGTGAAGGCAGAATGGAGTAATATTGGATTGGAACTTCGCCAAAAATAGGAATGTCACATTTTTAGACGAATGTAGTAATAAAAAATTACGAAAGCTTGAACTATTGTACTTACAGCCTCCATTGTAAGCCTCTTCTGCAAGGTATGCCAGAGTTGTTCCTGAATCAATTATGGTTCCTCCTAGGTTGTCCGATATTGTAAATGTTGATGGATCAATGGCTAATGTTTGGCCATTGACAGAATTACTCTGTAAATTTATATTATAGTGTGGCCTGAAAACGTGCATGGAAGGAAATCAGAGTGAGTGTGTCTGTAAGGAGCATAGTGATCAAAGCATAAGATACTCCATGAACATAAATTGCAAAGTAAAAAAGAAGAGAAAATAACATATCAACAGTCGTGCATGGAACATGGTTAGAAGATACCGAAATTGTACTTTGAGAGATGCATTTTGGATGTGGAGATCTCTAGGACCACGATTAGGGCAACTTGTACAGGAAACATATACTCCCTCCATACCAAAAATAAGTTCCTACATTCCAATTCTACCCTTAATTACGAGATGGAGAAATTCATTACTCCCTTCCCACATTCTAAAATGGTGTGCCTTTTCGTTGTGGACATGTATTTTGGGACGGAGAGAGTAGTTTACAACCTCAAAGAAATTGCTAAGCGATATATGATAGTCTACCCTCATGTTCACATACTTCTAAGAGCTTTATTCTAAAATAAGTGTAAGATTTCACATGGTTATTTAAGCATTCACATCTCTATTTTCTTATTTATGCATACTCATATACTCTGCTTATTTCTATTGTATGCCTCGTTTGTTCGTTTTCCGTTAGGCACCTACTCTTATCTCTACTTCTTTTTTGCTTCTTAGTTTTTCTCAATATTTCTAGAGTTGTCCTTTATTTGTTTGTAGAATATCACATTAACAACAGAGTTTGATCAATTAGTGAATTCTTTCGGTATAAGTTTAAATAATATAGACACCGTTTCTTTGATATATACATTGTCTAATGCACCTAGAGTTTACTATTGTTAAGACGCCGTACCTAATGAATTTAAGTTTCGATGGAAGATACTCGGAATGTTTGAATGACATCAAACATTGAACATTACAACATGAACCTTTTAGATATCCATTTAAACTTTTCAACCATCAACCACTCACTTCATAAAAATTAGCAATCAAGTTTTAATTCCATACTCAAGATCATCTGTGAACGATGGTCCAGGACGTAGACCAGATATCAAATATCAGAAATCAGTTACCAGACTATCCAATGAAGCAAAAACGTTGTTCTAACCGAAAGAAAACTTACTGTGATTCGACAAGTGGAGTATATACCATATTTGGCTCAACTATTTGACCAATAACCAAGATACCACCTCCACTGTCACTTCCAACAAGACAATGAGAGAATGAATCGGGAGCGATCCCTTGTGAAGAAAGTTGCGCAATTATGGACAAACCCTGCTGACCAAATCCAAAGATCCCATCAACTGCTCTATCAGATTTAGTCAAGTCTCCTGTTTGAGTTGTTGAACAACTGTTGCACATCTCAATAAATCAACAACGGTTCCATGAAAAAAGAAAATGTAAAAAAGGTGCAGACTTGTTGATAACTCACCCGAACACAACAATGGCTGAAGAATTTAATAATCCTGAATCGGCACCAATTGTGTTCAAATGCATTACGTCAGATACATAATAACCTGATGTTCCACTACCATCTCCATATTGGAATTTGTAGCTGCACTGATTATTTGAACGGGAACAAGCAAAATCAGAAGACTGACTAGCTAGAGAACATCGTTGGTCTGAACAAGAGATCAAAGAAGCTGTTGATGAGCTGGAAGGGTCATAGAACTCAATCTGAATCTGTTTAAAGAAAACACATATCAAAGAAACTTGGTATCACTAATTCAGTAGTTCTTTAGTTCACAGTATAAAGAAGAGTACTTATAAGAAACTATAAGCGTGCTTGGAGTCCACTTGATGTAGGGCAACCATTGCATGAGTTGCAACTGACCCATAAATACATCACTTCCGGTGTCGATTTGTACATAATATTCCTTTGGAGGAGATCCCAATTGAACTTTTGTATAATAAAGCCTACAAGGATAATCAAAATCTATAAGTTCTTTTTTCAAAACAAACAACAAAGAACATAATATCCATCAACTGAAACAAGTCTATTAACCTACAAATGAACCTTAAATTCCTAAACCTAATTTTAGAATGAAACTAAGGTCTTATGCCCAAACATAGGGTAGCACAGTCACCCAAATGACCTAAAAATATATAAAACCATCCACAAATACCTATTTTTTCCGGTCAAGATGCTGCCGGAGCATTTGGTAACACCAAGAGACGAATCGCAAGCATCAATGTAGGGCTTCGATTGAGAACCTAAATTGAGCAAGTAGATGTAAACTCCTTGAAGAGATGGAGAAAAAAGATTGATCACTAAAGAGCGAACAAACATAGATACATGATCAAATGTTGGCCTAGGATAAAAAATGATTTAAAAAATTGGAAAAAATACTCACCTGATGTCCTCCAAATCGGGGATTCCTGTTATTGAATTTTGATTTTTGTTAAGATATCGAGGAGCAGAGAGATCATGCATCTTTCTCTTTCATTCAGAATGCTTCATTACGCAATATCTGGTAATTTTTCATTTCATTGCATCCATACCACCATTAATATTCATTTCAGTTAAAACAAGAGAAATTCCTTACGTTCCTGTAAATCCTACACGATTAATACAAATAAAATTTAGAGAAAAAAATAAGAAGAAGGAATATGGAACTTGCATTTGATGGCTTAAGATAACTAAAATCGGCAAAGAATGAACTGATGAGTGTGTCATCTGCATATATGTAAGAAACACCCAACTTACCTTTAGGGCGAAAAACTGAAATCTAGTTAAGTAGTGCCAATGTTACAAAATCAAAGTTTACCTTATCCATGTTACAAATAACAAAATCTTGGAAAATTGAAATTTACAGAATTACAAAATTATAGTAGTAGAGGTTATGAAAAAACTATTGCAATCGAGAAAACTATAACAGGTACATCCCAAGTATCAGCTAACTAACATGCCATGTTCAAATGAAGACTACTTTAATGCATTAAAGTAAAACTGCACATGGTACATATACTTAAAGCACAATCCCAGTAAGAAACTATAGAAAAACTACAATATTGAAAAAAAAATGAAAAAACAAGATGCAACCATGATGATTAAACTCAAAACTGTGATTCCAACACAGAGGAGAAGAAACCAAATCAAAAATAAAAACATGGTGCTCTGATCTGTGACGGAGAGGAGGGTGTGGAGTATGTAGAGAGCGACCAAAAAAGGGAGCAAATTATCTGATCTAGATACTGAGTAAGCCATGGGAAACCTCAGAAGCGCAACTTAAGAAACATAAAAAAAAACCTTGAAACGTGGAGGAAATTATTCAAACAAAATAAAGGAAGAATTTAAGATGAAGAACAAAAACCCATACCTGATATATAATCGCAGTCGGCTATGCAGTAACAAGCGACGAGGGAGAGGCCCAATTTCAAGCTATCAGCGTAACCCTAATCCAAGAAAGTCACACATAATCAATCGGGATAAGAATGTCTTTAGACTGTGAGATAATCAATCTATAAACAAGACAAAATCCTAAAATCCACCAGTTGATTAGGTGAAAACGTTAAGTGAAAAAAAAACTACTAATCACCTGGACCTGCAAGCAATTAACAGAGAAATTAAAGAAGGAATTACACAGGAATTAAGAAATCAGGCATCAAAAAGTTACTCTGAGAGAAGGTGGATGCGATTAGGGAGGAGCATGAAGAAGAAAGAAAGGGAGATGGAAGCCATTGTTGAGAGGTTTCCGTTCATTGATACTGTGGGAGGAAGAGGGAATTTGGTGTCGAGGACGGGGGGGGGGGGGGGGGGAAGAAGATCTACAAAGTTGGGTTTCCAAAAACTGAATTCCAAAAACTGAATTTTCCAATAACGGTAATAGAATTTTCATATAATAGTAGAGATAAAGAACCAAAAGGTCATGAGATGACACCTTGAGATATGAGTATTCTCAAATGGTGAATTGTGGTTGAGTTTGGCTATCTCACTTTGGAGAAAAGTTGAAATATTGGAATAAGGAGGTGTAAATAAGAAATGAGATGTGATGTTGTTGTGTCCATCCATGGGGTTATGACTCATAAGTTTTATTTTGGACGAACTTTTTGCAACAAAAATAAAAGATTCTTATTATATAAAAAAATCAATCAATAAATATGTTAAAAAACCAATAATTGAACCAAAGAGTCAGGAAATGACACAATCGTTGAGAAGTTGAAAATTTAATTTTTTATATATATAAAAGAAAAAACCATAGAGAATGACGAGACATTGAGATTTAAGTATTCTCAAATCTAGCATGTAGAGATGTTACTCATCCCACATTGATAAGTAATGTAAAATTGGAGAATGTAGGTAGCTATAAAGAAAGGAGGACATTTGGACTTGATATAAGATCTGAGTATTTTTCAAATACTGCATTGTGGTGGTGTTTTACACATCTCACATTGATGTGTTGAGAAGTTGAAAAATTAGAATTTTTTTATATATAAAGAAGAAAGAACCATAGAGAATGATGAGACATTGTGACATTTGAGTATTCTCAAATTTAGCATTGTAGTGCTGTTACTCATCCCACATTGATAAGTAAATGTAAGATTGGAGAATGTAGGTAGCTCTAAGAAAGGAGGACATTTGGATTTGATGACATCTTAGTATTTTCAAATACAACATTGTGGTGTTGTTTTACACATCTCACATTGATAAGAGAATATAAGATTGGATAATTAAGGTACCTATAAGAAATAAGGAGATCTGGATTTTGATAAATTAAAGTATTATTTGGCTAAATATTTTCTTTTTGGCCAACCTTATTTTTCTTAAAAATAACTATTTATACAAGCAAATAAATTGATAGATAAAAGTATACAAATCATCATATTTCATCAATTTATATAATATTATCAAATGTTCAACCGCAATGTCTTTTTTATTATCTCATAAGTCATAAGAATATTTAAGTATTCTCAAATCTTGAATTGTAATGTTATTTGGTTATCCCACATTGATAGAAAGACGAAAATTTTGGAAGAATGTATGAGTATGTAAAAGGTGAATGGATGTCTTATTTGATATCCCACATCGACGAAAAGACAATAAATTTGGAAGATGATGTTAATATATAAAAGCCGGATGGGATGTCTTATTTGTGTATCCCACATCTGTGAAAAACGATAAAGTGGAAAGATGAGGTAGCATATAAAAGGTGGATGATATATTTTATTTGGTTAGTCCACACTGACGGAAAGATAATAAATCTCGAAGAAGAATTCGAACACGCGACATTTTAATGGGAATGATCAAACCATGAGAACGAATCTACGGGGCTATCACCTTCTTTGGCCAGATCTTCCAAAGAACAATAACGATATGAGTGTGTGACATGTCGTTTGATTCCAAATAACATAACATCAAAATTATTGTTGATACATCTCAAACTCTTCGTAATAATAAACCGTTATAAATACATGAAAATGAACCACTTATGGAAATACACTCTTCATTGTAAATGTATCTCATTAATTATTAACTAAAAAATTACGTTTTATCTTAAATTGGTCAAGTACTTACTTAAAATATTTATTGCTACCGCGCAACGCGCGGGGTCTGTTATAATATTTAATTATATTATACATTGGATGCTACATGTGACTAAAGCCAAACTTGGACCAACTTGGCATAACTCAAATTTGGACCACATATTTTACATTGGAAGACTTGGCATATGTCATCCTCCATATGTCATCCTCCATATGTTTGGTTGTCATCCTCCACTTCCATCCTATAAATACCTCTTCCCCTCCAACCATTTTCTTCATCCCTTTATTGAGTTTTCTCTAGATAACCACCAAACACTCTCCCTAATATATTCTTGAGGTTGAGAGTGTTCTTGATATTCGGTGGTATTCGGGAAAGTTTCGTTAGGTGATCGTGGATCTCAAGATCCTTGTACAAGCACTTTGTAATCTCCTTGGTTGGTAATAATATTCTTGCTCTCTCTCTTTGGTGGATGTACACTATCAAAAACCGATAGTGGAACCACGTTAACTCACGGTGTTATTTATTTTGAACTTGCTATAATTATAGATAATAACGTATTTATTATTATCTATATTTCGTGGGTTTATTTTTCTGCGTTAGAGAATTATTGTGCAACATCTAGATTATTGTTATCCGCATTCGTTGTTGGGTTAATTGTGCACTTGGATTTCTACCCGTTTGGGACCTTAGAAATCACTCGCTAGCTTTTGCATTTGTGAGGCACAATTTTTACCTAACAATTGGTATCAGAGCTTCGGATCTAGATTTGGGTTTGTGTAGAAAATATACATAAACCAGTTTGCACATTTTTTTTCTCTCTATGGCTGACGTAGAAAATCCATTTGGTGCCGGTTCCTCAAACCAGTCCCAAAAACCGTACCAAGAAGGTACATTTAATTTGTCTGGGGCTGGAATTCGTATACAGACTTGGAATGGGGATGGTGACTTTGGTAAATGGCAGTTCACAACATCTGTTGCACTTAGAAAAAATGGAGTCCATCCCGTAGTATTTGCTAAAGACGAGTTAGACCCTAATATGTCTGACCTTAAAGCTAAAGAAATGGAAGCATGGGCATTTACTACTTTGCAGATGGCTATGGGAGAAAATGTTATATCTGAGATTGTGTCTGAAAAGACAGCTGCAGGTATTTGGATCAAGCTTGAGAATTTATATCTCAAGAAAACTTTGACCAACAGATTGTTACTGATGCGGTCGTGTCTCTTCTTCAAAATGAAGGAAGGCACAATCATTAAAGCTCACATGACCGAATTTGAAGATATCATCATGAAGTAGAAGGCAACGGATGCGCTTCTTGCGAAAGATGAAGAAGCACTTGCTATGATCCTGTTGTATTCACTTCCCGAGAAATATTCTCAATTCACTAACAGTTTTATATATGGAAGAGAAACTCTTTCTTTGTCTGATGTGAAAACAGGAATGATTTCTGAAGATCAAAGAATTCAAATGAGGATCGGTAACAATCCCAGGGAGAACAATTGCAGTCAAGGCCTATTTGCTGACAGAGGCCGAGACGATCAACAATCTTCAAGAGGAAGAAATCGTGGGTGCTTTCAGTCCCGTCGGCCTGGCTCTCGTGGGAAATCAAAGACACGTGGCAACTGTAACTATTGCCACAAGCCAGGTCATTGGGTGAAAGATTGTCCGAGTCTTAAAAACAAAGACAAAGACAACGCCAAATCATCAGCTGTTGCAGCCGAAGAGGAGCAAAATGGCTTCTCTGCCACAGTTACACCACTGCAAGGTGACAGACGATGGGTGTTAGATACCGGGGCATCTTGCCACATGACACCATTCCGGGACTGTTTCTCTACCTTCGAAAAAGTTGAAGGTAACAGTATTTTTATGGGAAATAGTACTTCATGTGTTACTAAGGGTATCGGTACTGTGCAGATCAAGATGTTCGATGGGTGTATTCGGACATTGAATAATGTCAAGTTTGTTCCATCCATGACTCGTTCCTTGATCTCTGTTGGACAACTGTCCAAATTGGGTTGCAAGATTCGGATTGATGACGAGTGTTTCTTTTGGTGTTGGAAAACACAACACTAAAGGAATCCTCGATTATGTTCATACAGACGTCTGGGGACCATCCAGTACTCCATCCCTCAGTGGAGGTAAATACTTTGTTTCGTTTATTGATGATTTCTTACATAAGCTTTGGGTATATGTGTTGAAGTTAAAGTCAGATGTCTTCGATACGTTCAAGACTTGGTTGGCACGAGTAGAGGTCGAGACTGGCAAGAAGTTGAAAGTGCTGAGATCTGACAACGGTGGAGAATTTACTAGTGGTAACTTCAAAGACTTTTGTTTGCGTAAAGGCATCCACCGTCACTACACCACACCAGGCGACCCTCAATCTAATGGGGTTGCAGAGCGGATGAATAGGACTTTGCTTGAGAAGGTCCGATGTATGTTGTCGACATCGGGCTTCCCCAAATCTTTCTGGGTCGAAGCACTTTACACCGCGGTGCACATTATTAATAGGTTACCTTGTTCGGCCATCGGGGGAAAGATTACGGAAGAGGCTTGGAGAGGTAAAAGAAACATCTGTCTGAAATACATACGTGTATTTGGTTGTCCTGTTTATTTTCATGTTTCAGGCCAGGACAAGTTGAATCCTAAAGCCACCAAAGGATTCTTGCTCGACTATACAGATGGTATCAAGGGTTACCGAATCTGGAACCCCTTGACTCGTAAAGTGATTCATTCTCGACATGTCACATTTGATGAATCAGTCCTGTTGAAGTCACAGGATCCTCAGTCCTCTCAAGATCCGGAAGTCACTACTACTGTTGCTCCTACTGCCGATGATGTGGAGATAGTAGACAGTCCTTGTATTCCCAGTTCATTCACTCCTGATATTAGCTCATAATCACCCGTTAATGTTGAAGAAGTCATTCCGCCAGTGACTTCTACTAGTGATTCTGAAGAAGAGATTCTGGATGATGGTGGAGACGATGGCGATACAATCCCAGTTATTGCGCCTACTAGGCATAGTCAAAGAACTATTCGTCCGCCTAACAGGTATGGAGATTGGGATTTTGCTAACATGAGTTTTACAGATCAGCTAGAGTTTGCTTTGCATGTAGGGCAAGATGAGCCTCTAGATATAAAGGAGGCGTTGGCCTCGACCCACAGTTCTAAATGGCTTGGAGCCATGCAAGAAGAGATGGAAGCTCTCTCGAAGAACAGCACTTGGGACTTATGTCCATTGCCGAATGGCAGTCGTGCTATTGGTTGCAAGTGGGTTTTCAAAGTCAAAGATGACAATCGGTACAAGGCTCGTCTCGTTGCTAAAGGCTTTGCACAACGAAAAGGTATCGAGTATGATGATATTTTTGCTCCCGTTGTACGCCATACATCTATTCGTGTTCTTTTGGCGATCGTGGCTATTCACGATTTGGAGCTAGAACAGTTAGATGTGAAGACCGCCTTCCTACACGGAGACTTGGAGGAAACTATCTATATGAAGCAACCTGATGGTTTCGTTTCCGAAAGCAAACCAGAATATGTATGTAAACTCAAGAAGTCCCTTTATGGACTTAAACAATCGCCTCGTTAGTGGTATAAGAAGTTCGATTTGTTTATGCTCAATCTAGGATTTGAGCGTAGTGAAAAAGACGCTTGTGTCTATCATAGACAAAGCGGTGGCGTTTTCACTTACTTACTTCTTTATGTAGATGACATGCTTATAGCCTGCAGGGACCGGTCAGAGATCAAACGTCTGAAAGATAAGTTGAAGTTAGAATTTGAAATGAAGGATCTTGGCGCGGCGCAGAAGATTTTGGGCATGGAAATCGTGCGGGACAGAAAGTCCCGAACACTTAGATTGACACAACGGGCATATATCCAAAAGATATTGAAGCGATTTAACCTTGATGGTGCCAAGACGTCTAGCACTCCGCTACCGAAGCACATCAAGATTACAAATGAAGATTGTCCGAAGGATGACAAGGGAAAGACCGAAATGTCAAAGGTTCTATATGCTAGTGCGGTCGGGAGTCTCATGTACGCCATGGTGTGTACTCGTCCCGATCTCGCACATTGTGTCGGAGTGGTGAGTCGGTTTCTCGCGAATCCGGGTCGATCACATTGGGTAGCCGTTAAAACGACATTCCGATATTTGAAGGGAACCGAGACACATGATCTTATATTTGGTTTGCACAATGACTGTGAAATTGTTGGATTTTGTGATTCTGACTATGCAGGTGATCGAGTTGGTTGGAGATCCACATCCGGTTATGTGTTTACCTTAGGTGGAACAGCCGTCAGTTGGAGATCACGTTTACAGTCCATTGTTGCATTGTCAACCGCAGAAGCTGAACTTGTTGCGGCGGTTGAGTCTGCAAAGGAAGCGGTCCATTTGAAAGAATTGATGAATGGCTTAGGCTTCGAGCAACCTTCCGTGCCCATTTTCTGTGATAATCAGAGTGCCATTCATTTGGCAACTAATTTGTCTTTCAGCTCCCGGACAAAGCACATAAATGTGCGTGATGCATATCTTGTGAGATTACATGAAGCGAAGATTGTCTATTTGAAGAAAGTCCTGACAGATGACAATGCCGCTGATATGTTCACTAAGTCGCTACCGCCAGCTAAGTTTGAGCATTGCTCAAACTTGATCCAACTCTGTTTGTGTTAGTGCCGTTGGGCACTTTGCTCGAGAGAGAGAAGATATTACCATAGGTGACAAAATGACATCTTTGAAGGAATTACTTTGTTAAGTGCTTAGAGCTTTGCTTATGCTCTACCTTGTTTAGTAGATTGTGCATTTGAGGTTATTTGTTTGCTTGTAACTTTGACGGGTGATGGCCATGCCGAAGCTCGTCAAGGTTGGAATGCATTTTGCTACCTCGTGCCAATTACTTTGCTATCTACTTGCTATGATCAACCGTTGGAAGAACTCGTATTGGTTGGATTGGGATTCGTTTCGCTATCGAGGATCAAATGCATCATGGTGGAGTGTTATAATATTTAATTATATTATACATTGGATGCTACATGTGACTAAAGCCAAACTTGGACCAACTTGACATAACTCAAATTTGGACCACATATTTTACATTAGAAGACTTGGCATATGTCATCCTCCATATGTCATCCTCCACTCCCATCCTATAAATACCCCTTCCCCTCCAACCATTTTCTTCATCCCTTTCTTGAGTTTTCTCTAGATAACCACCAAACACTGTCCCTAATATATTCTTGAGGTTGAGAGTGTTCTTGATATTCGGTGGTATTCGGGAAAGTTTCGTTAGGTGATCGTGGATCTCAAGATCCTTGTACAAGCACTTTGTAATCTCCTTGGTTGTTAATAATATTCTTGCTCTCTCTCTTTGGTGGATGTACACTATCAAAAACCGATAGTGGAACCACGTTAACTCATGGTGTTATTTATTTTGAACTTGCTATAATTATTAGATAATAACGTATTTATTATTATCTATATTTCGTGGGTTTATTTTTCTGCGTTAGAGAATTATTGTGCAACATCTAGATTATTGTTATCCGCATTCGTTGTTGAGTTAACTGTGCACTTGGATTTCTACCCGTTTGGGACCTTAGAAATCACTCGCTAACCTTAATAAATGTCATTTCACTTTTTATTTATTTGAAATATATATATATATATATATATATATGTATATATATATATGTATATATATATATATATGTATATATATATATATGTGTGTGTGTGTGTTTTGATTTTATAAATTTATTCAATTTATTTATAAATTTATAAAATTTGTAACTTTTGATTTGATTTTATTTTATAAATTTGTAACTTTTGGTTTTATTATAATTTTGTAAAATGTATTTTTCTTTTTGTAACAATTATATTTTATTATAACTTTGTAAAATGTATTTTTCTCTTAGGGAACAATTCCGTAACACCCGTGAGTGGAAGTGAAAGCACATTCATTTATTGATGATATTTTGTAGTTTCATATTTTGTCTTTTAGTACTACTAACTTTTTACCCTTTTATTTTGGCGTTTGTTACGGAATTGGTCCCTAAAAGAAAAATACATTTTACAAAGTTATAATAAAATGTAATTGTTACAAAAAGAAAAATACATTTTACAAAGTTATAATGAAAATCAAAAGTTACAAATTTATAAAATCAAATAAAATCAAAAGTTACAAATTTTATAAATTTATAAAATCAAAACACACACATATATATGTCACGTATAGAATTCTATAAGCAACTCAAACCAACTTAAATTTTTTTTTGTAAATGTAGCGGATTAGTTTTTAAAAATTAATTTTGGACTTTGTATAAGGCTATGTTTGGCAAAAAAAAGCTAGCTTATAAGCTAGTTTTTTTTTTCCTGATACGTGTTTGGATGACCATAAGTTAGCTTATAAGCTAGTGTAGATGTTTGGAAGACCATAAGCTAGCTTATTGAAACGCTACTCAAAGTAGCGTTTTGAAAAGCTAGCTTAGTTTTTTTTTGCCAAACATAGCCAAAGTAGCGTTTTGAAAAGCTAGCTTATAAGCTATAAGCTAGCTTATAAGCTAGTTTGCCAAACAAAGCCTTATTTGTATTTTTCTTTTTATAACAATTAAATAAAAAATATTCAATATTGGACTCATTTCGAATGTATTGAGAAGACGACTATAATGGTGTAACTTGTTAAAATAAAAAATTACTTTTTTTAACGTATATTAGTTAATATATGCTTATATGTGTTAATATAATAAAAATGTAAAATGTAAAATATAAAAACAAAATGTATAAAGTAAATCAATAAAAAGAGTTCAGGACCAAAATTGCAACTATAATTAAAAATAAATAAAAATGAACCGTTGTTAAAGGGTTCGAGAGTAAATTACAGATTTGGTCCCTAATGTTTGGTGTTTGTTACAGAATTGGTCCCTAAAAAAATACATTTTACAAAGTTATAATAAAATGTAATTGTTACAAAAAGAAAAATACATTTTACAAAGTTATAAGAAAATCAAAAGTTACAAATTTATAAAATAAAATAAAATCAAAAGTTACAAATTTTATAAATTTATAAAATCAAAACACACACATATATATGTCACGTCTAGAATTCTATAAGCAACTCAAACCAACTCAAAAAACTTTAGTAAATATAGCGGATTAGTTTTTAAAAATTAATTTTGGACTTTGTACAATTTGTATTTTTCTTTTTATAACAATTAAATCAAAAAATATTCAATATTGGACTAATTTCGAAGGTATTGACAAGACGATTATAATGGTGTAACTTGTTAAAATTAAAAACTACTTTTTAACGTATTTAGTTAATATACGCTTATATGTGTTAATATAATAAAAAATGTAAAATGTAATATATAAAACCAAAAGGTATAAAGTAAATCAATAAAATGAGTTTAGGGACCAAAATTGTAAATATCATTAAAAAAAATAAAAAAACATGTTTGTGAGGAGGGTTAGGAAAACAATGCAACTTTTTAACTTAATTGCACCCTAGTCATGTAGACTAGGGTGCACAAAGCAACACCCTACAATTATTGATAAAAATAGTTATAATGATATAATTTATAATAAGAATTAAATGTATTTTACGATTATGTATTTTTAATGTGTTAACGATGGAAAAAAATAAAACGTATGGATATAAAACAAATTAGTTCGTAGATATTCATGATATTTAATAGTACGGTTAAATTAAAAAATATTCAATATTTGGCTCGTTTTGAAGATATTGACGAGACGATTATAATGGTATAATTTGTAGAAAAAGAAACGTATTTTTTCATTTCATTTTTGTTCATATACGATTATTTGTATTAATATGATAATGGTGTAAAATGAAAAATGAAAAAATAAGAGATATAAAATGAATTAAATAAGTAATTGTAAGGGTGATAAGTGTTATTGTACAAAAATTTATACAATAACCATATTAATTTTTTTATATAGTAGTAGAGATAATTATCAGACAAACAAAGAAGTTTAGAAGTAACGTATTCTTGATAAAAAAAAAATTGTTAACACAAATGAAATAAGAAATGGCATTAAAATTGCATATTTATTCTATTAAAAGATTTTTGAAATATATTTATATAGGAAAAGTTAATTGGAACTTCAAATTGATTAGAAACCAAAAATCGTCAATAATCGTGTTTTCTTCGGAATGAATATTTACCATGATTAATACATTTATGTTAAATACAAACGTATTATTCATAATAAATCATACCATAAACATGTTACGATATTTATGATAACGATAAAATTAGTTTTTTTTTTTTGAATGGCGACAACGATTTTATACCACCAAAACAACCAAGAACAATGAAACAAAAACAACAATAAAATACATGAAAAGTACCAAGAAAATACATGATAAAAATAGTTGTTCCGGTATTCTTAATCAATTTTAGATTTTTAGAGGAACTATTTTTAACCACTGTTCTAAAAAACTCGCCGCACAGCCGTCATGGCGTGCCATGACACCAAGGCTTGTGTGGCACACCATGGCCTAATGCGCAATTATCATAATGAGATATTTGATTTTTTTTTACGTTTTTAATGTCTTATTTGCATGTTTTTAATATATAACCTAATTTAACTTGTTTATTATTATTGACTCATTAAGTAACACTATAAAACATACGTTTTTATATATAATATTATATATGAATTATAAATTTGACGCCATACGTCACGCTTTGAAAATGTCATGACTTCATTGTGGCTTATAAGGCTTAGGGGCTGTTTGGCAGTTGCTGAATTGATTAGTGCAAAATGATTAAGTGGTCTGAATAATTAAGAGGTTTTTATGATATATTGTAAAATGAAATATGATTGTTTACTAATTGTTCATAATGAAATCAGGGTTCTTAATGGTTAAGGGAGGGTCAGGGTACAAAATCATTAAAAGGATTTTGAAATCATTAAGAGACAACCCTTTTTTTTGTCAAACAAGTTTTACCTCTTAACGATCCAGCAGTTGCCTCTTAATTGAATCATTAAGAGGTAAACAAACAGCCCCTTAGACTTGGTCTCGCTGCCATGTCATGGTTTATGTCATTTAGAACATTGTTTTTAACAGCTTTGTTAAAAAAAAAAAAGAATCGAATATGTCACGACTCACGCGCTCCTGTTGATTCCTTGGTAGCTAAGAATTTCTAGAAACCCCCTAACTTGCTTATAAAATCCCCAATTTTAACGTCTTCAGTATAATCAGATTTTCTCACTACTCTTAACAATGGCGGAAAATGGTGAAGTTGATGTTCACGATATCCGATCGCTGCTTTCCTCTTCTGAAAGAGATTACCTTGTTCGCAACAATGGTGATCAGGTATCCGTTTATCTTCTTTCTTGTAGTTAAATGCAAAGTCTCCTTTTTCTGGATCGTAACTGCTAGCGATTGGAATGTTATTTGTCGTTGATTGTTTGTGTGATGATTCGATTATGAACAGAAGATTGTTTAGATTATGTTGTAGTAAGAAGCTGGTGTTTTCAATTCGTTGTTTTATGTGTTACACTGCATGTAGGCTCAATTGCTCAAGCCTAAGTGCTAATGAAATTTGGTCATCTGGCAAATTTGTAAAACTTGCAAGGCTGTAAATTTGAAAAAAAGTAAAGCGCACTATGTTTCAGCTTCTGAATTGAGATAAATTTGGAAACCTTTTTAGAATTCGTTTAACCATGTCGATTGCTGCTTCATATAAAAAAATTGGTGTTGACTATGTTGTTAAATCCATATAGATTTTCACTTCGGAGAATGATAAGTTCGATTGGCAATTATCTAGAAATCTGGTTTCGTGAGAACAATCAAGCTTGGATAAAACTTGGACCGTGTACGGGATGCTTTTCAGATACAATATTCCGATCCACAAGTGCATAAGGGTTTATGAAATTTGTATTAAGATCATCCGAATTAACAATACACAGATTCTGTTATGCTTTGTATGTTCAAAATTGAGAGCGAAACTACTTATATGAGTAGTTAATTAATAGATAATTTAGGCTAAATAACTACCTATGGATCAGACCAAATAAGAAATAACGGTTGCACCAGATCAGACTTGTATCAATTCTTCTGAAGATTTGCTTTATGAAGTTTGTCATCAGAAGTTAAGGCTTCCCTTCTAAAGGGGTCTGCCCCTTGACCCTGCAAGGGGGCGCGACCTCTTTGTCCCCTGCTTTATGGCGATCTCAGGTATACGTTAGTTTGTACCAGTAACCCATATTATAGCTTAACTATAAATCTGTCGATCTCTTGCAAATCACAACCACACCAAAATGATTGATGACACTAAGGGCGCGTTTGGTTTGCGGGATTGGAATGGAATGGATTGGATTTCAAGGAGGGATTTGGATTTGGGGGGATTTGAAATCCCTTCATGTGTTTGGTTTGTAGGATTTGGAATGGATTTCAAATCCATTCCTTTACAAGTCTTGTTTGGTTTGTAAGATTTGGATTTGGATTGAGTTTTTTTTTAATTATTTTTTTGTTTTATAAATAATTTATTTTTATTGGTAAACGTCATATTTGGATCGATACAATTTGACGTCTGGATCAATGTTTTAAAAACCGGGTCGAACCGGTGAAGAGAGCGGGTTTATGCCATTTTATGACCCGGATTGAACTGGCCGGTTCTATTAAAAAACCGGTTGAACCGGTCATAACGAACCGGTATCGAACCAGTTGACCCGGTAACAAAAGTTAAAAACGAATAGTGCAATAGGCAATACGTATTAGCGTTAAAAACCAACACTCCAATGTCTCAAGATCCATGATTAGATTTGATCGTTATATTTCGTTTGGATGTATTTGAATTGATGAAAAACTTATGCTTATGTGTGTTTATTTAATGTTTTTGGATTGATGTAAAACTTGTTGTTATGTGTTTTTTTAATGTTTTAACTTGTGGACATCAATATTTTGGTTATATATATATATGCATGAAAATGAAAAATACAAATAAATTCTTGAAACCGGGTTGAACCGTGACCCGGTTACCACACCGGTTCAATCAAAAAACCGGTTTTTAAAACATTGGTCTGGATCACGCTTTAGAATCCGTCGGATTTGGATTTCAAATCCAGGCCCAAAGCCAAGGATTTCCAAATCCATCATATGAGGGATTTTAAAATGGTCAACGGATTTGAAATCCGGTCAACGAAATCCTTTCCTGCAAACCAAACGCAGGATTGGAATGGATTTGAAATCCAAATCCCTCCAAATCCATTCCAATCCCGCAAACCAAACACACCCTAAAATCACCAACGAATCACTAACAAATCAAGTCAATTATTTAGTATTATTAGCTATTATGTTGAATTTTAGATTTCAAATGGAATGTTTATGGATCTATGTACTACTTGCTTCTTAGGAGATTACTAACACCAAAAAAAAAATGGGACTTTTTGTGATGGCTCCCCTATGCCTTTCGTTGTACTTAGATTAAGATATCTGTGGAGTGAAAAAGAGCAACAAAAAATGAAAGGTAACATGAAATGAAAAGAAAGAAAGAAACATAAATCAATCTTTGAATGTTTGTAGGGCTACTCTTTTTTAACTAAAGTGATCATTAATAGTTAAAAGTAAAAGGGAAAGGTATAATAAGCTACTATAAGAGGCGCTTTGACCGTGAAATTTTGGGAGTTTGTGAAAGTTGATAGCTCAAAATTAGCAGACAGGGGGGATGGAGGAGTATCAGGAAAGCTTAGTTCCAAACTTCCAAAGTCAATGATATATGCTTATTTTGCTGATTTCATGATAATGAGAAGTTTAGCAACTAAAGAAATGAAATTTGTTGATAGAAGATGACTGTTAGGCATTAACATTCTTTGTTGCCCTTAGGTTTGTATTAATTTTGATTTATTTAGCGACTATGGTACTTGTTGATCTTAAAAATTGAATCCACAAGAAATGTAATGCAATCCCTCTGCCTGACTGATTGTTGTTCCCCTGTTTCTACTGATTGCAAATGTAATTTGGAAGGAGATTTTGTGTTTCTATGCTTTTGTGCTGGTTTGTATTATTGTTATATAGCATGAAGTTTACTTGATGTACTACTACTATACTGTTTTTTTGTCATTCGTTATACGGTGTATTTATCTGTTTGGGTTTGGTCTGTTGTTTGCTAAGTTTTACGTTTGCTATCTACATATAAACCTCGTGTGCATAAATTTTGGTAGAAATAAATATTCTTTCTGTCAAATCAAGGGATGTTCTCTTGCCAAATTCTGGAATTGACAGGTTGCAGTTGCCACCTTACAAGGAAAAAAGTTGGGGTTATATTTTTCTGCATCCTGGTGCCCCCCATGTCAAAGGTTTACCCCAAATCTAGTCGATGCATATGATGAACTTGTTGCAAAAGGCGATTTCGAGGTTGTTTTCATCTCAGCTGATGAAGATGTTGAATCCTTTAATGGTTATTTCTCAAAGATGCCTTGGCTTGCTGTTCCATTCACTGATTCCAAAACACGAGAGGCTTTAGACGGATGTTTTAAGGTCAAAGGAATACCTCATCTCGTGTTCCTCGATGAAAATGGGAAAGTTTTGAGCGATCGTGGGGTCATGCTCATCAGTGAATATGGAGCAGAGGGGTACCCATTTACTCCAGAACGGGTGAAAGAGATTAAAGAACAGGAGGAAGAAGCCAGGAGGAATCAGTCTTTGAGGTCCATCCTTGAGTCTCCATCTCGTGACTTTATCATCGCAGCTAACGGCAACAAGGTGAGTGTAACTGTGCAAGTTACATTGCCTTCACCATTTTATGAGACTGATCATTCATCTGATTCAGACGCATTCTTTACTTTTTATATTAGGCACTTGTTACTGACCTTGAAGGGAAGACGATTGGTTTGTATTTTTCAATGTCTTCGTTCAAGAAATCTTCTGATTTTACTGGTACACTCGTCAAAGTTTACAACGAACTGAAAGCAAAAGAAGAGAAGTTTGAGATCGTAATGATCCCCCTTGATGATGATGATGAAGAATCCTTCAAGGAAGAGCTTAATGGTGTGCCTTGGTTATCACTTCCATTCAAAGACAAGAAATGTGAGAAGCTTGTTCGGTATTTTGAGCTCTCAACACTCCCCACTTTAGTCATTATTGGTCCAGATGGGAAAACTCTTCATCCCAATGTCGCTGATGCCATTGAAGAACATGGTGCCAACGCCTACCCTTTTACGCCTGATAAGTTCTCCGAGCTTGAGAAGATAGAGAAGGCCAGACAGGAAGCACAAACTTTTGAATCGGTCTTGGTCTCGGGAGATCTTGATTTTGTAGGCGGAAAAGATGGAGTGAAGGTGCGCTATCATATTCTTTTCTTGAGTATGCTTACCTTCGTGTTAAATCCCATTGAAAACTGTGTATTTCCTGTAACAACCCGTCCTACATGGATAAAAAAAATTTAGATTTCTGAACTCCTTATGAGCTTAAAGTTGTGGACTGCCAATAACTTCCACCACACTTTTAGCCTGCTTTGGGGCGTTGCATTTCATTGCTTTTGTCACTGATATGGGGTCGTTTTTTGCAGATTCCTGTATCTGATCTGGTCGGTAAACACACCCTGCTGTACTTCTCTGCGCACTGGTGTCCACCATGCCGGGCTTTCACTCCAAAACTTGTTGAAACATATCACGAGATCAAGGCTAAACACGATGCATTTGAAGTGATCTTCATCTCCAGTGACAGAGACCAAGCTTCATACGAAGAGTACTACTCTACCATGCCATGGCTGTCACTTCCCTTCGGTGATGAGAGGAAGCAATCACTGAGCCGCCTTTTCAAAGTCAACGGCATACCGTCGTTGGCAGCCTTAGGACCAACTGGGAAGACGATCACAACAGATGCTAGAGGACTAGTCATGCTTCATGGTGCTAAAGCGTTCCCATTCACGGATGAACGTATGGCAGAGATCGAATCTGAATATGCTGAAATGGCGAAAGGATGGCCCAACAAAGTGAAGCATGAGCTACACGAAGAGCACGAGCTTGTTCTCACTCGATCACAAGGGTATACGTGTGATGGGTGCGACAAAGAGGGAAAGATATGGGCTTATAACTGTGCAGACTGTGACTTTGATCTTCATACCGAATGCGCTCTGAAAGAAATTAATGGGAAAAAGGAGACGGAGAACGACGAGAAAGGTAACGAGGGTTGGGTATGCGATGGAGACGTTTGTTATAAGGCTTCGTAAAGGGTTAAAATGTAGTGTGTTATTAAACTATGGTTGTAGTGAAATGTAATTTTGTGTATTTTGGTGATGTGGTCAATTCTTGACCTTCCCAGGTGGTGGTCTTGTTGGACCTTATGGATCCAATTATGGTTTGAATGTGGTGTTGTTAGCTACTCTGTGGGGATCTCTGGATGGTAATTTGCTGCAATAAAGGAACCCACCAGTTATTGCTATGTGAATGGTTTGTAAGCTGGTTTTCAATTTCTTTTTTACCAAAATATTACCAGATTGATAAATATGTCAATTTATAAGTTTTCTATTTTTACGGTTTAAAATGAGCATTTTCCTCTTTGGTGTCAATTAGCATTATTTTGTTGAAGTATTAATAATCAAGTTGCTGCAACTACAAACGAATTAAATTTATAAAAATGAATTAAATTTTGATTAACTAATTCCCCAATTTAACTACAAATTTAGCAAGCTTCTAAGCCGTACAAGACGCCGGCATAATTTTCCGGCCCAACGTCGACGAAATACACGTCTCTCATCTTTTGAAAAGCGTGCCACGTCAACAAGCTATCCGAACCGGCTTGATGGCCCTTCCCAGCAACCCGGTTCACCTTCAAAAGACTCGCCACCCGGTCCAACCCCCCAAACAACCCGTTCCGGCAGAACTTCATCAAATGCTTCACGTCGTACACGTTTTCCCCGAAGAACGCCTTCAAAGTCTCCAAAAACTCCGGCAAACCTCCCGGAAGACGGCGGCGCGTGAGGATCTTCAACAAGTAACCGAAATCATACGCGCTGTGAAACGTCACCCACGTAACATCCTCATTACAAACCAGACCGGATGACATCATCAACTCAGAGAATTTGGCCGAATCGATCCCGTCGGTCCGGTTCCGTTCAAAATCAATCCCTTGACGTTTCAACAAGTCAATCGATTCCGGCGCGTAGTTATCACGCGCCAGGTCAAAGTCGTTGAAATTGAACTGCCAGATGAAGCGTTGTTGTGTCCCGTCGATACACGGAAGGTTACCGGAAGCGTCGGTGAAGGTGAGACCGAGCTGGATGAGGTTCAAAACGTCGACGTTTGACTTAAGAAGCTTGTAGTGTTCCGATGGCTGGCGATGCCTGTAAGATCGTCCAGGCTCCAACGGTTGCCGGTATACAACGCCGGGGAATTCCGTGTCCATGGCGATGTAAGGGTATTGATCGATTATGTATCGGATCAAATCGAACTCGGATTCTAAATTATCGGACCATACTTCTCGGATCGTGATGGTTTTATCGATACAACTTGACATGATTATATAGATCTATATATGATTTCACCTGCTGGTTGATCGATCTCAATTTCTTCTGTGATGTTTTGTTGGTGGATGTGGGATGGGATGAAAGGGGAAGATTATAATACTTAGAGAGGATGGATGTGTGATGAGTTGAATTGAAGAATGATTGGCGACTGAGATGGTGCATGGAAAGGGGGGATGTGTTGAATTGAATTGAATTGAAAGAAAGAAGGTAGAAGAAGTGGAGATTGATTGATTAATGGCGTCGTCCGCCATTGTTTGACTAAATTTAGTGATGGGAACTTTCCTTTTGCTGCTTTCTTTACTCTGACTATTTCCTAATTCCAAATAGCGGGTGCTATTTGCACCAAAAAGTTGTAAATAGTCCTACCTTGTTTTTCGATCCAATTATTAAATTACAAATAATTAAATTATTATTATTATTATTATATATATATATATATATATATATGTGTGTGTTTTAATTTTATAAATTTATAAAATTTATAATTTTTGATTTTATTTTATTCTATAATTTTGTAACTTTTGATTTTATTTTATTCTATAAATTTGTAACAGTTACATTTTCTCAGAACTTTGTAAAATGTATTTTTCTTTTTGTAACAATTACATTTTCTCATAACATTGTAAAATGTATTTTTCTTTTAGGGACCAATTCCGTAACAAACGCCAAACGTTAGGGACAAAATTTGTAATTTACTCTGTAAGACTCGTTTTTTTTTAAACATATAATTATTCTTACCCAAATTGAAACGTAAATAAAAATGACAACTAAAGATAGTTAAGGGTTAAAACTGTCATTAACCTAAACTCTTTATATATATATATATATATATATATATTGATTTTATAAATTTATAAATTTGTAACTTTTGATTTTATTTTATTTTATAAATTTGTAACTTTTGATTTTATTATAACTTTGTAAAATGTATTTTTCTTTTTGTAACAATTACATTTTATTATAACTTTGTAAAATATATTTTTTCTTTTAGGGACCAATGCTGTAACAAACGCCAAACGTTAGGGACCAAATCTGTAATTTGCTCTCAATCCATTGAAGTAATCGACGAATCAATTAGATATTCGGAATCTACGTTTCGAATCCTTCCTAGAGGTATAAATTTCTTCCTAGATGTATAAACTTCTTCTTAAATCATATAATTGGTATATATGTTCACAATTGCAAAAATATAAATCGAGAACCTTACAATTGTAGTTGTCTACTACGTACAAGTTATGGGCTGCCATGTGCGCACGAACAAATGCAATACTTGAACGAAGGTCATCCTATCCCGATTGATTCAATTGATGTATTTTGGACGACACTTGATTTATCACCGTGCAAATCTTTACAAGATGGTGACGTAGGTTGTGAAGCTGAAGTCCAAATGTTTACTGAGGAATTTAACAAGCAATCTAGAGCCGGTAAGTTCAGTTTACTGAGGAAGCTAAAAGAGATAGCCAGTGGATCAAAAACATCGGTTCGTGAACCTGTTGTTAACAAGACTACTCGTGGACGACCCTCGTTGAAGGATAAGCTTTTCAGAAAAACTCATGTTGATCCCTCATTTCCGACTCATGTTGACCCGTCTTTTACAAGTGAAAGACCCCTTAGACGTAGCAGTTCGAACGCGTCTAGATTTGTTGACAAGGAAAAAATGAGCTACCAAGAACCAGCGAGACACAGTTCTTTCATGTTAAAAAATAATAATGCACATCCATACATCATTCAATTTCCAGCATTGTTTCACCCTTCCATCAAGCAGGTACATGATGTGATAGGTGATGGAAATTGCGGATTCCGAGCAATAGCTGTCTGGATGGGTCTTCATGAAGATGCATGGCCCACAATTCGGTATAACTTGATGGAAGAGTTAGAGCAATACAAGATATAGTACATCAACGCTTTTGGAGGTGAACACTGGGATATTACTTACAACACTCTAAACTTCTTTCGATCAAATCAAGGTGCACCATTTGAACACTGGATGACAATGCCTGAAATAGGTGTCTTGATTGCTTCAAAATATAATGTGATATTACATGTTATAAGTATGACCGGCAGTGGGACGTACTTGCCGCTTAGGTCCACTCCTCCAGTGTGGTATGAACATGTTGTTTTTACAATCGGGTACGTTAATGGTAACCATTATATTAAATTATATATGAAAGAAGGATATCCGTTTCCGCAAATTGTATCACTTTTTTTCCATCACAGTTATCGGTGTGCTGCTGGATGGGTTACCCCGTATTCAGAGCGAATAAAGAAGTACATGAAGCTTTTACGTGTTAATTGTACTACGGATAATATTATTTTAGAATAATCGAATGTAATATAGATTATTTTATGTTCTATTTATATGTTAAATTGCAATATTTATGTTTTATTTTTATAATTATTAAATCGCAATATTTATGTTTTATTTTTATAATTATATAATTAAAAAAATTAGTAATATTTATATTTAAAAATATTTATTTATTTTCAAATCAAATCAAAACAAAAATATATAATAAAAATATATATAATAAAAAAAAGATAACTAAAAGACAAAAAACAAAAACAAAAAACAAAAAACAAAAAAAAAAAAAACAAAAAAAAAAACAAATGATTATTAACAATCATTTGGTGCATTTAGTAAATTTAAAAGTGTATTTAGCCCTCCCCTTCCAAATATGGACTCTTTTTATTCTTACCAATTATTACTACAATTTATTTATGGGTGTTGCTTTGTGCACCCTAGTCTACATGGCTTGGGTGCAATTAAGATTTAAAAATAGCATTGTTTTCCTAACCCTCCATACAAACATGTTTTTTTTATTTTTTTATTTATATTTACAATTTTGGTCCCTAAACTCATTTTATTAATTTACTTTATACCTTTTGGTTTTATATTTTACAATTTACATTTTTATTATATTAATACATATAAGCGTATATTAATTAATATACGTTAATTTTTTTTTTAATTTTAACAAGTTACACCATTATAATCGTCTTCTCAATACGTTCGAAATGAGTCCAATATTGAATATTTTTTGATTTAATTGTTATAAAGAGAAAAATACAAATTGTACAAAGTCCAAAATTAATTTTTAAAAACTAATCCGCTATATTGGCAAAAGTTTTTTGTGTTGGTTTGAGTTGATTATAGAATTCTAGACGTGACATATATATGTGTGTGTTTTGATTTTATAAATTTATAAAATTTGTAATTTTTGATTTTATTTTATTTTATAAATTTGTAACTTTTGATTTCTTATAACTTTGTAAAATGTATTTTTCTTTTAGGGACCAATTCTGTAACAAACGCTAAACGTTAGGGACCAAATTTGTAATTTACTCTCCAAAACCATTCACAACCGTTAATTTTTATTTAATTTTAATTATAGTTACAATTTTGGTCCCTAAACTCTTTTTATTGATTTACTTTATACCTTTTGGTTTTATATTTTATATTTTACATTTTTATTATTTTAACACATAATAAACATATATTAACTAATATACGTTAAAAAGGTAATTTTTTTTATTTTAACAAGTTACACCATTATAATCGTCTTCTCAATACCTTCGAAATGAGTCCAATATTGAATATTTTTTTATTTAATTTTAACAAGTTACACCATTATATATGTTTGACCCTTTGATTTTATAAATTTATAAAATTTGTAACTTTTGATTTTATTTTATTTTATAAATTTGTAACTTATGATTTTCTTATAACTTTGTAAAATGTATTTTTCTTTTTGTAAGAATTACATTTTATTATAACTTTGTAAAATGTATTTTTCTTTTAGGGAGCAAATATGCCCATTCCATTAGATTCGGTTGATGCATTTTGGAAAAAGCTTGATTTGTCGCCTTCTATATCTGTGGAATATGGTGATCTTAATTGTGATCATGATATGCAAAGGTTTAAAGAAATATTTATCAATCAACCGAATCATGGCAAATCCAGTTTTTTAAGAAAGTTGAGGGGGATAACGGATCCATCAAAAATCTTGATCGGTGAACCTTCGGTCAAGAAGAACACTCGTGGACGCCCAAAAGTGAAGCGTGTTCATCATCAAACTCAAGTTCCTCACAGATACAGTTGTTCGGACTTGAATCAAGAACTGCCTAGACATAGTTCATTTTTCATGGATTTGAACGAGGAACCACCTAGGCATAGCTCATCCTTCATGGACTTGAACGAGGAACCACCTAGGCATAGCTCATCCTTCATGGACTTAAACGAGGAACCCCCTAGGCATACCTCATCCTTCATGGACTTGAACGAGGAACCAATAAGCCAATGGTCACACCAGATTGACTTAAACGAGATACTGCCGGAGGGACATAGTTTATTGTTGAAGCAAATTCCAAAAATCTTTCATCCATACATCACGAATATACAAGATGTAAGGGGTGATGGGAATTGTGGTTTCCGATCAATAGTTGTTTGTCTCGGGTATGCCGAAGACCAATGGCCCTATGTTCGTCGTGAATTGTTAGATGAGTTAACGAGTTCATATGCGACATACTCTGGAGTTTTCTATGGAATCGATGAAATACTTACTTCGTTGTCTTTTTGGGAATCGCCAGCACCAGAGCAACACTGGATGATTATGCTTGAGACAGGTATATTGATAGCCAATAGGTTTGGTGTGATCTTTCACCTTTTAACCATTGGAGGTTGTATGACTTGTTTTCCCCTCTGGAAAGGTCCCGAAGAGTTTCAATACCATCGGGTCTTTACAATTTCACAAGTAAACAACAATCATTACGTGGTGGTCAAGTTAGAAGGAGAGTACCCAATACCTCCCATTTCAGCATTCTGGACCCGGAACAAAATCCCGTCAGCAGCTGGATGGCAAACCATGTATATGTCACGTCTATAATTCTATAAGCAACTCAAACCAACTCAAAAACTTTTGCCAATATAGCGGATTAGTTTTTAAAATTTAATTTTGGACTTTGTACAATTTGTATTTTTCTTCTTATAACAATTAAATCAAAAAATAGTCAATATTGGACTCATTTCGAAGGTATTGAGAAGACGATTATAATGGTGTAACTTGTTAAAATTAAAAATTATTTTTTTAATGTATATTAGTTAATATACGCTTATATGTGTTAATATAATAAAAATGTAAAATATAAAACCAAAAAGTATAAAGTAAATAAATAAAATGAGTTCAGGGACCAAAATTGTAAATATCATTTAAAAAAAAGTATTCGTTTTGTGTGTTTGGTTCGGAAAACAATGTATTAATTATTGGGTTTTCCTAGACTAGGGTGTGAATGGTAAACTAGACTAGGGTGTAAATAGTTTGACCTTTATTTATGGGGTGTTTGGGATTGCTTATTTAAAATAATTAATGTTTATTTTGAAAAGTATTTATCAACTTATGTGATGTTAAGCCGGAGTTTGTAAAAAAAATGTTTGGATTAGCTTATTTTGGTATCAAAACGTAATAAGTTAATAAGTTGTTATTTAAAGGTGTTTGAGATTGTTTATCTATAATATCTATACTATATTATAAAAACGGTATAAAAACTCTTAATTACAACATTTTAAGCACAAGTTACAACTAATTAAAGCCAATTACTTAATTTACAACTTCTTAATGCTTTGGTACAACATTTCCAAGCACAATATCTCACATAATCTTCTATTTGTGGAATGGATACTCATTTATTAATATAACTATTTGTTTTTTTGTTGGAGGATTTCATAAAATAGATTTTATATTAGCATAATCTATTTTAAATGTAGATTTTACATTTAAATATATATTAATGAGATGTAATATAAAATCTTTTTTCTTCCGTATTTTTTTATATTACATCTCATAATGATTTTTCCATATTTTATTTTATAAAATCTTTTTCCATATTTTATTTTATAAAATCTTTTTACATAATGAGATGTAAAATATAAACTCTTTTTTCTTCCGTATTTTTTTTGCTAATATAAAATCTATTTTATTTTATAAAATTTACACGTATTTTATATTAGCATAATATAAAATCTACACGTATTTTTTTTATAATATAAAATCTACACGTATTTTTTTTCACGAACATCAAAAGAAGAAAAAAAAAGGTTGATATGAATTAAAAATAAAAAATAACGAGATATACTAATAAATTATAGTATTCTTTAAAATAAAAATATTCCGCAATACTTTCCAAATTCACCACACGTATTTTTTTACTAATATAAAATCTACACGTATTTTTTTTTCACTAGCATTAAAAGAAGAAAAAAAAGGTTGATATGAATTAAAAATAAAAAATAACGTGATACACTAATAAATTATCGTATTTTTTAAAATAAAAATATTCCGCAATACTTTCCAAATTAACTAAGTGTAAAGAAAATAAAATAGAAACGATGTAGATATAAAAATATTCTTCCATATTTTTAATATATTTATATTTTAATGTATCGAAAATGAAAATAAAAGATTTTAAAATATTCTCTACATTCACTATAAATATATATAGCTTCTCTATGTATCATCCGATTACAAGAAGAAGACGAACGGTTGGGTGTCAATAGCGGAACCTGCAACTGAACAAAAGATATTTCAGTATATTTTTGTTTATTTGAAAAAGTATTTTTTTTATTTTATTTTATTTACTGAGGATTTGTTTATATTTTTCAAAATCCACAATCATATTTTTCGAAGTAGGGGAATAAGATGTATATACATATATTTATTTTTATCGATTAATACTATTAGATCTTGAAGTCAATAGTCAGATAAATATGTTGTGAGACATGTCGTTTGAGTTTTAAATAATATAATACAAAACTATTACCAATATTATTGCACAAACTCATAACAACAAACGATTAAGAATATATGCAAGTTAACCACTTATGAAAATACATTCATTTTTCGCATTGTATTTCATTAACTGTTAACAGAGAAATTACGTTTCATTTTAACTCGGTTCAATATTCCAACAAAAAATTTATCCTCCCGTGCAATGCACGGGCCCAACGCTAGTATTATAAAGATGACATAAAAAACTCTTAATTACAACTCACTAAGCTTTATGTACTATCATTTAAAGCTATCTATTTAAAATCTCTTAAAAATAACTACTAAAGCTTAATGTACTACCTGTAAAGCTTTTAACCCTAATTAATATATTTCATCCTTATCCCCCAAAATCCTTATCTCTAATCCCCAAACCCTAAAATTATGAAATTTGAATTCTGATAAACATAATCAATACAGGATAAACATCTCAATTTAAATATAAAAATTTTAAAATATATAAGATAATTAATGAATTTTAACAAACTATTTAATTTTTTTATATAAAAAAACATTATATTGTTAAGCCTAAATTAAACAAGTTTATATATAAAAAAAACCATTATCACTCAATAAAAACCATCCAAAATCGTACTGTAAATCAATAAAAAACAAAAAATAAAAATAAACATTTAAATCGTGATGTATCTCGCTGTATTGCGCGAGTACGCTTTTAGTACATATAAAATAAACAAAAAAGTCATAAGCACTTTTCAAATAAGTTGATAAGTTAAAATAAAATGACTTATGAAAAAGTGTTTATCTTCGGTTTGACACCGCTATAAACACCTTGATTTTTTCTCCATCCAAACACTAAAAAGTGCTTATCTCCGGTGTCACCACAATAAGCTAAAAAATACCTCAAATAAGCAATCCCAAACACCCCATTGTTATTGTATTGTTTGACTATATTTAGTGATAGGAACTTTCCTTTTGCTGCTTTCTTACTCCGACACTTTCCTAATTCCAAATTTGGAATCTTTTTATTCTTACCAAATGCATTACAAATTACTATAATAATTAATTTACGAGTAAACTACAAATTTGGTCCATGTGATTTGTTGTTTATAACACTTTTGGTCCCCTCGTTTTGTTGTTTATAACACTGTTAGAAGACCCCATTAAGTCAGGGGTAATTTAGTTTTTTTTTTCACTTTTGTCTAACTTTTATTTAATTAAAGTAAACTCTAAGTTTGGTCCCCGTGGTTTACTGAAATCTTTGAAAGTGGGACCTAAACTTTGATAATTCTAGAAATTGTCCCCATGGTTCTTATTTTACTTTGAAAGTGGTCCCCCGTTACTAACTCCGTTAATTCTCTCTGTTAGTGACAGGGGCATTTTTGTCCATTCAGATGTTGTCCACTATTGATTGTCGTATTTCACTTTCGCTGGAGTCCTCTATATTACAAATAATTTTTTTTTCTTTGGAAAGCATCACTTTATTGCCAAAAAACAAAACCAAACTACAAAGAGCAGGGGCCATAAACAGACCATCACCATAGGGCAAACCAGGTTTGCAAGAAGCAAACCCAAACAAAAAAACTACTTATCACACCAGAAAAAACCTGCAGAAGCGAACCAAACTGAAACGCAGAAGCAAACCGAACAGAACAAAATACTACCAAGAATCAGACCAGAACAAAACGCATCAACCGAACAAAAACCAAACTTCACCATGTTTGAGTTTGTATAATTTCTTAGAATATGCACCTGTTGATTGGGACAAATAATCCTTCGGAACCAAAGCTCACGTAGTCTTTAAGCAAATTTTTTAACATTCTCCCCCTTCAATGGTTTGCAATAACTAAAATTGGTATTCACGTTAATATCCTCACTTTCAGCGCCACTTGATGAACATGAGCATAGGCTTCCAATGCTACCATTCACCATGCCACTTATCAGTTGCCTTTCATTCTCCCTAAATCTGCTCTCGCCTTCAAGATCCCACCACATTTTGCGAATAAATTGCTAAACATATTTCCTTATTTCACTGCAGAATGTTACCCACTCTTCTGGCTTTAAATTGCTAAACATATCTCTTCTTTGCAATACGGCGGATCACATCGCATCCAGAACCCGTGAATCTGTTAAATGAGGCATTCGTTCAGTTAGTTTGAAATACGGTTCTGGATTGAACGTCGGACGTCGTGACATCTGTTGTTGTTTGATGTCGGAATCCGGTACCCTCCTTCATAACCAATCTCCTAATAGCTTAATTGAAGACACCACCTCCTAAATCCCTCCATTCGGTTTCTTCTTCTTCCCCTGATTCAAAGAAGGTTTCAAATTAGGATTCCAAACATTACCTTCTTGATTAGTTAGAAGGGTGAGGTCGCCAAAAACACAGAAGGGGGAGGGTCGACAGGAACTAGACGGTGATGACCTTCCTGTGAAGTAGACGGTGATGGTGGTTGAAGGTTTTTGATCGGTCAACTTCAACTAACAGGTTATCGACTTAGTCTTCAACATCTTTTTTGGTGTAATGGGCTTGGATTAAAAAAGGGAAATGTAAATGGACAAAAATGCCCCTGTCACTAACGAAAAAAATTAACGGGGTTAGTGACGGAGGACTACTTTCAGAGTAAAATGAGAACCATGGGGACGATTTTTAGAGTTATTAAAGTTTAGGTCCCACTTTCAAAGACTTCAGTAAACCACGGGGACCAAAGTTAGAGTTTACTCATTTAATTATTAATTATATATCAAGTAAACCTCCACCTCGAACCCCCGACCACTCTTCATCGCCCAAGATGTCGCAACATCGGTGCCGACAATCATCTCAGTTGGCACATCCAAAGTTCCATCTCAAGATAATCGATCATCCCCTTCTCCTGTTTTTTTCTCTTTGCCAAACCGTCTCAATCTTGAAAATCGAAAAGAACAAGAAGAAGAGAGGTTGGGGTTTGGATACAGATCAATACCAAACACAAAACGAGGGGATGGGGTTTATGTTTTATATAGAGAGATCAAGGAGAGTGGGAGCTACAGGCGTTCGAGGAGAAGGGGTGGTGCTGTTCATTGAAGTGCTCCAACATTCGCGGGATCGAAGTGTAGGTCATGCTCACGTGTTCTTGGTCGATGAATTGATGAGTTGCGAGGGCTTGGTGGGGAATAGCAGACAGAGAGATGTTCATCGGTTTTTATGTTTTATCCGACGAAGAGTATGAGGTTGTAACACCCTCAAATTTGGTAAGAGTAACTAATTTAAAATTTCAGTATAACATCAAGTGAGGAACGGGTGATGCTGAAAGTGTCACCATGGAAAGGATTGATAAGGTTCGGAAAGCGTGGGAAGCTCAGTCCCCATTTCCTTGGACCTTTCACTATCATCGAGTGTATTGGACTTCAAGCCTACAAGTTGGATCTTCCGCCGGAGATGGACGGGATCCACCCACATTCCACGTCTGTTATTTACGGAAATGTCTAGCCGAAGAAGAGAGTGTCATTCCTCTATCGGAAATTAGAGTGGACAACAATCGATGCGTAGAGGAGCCCGAATCTATCCTCGAAAGGAAGACGAAGAAGCTACGACATAAAGAAGTGGTTATGGTGAAGGTGTAGTGGAAACACCACCGCTGTACCAATATAACTTGGGAATCGGAAGAAGACATGAGGAGGCGATATCCTCATTTGTTTGGCTAGTTAGGATTTCGAGGGCGAAATCCATTCTAAGGAGTGGAGGATTGTAACACCCCGAATTTTTAGACCTCGTCGATGAATATCAGTTATGAGTTTATGATTAAAGGCTCTAAATCTAATTTGGTAATTTTAGTATTGGTTGGATCAAGTTTCTTGCATCGTTTCGGGTTCGGGCAACGGCTGGTAGGCGTGCGGCGACTATGCCCCGCGACTGTGCCAATGGCACTGTCGCCAGGGCAATGTCGCGCGGGGTGTACCACCCACGGTACATCCGCCGCGATTGTGCCATTGGCACTATCGCGTGGGCAATGTCACGCGAGAGGGGGGGGCAGACGGGAAAAATCTCATTTAATGCAATTTTTGAGGGTTTTGAGTACCATTTCGGGATTTCAAGCTTTGAGGTCGAAAACACACAGTAAAGGTGCGATTTTCACACACTTCTTCCCCCTCTATCTCTCTTTATTTAATGTTGGTGGTTGGATCATTAAGGTTTGGTGTTTGTTAGGGCTATAAGATTGTAGAAGCACTACTCCTCAAGTATTTCAAGGAATCCAAGTCTTCTTCCTTTCACTCCTCATTTATAGGGTTTGTCATTTCAATCTCATTGGTGAGTCTCCTAAACCCTAAATAATCATATTTGTGTTATTATGTGCTAAATGTTTATTGCAAAATGTTCAAGTAAGCTAAGACTAGGGTTTATGTATTTACCATGTTTGGGTATTTGTGGTTGGAAGAATCATTTAATGTGGAGAGGATTGTTATGTGTATGATATGATATATCAATAAATTCTATGGGGATGATTTATATTGAATATGGAATATGTGTAGAATTATTCTTATCAGCAGTTAGACTAATGTCTACCAAATGTGGTCTTTACAATGTTACTCTAGTAGTCAAGCAAATATTACTCATGAGGATGCCTTATTATGCTTGTAAATGGTATGTGTCAATTGTATGAAAGGTGTCGTTCATATGTTTATGTGTAAGATTTAAATGCGGAGGTTCGGTCTAATTCTTTGTGCACGAGGAATTAGGTCGTTCTTGTATAACATGGAATTATTGACCTTTGGGTCTTTAGCGAGTAGGCAATAGGTGACGCAAGTCTCCGAGTTGTAACTCGCCTACTTTGGATAGGCACCCATGTCCATAAGTCCTTGGAGCGTAACTCGACGGAGTAAGTGTTAGAGGCATAAACGGTTCGAGGATTGTGATGTCCGGCGTGGCATGGGAACTAGGTCTGGGATATGTGGTGAAATCCAATTTAACATCATGGGTGACTCCACTCACGTGTTCTCGTCACCCAAGATGGTAACGGGTCACTCCGTTTTACTTGGGAGCTTTCTTGGTTATATTTGTACAAGATGCAACAATGTCCCGTTTGGGAGGTTTCAGCATTGATTTCAATGCATGGGTTTCAGTAACAATTAATTATTGTTTATATCTACATTATAAACTGTCTTGGTACGTTAACCATTAGATTTCGTCCTAACACTTGTGTTCATGTTTAATGGTTCACAGGTTCTGCTAGTGGTGCGAGTAGGGCACCTTGATTCGCCGGGATCGCACCTAGGATTCCTCCTTGGACCGGGCATTTTTGGGAAGACGAGAGAGAGTGTTTTTGAAGTCATAGTGACACCCATCTTAATCTAGTTATTAATTGTTCTAGATTGAATAGGTTGTCATGTATATGTCTTATTTATTCCGCTACTTTAATTTGTAGAACTACCCCAATTCTTATGGGTTATAGTCATCACGTTTACAGGTTATGGATTCCTCTTATTTTAGACGTTAAGATGCCGAAATTTTGAGTTTTATTTCACCCAGTTTTTAGGGTGTTACAAGTTGGTATCAGAGCCTAGTTTAAGTGAACTAGGTACGTAAACTCGATGCCTAGACTTAAGATGAGACTATTGATATGCGTTCATTTTATTACTTAACTGCTCTATTTTTAAACGCATATCTCAACTTTTTGCAAACGAATATTTAAATAATCAAGACCCTTTGAGCAAAACTCATATCTTTATTACTTGGGCATTGAATCATTGGTTTTATGTTGTTTTTGTGGCTTGCAGATTGGCTTCTAGGCGTTTTTGTTGGGAGATTTCGTGTGCCGAAAAAACAGAGGGATAGCAGCTTGCTGCAGCTTGATGCTGTCTCAAGATTTGCATTAGCTGGTGGAAATCTTGGAAGATATTTGCCATGTGATCTATTTCTTTTATCCTTTGGGCAATAGCTTTATCCTCCCTTTTGTTGGCTATAAAAAGTCTTGCTCATTTGTTGTAAATCACACAATTCTCTCCTATCACTTCTAAAAATCCTCTCTAAGTACTTTTATTCTCCAATCATTGGGAGAAAATTTGGAAGACTAGTTTAATTTTAATTAAAGCATTTAACTTTCAGTATTTCTTATCTGATTTATTACGTCTCTTTTAATTATTGCACTTTAATATTACGTTTCTTTTAATTATTGCACTTTAATTTTATGTCTTTATTTTATCGCATTTTAATTGTTCGCCTTATTACGTCATTGTTATTTATAATTTTTGTAACCTTTAATCTACCATTGTTCTTTTCATTTAATCTTCGTAATTTACAGTAGTTTTTATTTTTAGTCATATTATCTTCTTTTTTTTAAATGCAAGGATCCCAAGCGATGATAGGCTAACAACCTTAGCTTGGGTGTGGGGTGAAATTAAGATTAAAACCAATTTTTGATGGTGGAAATTATTAGTTAATAATTATTTCCAATCATTCATTCAAGGTTATTTTTATAAAATTCATTTCCTAACAAATTGATCGTTGTTGAAAATGATTAAAGTGTGATGGACTTATAGATAAGCCGTCGTGACATATCAACTTGAATGATGTGGAGATATATTCGAGAGAGTTATTTAGATACGAGGAAACTCGTTTTCATTCCATATAGCTTATACAAGGAATAGATCGTGCCATTGCCTAGACTTTTTCTATTTTGGAAACATTAGAATCAAGTCTATGGATGCGAGCCTTTCTCAATCTCGAAAGAGTGCCTTAGAAAAGCTAATGGTTGGATATATTAATTATGACGTTCCACTTGATTTAATTGTCAAAAATCTTAACGGATCCCTACACCCTTGCTCCTTTTTAAAGAAATTAATTTCTGTCAAACTAGTTGTTAAAAACCACCCAACAATATTTCTTCAAAGTCGCCATCTGAAATCATTTCTTTTATTAGACTTTTATTAAGTTTTTACACCTTTCCCTGTGGATCGATACTCGGTATTTTACCGTTTTATTACTTGTAAAAGACGACAACGGATTGATAAGTGTATACTTGCACTATTCACCGTTAGATAACAGTCCAAGAGATTAATTTCATATAAATCTCGTAACAAGTTTTTGGCTCCGTTGCCGGGGAATTGGCTCGCTAAAAGTCTGTAAAAGTTTTCTAAAAGTTTTGATTTTTCTAACACCGTTCGAATCTCATTTTGGAAGTGGCATATGCCAAGAATACCACATGGGGAATTGTTCGAATTTGACCCGGACATTGAAAGGACGTTTCGTAATAGGAGGAGAGCACAAAGAATTTCATTAACCATAGATTCTCCCATCATGGAACCACCCCCACCAGGTTTTGAAAATAGGGTTACCTAGAATAGAAAATCCACCAAGACAACAACCAATATTCCACGATGCACCACCCATTTTTGGAAATCCACCCAAATTCCCTTTTCAACAAATGCCAAATAACCAAAATCAACATCCTAACAATGATGATGTGGAATCTCAGGATAACAATGAAAATAGGGATGAAGCTCCGAACATTATTAATCTAGCTAATTCCAAAGAGGGAAAGATTATGGACTATGCTATCCCCGATTTTGAGCAATTAAATTCAGGGATAGTTAGACCCCATATTGCCGCCCTCCATTTTGAATTAAACCCCATCATGTTCCATATGTTGCAAACAAATGGATAATTTGCCGGAATGCCATCGGAGGATCCTCATTCTCATTTAAAATCTTTTATGGAGATCACCAATGCATTTCTGATCCCTGGGGCATCTAACGATGCCTTGAGACTCACTCTATTTCCATTCTCTCTAAGGGATCGGGCAAAGTCATGGTTCAACTCATTGGCACCTGGTTCTGTACCATCATGGAACAATATGGCTGAAAAGTTTTTGCGAAAGTATTTTCCACCCACCAGGAATGCCAAATCTAGAAATGAAATTTGCATGTTTAAACAACTGAATGATGAAGCAATTCCAGATGCATGGGAGAGGTTTAAAGAGTTGTTGAGAAAATGCCTTCACCATGGCATTCCCTACTGTATTCAACTCGAGACGTTTTACAATGGTCTAAACCCCATGGCAAAACAGATGCTCGATGCGACATTAGGAGGGGTCTTTACAGCCAATACCTATAATGACGGGTATGAAATTTTTGAAAAAATTTCAACCAACAATGGACATTGGGCTGATCCACACGCCTAATCTCAAAAGTAGACTGCTAGAGTTCATGATGTAGATGCATACACTGCATTGACAACACAACTCACTTCCATGGCCACAATGCTAAAAAACTTAACTTCTGGCCAAGGAGTGCAGTCTACTGCCTCTACACCTATTCCAGCAGTACTCTCAGTGTAATGTGTTTGTTGTGGTGGGGAACACTCTTATGAACATTGCCCACAAAATACTGAATCAGTAAACTATGTTCATAACAAGCCTGGTCCCTACTCCAACAACTACAATGTCAGTTGGAGACAACACCCGAACTTTTCTTGGAACAGTCCGTGTTTAAATCCACCTGCACCTAAACAACAAGGAGTTTCAAATTTTCAACCACAAGAAGTACAACACCCAAGTCCACCTCAAAACCATCACCAACAGACTTTTCATCAACCATCAACTCAGTCGTCTTTCCAACACAAACCTAACCAGCAAGCTGAGTCATTCACCTCTTTAGAAACAATTTTGAAATGGTTCATTAACCAAACCAATTCAGCAATGAACCATCAAAACACTACCATAAGATCTCTAGAGACTCAGATCAATCAGCTTGCACTTGAGTTAAGGAATAGACCTGTTGGTACATTGCCTAGTGATACAGAGATCCCAAGACCCGCCATGAAAGAACATGTGAAAGCAGTAACTTTAAGAAGTGGAAAGAGCTTGATAGAAAATGAACAAGTGAAAAAGCCCATTGAATCACACAAACCCATTGTTATCACACCCACTTGGAAGGATAAAGGAAAACCAGTAGACATAGGATCACTACCTAAGAAAACTGACTTCCCTTTATTATTCCCAGATGATGGCAAAAAGAAGGTATCATTTCAGGATGGGACCTCGACTTCTTCCACCAAGACTGACAATCTTGTCACTTCACCAGTCACTCCTATACTCAAAAGTTCCAACCCTGTCATCACCCCAACACCGTTAGAAGTCAGAACAGTCTCCTGAGAAAGCCATTGTAGCTCCTGTTCCCCCTTATATACCTTTTCCACAAAGGTTGAGAAACCAAAAGGAGGAGCTACAGTTCAAAAAGTTCCTTGATGTGTTTAAACATCTACATATCAACATTCCTTTGGTTGAGGCAATTGAACAAATGCCATGTTACGTAAAATTTCTCAAGGACATTCTGAGCAAAAAGAAGAAGTTGAATGAATATGAAACTGTTGCTTTAACAGAAGGTTATAGTGCCCTCCTTTCAAATAAAATTCTCCCTAAACTGAAAGATCCTGGGAGTTTCACTATTCCTTGCTCAATAGGTGGGAAAGAGATTGGAAAGGCACTATGTGACCTAGGAGCTAGTATAAACCTTATACCCTTGTCTGTTTTTAACACCCTAGGCATAGGTGAGGCTAGACCAACCACAGTCACCCTGCAGTTAGCTGACAAGTCAATAGCTCATTCGAAAGGCAAAATTGAGGATGTATTAGTCCAAGTGGAAAAATTCATTTTTCCTACCGACTTCATCATTCTTGATTTTGAGGCCGATAAAGACATTCCAATCATACTAGGAAGACCATTCCTAGAAACTGGTAGAACCTTGATTGATGTTCAAAAAGGATAATTGACTATGAGAGTAAATGAACAAAATATCACTTTCAATGTGTTTAACTCTATAAAATATCCCGATGATAAAGAAGAGTGTTTTACCCTAAGTGATATTGAGTCTTTGTGCCATAAAGAGGAAATTGAAAAAATGTTAGATTTGAGAGAGACCGAGGTTGATGAAAAAAATAGAATGTGAAGAGGAAGGTGAAACCACCATGTTGCAACATACTGCAACTTTTGAGTTGTTGGAAAATGAAGATAGAAAGATCCACATCCCATCTGTTGAATCACCACCCGACCTGGAGTTGAAACCACTCCCTTCACATCTGAAGTATGCATTTCTATAGAGGATGTGAAGTTGTGAATAAAAGGTAAAATCATTCCGAAATTTCGGGAAAGTTTGGATGTACAGTTAGTTTATTAGTAGTTTTAATTATTAGACGTCTTTAATTTTTACTATTAGTTAACTTTTAGGCTAATTATCTCTTGCTAGATAGGTTGTTTTATGCCCGGTTTGCCATGGTGTGTCTCATGCATTTTATCACATTTTTTTTGGGGGGATATGCATATGTAACACCCCAATTTCGAAATGTATCATTTCAAGTTAATACCGAAACTCATATATTGGGGAAAAATAAAATAAATTATTTTGGACTGGAATCCTAGATTTTATAGTCTAGATAGATGAAGGATTCAATTACGAGTCCAACGGTTCTTTCCGGAGCAAAATTGGAGCTATAACGAAGAAGTTATGACCAAAACGATGAACGAGCGAGTTTGTTGGGCGGCAGAGCTCCGCGCGGAGCTGCTGTGTGCACAAAAACGAGAAATTTCGGCCCCAAACCTCATTTTTCACCCTAAACCCAAATCCTTCCCCCATTTCTCTCCCAAACCGACCCCAAACCCCAAAATCAAACCCTAAATCATTTTGGAGAGTTTCCTCCTAAATCTAAGTGTTTCATCTTCATCTATCAGATCGGGAACTAGAACCATCATCCCTCCATCTTCATCTTTTTCATCAAGTTCCTAGGGTTTTCATGCACCCTTGTTCTTCCTTTCGTAGTTTGGAGGTTTGTAACCATTTTGGCGAACTAGAGGTGTTTTGGTTGATGGATTCAAGCTTTGGTTAAGGTAATCTTCTATCTTCTTCGGTTTTGGAAATTAGGGTTTCAGTATCAGTTGAGGTATTCATGTGTAAAGTTTGGGGAAAGATTCTTTGTGGTTGATTATGATTATTTATGGTTGAAATTTATGGATCTAGGTTTTTGGAGGTTTTGGCTTGAGGGTTCAAGTTTCTTCAAGGAAGCTCTAAGTGGGGTAAAATCTAGATTTAGCCTAATCTAGCAAGGTGAGTTCAGGTTGATTTGTGAAAACGTTGTACTTGTCAAAATGTTTATTTTAAAGCATTTATGTGTTTTACATGAAATTATCAACTGTTAAGTTATTTGATAACTTTTGATAATTTGAAACGTTTAGCTTATTAAACCTTGTAAAATACCACATTTGGGATATTTTGATAAATGTGTCATAAAGGAACATGTTTTGGTGGTTTATTGCATAAATAGGTGTTTGGTCAAAAATGCACTTTTAAGTGTTTGCCGGGTTTTATGCATCATTCATGAAATGAGATATTTTGGGAAGTACGAAGGTGTGAGTCCTTTGGTTTTGGGTCATTTCCAACTTTGGAGAACATTTTAGAAAATGATAATCCTTTTTGGGTTTTGGGTCGTAGGCCAGTTGTGGTTTGAGAAACAAAGTTTTGAGAAAGATGTATATTGGTTTATGTAACCACTTTGGCTCTCGTATTTTAGCCAAACGTTCATTATGCCTTTTGGGGCTTGGTTTACACTCAAATGAGTGTTTGGAACATTTGTTCAGTTTTGGTAGCTCGTTAAGGAGCCTTGGACGTATGGTGTACTTAGTTGCATCTTATTTGAGAGTTACATGTTTTGAATGCGTTAGTTCATTCTTTTGAGTCATGTAACGTTTTAGACTGTAATGCATCGGATCCATAGGCATATGAGTCAGTTGGGTAGTGGGGACTTTATCCCCGTTTTGGGACTGGATATTGTTATGGCCAGCGGGAGGACTCGAGGTAGATATCGTGGGTGGTTGAACTCGACGACCGCGTAACCTTTATTGAGGGCTCGAGGTAGATATCGTGGATGGTTGAACTCGATGCCCGTTTGTAATCCAGTCTGGTTACTCATCGTGGAATTTAGTGTCCGCGTTTGAATTCTAGTGAGTGGTCCCCAAGTCATGTTGTTGATTATGTAAGCTTGCGGTGGTGCTCTACAGAGCCGTATACGGAGCTAAGTCTTGCGGTGGTGCCCATTGTGAGCCGGATACGGGGACTTGTGGCTTTGGTTGTGACACTCATTAGAGGTCGAGTAGATACTAGGATCAGTGGTGTCTTGCGGTGGTAGCTTAGAGGAGCCGTATACGGGGAACCATGGTCTTATGTGAAGCTCGAGAACATCGATACATGGCTTAACTTTGTGTGTCTGCCACATTCGATGGAATTCGGGTATCCCCCGTCACCGAAAGGTGTTGTTTTTGGGTATTGAGTTTTATTATCCAAGTTTTCGGTGGCGTTGTGTATATTGGATTTTATCGAGGATTTATGGGTTGAGTATTATGCCCCACCCGTGTTTTGGGTGTTTCGGGATACATTGTTTTAACCAGATTTTCATAAATGGAGAGTTTGATTTCTATTCACGTTTTGAGTAAATGTTGGGTTGCATTACTTCACGAAATAACGTTTGGCGTTGAGACATCCATTTATAAATTGCATAATATTGGAAACTGACCGCTCTCATATTTAAAGTAATTCATTTTAAAGGATCATGATTTAAGTTGCATTATTTCCGTTTAATGGTTTTTATAATCATGATGAAAACTCTTGAACTCACTAGGCGTTAGCCTAACCCTTTTTATTTATCGGTATGTGCAACAGGTATCGGTTGGGAATAGCTCTATTAACACTGTGCTGAGAGGAGTGCTAGATGTGTGCCCGAGAAGTGGTTATCTTAGTGAAGTCTTCCACATTTGTTTCGGGAAGAGCAACTTGTGTTTGAGGATTAAGTAGCACCCGACTTGGTTTAGTCTTTGGGTATTAATGGAGTTTGAACTTGTTTGAGATTAAATAGAAAGTCTTATTTTGGAGATTTACCTCTTACTTGATGTAATATTGAAATTTTAATTAGTTTCTCTTACCAAATTTTGAGGGTGTTACAAGTTGGTATCAGAGCTTAAGTTTGAGAGAATTAGGTATTGATTTTGGATGCCTAGACTCAAACTAGCATAATTTTAAGTGATTGAATGTGAGATTGCACAATTAGGCACTTTAAGATTTGATGATTCGAAGTGAGTGGAGTCACTAGGAACGGGAATCCCGCCAAAAATGGCAAGGATGATCATGTACAGTATGTTCATAATAGCACCTGGCCAGTGTTATGGTGAACCTACGAGTTACGTGTGTATGCTTGAACTGCCTTGGTATGATAACCGTTGGGGTAGTGAAGAAGTTTCTATATGGTTAGCCATTAGAAGGAGCTGATGATTTTAGTATTCATTACTTGGAGTAACGGTAAGCATGGTGATTGCATTAATTGGACAGTTCCGAGTCGGATTGATTGGTTGGATTAGAACCATAGGCTTTTGGAACCAATGATATTTCGAGGAGAAATTATGAGGTGAAACTATGAAATCTTTGATCTTTGCTTTAAGATGTTGAACATCTGGATGACGATAGTGTAACTAAGAAATCGAGGAGCGGGGTTTCAAAGTGTTGAGTGCCGATCAAATTCATGCATGAAATGTATTTCTGGAATAAATTACGTTAATTATTTCTCATGTTTCTAAATCGTCTTGTGGGTTAAATTGCAAATCTTGAAGCAATGTTTTAGCACACACAAGGTTTTGAACCATGATTTCGTGCATGTACAAAATTGTTTTATGACATGAGGTTTCAAAACGTTGTTGAAGATTTTCTTTATTCATATTGTTGTCCAACGTTATTTCGGGTTTTGCGATATGCATATTTTGTTGTTGTTTGGAGACTTGGATGAGTAACTGAGGTTTACGACTTTAACATTGGATCTCCTCCACGTGTGCTAAGGTTTTGGACGAAAGTTATCTCCCATTATTTTGGTGTTTGAATTTTATTGAGAATTTTAATTCATACAATTTTGTGGATTTAACGAGATAGCTTTAATGGCGTCAAGTGGTATCGTTTTCCTTGAGCTTTGTGTGAGTTGCATATAACATGCATACATGTCCATTTGGAATTTCAGTCATAGTGTTTTAGCTAACACTTTAGCCCAATAAGAGCATATTATTATTTGTCTTTGAACTTGAAACCGACATAAATTATTTTATGTTTTAAACAAAGTACAGGCACATGTCACCTCACTCGTTTTGTGGAATAATTGCCGCATGCAAGTTTTGTTGCAGAATTCTTGAGAGTTTGATATCATGAAAATGTTGTTTTGGGTTTTGCAAACATTTTATTTGTACGGCCTAAAGTTTGGAATCAAACTAAATTACTCCTACGTTTAATCAAATTGCATGTATATGCCTTTACTAAGCTTTGGGAATTTTTTTATTTCATGACATTGCATGGTTAAATGTGGATTCTTGGGATTTGATTTAGTAAATACCCCCGTATGCAGTTTTGCACAAACGTTTTGTTATATACTGTTTCAGTACATAAAACTACTTTTCATACGTGACACAACTTTATACGTGTTGGAACACAGTGCTTCCTTTGAAAAAGATTGTTAAAATATCTTTCGTTGGCGTCAGTATCACCTTGATTATTGATCAAATATTTTCTGAAATAGTTTTACGCGTGTGGCGGTTGTGACCACTCTGTACACCTACCGAGTAAAAGGTAGCATATTTTATTCGTATGATTAATCTTTGTAAAGCTTTTACGTGTATAGGTTTTATAAAAGTTAAATTGGCATAGTAGCTTAAAAACCTTGAACTCATTAGAACTATAGATGTAAGCCCCTTGTTAGAGGTTGTACTTAAGGACTGAAGGAGTCCTCAGAGGTTGAAGTGTTGGAGGACCCGACTTATGGTCAGTTTTGGAACTATAAATCTCAACTTTGTGATCTAGTTCATGCAGAAGAATTTGAGGCATCAGACCTAAACTCTTCCCCAGTTAATTAAGTGACGATCTTTATGCTTCGACAAACCTTCGAGTTAAAACTGTGTGTGGTTGTTTGGGGACGAGTGGTTTTGGATTTGTGGGCAAATGGGATACATTGTTTTAACCACATTTTCATAAATGGAGAGTTTGATTTCTATTCACGTTTTGAGTAAATGTTGGGTTGCATTACTTCACGAAATAACGTTTGGCATTGAGACGTCCATTTATAAATTGCATAATATTGGAAACGGACCGCTCTCATATTTAAAGTAATTCATTTTAAAGGATCATGATTTAAGTTACATTATTTCCGTTTAATGGTTTTTATAATCATGATGAAAACTCTTGAACTCACTAGGCGTTAGCCTAACCCTTTTTATTTATCGGCATGTGCAACAGGTATCGGTTAGGAATAGCTCTATTAACACTGTGCTGAGAGGAGTGCTAGATGTGTGCTCGAGAAGTGGTTATCTTAGTGAAGTCTTCCACATTTGTTTCGGGAAGAGCAACTTGTGTTTGAGGATTAAGTAGCACCCGACTTGGTTTAGTCTTTGGGTATTAATGGAGTTTGAACTTGTTTGAGATTAAATAGAAAGTCTTATTTTGGAGATTTACCTCTTACTTGATGTAATATTGAAATTTTAATTAGTTGCTCTTACCAAATTTTGAGGGTGTTACAGCATAATAATCTAGTAGATCAAAGTTGCTTACTTTATTTAGGACACATTTCTAGAAATAGCCTATGGTTTCAATGGGTCACATTCTAGCTATGCATTACACACAGATTGTTTGGAAATGACTTAGGCCATCATTTGAAACCCATGTTGCATCTCATACACTCGTCCTTCTTTCCCACGCTTCTACCACCACATTCACAACAATGAGGACATTGTCATATTCGGTTGGGGGGAGGCTACCGTTGATAGCCAAGAACGTAAAGAAAAAGTGAGCAAAGTTCATATCAATCATTGGGTGGAAATGGTAGAGCATAAAATGCATACCATATGGGAAAAGCTTACAAAATAGTAGAGCATAAAATGCATACTATCAAAAAAAAAATTTTAAAAAGTTTCCCATTCAAGCAAAGGGCACCCGAAAGACAACGATTGTAAGGACTTCTTGGGCAAAGCAAAGATATAAAAATGGGATGCAAGTGCTTAAAAGTCACCAAAAAGCCTAAAACCAAGTCCTAATGATCCAAATGTTGTGTTTTGTAATGTGCTTAACCATTTGAAACTCATGGCTAGCTTATAGAAATTGTGTTTGACGATATTTTTTAGTAATCTTTATCTCTAGTTTATGAAGGGCTATCTTATGCAAGTAAAAGGGATCGATGCATGATTCTTGTGGATTTTGGCATAGACAACCTCTTTTGTTCAAACTTTATTTTGTGTTGATTAGGGACAATCAACAGTCTTAGTCTGGGGGTGTGATATGCGTTCATTTTATTATTTAAATGCTCTATTTTTAAATGCATATCTCAGCTTTTGGTAAGCGAATATTTAATTAATAAAGACCCTTTGAGCAAAACTCATATCTTTATTACTTGGGCATTGAATCATTGGTTTTATGTTGTTTTTGTGGCTTGCAGATTGGCTTCTATGCGTTTTTGTTGGAAGATTTCGTGTGCCGAAAAAACAGAGGGATAGCAGCTTGCTGCAGCTTGATACTGTCTCAAGATTTATGGAATATTCCTAGAATATTCCTCCAACCTTGCATTAGCTGGTGGAAATCTTGGAAGATATTTGCCATGTGATCTATTTCTTTTATCCTTTGGGCAATAACTTTATCCTCCCTTTTGTTGGCTATAAAAAGTCTTGCTCATTTGTTGTAAATCACACAATTCTCTCCCATCACTTCTAAAAATCATCTCTAAGTACTTTTATTCTCCAATCATTGGGAGAAAATTTGGAAGACTAATTTAATTTTAATTAAAGCATTTAACTTTCAGTATTTCTTATCTGATTTATTACGTCTCTTTTAATTATTGCACTTTAATATTACGTTTCTTTTAATTATTGCATTTTAATTTTACGTCTTTACTTTATCGCATTTTAATTGTTCGCCTTATTACGTCATTGTTATTTATAATTTTTATAACCTTTAATCTACCATTGTTCTTTTTATTTAATCTTCGTAATTTACAGTAGTTTTTATTTTTAGTCGTATTCTCTTCTTTTTAAAAAATGCAAGGATCCCAAGCGATGATAGGCTAACAACCTTAGCTTGGGTGTGGGGTGAAGTTAAGATTAAAACCAATTTTTTATGGTGGAAATTATTAGTTAATAATTATTTCCAATCATTCATTCAAGGTTATTTTTATAAAATTCATTTCCTAACAAATTGATCGTTGTTGAAAATGATTAAAGTGTGATGGACTTAAAGATAAGCCGTCGTGACATATCAACTTGAATGATGTGGAGATATACTCGAGAGAGTTATTTAGATACGAGGAAACTCGTTTTCATTCCATATAGCTTATACAAGGAATAGATCGTGCCATTGCCTAGACTTTTTCTATTTTGGAAACATTAGAATCAAGTCTATGGATGCGAGCCTTTCTCAATCTCAAAAGAGTGTCTTAGAAAAGCTAATGGTTGGATATATTAATTATGACGTTCCACTTGATTTAATTGTCAAAAATCTTAACGGATCCCTATACCCTTGCTCCTTTTTAAAGAAATTAATTTCTGTCAAACTAGTTGTTAAAAACCACCCAACAATATTTCTTCAAAGTCGCCATCTGAAATCATTTCTTTTATTAGACTTTTATTAAGTTTTTACACCTTTCCCTGTGGATCGATAGTCGGTATTTTACCGTTTTATTACTTGTAAAAGACGACAAAGGATTGATAAGTGTATACTTACACTATTCACCGTTAGATAACAGTCCAAGAGATTAAGTTCATATAAATCTCGTAACAACTATTAAGTTATGAATTACGAGCGTGGGGTAGAATTTCTAAGAAGGGACGACCTTAGAGTCAACAGAAACAACGTCGTTGAAATTTGTGAAAGTGGTAGCGAGAATCTTTATGTAGTGTACGTTCATAATTTCAATTAGCTACTGTTATTATGAATGTATGGTTACATGAATATGCTTGAGTTACTATGATTATAATGATCAACGAACTGTATGAGTATGTTTCTTGTGTAAATCTTATGTTGCTTATTTTCCTCTTTCTCCCAATTGTGTAGCAGATCCGAAATGGAAAATACTCGGAGTCGACCACTAATTGAAGGAGAAATGCACAAGGATAGTTCATCCAATCTGAATCCAATAGTCCGAGTGGCGACTGTTGTTCCCCCCAACATGCCGCCGATATTCACCGGAATAGAGGAGCACATACCTAGAGTGGAGTTGGCATCCACAAATCCGGTCATCCAGGAGGCAAACCCACAGGCCGATATGATGGATAGTGTTATGCAGATGGTAACATCGGCCATGGAAAAGCAGCAAGAAGCATTTATGAAGATGTTAGAAGACAGAGATGCCAGTCTCCGGAGGCCGAAAGTGGTTGCGGAGAATGCGATAGCCGGTTCGGGTGGTACCGGAGGTGAGAACCGTACTGATGGGTTGGTGATCCCAGAGACGAGGCAAGCAGGGAAGGGTTGTTTGTACAAGTCCTTCATGGGTTGCAAACCACCAGAGTTTGTCGGGGTCGATGATCCTGTGGCGTGCATGAGATGGTTGAGGGAAATTGAGCAAGCCTTTAGGGCTTGTGGCTGCGATGAGAGCCAGAAGGTTAATTTTCGTTCTCAAATACTCCGAGGTGCGGCTTTTGATATGGTGGGATGTCCACACCGCGACCATAGGGGAAATCATTTTGGCAAAGATGTCATGGGCTACTTTCAAGGAGAAGGTTATGGAGGAATATTGCAACGAACAAGAGATGGATTTGATCGAAGAAGAGTTCCTAGCCTTAACGAAAGGAGATTTGACGGTGAAAGAGTATAACCGTCTCTTCATGGAGGAGCTAAATCTCGTAGGGCACGTGGCCCCAACCGAAAAGGAAAAGACGAAGGTCTACTTGAAGGGTCTACCCGCGAACTTGGGAAGCAGAGTCCGCAATTTTAAAGCTACAAATCTTCGAGAGATCATAGAGGAGGCCAAGATGATGGAAAGGGTCTACGCAAGGGACAAGGAAGAAAAGTCTAAGGCCGCGGAAAAGAGGAAGGGGGAGAGCTCACCGACTTCGTACAAGAAACCGAAATATCAACCCAACCCAAGGAGCATTGATAATTGTTGGGAGGCGAATTGGTGTTCCAAGTGTAAGCGCAAGCACTTCGGTTCTTGCAACTCCCACTCCAACCCTCTTTCATGTTTCAAGTGTGGCAAGCTGGGTCACACTAGTCAAAGTTGCTCTCTCCAAGGGTCAGTATGCTTTGAGTGCCAGGAGTCGGGCCACGTCAAGAGAGATTGCCCCAAGCTAAGGGGTGGAGCTAGAGGAGGAAACCCACCAATTCAACCAAAGAAGGAAGTCGTCCCTAAGGCTCAAGGGAGGGTCTTCCAAATGTCGAGAGAGGAAGCAAAGGAGACCACCGACGTGGTGTCGGGTACGTTCTTACTCAACTCCCTTGCTGCTAAGGTGCTATTTGATTCCAGTGCAAATTTCTCTTTCGTGTCGTTTGATTTTTACAAGGACTTAAATGTACCCCCTAGTACTCTTAGCGATGCGTTAGTAGTAGAGATAGCGAATGGGGAACAAGTTATCTTGTGGGAGGTGTTGGAAAAATGCCATCTAGATGTTAGTGGGGAGCTTTTTGAAGTGGACCTACTTCCTATGGCGATTGGGAGTTTCGATGTGGTGATCGGAATGGACTGGTTGTCACAACACAAGGCGGAGATCTTATGTTCAAAGAAGTTGATCCGATTACCGACTTCAAGTGGAGGTTTTGTCTTTGTCTACGGAGAGAAGCGTAAGGGTGAAGTGGCTCTTATTTCTTCCATCAAAGCAAGTAAGTGTCTTGCGAAGAATTGCCCATCGTTCCTTGCCTACGTGTTGGATGCTAAGGCGGAGAAGAAAAAGATTGAAGACGTTCGGGTCGTTAGTGAGTATTCGGATGTTTTTCCCGACGATCTACCGGGCTTGCCGCCCGACCGCCAAGTGGAGTTCAGAATCGATCTAGTCCCGGGAGCAGCACCGATTGCCCGTGCGCCTTACCGTCTCGCCCCGACCAAAATGCAAGAAATGATGTCACAACTCCAAGAATTGTTGGAGAAGGGATTCGTGAGACCGAGTTCCTCGCCTTGGGGAGCTCCGGTACTTTTCTTCAAGAAGAAGGATAGGGCGATGCGGATGTGCATCGACTATCGGGAATTGAACAAGGTAACCGTGAAGAACAAGTATCCATTACCTCAGATAGATGACCTCTTCGACCAATTGCAAGGAGCCGAATGTTTCTCCAAGATCGATCTCTGATCAGGCTACCATCAGGTGAAGGTTAGAGAAGAAGACGTTTCCAAAACCGCGTTTAGAACCTGTTATGGCCACTACGAGTTCTTGGTTATGCCTTTTGGGCTAACTAACGCGCCAGCGGTATTTATGGATTTGATGAACCGAGTTTGCCGACCCTTTTTAGATAAGTCGGTCATCGTGTTCATCGATGATATTTTGGTGTACTCAAAGAACGAAGAAGAGCACGAGCATCACCTCAGAGAAGTGTTAGAAGTGTTGAGAGATGAGAAGCTCTACGCCAAATTTTCCAAGTGTGAGTTTTGGCTAAGAGAGGTTCAGTTTTTGGGTCATGTGGTGTCAAGTGAAGGGGTAAAGGTGGATCCGTCAAAGATTGAGGCCATGATGAATTGGGAACCGCCAAAGAGTCCCACCGAAATTCGGAGTTTCATGGGTCTAGTCGGTTACTATAGAAGGTTCATCCGAGATTTTTCCAAGGTCGCCTCACCATTGACGTCTCTGACGAGGAAGAATGTGAAATTCCTTTGGACCGAGAAGCAAGAGCAAGCCTTTCAGACCTTGCAAAGGAAGTTATGCGAAGCGCCAATATTATCCCTAGCCGAGGGGACAGAGGATTTTGTGGTCTACAGCGATGCATCTAAATTGGGTTTGGGGTGTGTCTTGATGCAAAGGGGCAAGGTCATAGCTTATGCATCAAGGCAATTGAAGGAGCATGAAAAGAACTACCCAACCCACGATCTCGACCTAGCGGCGGTGGTGTTCGCTTTGAAATTATGGCGACACTACCTATATGGTACGAAGTGCACCCTCTATACCGACCATAAAAGCCTGAAGTATGTCTTCGATCAGAAAGAATTAAATATGCGACAAAGAATATGGCTTGAACTACTCAAGGATTATGACTGCGAGCTTCAATACCATCCCGACAAAGCAAATGTGGTCACGGACGCCTTGAGCCGGAAGGAGTATAGTAGTGGCGTTCAAGCCACCTTTGCAAGGGTGGATGTGGTCTCAAGTTTAATTGATAAAATCAAAGTGTCACAATCGGAAGCGCTTCTTGAAGAAAACCTCAAAAGTGAAATTATGGTGAAGCAACATCTCCAATTGACCGAAGGTGGAAGAGGCTTGAAATTGTTCCAAGGACGGATCTGGGTACCAAAAATTGGAGGATGTCGATACTTGTTATTAGAGGGAGCGCATAAGTCCAAGTACTCAATTCATCCGGGAAGCACTAAGATGTATCGGGATTTAAAGCTCAACTATTGGTGGCCAGTGATGAAACTAGATGTGGCTAATTATGTGGAACAATGCATAACTTGCCTACAAGTGAAGATGGAGCATCAACGACCATACGGTAGTCTTCAATCTTTGGAAATACCGGAGTGGAAGTGGGAACACATCACCATGGACTTTATGACCAAGCTACCGAAGACTTTGAGAAACCACGATACCATTTGGGTAATAGTGGATCGCTTGACCAAAAGCGCGCACTTCTTGTCCATGCGAGAGACCCTACTGATGGACAAGTTGGCCAAGTTATATATAGATGAAGTGGTTTCAAGGCATGGAGTGCCACTTTCTATTGTGTCCGACCGGGATAGCCGTATCACATCTCACTTTTGGGATAGTTTACAAAAGGAGTTGGGCACGAGAATTAAGTTGAGTACCGCTTACCACCCGCAGATAGACGGCCAGAGTGAGAGGACCATCCAAACCCTCGAGGACATGTTGAGGTCATGCGTCATTGAGTTCGAGGGAAGTTGGGATGCACACATCCCACTAGTGGAATTCGCCTACAACAACAATTATCACTCAAGTATTGGCATGGCGCCATTTGAGACGTTGTACGGAAGAAAGTGTAGGACACTCATGTGTTGGTTAGAAGCGGGAGATAAATAGTTTGCCGGACCGAAGATCGTACAAGAGACGACCGACAAGGTGAAAATCATCAAAAGCGTTTGAAAGCAGCACAGGACCGGCAAAAGAGCTACGCGGACAAAAAGAGGAGGCCGATCGAGTTCCAAGTGGGGGAGCCGATGATGCTGAAAGTTTCACCATGGAAAGGATTGATAAGGTTTGGAAAGCGTGGGAAGCTCAGTCCCCGTTTCCTTGGACCTTTTACTATCATCGAGCGTATTGGACTTCAAGCCTACAAGTTGGATCTTCCGCCGGAGATGGACGGGATCTACCCCACATTCCACGTCTGTTATTTGCGGAAATGTCTAGCCGATAAAGAGAGTGTCATTCCTCTCTCGAAAATTAGAGTGGACAACAATCGATGCGTAGAGGAGCCCGAATCTATCCTCGAAAGGAAGACGAAGAAGTTACGGCATAAAGAAGTGGTTATGGTGAAGGTGCAGTGGAAACACCACTACGGTACCAATATAACTTGGGAATCGAAAGAAGACGTGAGGAGGCGATATCCTCATTTGTTTGGCTAGTTAGAATTTCGAGGGCGAAATCCATTCTAAGGGGTGGAGGATTGTAACACCCCGAATTTTTAGACCTCGTCGATGAATATCAGTTATAAGTTTATGATTAAAGGCTCCAAATCTAATTTGGTAATTTTAGTATTGGTTTGATCAAGTTTCTCGCATCGTTTCGGGTTCGGGCAGCGGCTGGTAGGAGTGCGAAGACTATGCCCCGCGACTGTGCCAATGGCACTGTCGCGCGGGGTGTACCACCTGCGGTACATACCCCGCGATTGTGCCCCACGATTATGCGATTGGCACTATTGCATGGGCAATGTCGCGCGAGAGGGAGGGCCAGACGGGAAAAATCTCATTTAATGCAATTTTTGAGGGTTTTGAGTACCATTTCAGGATTTCAAGCTTTGAGGTCGAAAACACACAGTAAAGGTGCGATTTTCACACACTTCTTCCCTCTCTCTCTCTTTATTTAATGTTGGTGGTTGGATCATTAAGGTTTGGTGTTTGTTAGGGCTATAAGATTGTAGAAGCACTACTCCTCAAGTATTTCAAGGAATCCAAGTCTCCTTCCTTTCACTCCTCATTTCTAGGGTTTGTCATTTCAATCTCATTGGTGAGTCTCCTAAACCCTATAATCATATTTGTGTTATTATGTGCTAAATGTTTATTGCAAAATGTTCAAGTAAGCTAAGACTAGGGTTTATGTATTTACCATGTTTGGGTATTTGTGGTTGGAAGAATCATTTAATGTGGAGAGGATTGTTATGTGTATGATATGATATATCAATAAATGCTATGGGGATGATTTATATTGAATATGGAATATGTGTAGAATTATTCTTATCAGCAGTTGGACTAATGTCTACCAAATGTGGTCTTTACAATGTTACTCTAGTAGTCAAGCAAATATTACTCATGAGGGTGCTTTTTTATGCTTGTAAATGGTATGTGTCAATCGCATGAAAGGTGTCGTTCATATGTTTATGTGTAAGATTTAAATGCGGAGGTTAGGTCTAATTCTTTGTGCACGAGGAATTAGGCGGTTCTTGTATAAGATGGAATTATTGACCGTTGGGTCTTTAGCGAGTAGGCAATAGGTGACGCAAGTCTCCGAGTTGTAACTCGTCTACTTTGGATAGGCACCCATGTCCATAAGTCCTTGGAGCATAACTCGACGGAGTAAGTGTTAGAGGCATAAACGGTCCGAGGATTGTGATGTCCGGCGTGGCATGGGAACCAGGTCCGGTATATGTGGTGAAATCCAATTTAACATCATGGGTGACTCCACTCACGTGTTCTCGTCACCCAATATGGTAACGGGTCACTCCGTTTTACTTGGGAGCTTTCTTGGTTATATTTGTACAGGACGTAACAATGTCCCGTTTGGGAGGTTTCGGCATTGATTTCAATGCATGGGTTTCGGTAACAATTAATTATTGTTCATATCTACATTATAAACTGTCTTGGTACGTTAACCATTAGACTTCGTCCTAACACTTGTGTTCATGTTTAATGGTTCACGGGTTCCGCTAGTGGTGCGAGTAGGGCACCTTGATTCGCCGGGATCACACCTAGGATTCCTCCTTGGACCGGGCATTTTTGGGAAGACGAGAGAGAGCATTTTTGAAGTCATAGTGACACTCATCTTAATCTAGTTATTAATTGTTCTAGATTGAATAGGTTGTCATGTATGTCTTATTTATTCCGCAACTTTAATTTGTAGAACTACCCCAATTTTTATAGGTTATAGTCGTCACGTTTACAGGTTATGGATTCCTCTTATTTTAGACGTTAAAATTCCGAAATTTTGAGTTTTATTTCACCCAGTTTTTAGGGTGTTACACAAGGACTAAACCGGAGTCGGGTGTTACTTAGCCTAAATACAAAATGCTCTTCCCAATATAAAAACGGAAGACTTCACCAAACTATACACTCATCGAGTACACAACTAGCACTCATCCCTTCATAGTGTGACTAGGACAAACCCCAACCGAAACCTGTTGCACATGCCGACAAATAAAAAGGTTAGGCTAACGTCTAATGAGTTCAAGAGTTTTACACGAATGAACATATTTATAAAAGGAATAATCTCCACTTAAAATTATAATCTTTCAAAATATTTACTTTAAACCCGGAGACGACTCTTTTCCAATATCATGCATTTTGAAAGGTGAATAACTCATTACAAAACATTCTTTATAAAATGATGCAACCCAAAACTCACTCGAAACGAGAGCGGAGATTGACTCACAATTTAAGAAATGTGGTTAAAACGTTGTATCCCAAAATACCCAAGCACGGGTGGGGTAAAACACTCAACCCATAAATTTTAGTTAATAACTCACCAATACGATACGTCACTGAAAAACATGGACCCTAGGCCCAATACTCACACAACCAAAAAAAAATGGAAGGAAACCAAATACCAAAATTTGGGAATGAATTCAAACCTTAATATACGTGGGGGAAACCCAATATTAAGGTCATCACTTACCGTCGACCACACAAATCCAATTATAGTAAGATACGACGTTAACATTTAAAACACTAATGGTCGACGACGGGGGAGACCCGTATACGTTGAGGGTGGAGGAACACACAAGTAGGCCGCCCATACGGGGGAGACCCGTATACGTTGAGGGTGGAGGAACACACAAGTAGGCCGCCCATACGACGTTACTCACATGACACCTCAACGTTACTCGTCGATTTGTTTGAGGTAATGATGTGTGATTCACATATTGACTGATGTTTATGTTTTTTGTCCATTTTTATAGGGATTTTGATGAGTATGAAGGGATAGAAGTGGGTTTAGGGTATGTGAACTATGTTCCTATGATTTATCGGATGGTAAGAGACTTCAAGCTGAGGGATATCGAGACATAGCAAAGTTGGTTATAGCTTAACCAAGCTTCTTGCAAGGCTTAAGAACATTTGTCCTTCCATCAGTTCGCTGCAAAAATGTTAACAACCAGAATAGGCATGGAAATGGCCCCCGCCCCGTTGGGGAACCCGGTTCACCCGCCCCGATCGGGGACGGGGATTCCCCGCTAAGCCGGGGACGGGGATCCCCGTTTGTCTCAAACTGGGGATAGGGACGGGGATGGGTATCGTATTCCCCGTCCCGCCCTTCCCCGTACCCGTTATATATTAATTAATAAATTAAATATATTATTTATTTCAACTAAATCGGTAATTCATAATTTTGTATTTTCTAACTAGGTTTAGAATCTAAAATTGTCATTTTGTAGATGTTAGTATGTAATCTTTTGGATGTCAAGTCAAAATACAATTAGTCGATGTGTTTTAGATATTACTCGATATGTTTTGGACGTGTGACGTTAAGTTTTTTTTATTAAACTAAATTCATATTGGTTTTAGCTAATTAAGGGGCTGGTTGGTTGGTTTTCCATTAAGTTCTGTATGGATAAAGTTGTCTATGTGGATTAATTTGTCTGTATAGATTTAGAAGGTTTTTATTTGAGAGAGTTTTTTCATAGATGGAAGTAACGTGTTTTTTAATGGGAGGGACTGGTTTGGAAAAAACATGGCTTTCTGCAAAAAGCCTCCCCTTAAAATCTTACTAAATAAGCCACTTTCTATATCATTAAGCCACTACCAAACAGTCATATATAGCAGATTGAATAAGTTGTGAGTCTCATTAAGCTCATTAAGCTGCTAACAAACAGGCCCTAAGTATCATATGATGTGATTGTTTGTATAAAATTAAATTCCTTTTGATTTTAGGTCTATTGGAAATTTGTGAAATTTAAAGATGTGTTGTGTCTCACATATTTGATTTAAAATAGTTTATATAAATGGGAAAAAAATCCCCGTTTCCCCGTTGGGGATCCCCGTTCCCCGTTGGGGATAGGGATGGGGATGTGATCATATTCCCCGGCGGGGATGGAGACGGGGATAGAGATGAGGATCGGGGACGGGGAAGGGGATGGGAATTGAGGTCCCCGCCCCATTTCCATGCCTAAACCAGAATGATGCTTAGGAGGCACTTCATAGTGCTAACTACAAGTTGCCTGACCGTCAAAAGATCATTGTCAGCAAGAAATGGTATGATCTAAATCTTACTGCCACTAAATATTTAATTGTTTTATGATTTTATTTTGTTGGTTAAAAGTTTGTGATGTTTTGCTTCTTATTTGTAGTTGAATAAAATGTTTGTAATCTTTATATATGATGGTTCTTGCAGGAAGGGGATTCACCAAGTTCAATCATACAAATATCTTCAGTGGGGATCAGAGAACTTTATCATATCTGATGGAGTTATTGCTAGGGTCTGACTTTGTTCTCTTCAGATAACACAAAATGCTTATTGTTTGCTCATTTGAATGTTTAGCAAGTGTTTGGTAGAGCATGTCATTTCATTTTGATTAGCTCATAAAACATAATTAGGGCCTAAGGAATGGGAATGCATAATGATTTTTGCTTCAATATAATTTAGTAAGTGATCACTTAAAATGGGTACTATAATGACTCTTCATTTCTTGAAATTATCATTCCTTATTGTACCCATTCCCATTTCCATTCCCTTTAAATGAACCTAACGCCTATTTAGTTGGAAATACAAGGAACATGTTGCGTGATTTTTCATTTGTATTGCTTAGAATGAAATTCATATTTGATCACTTTTACATGTGTATAGCCTTTAATGCTTTCTTGAAAAGGCTGTATATTTAGAATATTTAAAGACTGCTTATAGCAATCAGATATGTTGATCTGCAACTTGTACCTTTTTTGTGCAGAAGGTTAAGCGACAAACTTGTTTTGATTACCTTTTGGTATTTTAATTTCATTCATTGAACTTGTGTTATGTGTCAATGCTTCATAGACAAACCCGATTATAATTTCATTCCTTTTTTCTTTATGCTTCAGCTACTGCAATTTACTAAAGGGAAAAGTCCAAAAAAATCCAATGGACTTTAATGTTTGGAGTGATTAAGTCATTGGACAATTTTTTGGAACAAATAAGTCCTTAGACATTTCAAAACATACTAAATAAATCCTTAGACTTTTGAAAACCTGTTAAATACATTCTTATTACTTAAAAATGTAACTTGTAACCTACATAATAGGTAAAACTACAAATTATAAGACAAAACAAAAAAGATGTCACCTACTTTATCACCCTACAAATAAGAAAAATAAGAAAAATAAGAAAATTAACTAAAATAGTCAATCTCATCAACAAAATTAATTTTTTAAGCACTTTTCAAAGTCTTTTCTTAAAATAGTCAAAGCATATTATTTTTTTGCCTTAAAAACTGTTTTTGGCAAAAAAAAAATAGAAAACATTTTTATAATTTGTTATTTATTTTACTTTATATCTTCTACCTTTTTATTTTCATTTTAACTTTTTATTATATTAACACACATAATCATATATTAACTAAAATATATCAAAAAAGTACGTTTTTTTACAAATTACACCATTATAATTGTCTCGTCAATACGCTTAAAATGAGCCTAGTATTGATTTTTTTGGATTTAATCTCATATCATTAAATATCATAAATACATACTAATTATATTTGATATTTACACTTTCTATCTTATTTATTTAATAATATAAGATTAATTTGTAATTATAAATGGTAAATATTATAAATGGAATATTTGATGTTGGCATGGAATGTAGATAGAATTAAATGATTATCTTGTATATTTTAAATTTATTTATATTTAAATTAAGATATTTATCCCGTTTTAATTATGTTTATCAGTTAGTTAAATTCTATATTTAAAATTTGATTTTTTGTAATTATGTTTATCAGTTAGTTAAATTTATTTAAATTTTAAGTAATTAGTATTAAATAACGGTACATTAAGCTTTAACAGTTGTTTTTAAGAGTTTTTTATGTCATCTTTATAATATAGTATAAATATATATTTTTTAACTTATACATTTTCCCTAAATACTCCATTTTCTATTGAATGACCATAAATACTTCGAAGGGTATCCCATCCTTTGACCCACCTGCTTCAATTCCCATACCTTATCACACGGTCTCACCTACTTCAATTCTTATCCAATGATTGATTCCTTTTATACCTTTGAGTTTATGCTTAATGCTAATCCAAATGTCTAAAATATGCACAATAGTTTGATAACGCATTTTACCCGGTGTCTTCTCGATAGTTTCTTGATATGTTCTCGATGTCTTTCATTGGTTTTAATGGATTTGGGATTCGATGAGTTTGAGATGCGTTTGATTCATTTCGTTCATATGATTATTATGTTAACCTCATGTTTTCAAATCTTCCTCTCAATTTACACCTATCTAGTTTTGGCGTACCAGAATCTCCTTCTACGCGTCTCCCCACTACATAGGGGTTGTTTGTTTGTTTTAAAAACCCTCTTAATGGCTCTTAAGTCTCTGAATCGTTCAGATCTTTTTACACACCACCTCTTATTAATCATAACTAAAATAAGACTTTAGACTTTAAACCTCTTAAAAAACAAACGACACCATAGTGTTTAATGCCCACTCAATAATGATACATGAAGCTCCTTCTCCTTGTCTCACATGTAATTAAGTTTTTTTTTATAAATCACACATGTAATTAAGTTGCTCGGTAGTGCTTCAGAACAGTTCGATAAAGGCTTGATAATGAGGAAGAAGACGATTTTTGTAACCATTTTTCGTAGTGAACTTCAGGAGGCTATAACGATGGACTCGAAATACGGATCAAGATGTTTTTTTTTTTGAAATTGTTCACTTTTCAAGATCTATATGCTAGGGATCCAAATAGTCGTAACGATTTATTAATATGTTGTAACATGTCATAACATTTGTCATAATAAACTCTGGGGTCATAACTTTTGACTCGTAGCTTGGGTGTAGATGTTTTTTTACTTGCTGAATTTTGTCTGATCTGTATGATATAAATTTTGGGTCCAAATGGTCATAACAATTGCGTAATTTTCCGTAACAACTTTTTGTATTAAAATTCGAGGGACCATAACTTTTGACTCATTTCGATCAAGGTCATTTTCTTATAAGTTCATTAGGTTTTCAAAATATATATGTTGATAAAATTTAAATATCCAGATATAACAACCCAAACCTAAAAGCATTTAAAACATAACTGTCATAAAAATATCATGCCAAAATGGCCCAAGTCAACAATAAAATCTGAAGGTTTGCGAATAAGCAACCCGTTACACAACTGAGATCTACAAAAATACTAAAAAGGAGTCTTCTATTGATGATTGCCACTTAAACCTTCTCCTTCCCTTTACCCGAGCTACCAGCCTCACGCCCACCTGAAAAGGTTTTTGAGTTTTGAAAGAGCAAGGGTTAGACCAACGGTCCAGTGAGTCCCCTCTAAAAGCAGTTGCAATTCACAAGATAATTTAAAGATTTAATAACAAAGCAAACCATATTCAAATACAATTGAATAATTAACCTTTCAGTAAACTCTTCAGCTCACACTACCGCCACCCTAAGGTGACAGAATGTATGTGACTCACACTACCTTGCTGGGACACCCCCCCAACGACATAAACGGAACACCCCCCCCCCCCCCGGTATAAGCACAGGCGGAACACCCCCCCCCCCCTGACTTTAAGCTTATCACTTTTCTAATCATGCATGCATACATTTCCACTTTAACCAAAATAACAATCAAACTTTAACATTTATAAAGAATTCTTGCAAAGTGAATATCGACATAAACAACATTTCAAGACTTGCATAAAAGCTCATATAATATAAGCATAATCTCTTTGCTGTAAAAAAAACTTTAGTTCAGAAAACTCACCTGGTGCCCCTTGCTTAACTCTTTGCGGCTACTTGAACAAAACCTATAAGAAAACCGTTACCCGGTAAACTTTCGATACTTTCTAATTCACAACTGTACCCGACCTTAAGATACAATAAATCCCGAAGGGTTGGAAAGATTAATGACCGCTAACCTTGGCTCTTAGGGTAATTAATACTAAGCTTACCTCAATGGCCAATGAATAATCCATAATAAATCCGTTCCATTACAATTAATATCGGTCCACTCCCTTCAAGGTCAGGGGCCAAACCCACATCGCCCGGGGTGTTGGTCCTTCGACCGGGGCGTGACCGGGGTTGGTCGCCCGGACTCCCATCGACCGAGGTCTCGACCGGACCCCCCTTGACCGGTGTCGATCGGTGCTACTCTTTGACCGATTTCGACCGATGTTACTCTTTGACCGATGTCGACCGGTGTTTAAGTGACCGGGGTCCCCCGATCCCCCACCCCACTGCTCGATCGACTAAACTGAAGACAAAACGCCCCACAGACTTACCAATCTCAAGAATAGAAATCCAAATCCCTTTCTATAGATTAACTTACATTAAAATTTTAACATCAAAATCTTAAATCCAAGAATCCCCAAACCGATTATATCATTTAACCTCAACATCCCCAAGTCCCAAAACAATCAGATCACATCAAATTACCCGGTCTAAAAAATTAACACTAATACCAAAGACTCTTGCAATGAAGATAATGATTAGAAAAAAGCTTACCTCAAGGAAGAACCAAGAACTTGAAATCTGGAAAATCTCGATCATCCTTCTCCCTAGCTCGATGACCGAATCGCCCACCTTCTCAAATTCTCTCAGCCGCCACTTGACAAAATGAATAGGGTTAAGGTTTATTCCTTTTTTATTCCTTATTTTCACTATCCCTCCCTTCCATTTTAGACTTATGGTAAAAGTTCACCCCTCACTTTTTAAAATAAACAAATAGGGTTATTACAATACTCCCCCCTCAAAAGAATTACGTCCCCGGAATTCCACTGTCGAAAAGATTGGGGTACTGGGATCTCATGACTGACTCCAACTCCCAAGTCGATTCCTGCCCTTTTTGAAATTTCCACTGCACTTTCACCAAGTGAATTTCCTTATTTCTTAACTTCTTTAACTTACGATCCAGAATCGTCACTGGTTCTTCAACATAACTTATCTTCTCATCTACTTGGATATCTTCCAATGGCACCACACCATCACTTTCTGCTAGACATTTCTTCATATTCGACACATGAAAAGTTGGGTGAATCCCTCGCATGGAATCGGGCAGTTCCAACTTGTAGGCCACTTCTCCAACACGTTCGATGATGGTAAATGGACCAACAAACCTTGGTCTCAACTTACCCTTCTTACCAAATCGAACAATTCCCTTCAAACGAGAGACTTTTAACATCACCATATCCCCCACTTGGAACTCTATCGGCTTTCTTCGCTTATTTGCGTACATCTTCTGATGATCTTGGGCTACCTTTAATCTTTCTCGGATTTGACTGACTTTATCGGCCGTTATCTGCAAAATTTCTGGTCCGGCTAGCTGCCTTTCACCCACCTCATTCCAACATAAAGTTGTTCTACATTTTCATCCGTACAGAGCTTCAAACGGAGCGGCTTGAATACTCGCATGGTAACTATTGTTATAAGAAAACTCCATCAAAGGCAAATGAGTTTCCCAAGACCCCTTAAAATCGATAACACATGCTCGAAGCATGTCCTCCAAAGTCTGGATGGTCATCTCACTCTGCCCATCCGTCTGAGGGTGATATGCTATAATCAACTTGAGTCGTGAGCCCAACTCCCTTTGTAGACTTATCCAAAATGATGACGTGAATCGAGCATCCCGATCCGACACAATCGCTGACGGTACCCCATGACGGGATACGATTTCATCAATGTACAACCTGGCCAGTTTCTCCAATGGATACATCTTCTTGATCGGTAAAAAATGAGCGAACTTCGTGAGTCGATCCACTATCACCCAAATGGCATCGTGCCCCTTGGGTGATCGTGGCAATCCAGTAACAAAGTCCATTGCGATCTCATCCCACTTCCACACCGGTATTTCCAATGGTTGGCAGCTCTCCGTAAGGTCGTTGATGCTCCGCTTTTACCTTTAGAGAGGTTAGACAACGCTCGACAAAATAAGCTATATCCTTCTTTAAACTTGGCCACCAGTAACTTTGCTTCAGGTCTCGATATATTTTATTAGTTCCTGGATGTACTGAGTATCGTGACTTGTGGGCTTCTTCCAACACTTTCTTTCGAAGGTCTCCCAACTTCGGAATCCACACCCTATTCTTGAAGCATTTTACTCCACGGTTGTCCGCGATCAACGAGTCGACAATTCCGACGATCCTCTCGCTTTTCAAGTTTTCCTTCAACACTGCTTCCTCGTGATACTTCCGGATTTCTTCCAGGAATTTAGAAGTTGCCTCAACTCGAAATGCCACCACCTTTGTCGTATCTCTGTGCTATTTCCGGCTCAGAGCATCGGCCACTACATTGGCTTTACCTGGATGGTAAAGGATTTCACAATCGTAATCACTTAGCAATTCCATCCATCTTCGTTGCCTCATATTTATCTCCTTCTGATTAAATAAATGTTGTAGACTCTTATGATAGGTGAAAATTTGACACTTGACCCCATACAGGTAATGCCTCCAAATTTTCAGTGCGAAGACTACAGTTGCTAGTTCCAGATCATGCGTCGGGTAGTTCTTTTCATGCTCTTTCAACTGGCGGGACGCGTAGGCGATCACTTTACCCTTTTTCATTAACACACACCCTAGAGCCGACTTTGACGCATCGATGTAGATCATAAACCCTTCAGTTCCATTGGGTAGGGATAAGACAGGTGCGCTACTCAGACTTTTCTTCATTTCGCTGAACGCATTATCTTGAGCTTCCTTCCATTCAAACTTGACATTCTTCCTTGTTAAGGCAGTTAATGGCGTAGCTATCCTCGAGAAGTCTTGAATGAACCTTCGATAATAACCCGCCAAACCAAGGAAACTCCTCACTTCTGACGGTGACTTCGGCACCTCCCAATCCATGATCGCCTTGATTTTTGCTGGATCCACTTTGATCTCGTATTCCGACACTACGTGCCCTAAGAATTGTACCTCTCTTTATCCTTGTTTCGTGCCTAACACTATCTTCCGGACAATGTAATTTCTGTGTTTTGATCTTATTTGGGTTATTGGGCAAATAACTGTAGAATTTTGACCTTGACATTGGATCTCCTCCACGTATGTTAAGGTTTTAAAGGACGAGTTGTCCCTATGTTCTTGAGTCGAAATGTTCTTTGGAATTTTAGTCGGTACGAGTCATGTTGAATTCATGAAACGTTATTTTATGACGCTTTGCTTCTCACGAGTGTATTTTGAATTGCATAGGTTTTAATTTTATTTGCGTGTAAGTTTATGAGTTTTATTGAAGCGTTGAGTCTCATGCGGGTTTTGGTGAAAGTGCAGTTTATATTTATCAGGTGCGATAAAAGATTAAATTTTGGAATTTTGACAATTTGACATTTTAGTCATGACTTTGTTTCATGCTATTTGATTTTGGGAATGACGGTTTTGGCACCATATGATGTTGAGCATCGTTGTGTTTCATTGGGTTTTATGCAAGGTTTTATTGGGTCTTACGGGATTCTATTTTACGACATTTTGCGTCGTGCTCTTGAATTTGAGAGGTGTATACTTGCATTATTGTGTGCGTTAACTTATAAATTTTCGTTTAATAGTTTGTCTTGTGCGAGTTTTGCATCGGTGTTTTCGCAACCGTAAGAGACGCTTTGAGAGTTTTGTTAATAGATATTATCCCATATGTTATTTTTGGGAGGTTTCAATATTATATGATTTCTCTTTTGAGTTTTATACAAGTGTCATTCGTTGTATGCTACATAATATTCGGGTTGTTTTAAATTGTTGGTGTGATTAAGCATATGAAAGATTTATGATGTCTCATATTGAACTTTTGCTTTGACGATGTTTCAGTTGTTGATTTTACGATTATAAATTTTCCACAATGCACTAAATGGGTTATCGGTATATATGCCATTGTGGTCACTAATTTTATTTGGATGTGTGCACTTTATTCGTGCGGTCCAAGTTCTGAACTCGATCTAAAATTTATTTGCATGTGACCGAATCACACCTATCGTTTCACTATGTTTGGGAAATAAACTGCTGTATGTGAACCTTACTGAAAATTTTATTTCATGACATTGTGGTTTAGAGAAAAGAAATTTGGAATTGAAAATTGCGAAGCTCCTCTTTGGGGTTTGTACAAACCTTTGTTGCACATGTTATAGTGCAGAAAAATTATTTTCATTTACAAGGCCTAAATTGACGCATGCGAGGATCATAAAGGTCCATTTGAAAAGTTTGTTGCACATCTTTATTATTATCATTATTAGTGTAAGGGCTAAAGGATTTTTGAAATGATTTTATATGTGAGGTGTTTGTTGTCACCTTACACATCTACAGAGTAAACGGTAGTGGATTTTATACGTACAGGTGATTGTAATAAAACCATTGTATTTGTGAGTTTTATGAAATTTCAAATTGGCATATCAGTTGAAAAACCTAGAACTCATTAGGGCTATAGATTTAAAACCCCGATCGAGAAAGGAGTTACAATTAAGGGACTAGATGAGCCTTTGGGATTTGAAGCGTCGGATGATTTGACTTGTGATCAACCTTAAATTTGTATTTCCGTTTTGAATTGGGTCATGCATAAATAGTGGAGGTATTAGACCTTGTTCCCCAGTTAATTAAGAGATGATCTTTATACTTCGGTAAGCCTGCGGGATAAGGTCTTGTATGATTCTATAGGTGGTTGGATTTGATTTGGCAGGTTGATGGTTCGCTTGACACCATGCTATTGGTTAACGGTGTACCGTCTTAAAGGATTTTGTGAACAAAGGAATTTTGTGGTCTGTTTGTTAGGAAGCTATTAGTCCTCTGTTAGGTGTCAACCTAATGCGACAATACTTATGGAATGAAGCATTAGGCGGGATGTCCATGTTTTGATGTCACCATGTCGGTATTAGGCGTCGACTCGCTTCTTGAAGTCAATGAATCATGGAATGTTGGAAGTATCCCGGGTAAGTCATGAGAAAAGTGACTTCTCGGTGGTGGAATTTAAGGGAAGATTAGACGTTGGTGATTAAATATGGGGGTGTGTAGACTTTTTTGAAGTGGTAAAGGTTTTATTGGAGGAATGTTTTTAGGTTCGAGAGTAGATCAAAGTTGGTTGGTTGCCGGATCTGCACTAACCAGATATCCGAAGAGCGTATTGGTACGTCCTTGGAAGGAAAGCCTTATCGAATACCGATGGTGGTGGCGAAGAATTATGAGAATTTCTCAGGGTTTGATGTTGATCTTTGAGTTTGGGTTCAGAAACATGGGGGAATCTGAGGTGTTTTGGCCAGTGAGAAGTTAAAATCATAGACTACCCTTGAGGTAGTATGTGTTCCCCAAGGTTGGGAGACAACCGCAGTCTCACGGTTAAAGGCCACAGTAGTAAATTATTTGTTCATTCGAATATAAGGGTGAAGTGCCCAAGGGGAACAGTAATAGTGAGGACCATCGCGAGGTGATGGGAGTAGTTCTGGCAAGCGGCGTAGAGTCAATCTATTCTGTGGGCAACGTTTTATGAGAATCTAGATTTCGAGGACGAAATCTCTTTAAGGTTGGGAGGATTGTAACACCCGTATTTTGTTAAGCCTTGCATTGCCCTTCTTTTCTAGTTTCTAATCGAAAACCCTTCACTATAAATCCTTGTGAAGTTAGAACGTTGGATCGGGAGCGCTACAGGTCGAAAGGTCAAAAAATTTGGCCTCAATACGGTGTGGGCGATTGTGCTCGCGATTGTGACAGGGTGTCACTCTCGCGGCCCTTGTACCGAGAGTGGGTAGGAGCGGGCGATTGTGCCCGCGATTGTGACAGAGTGTCACTCTCGCGGGGCACTCTCGCCGTCGGGGTCCAGGCTCCATTAAATCCCTTTTTCCCACTTTTCTCATTTATTCCCTTAACCCACTCTCTCCTAAACTTTCTCTCAACCGAATCCAACCCCCCAAACAAACCCTAATCTATTTTTGGGGGGTTTTCCCCTACAATCTTATACTCCCTCATCATCTATACTTGTAACCTCAACCTCTTGAGCAAGATTCAAGTGTTCATCACCACTTTTTGAAGATTCATAAGTTTTGGGGTTTTGCTCAAAAACCTAAGTGTAAGTTCGTCCCCTCAGGTTCTAAGCTTCTTTATGAGTTATAATCACACCATGGGTGATTTCCTAGTATTATGTTCCTCTAATTTCGTTTTGGTTGATTTTGGGAAGGTTAGGTCAAAATTAGGGTTTGGCCAAATTTGGGGATTTTGATACAAATATTTAGGTAACAATCATTTATGGTTGGATATGTTTATTTATGGTCGAAAATGTGTGGATATAGGTTTGGGAAGCTTGAGTTGAAGAGTTGGAATGGGTGTCTTCGGAAAGCTTTGGGTGGGATCTATGCTTTTGGAGGCCAATGGTTGTGGATTGAAACCTAGGTTTAACTTAACCTAGCAAGGTGAGTTCAAGTTAATTTGTGAAAACGGTGTACATGCCAAAATGTTTATTTTAAAGTGTTTTGCGTCGTACATGAAAATTGTTAACTGCTGATAAGTTTGATATTTGAGAGTGTTTAACTTCATAAACTTATATAGCACACATCTCTGGGATTTTGGATACTATGATAAATAAATAATATATTTTGGTATCTTAAGGTTTTATTTTATGGAAATAGATTTTGAGAATAAATGTATTTTATTTTGTGTTTTGGAGAAATGCATGGTTTTGTGTTATGGGACGTTTTGAGAGGTAAATGTTATAAACTCACTTGGAGAATGATTTGTCCCAATCTAAACTACGTTGGAATTAATTATATGTTTTGGAGTATGGGTTTACATAAGTACGGGTTGTTTATGTTTGTTTCCAATTTATGATTTTCAAAATTGAGTCTTTGGATTTGTTTGAGCTTATGGCTCGGCTTGGATTTTGTTGGGTTTCGAGGACACTTGTCCGCTTTTAATAATTCAATGTTGAGCGTCTGGTTATGATTTGCATTTACTGTATCTTAGTTGAGAATTACATGTTTTGGATGCATTAGTTCATTCACTTTGAGTCATGTAATGGTTTAGTTAGTGCAATGGATCCATAGGCACGGTGTTCCTATGTCCCCGCTTTGGGCATTGGTCCATCATTTGGCACGGAATAGGCATCGGGTCACCATGGTAAGTAAGGTGTGGACCTATACGGTCGGGCAGCGTCCCATGGGCAGTAAGGTGTAATTCCCTTGTGCTAGAGTTCCTCGTTTTGGAACTCTCAAGAATAGACCTAGAGGGGTTGACTTGATGTTTTCGAGTGATAGACTCAGAGGAGTTGAGCTCGGTGGGTGTTTTATGTGTAACCCACATGTTTTGATTTCTTACATAATTATGTGACATACTTTGTGTTCCGTCACGTACCATGTAACCGGGTTTTCCCCGTCACCATTAGGTGTGGTTTTGGGTATGGAGTTTTATAATCCATGTTTTGGGAGACGTTTGAGTATGGGTATTTATCTATGTTCTAAGGTTTTGGTTATCGAAACTCATTCAAGTTATTGGATTGTTTTGGAAGTTGGAGTTATCTACGTTTTTAGTGTTCGACTATTATAATGCTATTTATGTTTTACGTGCGCTTTGGGTTTTGGCTTTATTTAAAGAGGCGTGCGTTTTATGATTTTAATCCCGAAAAGGGTGAATGATGAAAGGAGATGGTTTTAAGATTTAAAGGATTTCATTTTTGGTTGCTTTCAAATTAAAGGTATTGCATTTTGGAAATCTTAATTTTTAAATAACATTCCTAAAGTTATTGCTTTATTTATCTCTAACGAAAACTCTTGAGCTCACTAGGCGTTAAGCCTAACCTTTTTATTTGTCGGCATGTGCATCAGGTTCCAGTTGGGTTTTGGTTCTAGCGGTGCTTTGAAGAGTTGAGTTATAGACTTACACGAGAGTAAGTAGATTGATGAAGTCTTCCGCAGTTGGAGATAGTGACTATTATTGGGTTTTAGTAGCACCCGTCCTTATTATAGACTGTATGTAGAGAATAAATGTGTTTATTGAGGTTAAATCCTATATTGTGTTTGTAGATAAATTATTTATTGATGTATTTAGAAAATTTTAAATTAGTTGCTATTTCCAAAATTCAGGGTGTAACACTATAGGGAAAGTACCTGTCACCACATCCGGTGTTTCCACCACCTCATCAACTGACATATTAAACGCCCTTGCTCTAGCTCGGGCGGGCTCCACTTTTCTTTCTCCTACTTTTCCTCCAAAACTTCCAACTGTTCCCTTCTTCAGCTGTGGACAATCGGTCTTTATGTGATATGGAGAACCACACTGGTAACACGTCCTCGACCTCTGACAATCCCGCGCCATGTGGCCTGCTTTTCCACACTTGAAACACCCGTCTTTGTCTACCAAACACTCCGGTTGCATTTGTTGCACGGTATAAACTCGACCCTTGATGTTACTATCTGATCAACCTGGGCAGGTTTTTCCTTCCTATTATCACGTACCGATCCCTCCCACTTCCTCTTTTCCGCACTTCTCTCGGACTGTTGTTGATTCTTATCTTTTTCTGTCATTTCAGTTGAATTGACGGCCACTTGGAAGGTAGCGGGCCCTCTAGCAGCTGCCAGTTCCCTGATGTTACTCCTCAACCCAAACAAATACTTGTCTATTCGCCGCTCTTCATTGGGCACGTAAATCTCAGCGAAACGTGCCTTTTCCAGAAACTTTGTCGTGTACTTTCTAACTGTCATCTCCCCTTGCTCCAGATTCAGAAATTCCTCTTCTAGCTTTTTCACCGCCGCCAGAGGGCAGAATTGTTGCTTGAATCTGGCGCTAAAAGCCTCCCAAGCTATACCCTTAGTTGCCTTTGAACCTTTTCCCCCTGTCTCGGCCTCCCACCAAAACACGACATCGTCTCTCAACATGGACAATGTGAAAACCACCTTATCTTCATCTGCGCACTTACTAGTGTCGAAAGCTAACTCCGTTTCCCGAATCCACTTGATCACTATTACCGGATCACATTCCCCCTTGAACACCGGAGGTTTGCAAGCAGCGAAAGACTTGTAACTGCATCCCTTTTCAGAGGTGGGTTTTGCTTCCATGATCTGAGTTGACTGAGTGTGACTTCCCACCACAGTAATTGGCGAGTTAGCCATTTCAGTCGTCTATCTCTCCTCACTTTTTCCTTGACTGGTTGATGCCTCCTTAGCTTGATGAGTCAGAAGTTCTTGTAACGTCTCATGTAACTTTCCCATCTCAGCAGCAAAAGTCTCTTGCGTCACAAAAGTCTGAGCCCGACCTCCTCCCCGGTTCTTAGTTGGTCCCTTTCCCCTTACCGGAGCCGAACTCTCCTGACAAGAGGATTCATGATCAGCCACTACTTCTACACTCTTTGCTCGACGGGTAACCCGCACCGTCCTCTTTCCTTGAACCCTTGCCTCTGGCTCGTCCACTTGAGTGGCCGCTTTTCGAGTTGTCTTTCCCTTCCCTTTAGGTCGCCCACGTCCAATTCCTCGAGTAGCAGTTGCTCGAGTAGGAACGACTGGTCCATCCTCAACGACTTCATTCACAGGTGCCGCCTCAGCTGCCTGCACCGATCTGCTCCTAGTCACTCTCTCCGACATAAGTACAGATAAGTCACCAACACATATACACCATTAAGATAAGCCCAAAGCAATAAAACAAGTTAAGCACGCGCATGTACCTGTAAATTTATAATTACACTTTCCAGATGTAATTTTAAATTTACCTTACATGTTTGTCCTTACTACTCTATCACTCGTCCTCCCTAAGGTCTTCCTATGATCTCAGTTGTGTCTTAAACTATGGCTCTGATACCAATTATAACAACCCAAATCTTAAAGCATTTAAAACATAACTATCATAAAAATATCATGCCAAAATGGCCCAAGTCAACAATAAAATCTGAAGGTTTGCGAATAAGCAACCCGTTACACAACTGAGATCTACAAAAATACTAAAAAGGAGTCTTCTATTGATGATTGCCACTTAAACCTTCTCCTTCCCTTTACCCGAGCTACCAGCCTCACGCCCACCTGAAAAGGTTTTTGAGTTTTGAAAGAGCAAGGGTTAGACCAACGGTCAGTGAGTCCCCTCTAAAAGCAGTTGCAATTCACGAGATAATTTAAAGATTTAATAACAAAGCAACCCATATTCAAATACAATTGAATAATTAACCTTTCAGTAAACTCTTCAGCTCACACTACCGCCACCCTAAGGTGATAGAGTGTCTGTGACTCACACTGCCTTGCTGGGACACACCCCCAACGACATAAACGAAACACCCCCCCCCCCCGGTATAAGCACAGGCGGAACACATCCCCCGACTTTAAGCTTATCACTTTTCTAATCATGCATGCATACATTTCCACTTTAACCAAAATAACAATCAAACTTTAACATTTATAAAGAATTCTCGCAAAGTGAATATCGACATAAACAACATTTCAATACTTGCATAAAAGTTCATATAATATAAGCATAATCTCTTTGCTGTAAAAAAAACTTTAGTTCAGAAAACTCATCTGGTGCCCCTTGCTTAACTCTTTGCGTCTACTTGAACAAAACCTATAAGAAAATCGTTACCCGGTAAACTTCTGATACTTTCTAATTCACAACGGTACCCGACCTTAACATACAATAAATCCCGAAGGGTTGGAAAGATTAATGACCGCTAACCTCGGCTCTTAGGGTAATTAATACTAAGCTTACCTCAATGGCCAACGAATAATCCATAACAAATCCGTTCCATTACAATTAATATCGGTCCACTCCCTTCAGGGTCAGGGTCAGGGGCAAACCCACATCGCCCGGGGTGTTGGTCCTTCGACCGGGGCGTGACCGGGGTTGGTCTCCCGGACTCCCATCGATCGGGGTCTCGACCGGACCCCCCCTTGACCGGTGTCGACCGGTGCTACTCTTTGACCGGTTTCGACCGGTGTTACTCTTTGACTGGTGTTTAAGTGACCGGGGTCCCCCGATCCCCCACCCCACTGCTCGATCGACTAAACTGGAGACAAAACGCCCCACAGACTTACCAATCTCAAGAATAGAAATCCAAATCCCTTTCTATAGATTAACTTACATTAAAATTTTAACATCAAACTCTTAAATCCAAGAATCCCCAAACCGATTATATCATTTAACCTCAACATCCCCAAGTTCCAAAACAATCAGATCACATCAAATTACCCGGTCTCAAAAATTAATACTAATACCAAAGACTCTTGCAATGAAGATAAATGATTAGAAGAAAGCTTACCTCAAGGAAGAACCAAGAACTTGAATTCTGGAAAATCTCGATCAGCCCTCTCCCTAGCTCGATGACCGAATCGCCCTCCCTCTCAAATTCTCTCAGCCCCCACTTGACAAAATGAATAGGGTTAAGGTTTATTCCTTTTTTATTCCTTATTTTCACTATCCCCCCTTCCATTTTAGACTTATGGTAAAAATTCACCTCTCAATTTTTAAAATAAACAAATAGGGTTATTACACCATATGTCCATAATCATTTTCATAATCTATAGTAATACATTGTTACCATTTTTCGTAACTATTTTGGTGGTAAAGTTTGAATATTATTTTTGAAGTTGTTTAGTTTTCTAAGATTTACATACTACTAATATTTGATGATCCAGAATTCCGAATGATTGAAACCATCTTGTAATTTATAAATGTAAAATGCATATTAATGAAAATGACTTTTATATCCCTTTTAAGGACATGTATTTATCCTTTTTTCAAAAACACGCAAAAAAAATATTATCTTTTGGGAAATTAATTAAAATGACCGTATTTCAATTTTGTATTATCAAAATGCCCTAAATCTCTTTGATTTTGCCGAAATACCCCGTTTGTCCGGGATCCGTGGCCGGGATGACACCCATCCCGGGTTTACCTTCAATCGACGGCATGAATAGTGATTTCCCGGAGTTATGTCCGGGATGAACAGTGAAATCCCGGCATTAGTCCGGGATGAACAGTGATTTCCCGGATAAAAGTGTAGTTTATAAAAATTGAATTTATAGTTATTATTAAATTTATTATGGAACATATAAGTATTTCAAATATTTTAATTGTTTTATTCAAAATGAAAAACTAAATCCTAGCCCAAAATTGTTTTATTCAAATATTTTAATTGTTTTATTCAAAAAGAAAAACTCAATCCCGGCCCAAAATTGTTTTATTCAAATATTTTAATTGTTTTATTCAAATATAAAATTGTTTTATTCAAAAAAAAAAACTAAATAATTATTCACAAAATATAGCCCTTCATCCCGGCCTAACCCCGAGATATCACTCTAAATCCCGGGGTAACCCCACTATGGTCAAAAAAAATTGCTAACCCCGGGATAGCTTAAATCCCAGATCAAGATCCTGGCAATAATGGGTATTTTGGTAAAAAAAAAAGAGATTTTGGGCATTTCGGTAATACACTTTTGAAATAAGGATATTTTAATTAAATTCCCTAATTATTTCATACCTAATATTTCAAATACTTAAATAATTTTTTTTTCTTTTTGGAATAAGACAATGCGATTTTCCTTCAAGTTTCAAAGCGATACATGGGAACGTCCTGGATGGTAACACATTTCTTTTGAAAGACATGCATAATATAAACCCAATAAAAAGAATAAGGGATGGTAAAAAAAATCGAAATTGATGGTGAAAACTGAAATGCGAACATTTCGGGTCGGGTTCGGGGACTTCTTCACAGGGACGAGAAGGGGATCGGGGATAGTATCGGGGTTTTTAACTGGGACGGGGACCATCCTCACCGACCCGGTGTTATGCCCAATATTACAATACCGACAATACCACGTGGGAAGCACGTGGCAACAAACAATGAGGAATTGGAAGGATACGTAGTAGCAGATCCTTCCATTCAGACCATAAGGAGAGGTAACCGAATCAGGAGGCCTAATAGAAAATACGTGAATTGAAGGTACTTTTTAGTGGAGGTGGGTGCTTGGGGAAAAGGTACCGAATAGAAAAGGCTCGTTCTCTCTCTCTTGGAATCTGTCTATCTTCTTCCTCAAACTTCTACCGTTATTCTCTCTATTTTCCAATTTCCTTATGCCATTATCCTTTTTATTTCCCTAAAAGCTTATTGTGATGTTTATATCCAGATAGCTTCATTAATAAGAAGGATTTACCTTTTAAGTTGGTCTTATTGCTTAAATTCTCTTACCGGTCATTACACTCGCCCCGACCCGGTATATATATAGTTATACTAGATTCGACCTCGTGTATTACACGGAGTAATTTAAAAAATTAAATCATGCCAAAAAACTTATTTTACAGATATGAATGATCATCGAAAGTACGATTAATACCTTTTCAAGAATTTTTCCCTTTAGAATTGATTTTTTTTTTGCAGTTGTTTACAAAATGTTCTTGTTTTAGACAGTTTTCACAAAAGAAGTTTTGCAAAAAATTAATAAAAAATATGAATAAGTATTAAGAATTTATAAAACAAAATTTATAATAGAACGTAAATGAAATTATAAAAAATTGCATAGTTAAAATATTAATAAAATAAGAATCACGTATCATAAACTACCAAATATTTCTTTATATACAACATTTTTTGTTCTATTGTTAATTATACCTTCATTATCTATAATTAACATTTTTAAAATTAAAATATCATAATGTCAAGAAAAAAAATTAAAAATTAAAAAATGTTATTTTATAAAATTTCATGATAAAAATCAAAATTATTGTATAAAATTTTAAAGAGGATGAGGTTTTTATAAAAAAAATCTTGAAGTAAAAATTGATATGAAATAGCCAAAAGAAAATTAAGACAATTTATTGATTATTTGTATCAAATTTCATACTAATCACGACACATTAATTCGTATATATTTCTGATATTTAATAATATAATTAAATTCAAAAATATTCAATATTGGACTCGTTTCGAAGATATTGACGAATCGATTACAATGGTATAATATGTAAAAAAATAACAACGTTTTTTTCAATGCATTTTAGTTCATATACATTATTTATGTTTATATGATAAGAGTCTAAAATGAAAATTAAAAAATAAAAAGTAAGAGATTAAAAGTAAACTACATACCTAATTATAAGGGTAGTAATGTAATGTATAAATAAAAAATTTGAATTAAGGAAAGATTTAAGGAGGAATGAATATGGATATGCTAAATGAACTTATGATGTAAAATACGTCTAAATACATGTTTAGGCGGGAAAATGAAAAAATGGGCTCATCAGAAGGCGACACGCGTTCTTCTAGTTACTTATTTATTATATGTATATATATATATATATATACACATATTTTAAACTTCAAAATTCTTTTCGGCTACAACTTAAAATATATATATATATATATATATATATATATTGTCATATTTATTTCGAAGTAGCTACTCATTTAATTTATGTTCGAGAAACTTGTGTTTTTTTTTCGTTTTGGTTTGGGTTCGGGGAAAACCAATGTATAACGGTGAATTTTTTTTCTTAACGGGTTCTCCAACAAGGATTGGGGAAACCGCGGGGACCCAATGGGGATCCCCGATGAGGATCGGTACGGTTACGGGACAAGCATGCTTATCGGTTTTGGGGACGGGGACCCTAAAAACCGACCCGAAATCGGCCCGTTGTCATTCCTATATATTCTACAAGACACATAAACCAAGAGACAAAAAAAAATACACCACATAAGCAGCAAAAACATAAAAGACAACCAAAACAGAAAGAAAAAAAGAAAAAAAAACCCAAAGATAGGCTAACACTGCCTAAAACAAAAGGTCTCTATACCATCGAACCCACGAGAAAAGAAAGTTTTTGGCACAAATGGAAAGTTAGAAATGCGGATGGTAACACATTCTAATTAAGGCAAAAACAAACTTTTTTTCCTACAAGATAACTTTTAATGTTCATAGCGCTCAACCCGGGTTCGATTCCCTGGATGCGCCTTGTGGCTACTGGATTTAATCTCAGGACTGCATGCTTTCGCAGTCGTTTGCTTTGCCAATGATTAGTCTGGGTCATAGGCTCAGGATACCCTTCAAAAAAAAATAACTTTTAAATATTTTTGTTCTAATACAAATTTACCTAATAATCAAATACAATTTACATGATATTAGTTTTTTTTTATTGAGTTGGTAATTGTTTGTTTTTTTAAATTACCATGGGGATTTCTTATTATTAATTGAAAAAAAAAATATCGTTATCATGTCAATGAAACAATATTCTAACCAACATTTATCCGTCATTAAATAAAAAAAATATAGGAAGATGTAAAGTTTAATACCAATTTTAAAGTTGGATAATACAATATAATTAATTAACTTCTTTTATAAAGAATTTTGACAAATTTCGATAACTTCCTTGCCAATATTAAACCCTATGGTATGAATATATGCATGTGATTTTCATCATTTATTAATTCTCATTTGGATTGGAGATGTATATGTTGTTTTATCAAATTAATGTTAAAACAGAAGAACCGAAATAATTTATAAATATGCACTAAGGTTGTTGAACAAATATTTTTTTTTTACTAAATGACTTGAACACAGAAAATGGTATAATGACTTGTACATAAATTAAAAAAAAAACTTGTAATTAACCTCAATTTGTTTTTGGGAAAGGTGTCATATGCCTAAACTAATCTTTGACAAATTATAACCTCAAATTTTTAAATATATCATAATAAAAAAATAAAAAAATTATAATTGATGGGTTCTTGTTCTTTAGGCTCGTTGCACTTCTTTGTGCATTTCTTTTTGTTTGGATTGGTATTTTTATGCCTCTTTCAGAATCCCTTAAAATTTTCGATTGTTTAAATAAAGTTGGTAGTTACCTACAATAAAAAAATATTTTTATCATAATTACCCGACAAACAAATAAGAAAAGGCATTAAAATCGCATATTTATTCTATTAAAAGATATTTGAAATATATTTATATAGAAAAGTTTCATTAGGAACTTAAAATTGATTAGAAACAAAAAATTGTCAATAATATTTACGTGTGAATATTTACCATGATTAATACATTTATGTTAAATATAAACGTATTATTCATAATAAATCATACCATAAATATGTTACGATATTTATGATTAACGATAAAATTAGTTTTTTTTTTAAACAGCAACAAGGATTTTATATCACCAAAATAACCAAGAACACTGAAACAAAAACAGTAAGAAAATACACGAAAAATACCAAGAAAAAAAAACGATAAAAATAATTGTTCCGGTGTTCTTAGAGGAACCATTTTTAACGGCTCTGTTAAAAAAGAATCGAATATGTCACGATTCACGCGCTCCTGTTGATTCCTTGGTAGCTATGAATTTCTAGAACCCCCTAACTTGCTTATAAAATCCCCAATTTTAACGTCTTCAGTATAATCAGATTTTCTCACTACTCTTAACAATGACGGAAAATGGTGAAGTTGATGTTCACGATATCCGATCGCTGCTTTCCTCTTCTGAAAGAGATTACCTTGTTCGCAACAATGGTGATCAGGTATCCGTTTATCTTCTTTCTTGTAGTTAAATGCAAAGTCTCCTTTTTCTGGATCGTAACTGCTAGCGATTGGAATGTTATTTGTCGTTGATTGTTTGTGTGATGATTCGATTATGAACAGAAGATTGTTTAGATTATGTTGTAGTAAGAAGCTGGTGTTTTCAATTCGTTGTTTAATGTGTTACACTGCATGTAGGTTCAATTGCTCAATCCTCAGTGCTAATGAAATTTGGTTATCTGGCAAATTTGTAAAACTTGCAAGACTGTAAAATTGAAAAAAAGTAAAGCGCACTATGTTTCAGCTTCTGAATTGAGATAAATTTGGAAACCTTTTTAGAATTCGTTTAACCATGTCGATTGCTGCTTCATATAAAAAAATTGGTGTTGACTATGTTGTTAAATCCATATAGATTTTGACTTTGGAGAATGATAAGTTCGATTGGCAATTATGTAGAAATCTGGTTTCGTAAGTACAATCAAGCTTGGATCGTGTACGGGATGCTTTCCGGTAGGGGTGTTCATCCAAACTGACAAACCGCACAAACCGTCCACATTGCACCGCAAAACGTGGTTTAGAACTTGTGTGGTGCGGTTTGCGGTTTTGAGTTTTCAAACCGCATTGTATCTTTATATTATTTTTTAATTTTTAATTTTAAACACACATATATATATATATATATATATATATATATATATATATATATAATTTAATTTAATATTTATATAATTGAGCTTTGTGTTTTTAATTATGGATTTTAAGAGTTTAAGTTTTGGACTTTGCCAAATAAACCTTTTAATTATAAGCCTCTTAAAAGTATTTGTCTCAACAAATGAAAAAAATGCCCTACGTTAGGACGTTCACGACTGGAGACGTCACTTTATCCGTTTATCGTATTGAAACAATTTATTTTTTAGACTATTTTTAGTTATGCATTTTGGAGTTGGATGTATTCAAACTATTTATTTTTTGGACCACAGTCACTTCATCGTTGATTTTCTAATGTATTTTAAACTTATAATTTTTTGGATTGTACACATAAAGTGTGATAGGGACAAACCGCATAAACCGCACCGCATTTCACGGTGTGGTTTGGTACGGTTTGAGGTATATGCGGTGCGGTTTGCGGTTTGGGAAAATGCTCAAACCGCACATGCGGTGCGGTTTGCGGTTTTGTCCCAAACCACACCGCGAACACCCCTGCTTTCCAGATACAATATTTCGACCCACAAGTGCATAAGGGTTTATGAAATTTGTATTAAGATCATCGGAATTAACAATACACAGATTCTGTTATGCTTTGTATGTTCAAAATTGAGATCGAAACTACTTATATGAGTAGTTAATTAATAGATAATTTAGGCTAAATAACCACCTATGGATCAGACCAAATAAGAAATAACGGTTGCACCAGATCAGACTTGTATCAATTCTTCTAAAGATTTGCTTTATGAAGTTTGTCATCAGAAGTTAAGGCTTCCCTTCTAAAGGGGTCTGCCCCTTGACCCCGTAAGCAGTGGCGGATCCAGGATTTTTACCTGCTGGGGCACTTTCAAGGTACATTAAAGGTCCGTAAAGTCGAACGATGTATTTTTAGCCGAATCCCACATTTTCGATGGATTTTTAAAGTTTTTTTTGTTGATTTCAAAGAATTTTTAAGTTTTTTTGTTGATTTTGAGTGACTTTTTTGATTTTTTTGGTTGATTTCGATAGACTTTTTGGGTTTTTTGTTGATTTCCAGGTAATTTTTTTGGTTGGTGGGGGCACTGGCAGAAAACTACTTGGGGGGGGGGGGGGGGGGGAGGAAGAAGGGACGGATGGTAGAAAATTAAAATAAAATTGTTTTTAACCAATAAAAAAGAAAAAAATGTTTTTTTTAATGGGGGCCTTTCCCCTTACCCTTTCCATTGTACATTTGCCCCTGCCCGCAAGGGGGTGCGACCTCCTTGTCCCCTTCTTTATGGCGATCTCAAGTATAAGTTAGTTTGTACCAGTAACCCATATTATAGCTTAACTATAAACCCGTCGATCTCTTGCAAATCACAACCATACCAAAATGATTGATGACACTAAAATCACCAACGAATCACTAACAAATCTAGTCAATTATTTAGTATTATTAGCTATTATGTTGAGTTTTAGATTTCAAATGGAATGTTTATGGATCTATGTACTACTTGCTTCTTAGGAGATTACTAACACCAAAAAAAATGGGACTTTTTGTGATAGCTCCCCTATGCCTTCGTTGTACTTAGATTAAGATATCTGTGGAGTGAAAAAGAGCAACAAAAAATGAAAGGTAACATGAAATGAAAAGAAAGAAAGAAAGAAACATAAATCAATCTTTGAATGTTTGTAGGGTTACTCTTTTTGAACTAAAGTGATCATTAATAGTTAAAAGTAAAAGGGAAAGGTATAATAAGCTACTATAAGAGGCGCTTTGACCGTGAAATTTTGGGAGTTTGTGAAAGTTGATAGCTCAAAATTAGCAGACAGGGGGGATGGAGGAGTATCAGGAAAGCTTAGTTCCAAACTACCAAAGTCAATGATATTTGCTTATTTTGCTGATTTCATGATAATGAGAAGTTTAGCAACTAAAGAAATGAAATTTGTTGATAGAAGATGACTGTTAGGCATTAACATTCTTTGTTGCCTTTAGGTTTGCATTGATTTTGATTTATTTAGCGACTATGGTACATGTTGATCTTAAAAATTGAATCTACAAGAAATATAATGCAATCCCTCTGCCTGACTGATTGTTGTTCCCCTGTTTCCACTGATTGCAAATGTAATTTGGAAGGAGATTTTGTGTTCCTATGCTTTTGTGCTGGTTTGTATTATTGTTATATAGCATGAAGTTTACTTGATGTACTAGTATACTACTATCAGTTTTTTTGTCATTCGTTTTTGTAGTTTTATATGGTGTATTTATCTGTTTGCCTTTGGTCTGTTGTTTGCTAAGTTTTACGTTTGCTATCTACATATAAACTTCGTGTGCATAAATTTTGGTAGAAATAGAATATTCTTTCTGTCAAATCAAGGGATGTTCTCTTGCCAAATTCTGGAATTGACAGGTTGCAATTGCCACCTTACAAGGAAAAAAGTTGGGCTTATATTTTTCTGCATCCTGCTCCCCCCATGTCAAAGGCTTACCCCAAATCTAGTCGATGCATATGATGAACTTGTTGCAAAAGGCGATTTCGAGGTTGTTTTCATCTCAGCTGATGAAGATGTTGAATCCTTTAATGGTTATTTCTCAAAGATGTCTTGGCTTGCTGTTCCATTCACTGATTCCAAAATACTAGAGGCTTTAGACGGACATTTTAAGGTCAAAGGACTACCTCATCTCGTGTTTCTCGATGAAAATGGGAAAGTTTTGAGCGATCGTGGGGTCATGCTCATCAGTGAATATGGAGCAGAGGGGTACCCATTTACTCCAGAACGGTTGAAAGAGATTAAAGAACAGGAGGAAGAAGCCAGGAGGAATCAGTCTTTGAGGTCCATCCTTGAGTCTCCATCTCGTGACTTTGTCATCGCAGCTAACGGCAACAAGGTGAGTGTAACTGTGTAAGTTACATTGCCTTCACCATTTTATGAGACTGATCATTCATCTGATTCAGACGCATTCTTTACTTTTTATATTAGGCACTTGTTCCTGATCTTGAAGGGAAGACGATTGGTTTGTATTTTTCAATGTCTTCGTTCAAGAAATCTTCTGATTTTACTGGTACACTCGTCAAAGTTTACAACGAACTGAAAGCAAAAGAAGAGAAGTTCGAGGTCGTAATGATCCCCCTTGATGATGATGATGAAGAATCCTTCAAGGAAGAGCTGAATGGTGTGCCTTGGTTATCACTTCCATTCAAAGACAAGAAATGTGAGAAGCTTGTTCGGTATTTTGAGCTCTCAACACTCCCCACTTTAGTCATTATTGGTCCAGATGGGAAAACTCTTCATCCCAATGTCGCTGATGCCATTGAAGAACATGGTGCGAATGCCTACCCTTTTACGCCTGATAAGATCTCCGAGCTACACGAAGAGCACGAGCTTGTTCTCACTCGATCACAAGGGTATATGTGTGATGGGTGCGACAAAGAGGGAAAGATATGGGGTTATAACTGTGAAGACTGTGACTTTGATCTTCATACCGAACGCGCTCTGAAAGAAATTAACGGGAAAAAGGAGACGGAGAACGAGAAAGGTAACGATGGTTGTAGTGAAATGTAATTTTGTGTATTTTGGTTATGTGGTCAATTCTTGACCTTCCCAGGTGGTGGTGTTGGGACCTTATGGATCCAATTATGGTTTGAATGTGGTGTTGTTAGCTACTCTGGATGGTAATTTGTTGCAATAAAGGAACCCATGGTTATTGCTATGTGAATGGTTTGTAAGCTCAATTTATAAGTTTTCTATTTTATGGTTTAAATAATACAAATGAGCATTTTCCTCTCTGGTGTCAATTAGCATTACTTTGTTGAAGTATTAGTAATCAAATTGCTGCAACTACAAACGAATTAAATTTGGCAATTAACTAATTACATTTATAAAAATGAATTGAATTTTGATTAACTAATAATTCCCCAATTTAACTACAAATTTAGCAAGCTTCTAAGCCGTACAAGACGCCGGCATAATTTTCCGGCCCAACATCGACGAAGTACACGTCTCTCATCCTTTGAAAAGCGTGCCACGTCAACAAGCTATCCGAACCGGCTTGATGGCATTTCCCAGCAACCCGGTTCACCTCCAAAAGACTCGCCACCCGGTCCAACCCCCCAAACAACCCGTTCCGGCAGAACTTCATCAAATGCTTCACGTCGTACACGTTTTCCCCGAAGAACGCCTTCAAAGTCTCCAAAAACTCCGGCAAACCTCCCGGAAGACGGCGGCGCGTGAGGATCTTCAACAAGTACCCGAAATCGTACGCGCTGTGAAACGTCACCCACGTAACATCCTCATTACAAACCAGACCGGATGACATCATCAACTCGGCGAATTTGATTGAATCGATCCCGTCGGTCCGGTTCCGTTCGAAATCAATCCCTTGACGTTTCAACAAATCAATCGATTCCGGCGCGTACGAATCACGCGCCGGATCAAAGTCGTTGAAATTGAACTGCCAGATGAAACGTTGTTGTGTCCCATCGATACGTGGAAGGTTGCCGGAAGCGTCGGTGAAGGTGAGACCGAGCTGGATGAGGTTCAAAACGTCGACGTTTGACTTAAGAAGCTTGTAGTGTTCCGATGGCCGGCGATGCCTGTAAGATCGTCCAGGCTGCTCCAACGGTTGCCGGTATACAACGCCGGGGAATTCGGTGTCCATGGCGATGTAAGGGTATTGATCGATGATGGATCGGATCAAATCGAACTCGGATTCTAAATTATCAGACCATACTTCTCGGATCGTGATGGTTTTATCAATACAACTTGACATGATTCTATATATGATTTCACCAGCTGGTTGATCGATCTCGATTTCTTCTGTGATGTTTTGTTGGTGGGTGTGGGGTGGGATGGGATGAAAGGGGAAGATTATAATACTTATAGAGGATGGATGGATGTATTATTGATGAGTTGAATTGAAGAATTATTGGCGACTGAGATGGTGCATGGAAAGGGGGGATGTGTTGAATTGAATTGAAGAAAGAAGGTAGAAGAAGTGGAGATTGATTGATTAATGGCGTCGTCCGCCATTGTTATTGTATTGTTTGACTAAATTTAGTGATAGGAACTTTCCTTTTGCTGCTTTCTTACTCCGACTCTTTCCTAATTCCAAATTTAGAATCTTTTTATTCTTACCAATTATTACGACAATATATTTAATGCATTACAAATCTATAATAATTAATTTAAATACTTAAATTAATTATAATAAAATTTAATATAAAACTTTTTTTTACATAATAGTAAGATTGAATTGGGATTTGGTCCATGTGGTTTTGTGATTTCTTTGATTACGGTACTCATTCTATGTTTATTGTGGATATGATTCATGTGGTATGCAATATATTGTAGATAGGGTCCCTAAACACTAACATCATTAACTTTGAAGGGTTAAAGGCATCATATGCCTTGTATACTATGGGTATAATAGTCATTTTATTTTTCACTTTCAATTTATTCTATACACATTTAAAACAAATAATATTAAATTATGGATTTGGTCCCTATGCATCATTCATCATTTTTAAAACACATTTATCATCTCTCTTAATTTTTTTTCATCCAATCTTCATTGTCAAAGTACAAGAAAAACTAATTTGTTAAAGTGCAAAAAAAAAATTACTTGCATTTAAAAATAACAATTGTTTGAACCCAACACTACATCCTAAAAAAGACAATCTATCAAAATAACAATTGTTTTATATCAACATTTATGTAGTAGTTGTTGGCAACGGTTTTATTTATTTTCTTGATGACATTTAAGTGGCTTGAGTATGAAGTACATTAATTTTTCTCATAAAATACATAGACCATTTGGAAATGTGATATAATCATCTTCATTTTGGAGATCCAAACTTCATTATATAGTGCATTAGATATTAAAATGCTAATTGAAAGGGTATGGATCTCCAGCATGTGTCAAGTGACTTGGTGTGTAATTCAAGTATGACTATTTAGAGCATCTCAAATCACAACACCAAATTTAACACAAAAATACCAAATTTGGTGGGTCCATCAACACAAAAAAAAACCCAACTCCAATCACACTCTAAAAAAACATCAATTATATATTAAATGTATATATAATTTACTTAATATAAATATGTTAATTTTAAAAACAAATTATTAATGTTAAAATGTTAATTTTGGTATAAATAAATATTGATAGGCGATTTAAGGGCCGGTTGGAGATGCTCTTATGACACTATTGTCTTCCCTTCAACCTCCTATGTTATAATATATGTGTTTACAGATGTCAACTGACATGCATATAAGCCTTTTCTCACATCATGGTTTCCAAATGGTTTATGTATTTTATGAAAATGATTAATGTACTTCCTATTCAAGTCACTTAGATGTCGTCAAGAAAATAAACAAAACTGTTGCCAACGATTACTACATAAATGTTGATATAAACAATTGTCATTTTGATGGGTTGTCTTTTGGGGGATGTAATATTGGTTTCAAACAATTGTTATTTTGATAGGTTGTCTTTTTAGGATGTAGTGTTGGGTTCAAACAATTGTTATTTTTAAAGGCAAGTAAATTTTTTTTTTTTTTTTGCACTTTAACAAGTTAGTTTTTCTTGTACTTTGACAATGAAGATTGGATAAAAAAAAATTTAAGAGAGATAATTGTATTTTTTTAAGAGAGAAGATAAATGTGTTTTAAAGATGATGAGTGATGCATAGGGACCAAATCCACAATTTAGTATTGTTTGTTTTAAAGGTGTATAAAATAAATTGAAAGGGAAAAGTAAAATGACTATTATACCCATAGTGTGCAAGACACATGATGCCTTTAACCCTTTAAAGTTAATGATGTTAGTGTTTATGGGCACTAGCCACAATATATTGCATACCATAGCGATTATATTCACAATAAACATAGAATGAGGACCATGGTCAAAAATCATAAAACACACAAGGACCAAATCCACAATTCCGTCTAATAGTAATGATAAACTTGGGTTAAACATATGAAAGAGTGAATTGTGGATTTGATCCTTGTTGTTTTGTGATTTCTTTGATCATGGTCCTCATTCTATGTTTATTGTGGATTTGGTCCTTGAGGGTGCGTTTGGTTTGCAGACTGGGTGGGACGGGACGAGACAGAAACTTATTGTCCCACGTTTGGCGTGACATGGGACAGAACAAAAATTCACTGCCCCATGTTTGGTGCGACATGGGACAGAGACAAGGACTGGACAGAGTGGGACAAGATGGGACAAAAAAAGATATTTTCTTGTTCCACCAAAATAGGTGGAACAACATGGGACAAAAGTGAGACAGAAACTAAAAATCACTAATCTAACGCCATTTGATATATAATCCTAATATGGCATTAGTCTTAAGGCTCATCACTACCCATCACCGCCACTATCACCATCGACGGCCACCAGTAGCCACCGCCAACCACCGTTAACCACCTCTATCTATTTATCCACCATAACAACCTCCTCCTCCACCTCCACAACCATCGCCCATCGTCACCTCCGCTACCATCATTGACCACCTCCACTAACACCGATCACCACTACCTATGGCCGTCACCACCATCGACGGCCACCGGTAGCCACCACAAACCATCGTCGACCACTTCCACCTCCACTACTACAACAACTTCCTCAACCATCGCCCATCGCCACCTCCACCGATCACCACCACCTATTGTCGTCGCCACCACTGACGCTCACAGCCAACCATCGTCGCTCGTCGTCAACCACCGTCGGTGACCTCCGCCTCTTCCTCCACTACAATAACCTCTATTACCACTGTCAACCGCCACCACCACTATCATCGTCGACCACCTATACTTCTACGACATCAACCACAAGTACAACAACCTCTTGCACCACCACTATCCACTATCTTTCACGTTCTTCACAACTACCGTCTTTCACCGACCACCCATCGCCTTTATCTTTACGTGTCGCTTCAACTATGTATCGGCCAATTCATTAAGATCTTCCAAATTGAACCAAAATATTATATTTTCTTTATATAAATCGAATTTTTTTGAACTACTATCAATTATTTCAGATTCTTCATTCAAATTTTCTACCATTGTTTTTGTAAGTATTTATATGTATGAAAATTGTGTAAAAAAATAAAAATGTTTTTTAATTAAATTATTTAAAGATATACTTTATTTGTGTTATTTATAATTATTATATGACATACAAAATCATCAAACAACCTTTAGGGAAACTTTTCCAGTTTTGTCCTATCCAGTCCTAGTCGTACCAAACATAAGACAGACAATTGTCTTGTCCAGTCCAGTCCAGTCCTAGTCTCTTGTCCTGTCCTGTCCAGTCCCGTCCAATCATGTCTGCATACCAAACGCTACCTGAGGTATTCAATTTGTCTTGGTCATGGTACTTCTAACTAATATCTATGTTAACTTCGTTAAATCAAGGACCATTTTAGACATTTGCCATTTTTTTGTCCTTTTACGATAAGAAAAAAAACAATATTTTATACACGCCCATATAACGATATCAAAATAAATAAAATATAATATTATTGTTTGATTTGATTGGTTAATTTTCTTAAGAGCATCTCCAATAGTTATGCTAAAGTTTTTTAAAATAGAATAAAAAAGATCAAAATCTCTAAAAAATTTGCATCCAACTCCACCATCTATGCTATTTTAGCAACTCTAGTATTAATTATATTATTAAAATATTTAATTTATTTAAATATAATATTAAAATATTCAATATATGGAAAGTTGGGAGAAGAAAAGTTTGCTTTTTGAGTGTAATAATTAGTTTTCGGAAAACTTTCTTTTTGGAGATTTCTCTAAATTTAGAGATTTTTACAATCTCTCTCATCTTTTCTTTATTTTAGCATAGAAGATAACATAGCTGTTGGGGCAACAAAAATGCTAAAATCCCAATTTTTTTCATTTTAGCATAGCTGTTGGAGATGCTTTAAAAGATTAACTATATTAATACGGATTAATTTTATTATTTTATTATAACGGTGGAAAAATATTGTTTTATTGTTTACATTAACCGGTTCTATAAATCAAAAGAATATATTTAACTAATTTTTGTAGATAATTTAGCTGTTCAAGAAAATTTGATCAACCAAATTTAGAAGGTCCGTAGAGTTTTTGTGTGCTTTTTCCCTTGTATAAAATCTTATTTTCTTTGAAGATATGAATAAATCCAAAAAAAAAATTATAAAGTCCTAAATTTTTGATATGTTTTCAATAAATAGAAATGTCAAAATATTAAAAAAAAACACATAAATAATTATAAAACAATACGTCATCTTATTTTTTAGAGTAAATTACGTTTTTTGTTTCTGTGATTTGTTAAAAATTGCAAATTTCGTTTCTATAGTTTTGAAATTTCGGTTCTCATCCATTTTTATCTCAATATATTTTTCCACTATTATAATAAAATAATAAAATTAAATCGTATTAATATAGTTAATCTTTTAAAAAGCTAAACAATCAAATCATACAATAATATTATATTTTATTTATTTTGATATCGTTATATGTGTGTATATAAAAATATTGTTTTTTTCTTATTATAAAAGAACAAAAAAATGGCAAATGGCTAAAATGGTTCTTGATTTAACGGAGTTAACGGAGACGTTAGTCAGAAGAACAATGACCAAGACAAATTGAATACCACAAGGACCAAATCCACAATAAACATAGAATGATGACCATGGTTAAAGAAAACACAAAACCACTTAGACCAAATCCACAATTCACTCTATATGAAATAACAAACCATTTTTATAAATTTTCTTATTATAAGATTATTTTTTTATTTTTTTCTTATTATAACAATGTACTTTTTATTATGACATTATACTTTGAAAAACCTATACATTATAGCAATGGTTAATGTGTTATCTTTTTAAACCTGTTAACCCTTTCTTTTTTGCTTACATGGCTTTAATGAGATGATGTGAATAACAGTTATTCTAATTATGTGTTATAATTAAAAAACCTTTTAAAATTTTTAAATAATTTTCTAACTCCTTTCTAATGATACATAACGAGGTGGGATTAAATCCCACGCGTTGCTGCGGATGGAAAGGAAAATATTAAGACCATAAATTTGAGCATCACCAATTATGAGAACAAAACATTTTGTGTCTGTTAGCAGCATCACTATAATTTACAAAATGCCCTATGAGGATGATGTGTGTGTATGATAGGAAGCGAAAATAAATTGGCAAATGGTACATTACATCATTAAACTTAAAAAAAAGTTACATTGTTATTAAACCTAAATTAAATTATAATAAAAATATGAATTAAACAAATTTTACATAGCTTTTGGGTTGGAGAAGATACAGTGATTGAGATGCGATGCATGTTAAGGGATCTTTATTTTATGCTTATATAATAAAAATAATTTTTATAATATAACTTTTATTTATTTAAATTAGAAAATGAAAAAGTTATAAATGATCAAAATGTCATTTATCTAGCGGTCAGGAGCTAACAACTTTTAGTTTCGAGGACCAAAATGTTACGCAAATGCAAAATCGAAAGTCTATTTTGGAATCAACAAATTATGGGGACTAAATCCAAGAGGAAAATAAAACTATAGGGACCAAATCTGTAACTCTACAAACATAGAAAAAAAAAATTAAAAGATCAGGGACCAAATCTGTAAGTTACTAAAAACCTGAAGGACCAAAACTGTAAATTAATGTATAATGGTATACTAAAAACCATTATAATGGTATACTAAAAACTGTAAATCTGTAAGTTACTAAAAACCTGAAGGACCAAATTGTCAGCCGCTTTTTTTTCTTTCTCAATTGATTTGAAGGGGTATTTTTGTAATTTCACTTCCCTGGTAAATGTTATATAATATAATGTGCCAAAAGTATGTTTTTCAACATATCTTTGAAAGAAAACCCTTTCAAAAAATTTGTACTTTTATTAAGTTGTATGCTAATTAAGTATCATATTTTTTAAACAAATATAGTATATTTTTTTCAAGATAACTATTTTACTTATGAGAAAATATAAAACTTTTTTTTTTAATTTTTCGTGTTCTAAATATACATATTCTTTTTAACTTAAAAAAAATACTAATGATATAAGTTGTGTTTTACAAATTTTCTTAATATTGCTATACCTCACTATTACCCGGCCAACTATCTCTCATGTTGTTAATAATCTATACTATATTATAAAGATGGCATAAAAAACTCTTAAAAACAACTGTTAAAGCTTAATGTACCGTTATTTAATGCTAATTACTTAAAACTTAAATAAAGAATGAAAACTAAATCTCTTACTATTTAATCATTATCTCTAACAATTTATTCCTAAAAAATCAAATTTTAAATATAGAAATATTAACTAACTGATAAACATAATCAAAACAGGATAAACATCTAATTTAAAATATATAAGATAATCATTTAATTATAACAAAATACTTATTTTTTTATATATAAAACATTTTAATCATTATCTCTAACAATTTTAACTCTCTAAAATCACTCATCATTTCAACTTCCAAAAAAATCAAGTTTTAAATATAGAATTTAACTAACTGATAAACATAATTAAAACGGGATAAATATCTTAATTTAAATATAAATAAATTTAAAATATACAAGATAATCATTTAATTCTATCTACATTTATATCTATACTATATTATAAAGATGACATAAAAAACTCTTTTAAAACTTAAATAAAAAATGAAAACTAAATCTCTTACTATTTAATCATTATCTCTAACAATTTTAACTCCCTAAAATCACTCATCATTTCAACTTCCTAAAAAATCAAAATTTAAATATAGAATATTAACTAACTGATAAACATAATCAAAACGGGATAAACATCTAATTTAAAATATATAAGATAATCATTTAATTCTAACAAAATACTTATTTTTTTTATATAAAACATTATATTATTAAACCTAAATTAAACAAATTTATAAAAAAAACGTTATCACTTTCTCAAAACCATCCAAAGCCGTACTGCAAATCGACAAAAAATAAAAGAAAACATTAAAATCGTGATGTATCTCGCTGCATTGCGCGAGTACGCTTCTAGTGTTACCTAATGCATGCACAATCCCATGGAATCCCATTTTCAAGCAGGTAAACGACACCTACGATATGTTAAAGGTACTCTTAATCATGGACTCACGATCTCTCACTCCTCAATTCATGACATTGTTGCTTACTCCGATGCAGACTGGGGTGGTTGCCCGGAGACATGGTGATCCACATCTGGATATGCTATCTTCCTAGGGACAAAATTGGTTACATGGAGTTCTAAAAAACAACGCACCATCTCTCGATCTAGCTGCGAATCAGAATATCGAGCTCTTGCAAACACCGCTGCCGATGTGACTTGGCTCACGAATTTACTCCATGAACTCCGGTTACCTGTTTCTCGTGCACCTACACTCCTCAATGACAATAAAAGTGCCATCTTCATAACCAACAACCCGGTCTCTCACAAACGGACTTGACATATTGCTCTTGATTATCACTTCGTTCGTGAATTGCTACAAAGTGGACTTCTTGCAACAAAATTCATTCCAAGCAAGCTCAACGTTGCTGATTTCTTTACAAAGGTTTACCACATCCACTCTTTCTACTCTTCTGCTCCAAGCTTTGTCTTGGGCCAAACACCACGACATGCTTTGGGGGGGGGGGGGGGTGTTAGCATTCAAGAGACTACTGCCTAGATTCTTAGCCTTTATTTATTCAATATGTATATGTGTCCTATTGGGAGACTAAAGGGTTGTTTTAAAAAAAAAACCTTCTTAATGGCTCTTAAGTCTGAATCGTTTAGACTTCTTTACACACCACCTTTTATTAATTATAACTAAAATAAGACTTCAAACTTTAGACCTCTCAACTCATGTTGTAATCCTACTTTATAAAGACATCTTCCTCTCCCACAAATTGTGTGGCGAGAAATAAGTTTTCTATAAAATGAATATAAATGAAGGTACAAACACATTTTTTTTTACGTATGATTATGCCAACAAATTTTTTTTGTTTGTCTACTATTTATATTTATTCAATTAAATTAAACGAACAAATACGAATAAGGTTCATTTACAATCGTACTAAAAACTGATAATGCCACTCAATTGTTGCTACATTCTATTTTTCGTATAAATAAATAAACAATTAATTTATTAAACTATTATTAGGAATTTTGGATTATAACCAACTTGACCGCAGTGTGAACCCAAACAAATGGATATGACTGAGGCCCGCAAGTGGTAAGCCCACTTGTTCAGCCGCCTCTATTTTTGGTATTATTAAATTTTTTTTTAGAATGAATTGTGGATTTGGTCCCAGACTTTGTTTGACTAAGATATGTTTATTGTTGATTTGGTTTTTGTGGTATTCAATTTATTTTGATCATAGTTCCTCTGACTAACACTTCTATTAACTCCGTTAAATCAAAGATCATTTTAGTCTTTTACCTAATTTTTGTCATTTTATGATAAGAAAAATAAAAACAATATTTTTATACACACAAACACGTGCGTGTGCACGCACACACATACAAATATATATATATATATATATATATATATATATATATATATAGAGAGAGAGAGAGAGAGAGAGAGAGAGAGAGAATCAAACGAGAACGTTACATATTTAAAAGAACATGAGAACGACAAATCAAATGCAAAATTCATAAGTGATTTTACATGTGATTATGCACGACCGTGATTCTGCACGACTTCCCCGCTAATGTAAAATCACTTATGATTTTGCATGTGATTTGACGTTCTCGTGTTCTTTTAAATAGGTATCGTTCTCGTTTGAACCCGACTCTCTCTCTATATATATAACGATATTAAAATAAATAAAATAATATATTATTGTATGATTTGATTGTTTAAACTTTAAAAAAATAATTATATTAAATACGTATTTAATTTTATTATTTTATTGTAATTGTGGAAAAAAGATATAGTTTTATTGTTTTAATGTAATTAAAACTTTAGTTTAAACAAATCAGATCATAAAACTATATCTTATTTTATTTAGAGCGAATAAAATAAAATATAGTTTTATGATTTGATTTATTGAATTAAAATTTTAATTAAGTTAAAGATGATTTAAGTATATTGTTCTTTACTATCATTGCAACAGATAAACTTATTATTGATATTTTAACTCCAAAAATCATTGAAAACCGATGAGAAATGAACTATAATTTTATCATCCTAAAATAAGAGGTTCCAGTTTTCATATTGTTATTTGATTGATTTTTTAATTTATACACATATATTTGTGTGGATAAAATATTGTTTTAATTTTTTATAAGAAAAAGACAAGAGTATGAAAAAATGTTAAAACAACCCTTGATTTAACGGAGTTAACGGAGGCGTTAGTCAGAGGGACCATGACCAACACAAATTGAATACCACAAGGACCAAATCCACAATAAGGACCCTAGTCACAAATAATATCAAAACACAGGGACCAAATCCACAATTCACTCCTTTTTTTATAACCAACATTAGGGTGCACAAACATTCGTTCAACTCAGTTAATCCGGTAAATCCACCTCAATGGCTCAATCCAACTTGAAATAACCTAACCTAAAGGAACCGATGCCAAATCAAGTTGTAAAATCTTTAAATCGTAAGTATTAAGTTATGATTGGGTTAAAGTTATTTGTACTTAACCCAACCTGATGAACCCGATATTCTATATGATACAATACGATTATTAAGTCTTTTATTAATATGTACATTAGATAATTACACCATCACCCCTCTTCATATACATATTGTAAGGGTCGATGGCAGTTACAAAATCGTATTTCAAGTGATTTACGGTCCCAAAAGTGATAACAATAAATCACGTGCAACTGACCCGTTACAACAAATGCGGAATAACGAGATCTAAATATTGTATATTTTGGTCTATTGATTCATACCGATCCACAAACGTAAATATAGCAGTTATCGAATATACGATAAAATATAACGAAACAACAAATAAATCGAGACAACGAGATTTAACGTCAGTGTGATAGTGTACATCCACAGGGAGAGAGAAATCTTTATATTAGCAACCGGGAGAAATTACAACGGTTTACGAGATCCTTGAATCAACAAATCAGTCACCCAAATGTTCCTCCAAAAACAAGATATATAAATATATATATATCAATGATATATATATCAATGATATATATATCAACAAAGAGGAACAAGGAAGAAAAAGAAGAAAAATAGAAATAATACTTCTAATTTCTTGTTTTGGTGTTTTAGTGTGTTTTGGGATGGAATGCATGCATCTATATATAGGGGAAGAAATGGAATAAGACAAAAGGAAGAAGGAAGGAGGAAATGGAGTTTGGGTTGGCAATGTTTATAAAAGAAGGCAAGGTACACTGGTAACAATATTTTCATATCTTCCATGTATGTATGTATGACATATGGATGCAAGTTGTCATCCATATTTCCCATGCAAAAGAATCTCATGCATCAAGTCATCCAAAATATGTGGTTCATATTAATCCACATATCTATGCTTTAAACACTTGTACATTGTGTTTGGTGAGTTGCACAACACCAATAAAACTTATCTGATTTAAGTTTTTTTTCAAAACATATATGTTAAATTTGTTATCCATATCTTTATAACCCATTCGTATATATGTTTAGTAAGGGGCCGTTTACCCAAATACTTACCAGGTAAGAACTTACCGGTTAAATTCGGTATTATCACTTACCTTATCGGGTAAGGTTATGGTACATTAAAACGGTATCGTAAACAAAAATTTATCCGGTAAACACTAACCGGGTAAGAGTCGTCGCCTTCAGTTATCAAGTAAGACTATCGACCATTCCTAGCGTTCTTACCGGGTAAAATTATTGGTCATTGCCATAATCATCACTTAATGTATTATTACTTGGTAAGTTTGGTAAGTGTTTGGTAAACGACCCCTAAGTGTGAACGTATATATACAAATTAAGAAAAACAGATAAATGTGTTCTACTTAAGAAGAAGTATGAATAAGTTGTACCAATTAATTAATGTTGAACAAATGAATTATGAGTAAAAATCAAATATTCAAGGTAACCAATATACAAGAATATTTTAATGTACCAAAGTATCCACCTAACCAAACCCATATGATTTGGGTTAGGTTGTACTTCAATATGAGTTGAGTTGGATCAAAGCGGATTGAGTTATTCAAATAACCTAACCCACATCCACCCTAACCAAAATGATCGCACTTCTTCAAAATTTAGGTTTATTATAATTATTATTAATGTAAAACTCCAATTACCTTTTCACTAAATCATATACCAATTGTTTAGCTTAAACAAAAATAAAGTACTCGTTTATTATAAAATAAGTATTCACAATAAAAAATACATAATTTTAAAGATATATAATCGTTACATTCTATAATTAAGTAAATGATAATTTTACACTTAATTATAAAAATAATAATAACTAAGGGTAGTTTTCACGAAGAGATGATTACTTTTAAAAATAAGCATTTATTTTGAAACAACTAAATAAAAAAAACAAACACTAATTTTGAAACTAAGAAACTATGATACATGCTTGAATCTTTATGTGTGTGTTTTTAGTTTCACATACGCTACATTGTGAAAGGGCATTATTTTGATGCAGTTCTATGAAAGTCGGGGCATATAGATAAAAACATCACGACTTATGCTAAAAGTGTTAACTGTTGAGATTACTTTTCTTTTTGAGAAAAATGTATTATTTGGTATTGATTCAACATTTTTTTCACAAAGCTTACAGAAGGACGTAAAGCATACATGAAATGAACTATTTATGTAATGGTGAATCTACTAAAAAAGCAATAAACTATTAGACAATGATTTAAGTTACACGATTATACTAAAGATTGACACCAACACTCCGGAACCCATTTGTGGTATTGGTGAGCTTTGCATAATCTAAATGCGACTGCCCCTTGAAAATTTTGCATTTCTATTGAAACTACAACATGGGCTCCTCAACAATAGACAAAAACGTCATAGATTGTCTTGTTACTTACTAATTAAATTGTCCGTAATGTATAAGGCTCTATCAAATCCCAAAATTTATGCCACTTATAGTGTTATATTTTATATCAATCTTGCACAAAATTGTATTAACGTCCGAGAAAGTAACCATGTTAACTGCCATCAAGATGTTGAGGTTCTCCAAATAGGAATACATGTTCTATTGTTTATGAATGCTTAGGACACCATATACTGGAAGTGTTCGAATCCTTTAAAACATTAGGAAAAGTAATTGGGCTTAGAAGTCATTAGAAAAATATTTGTTTAGAAATGGCTAAAAATTGATCCATTTAAAACCGGGTCAGCTGGTCCCGACCAAAAATATTAGGACTAATCGTAGGCCTGGAAACCAATCTCGGTCCTATAGGGTTGGACTCAAATCTGGTCTCGGGCCCAGACTGTTTTTGTCAAAAAGTTAGTTTTTAAATTTTTGTACACAAAGATGTTATACATGTTTTTATAATTTTTGAAATTGAATATTCAATGACACTTTAAATAATACATTTATTTAAATAATATTGAAAAAAGTTAAAAAAAAAAAACTTAAAACATTTGAAAGAGAATATTGAAAGCCTCGTAAAAGATCTTGAAAGCACATAATCAATAAATAGTGCAATTGTTTTGAAAAAGCGATCATATACATCCCAGTCTTGAACCAAGATTTGAATTTCTCCTAAACGGTCGATTTCGGTCAAGACCTACCTTGACCATCTCTAGCTCGTTGGCTTGAGTAGTGAATGCTACTACCCCAAGTGATACCACCTAATCCCATCAAGACTCAAATATATATACGACAGATAGGTTGGTTCTAAAATTGGACAAACCGCCTAATCTAACCCGAAAAATAGATAGAACAACCCAACCTGATCTAAGCCAATGATTCATTGACTTATTAATTAGACAAACTGATGAGGGTATAGCCGGTTATGGGTTAGGCCCATCTTAAACCAAACCAACCTGTCAAACCCGACAAAATTATTGTTTACTAAAAATTTCTATTATTAAATGTCTACTATCTAATATTATGAAATTCAATAGGTCCAACAAATTCGGTAAATTTCTAACCCATTGAGTAGTTCAAGACTCCAACTAGTGTACTTTAGTACAATATATCAAGTCTAATATGTATTTTGTAAGTGCATTATAATAAAATCGACTAAATAAACGTTATTCCAAAAGGTTAAAAACAAAAACTCATGTTTGCTAATCAATAGTGTCATTTTAATTCAACATTCTTGTCGTAATATGTATTTTAACTTATATTTATATATACAAACAATTAGACATAAACATGAATAAATATAACTTTTTTTGATTGGTTAAGTAGCATTCACTAATATTTGATTTTTTTGGCTTAAAATTGTAATATAATTGTCTTTTCAAAATACAAATATTTAAAACTTTCTTACCGTAATTGAAAAAATCAATACTATAGTAAATAAAAATTAAGACAAATTTTATTATATCTTAATACATTTCATAAAAAAATGGTAAGCTAAATGTCCACTATTTATTGCAAATTACACCCTTATCTATTAAATTCCTCTCAGAGCAACTCCAACATTGACATTTAAAAAATACCAAACATGGCAGGTCCATTATCATAAAAAAAATTCAACTCTAACCACACTTAAAAAAAACACTAAGGGGTTGTTTACTAATTGCTGACCGGACTGATTCGGTCAATAAATCTGACTCGCTCAGCAGTCAGTGCGTTTACCAAATCTCGAATCTGACCGAGCTCTTACAGATCCAAAATGTTGCTGACCCAGATCAGTTTTCAAGTTTCCAACACTCTCTTTCTCCATCAACGCTCCTCCTCCTTTGTCGCCACTCCTCCTCCCTTCTCCCTCGTCGCTCTCAGCCCCTCTTCACGACGCCCCACCTTTTTCTGCAAATCCTCTTCACGACTCTGCAGGTGATTCATCTCTCTCTCTCCAGGAATCGTTTTTGTTCAATCTTACCGCTTGATAAATATGTATTGATCGATTTCTGTATTGATCAAAAATCGACTTTTGTATTGTTCAATCTTACCGCCATAAATCGATTTTTGTATTGATTCATCAATCGATTTTCTTTCCATCAAAGTGACATATGTATTGATCGATTTTTTTTTTGTTATCGCAGAGATCGATTTGCAAATGGTATTCTGGTTGATTTGTATTTGGTGATTTCAGCCTCTCTCCCTTCTTAAGCTGTCAACATAATTTGGCTAGATATTATCTCTGATTTTGATCTTTGCATCTGGGTTTTTCTTATTATTAATCATAATACCCATTTACAGTCATTTATCTTATTAATCAGCTTTCAAAACCCTCATTTTGATCGACTCCATCATCATACCCACAAACAAAAGTGTTCCTATAGGCTCAAGACCCAACAAACCAAACAAACCCAATATTAAATAAAAGGTTTTTACAATGCATTTAACAATTAACAATTAAACTATATAAATGATTTATATAACTTTCCACACACTCTAACAGAAATGATAAATTTTAATTAATAAAATTAAATAGTAAAAATTTATTTTTTTAATAAAATAATAATAATTTTATAAATTGGGAAAATGGAAAATAATTTAAATGTGAATTTTAAATGCGCCTCATGATTTGAGGTGCGATACTGTTATATATTCACATTGTATATTTGTCGGTGGGCAATTTGTTGTGAGGTTGGAGGGAGCAAAACCGGTCGGTAAAAGGGGGTTTTAAAGGTTGGTTGGATTATTAGATCTCATACTTGTTAATATCAATATCAAAATTAATTTTTTATATTATTAATATTTTAACTTGATTCTACCAAAAAGTAAAGGGAAATTGGCTCAAATAGCCACATTACATTGACATATTGGTCTCATAGCCACTTCTCTTCAACATTTACCAAAATAGACCTAGGTCCGCAGTGGCGGACCTGCAGGTCCTCTACCTCCGCCATCGACCTTTGCTGTCGTTGAGTGAGATCGTGACACTTGACGAAATGGCGGACCTGGGTCGGGTGGCGGACCTACCCGTTGCGGATCTGGCTTGGACCGACAATTTTTTTTGTCTTTTTCTGGAGGTAGCGGACCTGCAGGTCCGCCATTGCGGACCTAGGTCTATTTTCGTCAATATGGTAGAGAAATGGTTAGGAGACCAATATGCCAATGTAATGTAGCTATTTGAGCCAAATTCCCAAAAGTAAATGTACTCCAATTGTTTGTACCAAAGATAACCAAAACGTACACTCTTTTTCTGCTAGTACATTTTGAGGCCCCTCACTCATATGATTGTTGGCAGGTAACTGTTGCATTCTCATGATCAACTTCTTTGAAATAGTCTTTCATATTTGATTTTAATTTTAAAAATAGCAAAAAAAAGTATTTACTTAAAACCGATTATTGTATTCAAGATTTATTTTTAACGGAAAAAAAATATTTTCGCTAAAAAAATATATATACAAGATCATCTTGAACGATTTTATGAATTTATTCAAAATTTGATGCGACATAAAACAGAACAAAAACTAATTTACAAGATATTAAACAAGGAAAAACACAAGGACCGACCGCATAGAACAAAAAATTACCAAAATAGATGAAATAAAATTTGACAAAACTAAAAAATTACTAATCTACGCTCATTTGATATATACTTTAGTATGACATTTGTCTTAACGGTCATCATCTTCCATTGCCACCATCACCACAATCGGCCACTGCTGACCACAACCACAACCACAACCACTACCTCCACCTCCATATCCACCACTATTGACCACCACCACCACTACCTTCCACTATCTCAATGTCCTCCTCAATCACCGGCCACCACCACCTCTACCTCCACCAGGATCATCACCACCACCACCACCTTCGTCTCCACCTTAGTCACCGCCTCTTCTTCCACCACCGTCGAAAACCACCATATAAAATAATTAAACAACTTTTAAAGATAACTTGTTTGACCCAGAGTCCAGACTCGTTATTGCCCCCACAACATCTGATTCTGTGCTTTTGTCATGTCCTGTCTAATACTAATCTAGCCTTTAAGTACCAAACACTAAGAGCATCTCCAATGGAGGTTTTTACAAGAATCTTCTTTTTACACTTTTTGGTGCCACCTAATTTCCAACTCATCAATTTAAAAATTTATCTAAAAGTTCACAATGGTAGTTCTTATAAGAACCTTATGTCAATATCAATAATTATTATTTATTTATAAATAAATATCAAATATTTAATTTAACTACCAATAAAAATGAGGAAATTCTCATTTCACACAAACTTCATGGTAAGAATCAATGTTCTTATTTAAGAACCTAGAGTGCTTTAGCTTCTTATAAGAACTCTCCACAATGTTAGTTCTTATAAGTCATTGCACTTTATGCTTATAAGAACCTTGCATTGGAGATGCTCTAAGGGCCTGTTTACCCAACGCTTATCCGGGTAAGCGCTTACCGGTAAAATTCAACATTATCACTTAGTTAACCGGTAAGATTTTAGTCCACCAAATCGGTTCCATATACAACAATTTACCCGGTAAGCACTAACCGTGGTAAGAGTAGTCGCTCTACATGACTTGAAAAGCACTTGCTGGGTTTGGTTAATAGGACCAATGCTAATGGTGGTCTTGGGTCAATTTTGTCTCCAACGCCCATAGTACGCATACAGCGAGTGTCAGATTCTTTTGGTAGGAAAACCTTATGCTAATTTAAATCATACCACATTCACACAAGTTATTTAAAATTCATTAAGACGGTATACAATATCGAAAAGGCCGAGCTTTTGGATCTTTTTGAAGATGAGGGCAGTAGCGAAGGCATTAGAGTGGCTAAGAACTCTTGTAGAGACGAAGCCATGGGACTACTGCATTGTTTGGCAGTTTGGTGACGATCCTTCTAGGTATTGTTCAACGGAACTGATGAAATACATTTCATTTCGGCTTCATTAACTGTAAAATTCATTAATATTATCAGGGACTTGGAGGTTATTTCAGGTACATTCAGTGGATCGGTTGTTGTTGCAATGGTAGCCCAGGTGTTTGTAGAAATGTCAAAGAGGAAATTGATGCAACAAGACAACATTTTCCTATACTATGCAGAGATACTTACATTAAACACTCTTTGAACACAAAAACTTGTGAGAAACTAGCCAAGATTCCTTTTTATTTGCCACTGTATTCTGGGTAATCATCTATCTTGAAATCTATCTATGTGTTCATGATCATTCATCGTTTAATAGTTCATTGGAGTTATTTTAATGACTGAAACTAAAACCAGGATCCATGGAGAAGTTGCAATGTCAGCACAACCATCATGGAGTCATGTGAGCATGCTATCATTTTGTGTTTTCATGATTCAAATGGTGAATTCATATGGAACCAACCTCTTTAACATTTTCGTATTTACTTAAATAGGATCCCATTGGAACTCAAGTTATAATTCCTGTCGATGGTGGTCTGATTGAGCTCTACAGATCAAAACAAGTAAGACCAGTGTGTCTCGATCTTAAAACAACAGTCTAAAAGCGTTTCGACGCTAATCTAACATGAATCGTTGAGTGTTTTAGGTCTCACGAGATCAAGAGATGATAGAGACTCTTATGGCACAATTCAATATCTTATCTAAACATGTACAATTCCACGTTGAGGACACGAAAACTGCTGCACAATCCACGATGCACCCGAAAACTGAAGGATCACCAAATGGTTCAAACCCTTGGAGTGAAAACTCATCACTTGTTTCAGCGGATTCAACTCATGTTTCACCAACTCATTCCGTTGGTAAGCCGATAACATTGTTGGGCTATGCTATTTCTGGACAACCAAAAGGAAACATTAAAACTAGGCAGAAAACTGGCAAAGAGCAATACCAATCTAAGAATCTTGTGACTGAGAGGAACCGAAGACACCGAATCAAAGATGGTCTCTTTGCTTTACGCTCTTTAGTCCCAAAGATTTCTAAGGTTCGTTACTAGATTAGATCAATTTTTATTCAGTTTTTTGGTTTATGATCTGAAATCTTGAGCAGATGGACAGAGCTTCTATAGTTGGTGATGCAATTGAGTATATAAAGGAGTTGGAAACTAACGTTCGAGAACTTCAAGACGAGCTTAAGAGATTGGAAGACAATGATTCCAAATCTCATGAAGATGAAGTAGAGGTCTGCAAACCAAAAAGAGAATATGAACACTCACCTACAAATGGGGATGATCTTGTTTCAATAGCTTTGGACAGAAAAACGGAGGTCGATTCTTGTTTCTAGATCGAAAACATTCTGTTTATGGTGAGAGTTAGATTGTGAATCCCCTAAGTTTGTGTTGTTTTCATGAAGGTTCAAGTGGAAGTACACCAAATTGGGGCTAAAGATTTCTTGATTAAACTAGTTTGCGGCAAAAAGCGAGGGGGTTTTCTCAGGATTATGGAGACTGTCGATTCGTTGGGACTTCAAGTACTCGATGCCAATGTTGTTACTTGTAATGGCAGAGTTTTGAACGTTCTCAAAGTAGAGGTATAACGGAAAAGAATAAAATCTCTAAGTTCCCAAATCCCAAATGGCCACCAATCACGTAAAGATATATCATCACTGTATTGGGAAGAAAGAATAATAAGAATTAAATAAAATAACGATATGTCTTAATGTGATTGGTGAGACACAGAGGGGAGACGAGATTTGTATTCAACTGAAAAGGATGGCACCAACTGCTTATGCGACGCACAATGCTGTCACGTATATTGCGATGGTTTTATAATCTTGTTTCACTATAAGAGAAAAACTGATTGTGACAGGATTATCCGTCGCTAAGTGACAAATTTCCTCACAAATGAGTCTTTCTTGTTAGCATTCGTGTTTGACAATCGTGTTTTGATCTGTTTGTGAAGGCAAAAGGGAAAGACGTTGCCGCCAAGAGTTTGAAAGATTCTTTACTAAATAGTTGGCTGTCGCATATGGTTGTCGTGAACCCCACAAGGACCGGTTCATGCCCAAAATCATCAAGTTCAAGTTAGATGTAGGACTATATGTGAATGCTAGTAGACATTTCAATACGAATATGTTTGCTTTTCGAAGGAAAATGTTCTATTTATCTATCATTTTTCATGTCTATTTTATTCTGTAGATACTTAAAAGGCTTTCGGGTAAATTAGATAATTTTTTTGGATTAAGGACTAGTTATGGTTGGTCCTTAAAGATTTTGGTCCAGGATCAGACAATACACAAAGAAAACAGACCTGATCCAAAACTAGTTTGGGTCTAACTAGTCTAAATCAGACCAAACTTTTTCATAAAAAGTTAAAGGGTTACTATTTATAACACTTCCTTAATCACATACCATCATATTTCTTACCCCTTATCACATTCACATATGAATAAAATACACCAAAGTTAAATTTTTTTTTCCTGCATACTTGGGAATTTTGTTAACTTGTAAAAGTAAAGTTTTATTTTACTTTTCTAACTATTTATATATTGTTACTTTATGTGCGTGGTTATGTAAGTATATATATATATATATATATATATATTTATAGTTTATAAGTATCGACTTCAATATTAACGGCTATTAATAGAAAGGACGAAATTTAAGTTTTTCTTTTTACAAATTGTAACAACTCATATGATATGGATAGAAAATGAGAGTTGTGAGCTCCTAAGTCAAGTTATGAACTATTAATAATTTTCATTATAATTTTAAGTTGGATTTGAAGTTATTAGACTTTTTAAATTGTTACACAAATGTTGGGAACAAGTAGTATTAATTTTTTTTTAAAAACCAATCTCAGCAACAAATTTAAGGGACGAAAAATATAGACATGTCATCTCAATGTGACTTATGGACTTGAAATTTATCCATTTATAGATAATTTTTGTCATGTTTTATTGTGTTACCCACGTTTTCTTTTTTAACTTAGAGATACATTTTCAACCTATTTAACTTGAATTTTTTTAAATTTAATCGTAGGTTTCCAGACTAGTAATTTATGTGTACCTCGATTAATTTTAGAGGGCCAAAAGAATAGACAAAATAATCTTCAATAATCTTATAGAGCTCGAACGATGATTTATGAAAAGAATCTTAAGAATCCATGCCTTATTATCATTTGAGATAACCAACAAGATTATTTAGAGCATCTCCAATGTAAGGTTGTTATAAGCAAAAAGTACAATGACTTATAAGAACTAGCATTGTGGAGAGTTTTTATAAGAACCCAAATCCCTTTAGGTTCTTAAATAAGAACTTTGATGTTTGTTGTGAAGTGACAATATTACTAGTTTTTCTTTTTATTTTCTTAACTTTGTAATTATTAATTATATATTTAACTTATAAGTATTATATGGGATCTATAAAAAGAGATTCTTGTAAGAATTACTATTGTAGCATTTTATGTGAGTTGTTATTTTGATAAGGTAGAAGTGATGGTGAATGGTCCAAAAGGCATGTGGTTTTTGAGGACGAATCACGTGTTCAACATACCTAAATGTCTCCACTCCTCCCATATTTTATGTTTAAAAATGAACACCACCTGCACATTCCAAAAACTTTCTCAATTCCCCATGCATTTCACCTCCATTCACAGCAAAGCAATCACTGCTTTCATCTCTAAATTCAATCTTCACAACTTCCTTTATTCATTTCATTGACGTTTTCCTTTCACGAAATGAACGTTTTGTGGTTATGTATAACTGCCATAGTTTTAGGATTTTCAGTTGAAGCCCAGTTAAACCCCACCTGCAGTTCAAACGATTCCATTGTATTGAAGGCTTTCATGAACGGAATGGAATCAACCATTGACGGCTGGACCTCAGCTTCTTCCAATTGCTGTAATTGGGTTGGCATCACTTGCGATTTCCATGGTAAAGTTGTTAAATTGGAACTCTCCAAGAAAAGATTAGTTGGTAACTTGCCTGATTCATTAACCACTTTACATCAACTTACAACCCTAAATCTATCTCGCAATCTACTCAAAGGCCCTCTTCCCATTTCAATATTTCACTTTCCCAATTTGCAAATTCTTGATTTGAGTAGCAACGAGTTTTCTGGGTCTTTCCCTTTAAGTGTAAACCTACCTTCGATCCAATTTTTGGACATTTCTGACAACAACTTTGAAGGTCCAATTGCACCAGGATTGTGTATTAATTCAACTGGAATTAGGGTTCTTAAATTAGGGGTTAATTACTTTGATGGAGAGATTCCACCGGAATTTGAGAATTGTAGTTTCTTGGAACAGCTTTTTCTAGATGCAAATCTTGTTTCTGGGATCATTCCAGAATTTCTATTCAGATTACCGAAATTATCTCAATTATCTCTTCAGGATAACCTTCTAATTGGTGAGCTACGCAATAGGAATCCATCGAATCTTGTTTCTTTAGATGTTTCTTTAAATGGGATTTCAGGAAATCTACCAGATTTCTTTCATACTTTCCCGAATTTACGCGATTTCTCTGCTCATTCAAACAATCTTTCTGGCAGGATACCCGCTTCATTGTCGAATTCCGGCACCATTTCTTCGCTTATCTTACGAAACAATTCGCTTTTCGGATCGTTCGATCTGAATTGCTCGGCAATGATAAGCCTTTCGACGCTTGATTTGGCTGATAATCGGTTTCTGGGATCCATTCCTGATGATCTTTCTTCATGCACAATGTTAAGAAACATGGATCTTGGTGGAAACAAGCTCACCGGATCAATCCCGGAAAGCTTCAAAAGATTCGATTCGTTATCGTATCTTTGTCTCTCCATGTGCAACTTGAAGAACATTTCTAGATCGCTCGAAATCCTCCAACACTGCCCAAATCTTACCACTTTGGTCCTTAGCCGGAGCTTTCACGATGAAGAAATGCCGTCTGATGCTAATCTACGATTCAAAGAGCTCAAGACTCTTGTGATTTCCAATTGCAAACTCACGGGAACGATTCCTGTATGGTTAAACGGTTTAACGAAACTCAGGATTCTGGATTTGTCGTGGAACCAGCTGGGAGGACGGATACCGCCCTTTTTAGGAGATTTGCAGTCTCTTGTTTACATTGATTTATCTAACAACTTTTTACACGGAGAGATTCCGAAGAGCCTCACCCGGTTACCATCTCTCGAATTTCATAATAACTCGTTAGATGTTTTCCTAGACCTCCCGATCTTCATGAGGAGAGGCACGTTCGGGAAAGTGTTGCGATACGGTTACGGTGCTCGATCCCCACCAACATTAGACCTGAGTAACAACTTTTTCACCGGACCAATCTGGCCGGAGTTTGGAAACCTGAGAAACCTGCATATTTTGAATCTAAGATACAACGAGTTATCGGGTAATATTCCTAGCAATTTGGTGAATTTAAGCTGCATAGAGACTATGGATTTGTCTCATAATGAGTTATCGGGGCAGATACCTCTATCTTTGGTGAGGCTTGGCATGTTATCTAAGTTCAGCGTCGCGTACAATAATCTAACGGGGTTTATTCCTTCTGGCGGCCAATTTTCGACCTTTTCAGCCTCTAGTTTTGAAGGAAACCCGGGGTTATGCGGTGAATTTGTTTTGAATTGCCAGGAAGTTGAAGAGTTGTTGCAAACTCCGGAATCTGAGGAGGAAGAGTGGATGATTAGTTTGCCGATATGGAGTGGGTTTGGAACTGGTTTCGTTCTTACGGTCATGTTATTGCTCGTTGTTCCAACGATTAGGGATACACATAGAACGGATAAATTTGAGTAACGTTGATTCCGTGGCGACCCTACGATCGATTGTTCGTTATCTCCTTCCTAGCTATTATAACACTTGGAGTGTGTTCTTGTGTATGTAAATAATGTGTGTTTGATGCTCTTTTGAGAGTGGTTAGGGCATGATCTACTTTAGTATAATCATTTTCTATTGATCTACCCTATGTTTTCAATACCTGTGTTTGTTGGATCAGTTTGTACGCACCTCGATATTTGATGGCCTCGAAAGATCATAACAATTCAAAAAATTCCTAACGACATGGAGGAGACTTGAACCACCAACCTATAGAGAAGTTGATATATTATCATTACCAATGACGAGGTTGAATATATTATCATATTTATATAAAATTTTATTTGAAAATTTGTTGTGATAGTAAATATTCTAATATAATTTACATGAAATTTTAAGAATGAAAAAAAAAAATAAAAAAATGATGGAACTGAATATAATCGTTATGAAGATTTTTAATTTTATTTCCTTATTTTAGACAAATTATATAGAAGGTGGAGGTTCAAACCAGAACAAATACGAAAATATACTTATCAAATGTGATGATGCACGTGAGGGACCTGGTGGTGTGTGGACGACTCCGTCCGCTCCAAAGGTTGTATGCGTCTCTGATTAAGTTCACATGTAATGGATTATATCATCACATCAAGAACATATCCTTATCACATGCGGTGGTAATACACGTGATGCAAGCAGACGACTTAGCCCGCAACCTAGGCCTGCCCAAAGGCAGTTCGTATATCTAAATTAGTATCAGATGTGTAATATTGCATGTGACCGAATATACATACATGTGATTGACTATAATAAATAGGTGTTCTCTTGTCGTATTTACGTAAATTCAAGGTATTCTCGTTTGAATCGTTGGTTGGCATTATTTGCAATCAATAAGCATGGTCTCTATGGTTGAACGTTTAGAAAGTTTCTCTAAACAAAGTTAAAACTTCAAAGCCAGCCACCCCATTGATTTAAATCATATTAAATCTAAGAATTTGTACATCTTCTTTAATATTGCATGCACCATGTAAAGAATTTTGTTGGAGCAAGTATTTCGTTTGGTTGCGTTCGTTTTTATTTCTCATCTCTTTTCAAGAAACAGACAAAACATAAGCACATGATTATGTATTATTTTACCTACCTACCTACCTACCTTTCCACAGTTAACAGCACCTTTCTACCTCTCCATTAAACCTTGACTTTTAGTCAACTGAAGTATTATTTTACACTTGAAAAACAGGGAAGAGATTAGAACCATTTCTAAAAACTTTTGTGTAGATATATATACTGAGATGGTTGCTGTATTGGAGACATGGGTACTTGTCATTGTTCTTGTGGTTTCTATTCAAAGCCAGGTTTTTGTGACTACACAGAATCTGGAATGCAATTCCAATGATCTGAGAGGATTGAGGGTTTTCATGGATGGATTGGAATCACCGATTGATAGGTGGTGGCCAACAAATTCATCATCTATATGCTGCAACTGGGTAGGCATAACTTGTAATTCCTCTTCTGGTAGGATTGTTGGATTACAACTCCAAAACAAAAGATTAACTGGTATTTTCTCGGATTCAATTTCCAATTTAGATCAGCTTACAACCCTCAATCTTTCACAAAATTTCCTTAAAGGTCATCTTCCAATCTCCCTTTTTCATCTTCCCCATTTGGAAGTAGTTGATCTGAGTAGTAATTATCTCAATGGGGTTTTACCGGTTACCATAAACCTGCCTGCACTTCAAGTATTAGACATCTCTGATAATGACTTTAAGGGTTCCATTCCTGCTGGTTTGTGTGTTAACTCCACCGGAATTAATGTTCTTGGCTTTGCAGTGAATTACTTCACTGGAATTATTCCACCCCAATTCGAGAATTGCCATTTGCTTCAACATCTGTATGTGGATTCCAACTTTCTTTCAGGCGTCATACCGGACTTCTTATTCAGATTACCAAGATTACAGGAACTGACTCTCCAGGACAATATGTTCACCGCAATCGGTGACGGTAATTCCAATTCCTCTAGTGGTCTGTTTCGTTTAGATGTTTCTTCCAACAGGCTCTCTGGAAATGTACCTGATTTCTTTCATAGCTTTCCAAATTTAAGTTATTTCTCGGCTCATTCAAATAATCTGTCTGGTGAGTTACCTCCGTCGTTATCCAATTCACGATCCATTTCGTCTCTTAACTTGGGAAACAATTTTTTGGATGGTTCAATCGATTTCAACTGTTCGATGATGGTTAATCTTACCTCACTTGATCTGGGCACAAACAACTTTTCGGGTACGATACCTGCTAATCTTGCATCTTGTCTCAAGTTAAAAGCTATAAATCTTGCCACGAACAAACTCATAGGCCAAATCCCAGAAAGTTTCAAGAACTTTCAGTCTCTTTCTTACCTTTCACTTTCCAATTGCAGCCTCAATAACCTGTCAACATCTCTTAAAATCCTCCAGCACTGCCCCAATCTAACAGTTTTGGTTCTTACCATGAACTTTCATACCGAACAGTTGCCATCCGATGAGGACCTACAGTTCAAAGCACTCAAGGCTCTTGTGATTGCCAATTGCAGGCTCACGGGTATCATTCCATCATGGCTAAACGGTTTAATAGAGTTGCAGTTGTTGGATTTGTCGTGGAACCACTTGACAGGATTGATTCCGGCGTATTTGGGCGATCTTAGGTCTCTGTTTTACTTGGACTTATCGAACAATTCCTTGTTGGGAGAGATACCCAAGAATCTAACACGGTTACGGAGCCTGATTTCAAGAGAGATCTCATTAGAAGAAGCGTCCCCGGATTTCCCATTCTTCATGAAAAGAAACATGAGTGTTAGAGGGTTACGGTTGCAGTACAATAAGATCATTAGCTTTCCGCCATCGTTAGACCTGAGTTGCAACTTCCTCACAGGCCCAATCTGGGCGGAGTTTGGGAACTTGAAGAAGCTACAGGTTTTGGATTTGAAACACAACAATTTATCAGGTAGGATTCCGGGTTCTTTATCAGGTATGAGGAGCATAGAGACATTGGATTTGTCGTATAACAATTTGTCAGGAACAATTCCTCCATCTCTGGTGAGGCTAACTTTTTTGTCCAAATTCAGTGTTGCATACAATAATCTCAGGGGGATTATTCCTTGTAAAGGCCAATTTTCGACCTTTTCCACGTCTAGTTTTGAAGGAAACCCGGGTTTATGTGGTGGCTTTGCTATAAAATGTCCTAAATATCAAGAGTTGGTGCCAACTCCAGCGGCATCTGAAGAATCTATGATTAGTTGGTTGCCTATATCAACTGGATTTGGAATTGGTTTCCTTGTTACTGTCATCTTTTTGCTCTGCAATTAGCGATACAAACAAAATCAAAATGGATATATATATATATATATATATGATTACTGGTTTTATGCAATAATCTTACCTACAATACATAGTATTTCATTAAATGCCATCGAATGCATACTGTTTCATAAATGTACCATTTTCATCCAATACATCACATGAACCGTTATGTGCATTGATATATTTTGCATAAATTCAACAAAATTCGATGGAATCAGGTAAATTCATTTAGGTGGCGTTTGGTTCGCAGAATGTTTTTGGATGTATTTGTAAGAATGTTAATTTCTGTATATCTCATCCAATGATAGAAAAGGCTAAATATATACAAATACAAAGAGGTAATTACGGATCTATCTAAGGTAAACCAATCAATCCTAACTAATTGGAAGATTCAAAATAATCACAAGATACATGCCAATAATATGGGAGATACTATCGGCTAACAGTCCCCCGCAGTTTGAGCCGTAGGTGAGCGAAGGCATAAACTGGATCGAAAACGTTGAAACAAATGTTTAGGTAGCCCCTTGGTGAAGATGTCCGCATATTGATAATCTGCCGGAACGTGAAGGACTTTAACAGTGCCAAGGCGGATCTTCTCCCGAACAAAGTGTATATCCAGTTCGACGTGTTTAGTTCGTTGATGTTGCAGTGGATTTTCAGCAAGGTAGACGGCCGAGATGTTATCACAATAGATAAGTGTGGCATGTCTAATAGGGATGTGCAGTTCGAGTAGGAGGTTTCGGATCCAACTGATTTCTGCGACAGTGTTGGCTACTCCTCTATATTCGGCTTCGGCACTAGATCGTGAGATCGTGGGTTGACGCTTTGAGGACCAGGAGATTAAGTTTGTACCCATGAATACATAGTAGCCGCAGGTGAACCTGCGAGAGTCGGGGCACCCACCCCAATCCGCATCTGAGTAGGCGGTAACTTTAGTGGTCGAGGTGGGAGATATAATTAGACCCTAATTGATCGTACCTTTATTATACCCGAGGATCCGTTTGAGTAGCTGAAAGTGTGGTTCACGCGGTGCATGCATGAAGAGACAAATTTGTTGAACCGCATAGGATATGTCCGGTCGAGTGATGGTGAGATAATGTAGAGCACCGACTAAGCTACGATATGAAGCCCCATCAGCGAACGGGGCACCAGTAGTGGCGTTGAGCTTGGAGCCGACTTCAACCGGGGTGCTAACCGGCTTACAATTGGACATGTTAGAACGTGACAATATATCTGCTGCATACGTGGATTGTGTCAAAAAAAAGTCCACCCTGTTGTTTTTGGACAACAATACCAAGAAAATGGTGTAAATCACCGAGATCGGTCATGTTAAACTCAGCGGATAGTGATTTGATGATGCTTCGTAAGAGAGGGTCACTAGATGCCGTGAGTATGATATCATCGACATAGAGAAGTAAGTAAGCCATTTGATCGCCCGTGTGATATATAAATAACGAAGTGTCACATAGGCTACTCTTGAAGCCACATTTGGAGAGATATCCTACAAAACGTTGATACCAAGCCCGTGGGGCTTATTTCAAACCATATAGAGACTTGTTGAGCTTGCACACATATTTCGGGTGTGAGGAAGAAGTGAATCCTGGTGGCTGAAACATGTAGACGGTCTCTTTCAGGTGCCCATGTAAGAAGGCATTTTTGACATCTAGTTGGTGAATGGGCCATGCTTTGGATACTGCCAAGCTAAGGACTGTGCGTATTGTAGTGGGCTTAACCACGGGAATGAAAGTTTCATCACAGTCAATGCCTACAGTTTGACTCTTACCATTAACCACGAGTCGTGCCTTGTGTCATTCCAAAGAGCCGTCAGCATGGAACTTATGTTTGAATAACCACATGCAACTAATAATAGGAACATCCTTAGGTCTCAGTACAAGTTCCCACGTATTATTTTCCAATAGAGTTTCATATTCGTTGGTCATGGCACTTTTCCAGTTCGGGTCGGTGAGTGTGGTGAGATGTGATTTAGGTAATGGTGAGGTGGTGGGAGATGTTTTGGTTAAAAGAGACGAGGGTTGACGCGGTTTAAAAATACCGGACTGGGACTGCGTTTGCATGGGATGAGTGGATGTTGTAGCGATGGGAGGTGGTGGGAGGTTGTTCGGTGCATTCTGATGTGGTGGGGCAGGGGGTGGTGTTCGAATTATGAAGGTGGGGAAGCAGGTTGTGGGTCGTGGGGAGTGGGTGACGGGTTGTGAGTAGAAGATTGTGGGTTGTGGGGAGGGGATTGTGTAGTATGAAAGGCAGGTTCATGTGGTGGGCTTACAGGTGAGTGAGGTGGGCTTATTACGAGTATTTGGGGGTAGTTTCACTAGGTTTCGGCGAACCTACCCTTTGGCGTGAAGCATGAAAAGTTTAACCCACGATGAATAGGAAACTTTGACGCCTTCGAGTACACGAACCTTGTGTTGGATATTTGTGATGGTATAAACGGGATGAAGGGTTTTGGTTATGGGATCAACCCTGTCGGCTTTGTCACCCATGGTGAATGAAGACAGAGACCAAGGGATCAAAATGAAGGAAAAAAACAGGATGGAGGGGGTGATCGAGATCAATCCCTGATGTCTGATACCATGTAAGAATGTTAATTTATGTATATCTCATCCAATGATACAAAAGGCTAAATATATACAAATACAAAGAGGTAATTACAGATCTATCTAAGGTAAACCAATCAATCCTAACTAATTGGAAGATTCAAAATAATCACAAGATACATGCCAATAATATGGGAGATATTATCGACTAACAGTATTAGAATTTGTCAAAAGAACTTGACTTTGAAGGAATTAGAATGTAATGTTGTTAGATTTGACCACCTGTTTGGTTGACAGAATTGGAATCTGTCTGTTTGGTTAACAGAATGTAACTTTGGAATTGGAATGAAATGCTGATAAATGAACAAAATACCCTTTTTGATAATTTTAATTTTTCTAAACATAACATGCTTTAATAAAATAGCCATTAAAAATACTTTATTTGTAACGGTGGTTCTGATTGGTGGTGGTCAGTGGTGGTTTAGAACGATGGTTCAGATCGGATGTGGTCGGCGGTGGTTCAGATCGGTGGTGGTCGACGGTGGTTCAGATCGATGGTAGTCGGCGGTGGTTGTGATCAGCGGTGGGTGGTGGTTTAGAACGGTGGTGGTCGGTGGTGGTTCAGAACGGCGGTGGTCGGCAGTGGTTCAGATCGACGGTGGTTGAGAACAACAGTGGTCAGCGGTGGTTCAGATCGGCGGTGGTCGTTGGAGGTTCAGATCGGCGGTTATCGGTGGTCGGCGGTGGTTCTGACCGGCGAGGGTTCAGAATGGCGGTGGTCAGTGGTTGTTTGTGGTCGTGGTGGTTCAGATCGGCGGTGGTTCCGATCGGCGGTGGTCAGTGGTCAGCGGTGGTTCAGATGACGATGGTTCAGATCGACGGTGGTCGACGGCGGTTCAGATCGACGATGGTTCAGATCGGCGGTGGTTCAGATCGTCGATGGTTCAGAACGGTGGTGGTCGGCGATAGTCGGTGGTGGTTTAGATCGACAGTGGTCGGCAGTGGTTCAGATTGGTGGTGGTCGGCAGTGGTTTAGATCGGAGGTGGTTCAGAACGGCGGTGGTCGGTGGTTGAAGGTGGTCAGTGGTGGTCGACGGTGGTTCAGATCGACAATGGTCAGTGGTCGGCGGTGGTCAGTGGTGGTCGACGGTGGTTCAGATCGACAATGGTTCAGAACGGCGGTGGTCGGTGGTCGATGGTGGTTCAGAGAAGGAACTGATGGACGCATGGTTTAATTAGATATGTGATTAGGTTATATTGGATTTAGGGCATATGTGATATTATGACAAAAAAAATTCCATTTCATCAAAATACCTTGTAGTTGCTAAGGAATGTTAAATTCTCTCATTTGTGGAATTTGATGGAATTTAGAGATTCCTTTCGTAAAAAAGAATGAACCAAACAAAGGAATGGAATTTGATCAATGGAATTCAACATTCCAATTCCATCAGAATCTGCGAACCAAACGCCACCTTAGAGAATCCTCACTGTAAGAACTAAGAACCGTGGTAAGATCGAGTCTTGGAGCGAAAATGAAAGCTTCTCTGTTATGTATATAATTATACATGATTACAAAATATAAAGGAAAAATTGCATAAAAATAGAACAAACTTTGACTTAATTTCTGTTAATGACAAAAATTACCGAAAGAATAATTTAAGGTGGACGTGGAGCTTTATCCAACTAAAGAAAGTAGCCAATCGACAATATGCGCGATAAACAATAAAATAAGGAGACAAGGGATTTGGTGACGCGGAAAAACCTCAACGAGGAAAAAACCGCGGACGACAGAAAGGTGTCATCGTGCACTATGATCACCAATCAGGGGTGATGTCCTTAGATGTACAATGTGTTACACGATCAATACAAGAAATAGATGTAAAAACAAAGAACAAGTGTATGTCGTGTGTGAAAACACAATCGTTGTGTGAATAATGTTGCTATTGTGTAAGTGAAAGATTGCAAATGTTCTTCAGAGAGCTTGTAAGTTGTATGCTTCGAATATTAGGTTTTAGTTGTCCGAGTGAGATGTACATCTTCTGTATTCATAAATGTGCCTTTCGTAACGGTTGAATCTTCATAAATGATCTTGATGGTGTTGATCGGTTAAGACCGTTGGTACTTATGATCATTTAAGCCTGCATTAAATAAATGAGAAAGGAACGTTGGGTTATACGTTAGTATGGTCGAGGTCGAGTGTAAATCCTTGCGATGGTCGTGCGACGCTCGACCAACTTTCGAGTTAGTCTCCACGGAGGTCAGGGTTATACTCAGTCGACATGACCTTATCTTAATACAAGACAGGTCGTGTGAAATATGCGTTAAATGTATCTTCATCGAGGTCGTGTATTTTTGACCCAAACAGTTTGCCCCAAAAATTTGAAATACAAGTGGGATTTTTAATTTTTAATTTTTAATTTTCAAATATCGACAATTTTTTTGCCATGTGTCACTCCAGGGAGGGCTCTCGTTGTAGCGGAACTGAATTGGTTCGATTTCAACTAGGCCCATGACGATATAACTGACATGTGTGATGTCATGGCAGTGTGGGAAACATGCGTGTTAGGTGTCAAAGATCCGACGGTGCGATCGAAAAGACGATCGACACGTGTCGATCATCGAGCGACTGCTCTCGATATGGATTTCGCGTATAAATAGGAGATATCCAGGGATAGTTTCCTTCTACGTTTTCAGAGTATTTTAGAGAGATTTCAGTGAATCCCTTCCAAGTCTTAAAAAATCCATACGATCCTTACCAAGTTTAGGTTTCGATCGAGGTTTAGAGCGACTATTTTAAGGTACGATTGTTCTTTGAACTTTTATATGCGTTTTAAGACTTGTGCTAGGAAGCCTAGGAAAGACTGGGATATACTAGGTCTGATCACCCTAAAGATTAATCTAACAAGTTTAGCAATGTCTCCTGAGCCTGCTAGCACGATCCAGAGTCAAGACGACCTGGATAGCCTTAGGCGCTTAGCGCAGATCCCGGCGGAAATCGCCATAAACTCCCCTGGTCAGGTTCGTCCTGACATGTGTCCGGAGGGCTACTTCATGATATACGAGTACCCTTTCAAGATAAGGTTCAAATGGACCTACTCGCCTCTATCGAAGCTCTTTATGATGACCTTCAACCTGGCGTCGGGGTAACTCATGCCCCAATTCTGGAGGGTCGTCTCAGTGATTGAGCGACTAACGAAGGACTGGTGGTCTCCATTCGACGTGAATGACCTCCTCACCGCCTATTCCGTGAAGGTTGACAGTTTTCACCGTTACAACCTACATTATAAGTACCGACGATAGTGTACTTTGGTAGTTAACACTACGGTTAACAACCGTGGGTGGAAGTCGAGGTACACCTTTGTGCGTATAGCCTCGTTGGGTCTAGACATGGACTGGCTCGAGCCTGACTGGAATACGTCAAGTGAGTCTTTGCAATTTTATTTTTCGTCGAATATTTTCTTTGTCGTTTGTACTCTGTTTCTAATGTTTTTCCTTTGTTATTTTTAGCCATCAAGTTCGACGACGTGAAACCGAACAACGATTCGGTGTACAAGATAACCCGGTTCTTGGGTTATAGTAAAGTCGATCGATATTACTTCCCAATATCCTCGACAGGTGACGACGACGACGATATGACCATCGTCGAGACTTCAGAGGTCGAGGCAGAGGAGGTCGAGGAAGAGAGAGAAGAAGAAAGAGAAGTAGAGATGGCAGGTAAACCGCGTGACTCCACTTTGATTCTCTTTTATCTTTCTTCGTAATTTAACTTTGTCGTGCGTTTATGCGTTTTCAGGTGGATCACCTGCGAAGACCACCAGTGCGGCCGATCGGAGGAGGGCCGAGCTGGAGTTGGCCCATAAGGGCAAAGAGAAGAGGAAAGCAACTGCGACTACTGGGTCGAGCCAGCCTAAACGTATGAGGATGACGATCCCGAGGGAACCGTCATCAAAGGGTGGCGACGCGTCGAGCGTCTCTAGTCCTGAGAAGGCGAAGATGGGCGATCCGATCCAGGCGGTCCCCATAAGCATCATGCCTCCAGTGACAGAGTTCCCAGAAGAGCAGGGCATTGAGCGTTCTCCTCCGGAGGGTGTTCAGGCGACAGAAGGCTCTAGGTCTATCCCCCCATCGAGCGATAAGGGGAATGGGCTCGCAGATGTCCAGACGGTCAACTTCACGTTGTCGTTGGACTTCATGGCGGATGATGTCCTCGATCGGACGAGGATATTTCCCCACCTGGGAAAGTACTTGCTTCCTCACTTCAAGGGGAAGTTCAAGGAAATGTCCGTCGACGATGTAGGATCACACGTCTTGGACCCTGCTTTCATGGTAAAGACTTTTTACAGATTTCATAATATGTTTTGCTTGTCATGTACTAATTTGTCATGTGTGTCTTTTCAGACGTTCCAGGCCTCTTTCGGTCTCTACGGGGAAATGAAGAGGATTAGGCGTCTTCTGCCTACTGCCCTCGACAAGGCGAATGCGGCACACGAGAGGGAGCATGCTGCTCTGGAACGGGAGAAGGAGGCTAGGTCCGAGGTGGAGTCCTTCGTCATGAGGCTCGAGGAGGCCCACAAGATTGCCGAGGTCGCCAATGGCCAAGTCACGGATTTGCAGCCACGTCTTCACGTGTCGTGCTCAATCTTGGAGTGGACCCGATCGGAGCTGGAGCGGGCCCAAGTGTCCCTGGTCGTGAATGAAAAAGAGATCATGGCCGCTAAAGAGAGAGAGGCCAAACAAAATGCTAGGATTGAGGAGCTCGAGGAGGAGCTCAAGTGTGACCCAGTTTATACTAGCATTATGAATAACATAGATTAACAAACAGATTATTATTGATTAATCACACAATTACAACGTGGTCATAGATCTAAAAAAGTGCTACAAGTCTCACGTTCACTGTGTGTTACTGTGTGTTCTTACCAATCTCTATTGAAGTCTAATGTGTGTGTTCATATCTACAGATTACAAAGGAACTAAAACTATTTATACTAAGTCAACTTGAATTGACTTTACAACATAAACCCTCAAACTATTTAACACTTAAAATATAGACCCTCACTTTTAATCTTGAATACAATATTAGTCTAACAATCTCATCCTTTGGATTCAAGATTAAAAAAAATTGACGATAATCTTCAGGTCTTCTTATCTTCAAAAAAAATCTTCAGCTTTGAATCTTTTTCAGCTTTGACAACTTGAAAGCTTTGATTTGTAGAAACTCTTTGAAAACACTTTAAATGAATCTCCCCCTTTGGATTAGCTTTTAGAATTTCTGAAAGATCAACCTTTTCTTCAATCTCTAACTTTCTTCAAGGCTTTGAAACTTTCAACATACTTTGAAACTTTGACATTCTTCCACTTTGAAGTAAATCTCCCTTTTTAGCTTTTCAAACATCTTCAATCTCTCTCTTTGTTTGTAACAATATCATATCTCTTTTCAACAATCTTTGCTTCAACTTTCAATCTTGACTTTGAAAATCATCTTTCCCCCTTTCTTGATACAAACTTTAATCATCTGAACTTGAACTCTGATCTATCTCCCCCTTTTTAATGATTTGTCAGAATCAAAATCATTAAAACTCTTCAAGTTTAGATCTGTCTTTGGAACATCTCCCCCAAACGAACAAGTAAGCACAGTCTTCATGATCTCTCCCTTTGACAATAAATGAACAACCTTCCTCAGATAGGAAAATTTGCAATCTCTCCCAATGAATGATAAGAAAGAACCGTTCATCTGATCTGAATGAGCCGTCAATTTGTGAAAGTATTCATCTGAATCTTTTCAAATTCAGACAAAATAGGAATGGTAAACCTGAATCAACACATGAAACAGTTAGGAATGCCTGTCAGTAGCACAAAGTCACTGTGTACAACGAATGTACAATATAAGGATCTAGTTTGATGTTGACTCCCCAGGACTTCCATTCAATCATTGAAAAACACAAGGTATTTTTTATGAATGTTCTGACAGAAAAACAAATTTTCTGTGTGCTCGTGCTTGTGTTATGAAAGAATTATCACAATGATTGTGTTTCATAAGGCTCAAAGTATGTAAACCATTGAGACAACAATGATTATACATAGACTCAATATGCATGATAAAGGGTCGAAGGTGGGGCAACTTTCCTTCTTGTTCAATATTAGTATCTTCCGAATGAAGAACCAATAGCGTATGTGCTGCATCCCTAGAAAATGTGAAACATTCTCTTTTTAAGAAAAGAATGAGTAGCTTGGTAAGGTTGTATGCAAGAGATGGCATGGGCTCACTGCCTTTTTCAATGATGGTCACCAAAGAATGTGAACCAATCAGTAATGTGGCTGCCCGACTCAGAAAGAAGTTTGGTGCAGAGTCTGATATTCTTTTACTCTGATCTCTCACCCTCTTTCTTTTAATCTTTTAAGCTCACTTTTAACCAATCTCTCATTTCCATTTTACCTTTTCACACACCAACACTCAATCTTTTTAGCCCTCTCCCCTCAATCACTCAGGGAATACTTCCTGGGTAGGAAACATTGGATATCGTGAATCCATGGAAGTTCTTTTAAGCACTCACACTAAATCCCATGTATTTTTCCTAAAAGCATGTATCTCAATGATTTTCTTGACAATTTAAGCACAAGAAATCATTTGTCAATAAGTGTATGCTCATTAAGAATCAGAATGAAATTTGAGCATTTTAAACATTTAAGATTTCTCAAAACTTTGTATAAATGAATAATCATGAAAGAATAGAAATGTTTTGAGAATCTGACAATGATTAAGATCAGTTCAAATTATCATGAAGAAAAATAATATTTTGGGAAATCAAAGACGTAGTATGTTTATATGAACAATATATAAACATTTTTATCAATGAAAGCACATATAATAATAAAATGACGTTTGATTCAAACAACAATGAATACAACCGGGAGTATTACCATAGAAAGATTAAACATTTGATACATGGTAATAACAAGTTCAAGAAAAATGTACTGAACCGATGTGTGTATGAATACTTGACAGTATATAGATATGACAATTACACAAGTATTTGTCATTAGAAACACATGATCAGATAGTCATTAAAGTGTTCAAAATAAAATAATTTAAAGTCACACTTCTCAATTCATGAAAACATTTTTAAGAATGTGAAGTGGTTTGAACATTTAAGAAACCATTTTTCACAAATGAAAGTTGTTCATCTTTCAACAAGTAATAGAGTATAAGGATTAGAAATATATACATTTACATCCAAATCCTTAACTCCCCCTGAAATGAATATTTTCAATGAAGTATCCTTGACAAAAATACAGATATCCTCCCCCTCGATACCTGTAAAAAGTCAATTTATTAGAAAAATATGTTAATGATAGTATAACTAACTATGATCTCCTCCCCCTAAAAGATATAGCAGTTAACTCCCCCTCAAATCAAAAACTTCTTAGAAAAGATTTTATCTAATTAGCATCATTCAGAAAAAATATTTGAGTACGGGTTTTGAACTTAAGTATTCAAAAGCCATGATTACTTATTCTCTGGTGAGAATAGTAATGTTCATTTTTACCAATGAAGAACGGGTTCTGATCTGTTGTAACCAGAAGCCATTGTCACATGAAAAATAACCTGCAAAATAAAAGATTTTGGTAATCATTTGAAAAATGATTCCGCCTTTTTCAGTAGATGATGGAAAATAGACATTGTTCATAATTTCCAAGACATAAACCATTAAAGCATAAAGCAAGATATACTCCCCCTTGAATCATGTAGTGGCATTTAACATACCTAGTTTGCTGACTAGAAAGGTAAGCCTTTTTTTCATCCAACGACTTGGTGAAAAGATCAGCTAACTGGTAGTCAGTTTGCACGAAGTGCATCTCTATATCACCCTTCTCTACATGATCCTTGATGAAATGATATCTCACATCGATATGTTTCATCTTTGAGTGTTGCACTGGATTAGCTATTATAGCTATCGCGCTCTTTGAATCACAATAGATAGGAACTCCTTGGTAGGAATATCCAAAATCCTTTAATTGTGTCTGCATCCAAAGGACTTGTGAACAACAGCTCGCTGCGGCTACATATTCTGCCTCGGCGGTAGATGTGGATACACAATTATGTTTCTTTGATGTCCAGCTTACCAACTTGTCACCTAAAAATTGACACGATCCGAAGGTGCTCTTACGATCCAACTTACACCCTACATGGTCAGCATCTGTGTATGCAGTTAGATCAAAACTCAAACCCTTAGGATACCAAAGGCCTAACTCGGGAGTGCCTTTGAGGTACCTAAGTATTCGTTTTACAGCGACTAAGTGTGATTCCTTCGGGTTAGCTTGATGCACAGAAACATGTGGCAAACATAATATCCGGTCTACTTGCTGTTAAGTACAGTAATGAACCAATTATGCTACGGTACATCTTTTGATCTACTGATTTACCAGATAATCAACATCTAATAGTGTACCCGTCGCCATCAGTGTTTTCATCACGGAACTTTCAGTCATGTTAAACTTTTTCAAGATATCTCTGATATATTTTGACTGATTAATGAAAATGCCTTTAGGTAACTGCTTTACTTGAAGACCAAGAAAGAAAGTCAGTTCTCCCATCATCGACATTTCAAATCGAGATTCCATGATTTTTGAAAAGTTTTTACAAAATTTAGGATTTGTAGAACCGAAAATAATGTCATCCACATAGATCTGAATTAGGATCATATCCTCACCTTGTTTCTTCAGAAAGAGAGTAGTATCGATAGTACCTTTCTTAAACCCTGAAGCAAGTAGAAATTGGGTTAACGTTGCATACCAAGCTCTCGGTGCCTGTTTGAGTCCATATAAAGCCTTGTCTAGTACATAGACATAATCCGGGTGTTTTGGATCAATAAAGCCTTCGGGTTGAGCAACGTAAACTTCTTCATGCAAAATCCCATTCAAGAAAGCAGATTTTATGTCCATCTGATATACCGTAAAGTTCTTGTGGGCTGCGTATGAAAGAAATATCTGAATAGCTTCAATCCTTGCAACAGGAGCAAATGTCTCATCATAATCAATCCCCTTCTGTTGACAATACCCTTTTGCAACGAGGCGAGCTTTATTTCGAACCACAACTCATGCTTCATCTATCTTATTTCTGAAGACCCACTTTGTACCAATTACAGATTTTCCTTCTGGAAGTGGGATAAGTCATCATACCTTGTTCCGCTCAAATTTTAGAAGCTCATATTGCATAGCTAATATTCAATCAGGATCACGCAAAGCTTCTGATGCTTTCTTCGGCTCAAGGGAACTAAGGAAACTCGAGTAAAGACAAAAATTTGCAGATGTCGCCCGCGTTTTCACTCCACTGTGGATATCACCGATTATGTTATGTAGGGGATGATCTCGTGTCCATATAGTAGTACTTGGAAGTGTTTGAACAGAAATATGCATGTTATCTTCATCATATTCATCATATATAGCAGGCTCAACCTCTGATGTACTCGGGACATCTTGTACATTTGTTTCTGACTGATGTAATTCTGGAACAACAGAAGAAGTACTCGGGACTTCTTTTCCAAAAACTGTATCTGCAGAAGCAAAAGTCAAATTAGTATCATCAGAAAGAACAAGTGTAATTGTACCTGAAGAGGTTGATGTTGTGACATTCTCAGAAGGTCCTGAAATATCTTCAGTTGTATTTTGAACATCTGAAGTTGATGCGTATATGTTTGATTTAACAAAATCTGCACATATATCCAAAAATGCATCAAAGAATAATAAATCTAACTCAGATGTTATAATTTGTGAGTCAGAAAACTTAGTCTGTGAGGATTCGGGTTCTATTCCATCTTGAATAGAAGCCTTCTGTTTTAGCTTGAGTTCTGAACTGCAGTGTTCATAAGTTAATGTAGATGTTTCATCGAAAGACACATTCATACTCTCCATGATAGTCTTGGTTCTTCTGTTGTAGACCCGATAGGCTTTTGACGTCAAGGAATATCCAATAAAATAGCCTTCGTCTGCCTTCTAGTCAAATGTCCCAAGATTATCACGGTCGTTGAGAATATAACACCTACAACCAAAAACACGAAGAAATTTAATATTCGGTTTTCTCTTATTTATAAGCTCATATGATGTCTTTTTATCACAATGATACGGTTTTGAGTGAAACATGCAGTAGCTACGGCTTCACCCACAAATACAATGGAAGACCAGAATATGCTAACATAGTTCTTGCTGCTTCAACCAAGGTACGATTTTTTCTTTCGACGACGCCGTTCTGTTGAGGAGTATAGGCAACAAAAAAATTGTGATAAATCCCGACAGATACGAGATAACTCTGAAGAGTTTCATTCTTAAATTATGTGCCATTGTCACTTCTCAAGGTCTTTACCGGCAACTGAAGTCAAACCTGGATCTTCTTGATGAAAGCAATTATTAACTCTGGTGCATCGGATTTGGTTCGCAGAAATTCCAACCATGTGTATCTGGAATACTCATCAATCATCACTAAAATATACTTCTTTCCATTGATTGACTGAGTTCTCATAGGGCCACAAAGGTCCATGTGAATTAGCTCGAGAGGTGATGAACAAGAGAATTCTGTCTTCGCTTTATGTGAACTTCGTTTCATTTTTCCCATCTCACAGGCGGGGCAAAGTGAATTCTTTTCAAATCTCAATTCTGGAAGACCCTTGACTATTCCATGTCTCACCAATTGATTTATAGCTTGAAAATTCTGGTGAGACAGGCGCCGATGCCAAATCCAACTTTCAGCTCTTGAGGCTTTGGCAATTAGACAGATAGGTCTAGTTGCAGAAAGTGTTGTAAATGCACTGCATATAAATTTCCTTGTCGCTCAGCTTTGAAAATCTCATAACCGTCCTTATCTTTAATGAAACAACCATCTTTAGTGAACCGAACTTGAAATTTACTGTCGCAGAATTGACTAGTGCTGAAAAGATTATGATCAAGACCATCTATGAACAATACTTTCTTTATGGTTACGGTGCCATTTGTTAATGAATCGTGTCCTCGAATGAATTCAGTAAGCTCAGAATTTGCAAAACTTACTGTTCCGGCGGGTTCCTCAACATAGTTATGTAAAAGATGCTTAAATCCCGTCATGTGGCGCGAGCATCCTGAATCTATATACCACAGATGTGAGGCCTGCAAAAGAACAAATCACTTCTTCTTAGGTACCCATATCCAGATGGGTCCTTTTTTGTTAGCCTTTTGCAATTTACATAAATCATCTACCTTAGCCTTGATTCTCCACTCATAACGAGGCTTCGGTATCCATTTCCAAACCATTTTTACAATAAACTCATCAAACTTTTGTTTTCTAGAAAGATAATCATTCTTAACATGAAAGACTTTCACATATTGTGTCAAGGATTTAGAAAAAGTTTTAGCCCGAGATGCTTTTCCAGAAACTTTAGATTTAGTAGGAATGGTGTGAAGTTTGAAAGAGTTGTCATGACAATGTTTGCAAATAAAGTTCATACGAGCAAATGTCAAAAGCTTTGATTTATCACTATGAATACACACGTTCATACACTGTTGACATTTTACACCATTTGAACTTGTACATTTCAAACTAACACTATCAATGACATTACATTTATTTTCAACAACTTTATTTTCAGACTTCTCTTTCACCCATTCTCCTTTATCACTTTGCTTTTTCAAATCTGAAACAGGAAATGAAACCTTGTCAGTTTTCTTCTTAGAAGATGATTTTTTCTTTAAAATGCCAGAAGCTTCACCTTTTTTAAAGATACTTGGAGGATATTCAGGAGTATCAGTATAAACAACAGAGGTTTTAGAAGTAATAGACTCAAACTCTGGATTTGAATGAACATTCCATGTCTTAGAATCAAACATCTTTTTCTCATTCAAATTGTTTTTAAACAAATCAACTTTTAAAGCACTCAACTCTTTAGAGAGTTCTTTGTTTTCTTCAAAAGACTTGTCAAGTTTGAATCTGAGATCATTGTTCTCATCTTCCAACTCTTCAATAGTCTTTTCAAGATCTTTAACTTGTTTTTCAAAATTAGATGTTTGATGCAACTCAGAGTTTGATTCTAACTTCTCTATGATCGGAACAGGATCTGAAACATTCATCATATTTGTAAAAATCTCCTCAGTCATCTTCTTTGAAAAATCATTTTTAATGCTTTGATTCATGACATTTATGCACTCATCAGTCTTAATCTCTTTTTGAGAATCAGAAATGATTGATTCAGTTATTGGAACCTGATTCTAAACATCAGTTTCTGAATCATAATCATCATACTGACATTGAGTTTCAGGAAAATCTGCTTCGGTGTTGGTTGATTCTGTTGGTGTACATGTAGAAAACAGTGATTGAAATTCAACAAATTCAGGTTTTCTAGTTTTATAACTTTTGTTCAAATCGTTATAAGAAAAACCAACAAATTTAAATCTCGAGACTGAATCAGCAAAACTTGATGTATCATCATCAATCACTTCTTTTACTTTAGAAGAAATGTTAGACACGAGAGTTTCAGCTTTAACAAAAGTATCATGAATGCTCGGGATTTTCTTAGGTGTTGAGCCCAGTTTGTCAAAATTATACAAATATGCTGGTGCTCTTTTCAAAACATCGTTTTCTTCAAAACCTAATCCCATTTTAGCATTATAAAAACGAACATCTTGGAGTTTATTTGTTAATAAATTCAATGTCTGCTCAGTCTGTCCTCTCTTTAAATTCAAGTCCTCCAGCTGTTTTATTTTGCAATATGCCTCATTTCGCTCCTGAAACAAGCTTCAAACTTTATTTTAAAATCACCTTTTTCAAAATTCAAATTAACAAGATCTTTTTCAAGCTCAGTAATTTTGATTTTCAAAGCTTCTTTTTGTTTCTTTAAAACATCATTTTCATATTCTTTTTCCTCAACAACAACTTTCAATAATGCATTTTCATCACGAAAATTCATCATTGATTGTCTTTCATTGCTAAGTTTGACTTTTAAATTTTCAAACTCTTTTTCCATGTTTTGAATCTGAGCCATCAAAGATTGAACAAGTTCAGAATTTGAAAGAGTACTTACCTCAGAATCACAATCAGACTGGTTAGAAGATGTTTCAGCTTCATCATTCACCTTGGCCATCAAACATACTTGAATAAAATGTGCTGATTCTTCATCTGAGCTTTGGAAGAACCAGTTCTCTTCTTCAACCATAAGTTTTTTTTCCATCTTCTACATTCTTTGCAATCAATGATTTCTTTGCATAATACTCTGAATTCTTTGTCTTCTTGAACTTGCATTCTTTTGAAAAATGGCCAGGTTTACCACAATTGTAACACCTGCCGTACTTAGGTTCAACATTCTCTTCCTTCTTTTCTTCTCTTTTCTCAACTATTTTCTCATCTCTCTTCTCAAACCTCGGCTTGTACTTGTCTGATCTGTCTTTCTTGTATCCCTCATACTTTGACTTGGAATATCTTTTCTTGCCAAAACTTTTCTGGAACTGCTTTGTGATAAGAGCAAGATTATCAACAAATCTTTGAACATCCTTTTCAGAATGTTTCTCAGCTTCAGAGGAAGAATCATCAGAACTAGAGTCAGACAGTTCAGTTAGAAGAGCTCTGGATCTCCTTGACTTGTACTTGGATGAGGAACTGGATTTAGAACTTGATCCTTTCTTTCTTTCAGACAACAAGGCAAGTGAATCTTTGACAATCTTATTTTCTTCATTAAGCTGCTTTACCTCATCTTCATGTTGAGATAGTGTTGTGAAGATGTCATTTACGTCTTCCAGTGCCATGTCCTTTGTCATATGGATATTAATTGCATAACTCTTCCACTCAGGATTCAAATTCTTGATGAATTTGTAGTTTATCTCAGATACGGTCTTGTTCATCCCATTCCTTCTTAAGTCATTCAAGATAACATTGAATCTTGTGTAAGTATCCAGAAGTGTCTCTCCTTCTTTTGCATGAAAGCCTTCGTAAGCATTAATGCTTTGGTTCAGCTTGGCTTGAATGGATTTTTTAGTACCCTGGAATTATCTCTCCAATTCGTCCCACATGGCTTTAGCAGATTCCTTTCTATCTACACGATTATAGATGTCATTTGGGATAGCCATGGTAAGATATATCAAGGCCTTTTCATCTATCTTGTGAAGTTCCTTTTCTCTTTCACTATAATACTAATACGATCTGGGAACATATCTCACTGGGATTTCAGGAGAAGTCTCTGTAGCTGCTTGTCCAGGTACTGTTAGTACTGGCTGAACTGGACCATCAATAATAGACTTCATGTAATCTCTGTTCTTGTGGTTTAAGAACTGAATCATTCTCCTCTTCCACTGTGAATATTCCCCGATAGACAGAACCGAAGGTTTCGATTGAGAACCCATAGAAAGAAATTCTTTAGACATGATGAGAGAGTTGATTTATCTGCACACAACAAAAAATATAAGCTAGTAATGATCTTTGAACCCAACAATTTGAGAAAAACTTGAAAATATTCAGAAAATGAAATTTCTAAAAAACTTCAAGTTTAGAATTCACAAGAAGCTTCAAATCAAGAACAATTCGCAATTTAAAGTGCACTAGAATTCGTAACCCTTATGAAATTCACAAAACAAGCTTAGAAATTCGCACAAGTTAGAAATTCGCAAGCTAGATAGAACAAACACTGATCAATTCGCAAATAACTATCTGCGAAAAGTTTACAATTCATAACTCTCTCTTCTACGAATTCTATACTCAAAAACTTTTGAAACCACAATTCGCAAAACAATCAAGAATTCGTAAGAGAAATTCGTAAGGTACTGAGACACGAATCCTTTACTTAGAAAAGTTTTGCAATTTTCACAAACATTTCGCATCTTATACGAATTCTTGACTTAGAAAGAATTTTTAAAAATCATTGCGAAATCTTAAGAATTTGTAACATAGAGTGATGCGAAATCCCACTTTTCGCTTAAGACACAAAAGCGAATTCTTCAGAATTCGTAACAGACATAGAAACGAATTCCTGACTTGAACTTTTTAAAGAAAAACTTATGCGAATTCTTATGCTTTTCGTAACAGTGAGTTATGTGAATTCTGTACTTGTACGAGTTTATCAAGGATTTATGTGAATTCTTCTTCAATTCGTTAGATACACTGATGCGAATTCTTTACTTAACGAATTCAGAAAAATTATTCTGCGAAATCTATCAAATTAGCGAGTTCATCATACGAATCCTTTGGATCTTGCGAGTTCTTGATTTCTAAGTTCAAAAATATCGATTTTTGTCCAAAAATCGATCCAAAACTGCAAATTCGAATCTGTAACTTCACAGAATCAATCACGTTAGTCCAAAGAATAATCCTGTACAATATTACGATCAAATTCACATATTTGCACAATCAAATTAATCAAACAGTGACTCGATACTCTTTCGACCAAAGACCAACAAAAATCTCAAATTCACAATCAAAGAAAGTTTTTCTTTGAAATTCAATCCGACAGAACCGATTTATATCATCAATCGACCACTAAACAATCACCAATTTCAACAAAAACTCACTTTTTGTGCAAAAATCGATCAAGAAAGTTTTTACAGAACTCTAACTTTTTTGAAAACTCAAATCGATGGATTTTTAAGCACTGATACCAATTGTGACCCAGTTTATACTAGCATTATGAATAGCACATATTAACAAACAGATTATTATTGATTAATCACACAATTACAACGTGGTCATAGATCTAACAAAGTGCTACAAGTCTCACGTTCATTGTGTGTTACTGTGTGTTCTTACCAATCTCTATTGAAGTCTGATGTGTGCGTTTGTATCTACAGATTACAAAGGAACTAAAACTATTTATATTAAGTCAACTTGAGTTGACTTTACAACATAAACCCTCAAACTATTCAACACTTACAAAATAGACCCTCACTTTTAATCTTGAATACAATATTAGTCTAACATCAAGTCTATCGAGGCTTTCACTCGATGGACGACGAAGGCGGCGATTATGCGACGTCACTTAGCGGGGAAGAACCCATTGGCCAACGCGAAGGAAGACCTCGAGACCTATCTCGCGGAGATCGGGAACGAACAAGACCTAGACTCTGAAGATGAGAAAGACGTCGAAGAGGTTGAGGTCGACAAAGAGGAGGCCAAGGTGGATGAGACCCCTGCTGGTGATGCCTCTACTTCAAAGCCAACAGAAGATGCTCTTCCATCCTGAGCTTTACACATTTTATCTCTTTGTCTTTTGTTTGTATTTTCCTTAGGTCGACCGTTGGTGGTCGAGCCTTCCAATGTAACCACTAATTTTTAGTGCTTAAATTCAAGTGGTGTTTACTATGTCGAATACTTTTACATATCACATAGAAAACATACACGATATCGCAAGTCAAATGAAATATTTAGAATCACATGATCAAACAATCAACATATAATCCAAGACATTTATTCCAAAGAAACATAAATAATATACTCCAAGTATTCTTGTGACTGAGGCAATCCAAGGACTCTTGCGACCAATGCAATTAAACCGTGAGTCATTCGATAACCAAGGTATAACATTGCTTAAAGACACGTGCAAATATGGTAACTCAAATGATTTCAATCTCAAATTTCATGCGACTAAGACGTTTGTCCATTAATAAAACCTTTTCTAAGATAAAAAACTTAGAGTCGAGTTCTATAGGACCAAGTCGTGTAAGATACTTGCATTCTTATGTCGTGCGATCCTGCGAGAAAACAACGTCAGAGGTTGGTCGTTGGCTAACCAACGACCCTCTGATGCTTAAGTCAGTACTTGATCGAGTCAAATAATAATAAAGAAATAGTTCTGAGGGTTTAGAAGAAATACCTCTTTAAGTGTGTTGCATTCCAACTACGTGGGATTTCCTGGTTGTCGAGAGTTTGGAGCCTATAGGCACATTTTCCCACGACCTTAGATATGCGATCAGGTCTTTCCCATTTGATGGAAAGCTTACCTGCGTTTGGCTCTTGAGTGTTCTGAAACACTCGACGTAAGACGTGGTCGCCTTCTTGGAAGGCTTTGGTCTTTATGTTTTTGTTGAAATGACGTTCGACTGTTTGTCTTTGGGATGCCATCCGAATCAGTGCTGATTCTCTTAACTCCTCGAGAGCATCGAGGTCGTAGCTTAGATCGACAGGTTATGATCGAATGATGTATGTCTCGATGTTCGTAGTTGGACCTCGATGGGTAAGAATGCTTCACAACCGTAGACTAAGGAAAAGGGAGTTTGTCCAGTGGACGTACGCGGAGTCGTACAATTTGACCATAGGACCGAAGGAAGTTCTTCGACCCATCTTCCTTTTGCTGCTTTCAAACGTTTCTTGATCGAGTTTACAATTGTCTTGTTACTCGACTCAGCAAGTCCGTTCGACTGATGGTATCATGGTGTCGACGCCGTGAGTTTTATGTTGTAATCCTCACAAAACTGTTGAATCCTTTCACTTATAAATTAAGACCCTTTGTCGCAGACGATCTTAGATGGTATTCCAAACCTGCATATAATGTTAGTCTAGATAAAAGATATAACCTCTTTGTCCCGAACTTGGAAAAAAGCGACTGCCTCTACCCATTTGGAAAAATAATCTGTAAGGATGTGTAAAAATACATTTTGCCCAGGGACAGGTGGTAAATTACTGACGATATCCATTCCCCACCTCATGAAAGGTCAGGGAACTAATGTCGAATGTAAAGGTTCAGAGGGTTTATGCGTCATACCTGAGTATCGTTGACATGCATCGCAATTCTGCACATACCTAATAACGTCTTGTCATAGCGTCGACCAGTAATAGCCTTGTCGAGATATTCGATTGGCTAAGCTACGACCGCCTGAGTGATTACCACACTCGCCGTCGTGCATCTCTTGCAAAATATTCTAGACTTGTGTTTTGCTCGTGACACATCGTAGATTAAGTCCAGTAGACGATCGTCGATAAAGTCTGCCTTGTATCATGATATATCGTGATGCCTTGAATCTTATCTTTCGAGCTTCTGCTTTGTCTTCTGGAAGTTGGTCGCGTGTTAGGTAGTTCATAATGTCGCTCGACCAATCTTCTTCTTCGTCGTCGATCTGACCAATGTCGTCGTGATCAATAGACAACAACGTCATATGTACCATAGTAATCGAGTTGAACAATGGTTTGCTTAGTGTCGATCCAAGGTTGGATAAAGCATCTGCTTGAGTGTTCAAATCGATCGAAAAAGGTTCGAATTTTGCAGATTTTGCTTTGGCTATTTTGAGATATGATGTCATCTTTGAATCTTTAGCCGCAAATTCGCCGTTCATTTGGTTTACGACAAGAAGAGAGTCACTCTTGACGTGTAACCCTTTTGCCCCCAAGTCGTGCATCATGTTCATCCCTACGATTAGAGCTTCATATTCTACTTCGTTGTTGGTTGCCTTAAAATCGCATCGTATGGAGTACACCATCTTGCCCCCATGTGGCGACTTTAATATGACGCCCAGTCCTGTACCTCTAGCGTTGGATGATCCGTCGACATGTAGAATCCATGGTTTGTCATCGTGAGTCGTCACATAACAAACTTCATTTTGTGCTTCTTTTTCTAGTTCAGGACTAAAGTCGGAGACAAAGTCTGCTAGGACTTGCGATTTGATCGCGGTCCTGGGTTTAAAGTCGATGTCGTAACTGCTGAGGTATATGCCCCATTTCGCCAAACGACCTGTCAATTCAGGTTTTCTCAAGACAAACTTGAGTGAAAAATTAGTAATGACAGTTATAGGATGTGATTCGAAATAATGTCGTAACTTTTTCGCAGCAATAACTAGCGATAATAAGAGTTTTTCCATTGAAGAGTACCTGGTTTCAGCATCGAGTAAAGATTTACTTACATAATAAATAGGCAATTGATGTTTGTCTTCTTCTCTTACCAGGACTGCACTTATCGTATTGGAGCTGACAACTAGATATAGATGCAATACCTCATTGTCTTGTGGTTATGATAATAATGGAGGTGACGCCATATATTCTTTCAATTTTTGCAATGCTTGTTCATGGTCTTCCGTCCATTGGAAGCCTTTGTTTTTTCGTAGAACATTGTAGAACAAATGGAATTTGTCAGATGATCGTGAGATGAACCTATTTAAGGTTACCACACGACCAATCAGGCGTTGAACTTCTTTAAAATTTCTCGACTATTTGATCTCGACGAGTGCTTTAATCTGGTCGGGATTGGCTTCAATGCCTTGTCGAGTCACCATGTATCCTAGAAATTTCCCTGCACTAACTCCGAAGGAACATTTCGTAGGATTGAATCGGAGGATGTCGAACGATTGTCGTAGGTGTTCGACGTGATCGACTGCTTGTCGAGATTTGACCAGAATGTTGTCGATATACACTTCCATAGTGTCGCCCAGTCTATCTTTGAACATTTTGTTGACCATACACTGGTACGTGGAACCTGCATTTTTCAAACCAAAAGGCATAACCTTATAGCAGTAAATACCTCAATCCGTCATAAAGGCTGTCTTTTCTTGGTCATCGACGTGCATGAGTATTTGATTGTAGCCCGAGTATGCATCCATGAACGTCAAGAGTTCATGTCCAGCAGTCGCGTCGACTAGTACGTCAATATGTGGTAAAGGAAATGGATCCTTTAGACACGCCTTGTTCAAGTCTGTGAAGTCTATGCATACCCTCTATTTGCCATTTTTCTTCTGTACGACCATGACATTGGCTAACCAGTCGGGGTATTTCCCTTCTCGAATTTTCCCTATCTTAAGGAGGTTGTCAACTTCATCGTTGATCACCTTATTCCGCTCCAGGGTGAATTTTCGACGTTTTTGTTTTATTGGCTTGAATGATGGATCCACGTTTTATTTATGTGAAATGATGTCAGGGTCGATGCCAACCATGTCATCGTGCGTCCAAGCGAAACAGTCAACATGATCCTGCAAAAAAGAGATTAGTTCTTTTTTAATAGAAGGGTCGAGAGACGAACCCACGAAGACGACTTGTTCCAGCTTGCTTTGGTCCAGGATAACTTCCTCCAAACGATAGTCGTCGACAATATCGGGAGTATCCTGGTTCTGTAATTGCTAGATGGATTGCTTTCTGGGTTTCATCGTAGTCTTGTACCAATCTCGAGCAACTTTCGTTTTCACTCTTGATCTCATGGATCCCCCATGGAGATGGAAATTTCATCGTCTGGTGATACGTGAAGGGGACTGCCTTCATGTCCTGGATCCAGGGTCGACTAAGGATGATATTGTATGTTGATGAACAATCTATGACGCTGAATCTTGTCTGCTTGTTGATCCCCTTGGCATAGACCGGTAAGATGATCTCTCCATAGGTACTCGTTGCGTCTCCGTTGAAGCCAACCAATGTTGTCGAGCGTCGGGTGATCTCTGACTTGTCGAAACTCATAGCCTTGATGGTGTCAAGGAACATGATGTTTGCCTGTAACACCCCGATTTCTGAAACGTATCACTTCAAGTTATGTCAGGATCGATTTCTCAACAATAATTAATTCTCAGAAACAATATCAAAGAAGTTTGCGGAATAACACTTTGATATTTAATAAAACAGTAAACTAACACAGAAAATATGAAGAACAAACTGTAAACTTGTATTGAATGCTTGAAGCTACAAGATTACACACTCAACCTCAATATTGATGAACAGGCTCACCAATACGAATTCTACTTCTCTAGAATTAGGATCTATGCCTTGAGGTTGATTTCTCTCTAGAATTTCTAATCAATGAATTATCAAAAAGTTAATTCTATCTATTCTATACTTATACTAATCAAAAGATAATTACAAAGAATAAACAAATCTTCATTATCTCTTCCATGTATATCTCTAAGCTTCCATAAGTATCTTCAGAATCTCCAGCTGTCATTCTTTCCATCCGAATCTCTTAAGCAACATAATTATGTATATCTCTAAGTTTCCATATGTATCTTCAGAATCTCCAGCTGTCATTCTTTCCATCCGAATCTCTTAAGCATCATTAATTATGCTCAGCAACATTAACTTCTTCTAGCAGCATTAACTACTAAGCAGTACTAACTACTAGCAGTACTAACTAGCTAAGCAGTACTAACTTTGTTCAAGCAGCACTAACTTTGACTAGCAGTATTAATTGAACTAGCAGTAGTAATACTCAGCAGTATTAATCTTCAAAGTACTCTGACAGTACTAACTCTGAACTAGCAGTAGTAATCAGCAGTAGAAATTATGTACTAGCAGCATTAACCACACTTGGTAGAATCTTCAGTTCCCAACAATCTCCCCCTAACTTGACTTTTAGGAAAAGAAGTCAAGTTCTTCAGATCTGATCTTCAAGATGCTTTCAACACTTCAGTTTACACCCCTAGATTAGGATCTAAACCCAAGCTTTGATTTATAATCCTGCTAACTACAACCTTTGCCATTTCTGAATCTTTTGAACAAATAAGCTTGGCATTCAACATTGCTTGTAGTTTACCCTTGCTGTGCTCATATGTCTTGTCTACCAAGTAGTACTCATGATATGCTCCATTCACAGTGATGACATAGACCCCACATCTTTCAAATATCTTCCAGTTTTCTATCCTTAGGAATTTATTCTCCAGATGTAAATCCCTGATCACATGTTGAACTTTACTAGGCTCAAACATCATACACAAGTACTCCATGGCTAATCTGATTAAGTTTCTTTCTTCTCCTGTCAGCTCCTTTTCATACAATCTCATTCCAACTTTGAACATCTCTTCTAGATCTGATCTTGTACACCTTCTGATGAAACTTCCCCAAGTAGGATACACCTCATATATGTCCCCTAGCCTCTTAATACTAAAGAATTTCTTTCTTTGATCTTCCAGGATATCCCAAAAGATTATTTCAGGAGCTTGAATAGAGATGGGATCTACTTGTATTGGATCATCATTTGTTAATGTCATGAACAATTCAACCTGCTCATTAGATTGCTTGTATGAAGATTCTGAATTCTGATTTGGTTCTGCTGAAGGTGTAACAGGAGTTTCTGCTTCAGATTCTGTTCTTTCTTCAATTCTTTGTCTTTTGTACTGCAACTTGGAGGCTATAGACTTTACTCTCTTTGAAGACTTTGCTTTCACCTCAACATTCTCTTGCTCTTCTATCTTTTCTTCAGCTTTATCCTTTGAAGGTGTGGTTTCCTCAGGAAATGGTTGTTGGATGTTGAGATCATGTCTCTCTTTCATCCTTCTTTCTGCTTCTTCCCTTTGAGAGGAATCCCCTTGGAGCTTTGTCATTTCCTTCCTGTATAGCTCTTCAACCTGAGAGTATGCCATATGGGTAAACATCTCCCCCTTAACACCAATTGCACCTTTCAGGAAGTTTATCATCTTTCTTCTTTCCTGATTGGCCAAAAAGGTCTTGGAGGGTTGTCTTTTCTGCTTTTTGAATGGCATCCTTTTTACTTGTACTTGCTTGGCCTGAGTTGCTGTTTTCATGCTCTTCTGATACTCTTCATTTAGTTTTCTGGCCATATTCAGTGCAAGCTCTCTATCCTTCTCAGATTGAAGTTGTTCCTCCCTTTCCATTTCTGCCTGAAGCTGCTTTGCCACTTCTTCATCCAGTTCTATCTGATTTTTCTTCTTTGCAGGTTGTTCAGGTTCAATCATCTTAGGTTTATCCTTTGTTTCCTTCAACCCTGCCTCACTTCTTTCATGTGTCTTCTTTTCAAGGCCTCCTTCTTTGATGACCACTCCCTTAGCCTTTTGAGTAGCCTTAGGAGTGTCATTCTTTGCTTTTACTAAGGTTTCAGCTATTTCCAATTCTTCAACAGATAGCCCTGTTACTGCTGCTACCTGTTCTGTTACTGCTGCTGCTTGAACATTATTTGTTTCTACTTCTTGTGCTTCTGTTTCTGCAGCTTTCTCCCCCTTAACATCAAATCCCATCTTAGAAATACTTTCCTTTTCTGCTTCAACCTCTGAATTCTCCCCCTTGTTGAAATCATCTTGAACACTTGCCCTCCTCTTGAACACAAACTGCTTCCTTCTCCTTTTCTGTAACAATCTTGTCACCAATTTTTTCAGTTTGGTGATCTGAACTTGTTGAGATAGGATAACCAACTTCATCTCCTCTATTTCTTTTCCTTGCTTGATGACATCCTGGTTGATGTTTCCCATGGTCTCCATCAATTCATCATAGTTATATCTGTCCTCACCTTCTCCAGGAGTGTTACCCCCTATTGAAGGATCATTGGATCTTTTAGTAGTGGAAGTCTTCTGCCTAGCAGAAGCACTATCCACCCCCGTGGTTTCTTGGCACCAGGGACCTTCAAATGATTGCTCATTTAAAGTTGCCATGGGGGAGGTCTTATTGATGTTACCACTTTCCTCCTCTGTGCTAGCAGAAGTAGTGGCAGCCTCATCACCCATATGCTCATCCTCCTCCTCAGAGAGCACCTCCTTGGGGTTGGGGGACACCCTTTTGGTTTCCCTATGGATATTCTCTAAAGGAGAATTCTCCTTTAGAGGGCTTAAAGGCTTGTGGGATTCTGGTACAAGAAGGGAAGGAGCCTTCTTTACCTGTTTCCTCTTGTAAGTTTGGGTAATAGGAGAGGTTGGTTTTGCAAGAAGAGACTGGGGGATTGTTTTTGAGTGGGAAGGTTGGGCTTGGCTAGCAGTGGGATGGTCTAATGGGGGCCTTGACCCTGCTGCCATACCTTTAGTGGTTTGGGACACCACCATCATTGTAGAGAACAATGGGGTGTCAACTCCTTCCGAGTCCCCAGCAGATCTTCTCATATTTGAGAAAACCTTGCCTTTGGGGGGTTTAGGTACATATACCCCAACAGGTTGTGGTATATCCGTCAATTCATTAGTAATAACTTCTTGGACAAACCTGGGATACATAAAGAAACTCTTTTTGTTTCCCATGTTTGATACAAGATCACTGAATATCATTTTTGAAAAATTGTACCTTCTGGCAGTAGCCAAACAGACCAAAGCATAGGCAATGGGACTGCTGAACTCACTCCATCCAGTAGTCTTTTTAGAGATGCAATGCATCAAGGTATGAACAAGAAAACGCCATTGGGGTGAAAATTTTGCTTTAGAGAATTTGAAAACACCCAATGGGCCTCCATACCCCATTCTTGTAAGGGAAGAGAACAGTTCATCATTGGGAATAGAAGTTATACCAGAAGCATCGTCTAGACGTAGACTGATGCGAATAACTTCTTCAGAAACAGTTAAGGGTTGGTCACACACCCTGGTCTTGATAATCTACACACCATTCTCAGCAACAATGGTGGCATTAGCCCAGAACTGCCTTTGATGCTCAATATAGATTGTAGGTGCAACTGTAAGAGCGTGAGCAATATGGCTCGACTTGAGGAAATCCACAATTTGATGAAATCCTGCAGCTTGCTTTGGCTTTTGTAGCATTGCGATCTCATTGTGCTCGTCGATAAATGCCATGGATGCCATTGAACTGGGTTGTTCTTGCTTGTAAGACTAGGTACTTGAGAGAAAAGGATTTAGCGCACAAGTGAACAGTATGCAAAGAGTCGTTATGAACGTTTAGGCGGGCAAAGGGTATTTATAGTATTTGGATTATAAGCAGTATTAACCTAGAGCAGTATTAACTACCTAGCAGTATTAACTGCGAGCAGTATTAACTGCCTAGCAGTATTAACTAACTAGCAGTATTAACTGCGAGCAGTATTAACTAACTAGCAGTATTAACTGCGAGCAGTATTAACCGCGAGCAATATTAACTAACTAGCAGTATTAACCGCGAGCAGTATTAACTGCGAGCAGTATTAACTAACTAGCAGTATTAACCGCGAGCAGTATTAACTAACTAGCAGTATTAACTGCGAGCAGTATTAACTAACTAGCAGTATTAACTGCGAGCAGTATTAACCACGAGCAGTATTAACTGAAAGCAGTATTAACTACTAGCAGTATTAACTAACTAGCAGTATTAACACTGCACTGGCAGCATTAACTGCACTTGCACCTTTTAAGCTTGTGTTGTTCATAACTTTTCATGTGTACCTCACACTTTTATTCCATCTCTCCATTTTCCATGATTCTTTAACCACTTTTCTTACCTTTGAACTTACCTCCATCTGGAGTAGCATACAAAGAGCAACATGTCCTCTATCAAACCTTTTGAAGCTTTGAAGGCAGTCCATGTTACTTGTTATGTGCCAAGAGCAACTACTATCTTCCTGTCAAATGCCCTTCCTCTTGAGCTGTTGGTTGCCCTGCACACTTAATAAATCAGTTAGTCTTGGATGGAACCCAAGCCAAAGTTGTCTTGGGTTGACCTTTCTCATTTATATAATCTGTCAGTTTGGTCTGGATGAGTTGTTTAGGAATCTCATGGCTGGAATACTTTGTCAAGATTATAGGCTTTGCAACATTAATACTAGTGGAAGCACTATCCTTGTTAGCAGTAGTATTGGTTGCAGCAGCACTATTTCTGTTAGCAGTACTATCTGGGATGACAGTACTAACAGATTTCTTTACAATTGGAACCCAAACTTGAACAAAGTTGTTTGCTTTCTTTGTCTTTAAATTACTCCTTGGCTTATTTGGAGCATTTTTCTTTGTATTAGCAAACTTGTTCTGAGCATGAGTCTTTAAATGTGCTCTTTTCTCAGCCAATTGATTCCTTCTTTTATTCCTATAACCAAAAGAGTTTTGTGGTTTTGTTTGAAAAGTGACTCTTTGGTTGATAGGGTTGAAATAACAGTGTTTGGCAAGATGATTCAATTTGCCACAGATAAAACAAGGTTTTGGTCTATTGATTTTACTCAAATCAACCCCTTGTTTTTGTGCCCACTGGTTATTCCAGTTTCTCTGATTTCCCCTTGGTTTATTATGTTTTTGGGGCTCAGATTTATTGCAAGAACACTGTTTGCAAGGGACAAGATTCACAACTGTGGTTTGCTTCTAATGGACCTTCTCAGACTTTCCCTCAGTCTTTTCTATGTCCTTAGACTTGATCCAAGCCTTTCCACATCCCTCATTGGTGATAATGTTATTTTCTAGAGGAATCTCACCACTCACATATCACTTCTGGGTTTCATCGTAGTCTTGTACCAATCTCGAGCAACTTTCGTTTTCACTCTTGATCTCATGGATCCCCCATGGAGATGGAAATTTCATCGTCTGGTGATACGTGAAGGGGACTGCCTTCATGTCCTGGATCCAGGGTCGACTAAGGATGATATTGTATGTTGATGAACAATCTATGACGCTGAATCTTGTCTGCTTGTTGATCCCCTTGGCATAGACCGGTAAGATGATCTCTCCATAGGTACTCGTTGCGTCTCCGTTGAAGCCAACCAATGTTGTCGAGCGTCGGGTGATCTCTGACTTGTCGAAACTCATAGCCTTGATGGTGTCAAGGAACATGATGTTTGCCTGTAACACCCCGATTTCTGAAACGTATCACTTCAAGTTATGTCAGGATCGATTTCTCAACAAGAATTAATTCTCAGAAACAATATCAAAGAAGTTTGCGGAATAACACTTTGATATTTAATAAAACAGTAAACTAACACAGAAAATATGAAGAACAAACTGTAAACTTGTATTGAATGCTTGAAGCTACAAGATTACACACTCAGCCTCAATATTGATGAACAGGCTCACCAATACGAATTCTACTTCTCTAGAATTAGGATCTATGCCTTGAGGTTGATTTCTCTCTAGAATTTCTAATCAATGAATTATCAAAAAGTTAATTCTATCTATTCTATACTTATACTAATCAAAAGATAATTACAAAGAATAAACAAATCTTCATTATCTCTTCCATGTATATCTCTAAGCTTCCATAAGTATCTTCAGAATCTCCAGCTGTCATTCTTTCCATCCGAATCTCTTAAGCAGCATAATTATGTATATCTCTAAGTTTCCATATGTATCTTCAGAATCTCCAGCTGTCATTCTTTCCATCCGAATCTCTTAAGCAGCATTAATTATGCTCAGCAGCATTAACTTCTTCTAGCAGCATTAACTACTAAGCAGTACTAACTACTAGCAGTACTAACTAGCTAAGCAGTACTAACTTTGTTCAAGCAGCACTAACTTTGACTAGCAGTATTAATTGAACTAGCAGTAGTAATACTCAGCAGTATTAATCTTCAAAGTACTCTGGCAGTACTAACTCTGAACTAGCAGTAGTAATCAGCAGTAGAAATTATGTACTAGCAGCATTAACCACACTTGGTAGAATCTTCAGTTCCCAACAAGTTAATACAGAAACCGATATATCAAGGAAAAATAAGATATTTAATTTTGGACTTGAATCCTGGATTTTATAGTTTAGATGGATGAAGGATTCAATTACGAGTCCAACGGTTCTTTCCGGAGCGAAAATGGAGCTATAATGAAGAAGTTACGACCAAAACAGTATCGAGAAGAAAATCAGCGAAAGCGGGCGACTTATGCCGCGACCTAAGTCGCGAGACAAGTCGCGAAATCCACTGTTCCAGCTTAAATCGCGATTTTCAGCCCCAAACTTCATTTCATCATATCTTTCTCATCCAAGCTCCGATTTAGGTGATTCAAAGTGCCACGGTTTCGTTTTTGAGAGCTCTTCAAGGATCTAGCAAGAGATTGGAGGTCTATTGGAGTATACAAGAGTATTTTGTGGTGGTAATCTCCTCATTTCTCCCTCTTCATCTTCTTCACCAAAGTTTTCTAGGGTTTCATCCACCCTTTGTGCTTCCTTTCATAGATTGGAGATTTGTATTTATATTGGTGAACTAGAAGTGTTTTGGTTGGTGGATTCAAGCTTGGGTTAAGGTAATCTTCTACTCTCTTCATCTTTGGAAACTAGGGTTTTTGGTATAGATGAGATCTTCATGTAAAGGGTTGGGGAATGATTCTATGCGGTTGAATATCTATGTTTATGGTTGGAATCTTATGGATCTAGGTTTTGGAAGTTTTGCTTGAAGATTCAAGTTTCTTCAAAGGAGCTCAAAGCGGAGTAAAATCTAGATTTAGTCTAAATCTAGTGAGGTGAGTTCAAGTTGAATTGTTAAAACGGCGTACATGCCAAAAATGGGTATTTTGAAGTAAAATGTGTTTTACTTGGTATTTGTCAAAGTGCGTGCATTTTGATAAGTTTTCATGTTTGGTAAACTTGGGTTGTTTAATTATATAAAATGCTCATATTTGGGTTCTTAGCAATTTTGTACAAATGGAGTTCATTTCATAACATTGTGCATTCTTATTGACTTTTGTACAAATGAAATCTATTTTCTTGGGTTATGCATTTTGAGTATTTTAGCTCGGTTTTGACTAAAATGAGTCGTGTGGACATTTGTCCGGATTTATAACTGTCGTGGGTTTTGAGAATGATGTCGATTAAATCGGGTCATTGGTGAATTACATGTTTTAGGTGCTTTGGTCATTCAATTGGAGTCATGTAATGTTAGACTGTGTTGTAATGGATCCATAGGCACGTAAGTCTGTCGGTATTGTAAGGCCTGAGGATTTGGGTTACATGTAGTGACCGCTCGGGTTGCTAGCGGGTAGACAATAAGTGGCACGAGCCGCTGAGTTGGAACTCGTCTAGATTGGATAGGCACCCACGTCCGTAAGTCCTTGAAAGTGGAACTCGACGGAGTAAGGCCAGAGGCATAAACGGTACGTGGTATGATGCTCGTGGAGGCATGGGAACTAGGATGTCGGGATCTGCGGTGAAATCCAATAACATCGCGGGTGGCCCCATTCACGTGTTCTCGCCACCCAAGATGGAAACGTTTAGATAGCATACAAGGAAGTCGCGTGAATGGCCTACTTGCGTGTTACTCTATTCTCAGTATATAAGGATCTCCCCATCGTTGATTCGTGGCATTTTAAATGGTAATGTCATATTTTACCAAATTGGGTTTTTAAGTGGTTGACCGTAAATGATGGCTTTAATATGGGGTTATTCCCAAGTATATTAAAGTTTGAATGGAATGTGTCGCTTCCACGTGTCGGTATTTATTTTCGTCCATTTTATGGTCGTGTGAGTTTTGGGTCTAATGCCGTGTTTATGGCAACGTTTAATTGTGTAAATTTTCATCTACGATTTATGGGTTGGGTATCATGTTCCACCCGTGTTGGGTATTTCTAGTTATAACGTGTTATCCGCATTTTATAAAATTGAGAGTCTCGCATTTTAAATAGTTTGGTCTGGTTAACTGTAACACCCTAAAAATAGGGATAACAAAAATCCGAAAAACGGACATGAGGTATACCAAAAATTGCCATAGCAAGAGCCTCCCAGAAGTGGGGAATATATTCGAATAACCTGTTTAATCACAATTTGTAATTTAACGGACAATAAACAACAACCAACTAATCTAATTTCTACAACTAGAGAAGAGATTACAAAAAGGGTTGTCATCTATAGACCCAAGAAGTCTATATCCAAAAGTATAACGCGTCCATGTGCACTTCCCCAAGCTCTCACCCTAAAGCGACTAAACTAGCTTAAGACCGCCGCCGCTAGAACCTGAGATACACATCGACACCAAACAAGTGTTAGGCCAAAAAGCCTAGTGAGTCGAACAATAATAAGCATGCAGGAACAAATACAGTTCTTATCAACAGTTAACCAGTGTTCAACAAATGTGGAGTCATTAGGGGAGACCCAAAGCACCAATCAAGTCCCATCCAAGAGTCGATATACCTTGATGCCCTTAACAAGGAACACCCCAAAGGCCCGGCCCATCCGAAGACTATCGCTAAGAAAATTCCCCGGATGGCGGAGGTCTAGGCACATACCATCACATTGGCGCCCAAGACTACATCCTCCTAGTGTACTGACTTGGTTCGTCCACATAACATTTATAAGGGGGTCCTTTAGCTATACTTCAACCCATATAATTCAATACCAACTACGGGTATAATTTTTACCACCTTATCCTCATGATGTCTAACAAAAGACCCAATGTAAATCATACATCATCATGCATATAAACACGTCATCCAAATGGTACTCCAAATAGAATCATCATAATACTCTTTTATACATACCCTTAACATATCAAAATGCTCACATCATATATCCATGAGACAAGTCCTAAACAATGATACATAACAATATCCATGGCATATCACCCATATACATATATACATTTTTCAACTATTTTCGTGAAGGAATCCCCAAACATTGAGCATATAGAGATAAAGTAACAAATAGAAGATTATGATGTGTATCTAGTTTTAACAAAGGTTTAGTAAACTCACAATCTAGGTTTTGAACCCAAAACCTAGAAAAGATGAAACCCTAGCTTTTGAAGATGAAGAGACTTGAATGCAAGGAGATGAGAATCTTGAATGATACTTCAATGATAACACTTGAAAGAAGCTTGAATGAGCACTTAATGCCCTCAACAACCCAAACCCTAGAAATAAATGAGTATGTGCTTGAAATCTTCAAAAATCGCCTAAAAGAGAGAGCTCCCGTCTTTTTTTTTTGTAAAGTGATGAGTGAGAAATGAGGCATTGATTCCTATAAAACAGCAGTCTGGCCACGCGGGCGATAGTGCCCGGCGATAGTGCCAAGGGCACTATCGCGGGTCACAATCGTGAGGCTCCCCCTGCTCACGGTACAACTTGGGCGATAGTGCCTTCAGCGATAGTGCCAAGGCACTATCGCGTGGCACAGTCGCTGGCCTTCACCAGCCCGCGGTACCTCTTTGGCGATAGTGCCCTTCGCGATAGTGCCAGGGGCACAATCGCGGGCACAATCGCTGATCACCCACACAGCCCGGAAACTTAACCGAAACGATAACGAGCACAAGGTTTGAACTATCAACGAAAGTAACTTAATTATATGCCGTTTAGATTTGAACATGATAATAAGACGTACACAAGGACACATAATCTCACAAAAGCGAATTAAACGCATTTAAGACCACAAAATACTTACCTTAAGAATTTACGGGTGTTACATTAACAATTAACTCAGTGTCTCTTTTGTACAAAATGCATAGTTATTGATAAACGAGTCGTTTTCATAAGTGATGCATATCATTTTGAAAGATTATGATTTTATTCGTGTCCTTCCTTTCTAAACGATTTAATTATATAAATGTTGAAAACTCTTGAGCTCACTAGGCGTTAAGCCTAACCCTTTTTATTTGTCGGCATGTGCATCAGGTTCCAGTTGGGGGTTGGGTTCTAGCAATGCCATGAAGATTAGAGCCTTATCTAGATACAAGAGTAAGTATTTGGTGAAGTCTTCCGCAAGTTGGAGATAGTGATTTTATTGGGTTTTAGTAGCACCCGTCCTTTTATAGTCTGTATGTATAGATTGAATGTGTGTATTAAAGTTAAATCTAAATTTGTGGTTGTAGATGATACGTTTATTCGATGTATTTAGAAAATTTTAAATAAGTTGCAATTACCAGAACTGAGGGTGTTACAAGTTGATATCAGAGTTTAAGTTTGAGAGAATTAGGTATTGATTTTGGATGCCTAGACTCAAACTAGCGTTCTTATAAATGATTGTAAGTGAAGTTGCACATTAGGTACCTTAAGATAAGATATTTTGAGGTCGAGCAAGTCGCTAGAAACGGGAAACTTGTCGAGAGTCGCAAGGATGATCATGTTCGGTACGTTCATAATGGCACTTGGCCAGTGTTATGGTGAACCTACATGCTACATGTGTATACTTGAACTACCTTGGTATGATGACCGTTGGGGTAGTGAGAAAGTTTCTAAGTGAGTAAGCTAAGGGAAGATTGATGTTTATAGCAATGTCACTTTGGAGTGATAGTTAAGCGAAGAAGTCACTAAGTCGATCCTCTTGGGTCGAAAACTTTGGTTGGATTAGAACCGTGAGCTTGTTAGACCGATTCTATCTCGAGGAGAATTCGTAAGTTTATTCAAAATTAGCGGGATTGTGGATTTAAGATGTTTAATGCATCCGGATGACAATAGTATGTCGGGTTATTGGGAAGTGTAATCCTATGATGCCAAGTACCGACTAAATTCATGCACTGAATCTATTTCTAAAATAAGTTTGCATAAATTATTTCACATGTGCACCAAACATAGAGTGTTTTGCATTATAAAGATTTGGTAAAACATTTAACACGCATCAGATTTTGAACTGTGAGCTTAAGCATACACGAAATGGTTTTGTTGCACTTAATTGCAAATTGTTATCAAAACTCTCTTTATTCACGTCTCGTGTTTGACGTTATTTTCGGATATTGTAATATCCATGTTTTAATGTCATTTGGGTATTGGGAAAGTAACTATGAGATTTTAACCTAGACATTGGATCACCTCCACGTATGTCAATGGTTTTAAAGGAAAAGTTAATCCCATGTTTTGAGTCAGAATTTCTTGAGAATTTTAGTTGTGTGAGTTATGCTAATTTCATGGAGTATTATTTTGTGATGTCCTTTTTCGATGCGTGAGCTTTACTTTTGCTTCGTATAAACTTGCGAGTTTATTCGGCGTCGTGTTCAATGTAAATTTTGTTGAAAAGTGTCACTTTACCTTTCATTGCTGTAAAAAGAGGAAACTCTTAGAAGTTTAATATTTTAAACATATTATCTTCTTGCACTCTCTATGGGGAAATGAAAATTTTGACACCACATGATTTTAGCGTTAATGAGTTTTACGAAAATTCTGTTGGGTTTTTGGTGTCTCATCTTACGTCATTTTGCGTCATGTAAATAATTTCAGGAACATGTGCTTATGCATCATTGTGTGCGTTAATTGATGGGTTTTGTTAACAAATGCCACTCGTCGTGTACTATTTGCATTGGATTAAATTATAACGTTGGTGTGAGTAAATATATAAAAGATTTACGTTATTTCAAACAGAGCTTTTGTTCTAAACATATTTCAATTATTAACTTTACTGTTAGGAATTTTCGGAATTGCATTTACCGAGTTAGCGGTATTCATGTCGTTATAGTTACTATTTTGGTCAAATGTGTTTATCTCTGAGACTTAAAGCTTTAAACTCGATTTGAAACTTTAATTGCATTCCCACTATTTTACCGAACTTTAGGGGAAGAAACCGTGGAGTATGGGGTTGTTGATAATTTTATGCCACAACGTCTTTTGGTTAAAGAGGAAAATTTTTTAAAGTTAAAATTGTGAACTTCTCTTTTAGAGTAGTACAAACATTTATTGCACGTGTTGTGGTGCAGGAACCTATTTTTCATGTTTATAGTATAAATTTTGCGACACACCTTTTGTTACCGTTTTATTTACGTAAATATTGATCAAAGGAATTTTGGAAATGGTTTTATATGTGTAGCGTCAGTGATCAATTTTCAACCTATCGAGTAATCGGTAGTGGATTTTACCGCACAATCAATTGCTATAAAGCTTATGTATTTGAAAGTTTTATAAATCTCAAATTGGCGTACTGGTGGAAAAACCTTGAACTCATTAGGCCTATAGATTTGAACCCTGTCTTGAGAGCAGTTATGGTTAGGGACTAAGGGAGTCCTTGGGATTTGAAGCGTCGGATGATCCTACTTGCGGTCAGTCTTGAATCTTGGGTTTCGGTTTTTGAATCTGTGCGCGTTTGTTTTATGGAAGTAATAGATTTAAGTCTTCCCGGTTCCCGGTTAATTAAGGGGTGATTTTATACTTCGTTAATCATGCGGGATAAGGTCTTATGTGACTATCTGCGCTTCTTTTGGGATTCGTTGTGATGGATTGCTAGTCGGTGTCACATCATGGGCTGTGTTGTCGGTATACCGTCTTGGTGGGTTCCGCGATTAAAAGGAAATTTTGGTGATCTGTTTGTTAGAAATGTGTGATTTGGAATTTTAGCATTTTGTTAGGTGTCAGCCTTAGTGCGACGATCCTTTTGGAATGAAATCGTGGGTGGGATGTCCACATTTTCGAGGTCACCGTTTAGTCTTAGGTGTCGACTTGTTTTCTTGAAGTCAATGGATCTTGGAATGTTTGGAAGTATTCCGGTTGGATTATGAGAAATAATGACCTTTCGGTGATGGAAATTAAAAGAAGGTTAAGTGTTGATGTTTAAGTACCGATGGGAATAAGCATCCCCGTGGTGATAAAGATTTTGTTAAAGGAATGTTGTGTGGTTGGGGTTGGAACGGAGTTGAGTGATAGCCGAATTTGGGATAACCAGTTACCTAAAGGACGCATTGGTGCGCCTTGGAAGGACATCTTCATCAATATTAGGAATGGATCTGTAGGAATCTGAGGATTCATGGGATTTGGGATAATCGACTATCTGTAGAGCGTAATGGTATGTTTCTGGTGGAAATACAATGCTTGGGTCTATAGAAGTGTGGGAGCACTTGCAGACATTGTGCCCGGGTCAGCTTTGAGGAACGGATTTAAAGGTTGCGATGGTTCAGACCAAACGAGTCGTTAGGAAATTTCGTCAAAGGACAATAACTCTTTAGTGATGATGATTTTGGAGACATTTGGTGGGAATGTCGAGGTGGAATTTAAGTACAAATGAATTTTGAGGAGACCTTGATGCGTCGTAATCAGAAGTATCTAAGGGAATAGTTCGGATTGGGGTATTCTTGATGGAAATGACTAGATAAGGTCGTAAGTTGCTTTCGGGGTATTATGAGAAATCTAAGGTTGGGAGGCAACCAAGGGTGAATGATTTAGAAAATGATTAATCAAGGACTCAACTTTCGTCCTGACGTCGGTGAAATATATTGAATGTGGAGATTTAGTTGTAATGGTACGTTATGAGAAACTCAGCGAAAACCTCAACCGGAATGTAATTGGGTCTGTATATGAGGTGAAGTTTTATGAAGGCATCCCTTTGGGATAGGGAATCAATCGATCTTTCAAATGTGAATGTTGGGTGCTTGGTGATTCCAGATTTCGAGGACGAAATCTCTTTTAAGGTTGGGAGAATTGTAACACCCCGATTTCCGAAAGGTATCACTTCAAGTTAATACAGAAACCGATATATCAAGGAAAAATAAGATATTTAATTTTGGACTTGAATCCTGGATTTTATAGTTTAGATGGATGAAGGATTCAATTACGAGTCCAACGGTTCTTTCCGGAGCGAAAACGAAGCTATAACGAAGAAGTTACGACCAAAACAGTATCGAGAAGAAAATCAGCGAAAGCGGGCGACTTATGCCGCGACCTAAGTCGCGAGACAAGTCGCGAAATCCACTGTTCCAGCTTAAATCACGATTTTCAGCCCCAAACTTCATTTCTTCATATCTTTCTCATCCTAGCTCCGATTTGGGTGATTCAAAGTGCCACGGTTTCGTTTTTGAGAGCTCTTCAAGGATATAGCAAGAGATTGGAGGTCTATTGGAGTATACAAGAGTATTTTGTGGTGGTAAGCTCCTCATTTCTCCCTCTTCATCTTCTTCACCAAAGTTTTCTAGGGTTTCATCCACCCTTTGTGCTTCCTTTCATAGATTGGAGATTTGTGGTTATTTTGGTGAACTAGAAGTGTTTTGGTTGGTGGATTCAAGCTTGGGTTAAGGTAATCTTCTACTCTCTTCATCTTTGGAAACTAGGGTTTTTGGTATAGATGAGATCTTCATGTAAAGGGTTGGGGAACGATTCTATGCGGTTGAATATCTATGTTTATGGTTGGAATCTTATGGATCTAGGTTTTGGAAGTTTTGCTTGAAGATTCAAGTTTTTTCAAAGGAGCTCAAAGTAGAGTAAAATCTAGATTTAGCCTAAATCTAGCGAGGTGAGTTCAAGTTGAATTGTTAAAACGGTGTACATGCCAAAAATGGGTATTTTGAAGTAAAATGTGTTTTACTTGGTATTTGTCAAAGTGTGTGCGTTTTGATAAGTTTTAATGTTTGGTAAACTTGGGTTGTTTAATTATATAAAATGCTCATATTTGGGTTCTTAGCAATTTTGTACAAATGGAGTTCATTTCATAACATTGTGCATTCTTATTGACTTTTGTACAAATGAAATCTATTTTCTTGGGTTATGCATTTTGAGTATTTTAGCTCGGTTTTGACTAAAATGAGTCGTGTGGACATTTGTCCGGATTTATAACTGTCGTGGGTTTTGAGAATGATGTCGATTAAATCGGGTCATTGGTGAATTACATGTTTTAGGTGCTTTGGTCATTCAATTGGAGTCATGTAATGTTAGACTGTGTTGTAATGGATCCATAGGCACGTAAGTCTGTCGGTATTGTAAGGCCTGAGGATTTGGGTTACATGTAGTGACCGCTCGGGTTGCTAGCGGGTAGACAATAAGTGGCACGAGCCGCTGAGTTGGAACTCGTCTAGATTGGATAGGCACCCACGTCCGTAAGTCCTTGAAAGTGGAACTCGACGGAGTAAGGCCAGAGGCATAAATGGTCCGTGGTATGATGCTCATGGAGGCATGGGAACCAAGATGTCGGGATCTGCGGTGAAATCCAATAACATCGCGGGTGGCCCCATTCACGTGTTCTCGCCACCCAAGATGGAAACGTTAGGATAGCATACAAGGAAGTCGCATGAACGGCCTACTTGCGTGTTACTCTATTCTCATTATATACGGATCTCCCCATCGTTGATTCGTGGCATTTTAAATGGTAATGTTATATTTTACCAAATTGGGGTTTTAAGTGGTCGACGGTAAATGATGGCTTTAATATGGGGTTATTCCCAAGTATATTAAAGTTTGAATGGAATGTGTCGCTTCCACGTGTCGGTATTTATTTTCGTCCATTTTATGGTCGTGTGAGTTTTGGGTCTAATGTCGTGTTTATGGCAACGTTTAATTGTGTAAATTTTCATCTACGATTTATGGGTTGGGTATCATGTTCCACCCGTGTTGGGTATTTCTAGTTATAACGTGTTATCCGCATTTCATAAAATTGAGAGTCTCGCCTTTTAAACAGTTTGGTCTGGTTAACAATTAACTCGGTGTCTCTTTTGTACAAAATGCATTGTTATTGATAAACGGGTCATTTTCATAAGTGATGCATATCATTTTGAAAGATTATGATTTTATTCGCATCCTTCCTTTCTAAATGATTTAATTATATAAATGTAAACTCTTGAGCTCACTAGGCGTTAAGCCTAACCCTTTTTATTTGTCGGCATGTGCATCAGGTTCCAGTTGGGGGTTGGGTTCTAGCAATGCCATGAAAAGTAGAGCCTTATCTAGACACAAGAGTAAGTATTTGGTGAAGTCTTCCGCAAGTTGGAGATAGTGATTTTATTGGGTTTTAGTAGCACCCGTCCTTTTATAGTCTGTATGTATAGATTGAATATGTGTATTGAAGTTAAATCTAAATTTGTGGTTGTAGATGATACGTTTATTCGATGTATTTAGAAAATTTTAAATAAGTTGCTATTACCATAATTGAGGGTGTTATATTGCCGAACTTTCTCCATCAACCAATACCCTTCGGGTCAAACAATTGTCGATCTTGAGCTGAATGATTAACCCGTCGTGGTGTTTCTGATGTAGGTCGCCCAAATCATCTTGATTAAACGTTATCTTCATGGACTCTAGCTCCAATTCTTCTTTCGATTGTGAGTATCGTGAGATTGGTTGGTTATTTTCACTTTGTGACGCATGCCTTTTCGCTGCCGAATAGGTTAGACCGCATACGTCTGACCCTCCGTAACATAATTCACAACTTTCTCATGATCAGGAGACGATGGTTGAACGTTATTGTCAGGTATCGCTGGTCCGTCGAGGATATCCTTGAGATTACCCTTCGGTACATGCCAAGCGAGTTCCTATTGAGCGTTATGCAATCGTCGGTTGTATGACCATGGTCGTCATGAAAATCGCACCACTTGGTCTTGTCTTTCTTGTCATCGACTTTGTCACTTTTCTTTGGCCAACGAATTGTTGTTTGCGCAGTTTTCAATACCTCGACCAAATCTTTAGAAGTACCTTTGAATCCGTAGGAGGAAATTTTGGGGTATTGAGGAAACTTGACCGTAGTTGAGACCTTCTTCTTGTCGAACCTGACGTTCGAGATCTGTCTCGACGGCTCAACTTTAGCTGTCAATCTGGCTTTAAATTCAGGTTTCTTCACACTTAACGGTTTTTTGTCGTTAGAATGCTTACGACGAAAAGTTGCGTCGTCTTCGACCCTCATATAGGCCAAAGTTCTTGCTCATACGTCTTCGAAGTTCTCCGGGGGGTACTTTGTTAGATCAGTGTAAAGACCTAAACTTTCATCTAGACCACACTTGTAGGCTCCGATTGCAGTCTTGATATCACAGTTTCGGATACTGATCATTTCTACATTGAACCGGTTGAAATAACTGCGAATGGATTCTCCTGCTTTTTGTACGACATAGTATAGGTCGCTAGTTTGTTTCTCCATCTTGCGACTACTGGAGAACTGTTGAGAGAATTGATTCACCAGATCCGCGAATGACTCGATGGATTTTGTCTTGATGCCAATTAACCATTGCAAAGTTGCACCGGTAAGGGTTGCCCCAAAGCTTTTACACATATACACCTCTTGATACCGGTGAGGGATCGAGACTGTCCACATCACTTGTTTGTACTGAGTGACGTGTTCAATTGTATCTGTGACACCAGAGACTTCGGCGTGAACTTTGGGATACTGTACTTTTTTGGGACGTCGACCATCGCGATCTCGTCGACAAAGGGTGATGCCTGGAATCATGTACGAGGCTCGACGTCGACAGGTACCGCTGCTACTAGGAGTTTAGCGAGTAGCGACAGGACACACTCATTTTGTTCTTCCAACATCTTCAATCTTCTTGTGTGTTACCTTGAGTAGCCGATGGAACAGGTACTGAACTTTGGAATCCATTCCGCTGCGATGAATCAGAAGCATATCCGTTATATTGGAAGGTAGGCATTGGCATTGCAGGAATCGATGTTGTTGGAGGCTTCGAGGGAATCGGCATCGTCGAATGAAAGAACGGCGGGATTGTAGTAACTGATGGCATCGAAGGAATTGTCGTTGTCGAGGGAAAGAATGGCGGCGGTGGTGGTGGCAACGTCGGCATATGCTGACTGGGAAAACCAGGGTAAATCGGTCGAGGATAATTGGGAAGCGGAGGTCCCCACCAGGGCATACTGAATCCACCTTGATTGTGCGACGTCCCTGTTGCATTACTAGCGTTCCGATTCCTTAGAGATTCGATCTCTTCCACTGCTTGCCTATGCTGATTTGTCAAAGTGTCAATACGGGCACGGGCGACGTTTAGCTCCAAGTTCATTTGAGCCATGATTTGATCCTGAGTTCCTTGAGGAGCTGACATTGTCCTGTGAAAAACAAAAACACTCGAAGAAATTGTTAGCACAATGCACTATTGTCTAGGATTTTCTTTAGATGAGGCCCCACGGTGGGCGCCAAACTGTTAATGCCAAAAATTACCCAAAGAATAACTTAAGGTCGACATGGAGTTTTATCCAACTAAAGAAAATAGTCAATCGACAATATGAGCGACAAACAATAAAATAAGGAGACACGAGATTTAGTGATGCGAAAAAACCTCAACGAGGAAAAAACCGCGGACGACAGAAAGGTGTCATCGTGCACTATGATTACCAATCAGGGGTGATGTCCTTAGATGTACAATGTGTTACACGATCGATACAAGTAATAGAAGTAAAAACAAAGAACAAGTGTATGTCGTGTGTGAAAACACTATCGTCGTGCAAATAATATTGCTATTGTGTAAGTGAAAGATTGCAGATGTTTTTCAGAGAGCTTGAAAGTTGTATGCTTCGAATATTAGATTTCAGTTGTCCGAGTGAGATGTACATCTTCAGTATTTATAGTCTTGGTCTCTCATAAATGTGTCTTTCGTAACGGTTGAATCTTCATAAATGATCTTGATGGTGTTGATCAGTTATGACCGTTGGTATTTATGAACATTTAAACATGCATTAAATAAATGAGAAAGGAACATTGGGTTATACGTTATTATGGTCGAGGTCGAGTGTAAATCCTTGCGATGGTCGTGCGACGCTCGACTAACTTTCGAGTTAGTCTCAACGGAGGTCAGGGTTATACTCAGTCGACAGGACCTTATCTTAATACAAGACAGGTCGTGTGAAATAAGCGTTAAATGTATCTTCGTCGAGGTCGTGTATTTTTGACCCCAACAATTTCTATATTAGGTAACTACTTTTAAAACCATTATTTTATGGTCTACATCAGACTTTTCATTTATTTAAGGGTCTTGATTAATGGTAGTTTTCCAAAATATGACATGACATTCATCATCTTCGAAGTTCTTACGAACTTGTCATAAGGTATGCACCATATTTCAACGGAAGCAAATGCTAGGTTAGAAGAAGAATTGATGATTAGTTAATCGATTACAGAGGATCAACGATGATTCTTACCAGAGTTGACGGTAAAGGAACGATTACCGAATGAGTTCCTTGTAACACATGAATAAGCGTTAGGATATGGATTAAATGAAAGGGAAAGGGGAAATGGATGAAAATACCCATCACCCAAAGAGCATGAAGGGCTACTAATGGAACCAAAAAAACACGGGCAATGTTAGTAGAAGTGTTCAAGGTTCGGTTCGGTTCGGTTCGGCTCGGTTAGCAGGAAAAATATGAACCAAACCGCATGAGACAGATACCTGGTTACCCAAACCAAAACCGAACCGCAAGATGAATCCAGCAGAAGTTAGTCGGTTACTTACGGTTCGGTTCACGGTTACCCGAATTTATAGGACAATATTATTTGCAATATAATAGTAATACCAAAATAGAATCTTCAAATAAATTACATAACAAATACATAAAAAGAATTCAAGAAAAAGAAATTAAAATAAGTTTTATTGTGTAAAAATATCCTGTATTTGATTGATTATTTAAATATAATATTATTAAATTGTACTGTATATATATCGGTTTGGATCGATTACCTACAAATACCTATAATTCAAAATTGAAACCGACCCCTGAATACCCATTTTTTGGGTTTTCAGGTTTTCAGTTTCGGATCAAACGGTTCGACTCGGTTCGGTTTTTCGGGTTTTTTGGACGCAAGTGTTAGGGAGCTAAACCGTTAGGCTTACAAACCACAAGAAATCGTTTTGTTAAAATTTTACTTTACACACCCAATCCTAGAATTTCAAAAGTAGGCGAGATGGATTTAGTCCTTTCTGAATTTTCCATTGATGTGTTAAATGTTCCTCACGACTGTGTTTTTTCCTTGCATACTTGGTGGACCATATTAAGAATTAAACTTGTTTCTTTGAAGTCGATTGAACATTTTTCTCGATCTGTGTTTTACAATATTTACTTGATCTTACACTTCAAAAGGAGAGCAGAGATTAGAACCATTTCTGCAATCCTGAGTGAGGAAAACCGAAACCCAGATCAAGAAATCTCCAATTCTCAAATGGGTTTCCTCGCTAAACCCTGAAATTTCACACATTTCGTTCGTGTTGGTGTTCTTGTTCAGTTGCTATATACCAAGATGGTTGATGTATTAGAGATATGGGTACTTGTCATTATTCTTGTGGTTTCTCTTCAAAGCCAGGTTCTTGTGATTTCACAGAATCTGACTTGCAATTCCAATGATTTCAGAGGATTAAAGGGTTTCATGGATCAATTGGAATCACCGATTGATGGGTGGTGGCCAACAAATTCATCATCTATATGCTGCAACTGGGTAGGCATCCCTTGTTTTTTTTTTAACGGCAACTTAACACACGCACACGTTCCCGGGGTATTCGGGCTCCCACTTAAGGGTGTCACCCGACTAATCCCCGTCGATCACGACCCAGCCCAATTAAGGGTATCACTATGTGGCAGGAATGATCATGGATGTCACAGGATGCTCACCACGGGTTCGAACCTGGGTAGTCAGGGATACCATCCACTAACCTCCCCAGGATGTTACCTTACCACTAGGCTACAACATGAAGGACAGGTAGGCATCCCTTGTAATTCCTCTTCAGGTAGGATTGTTGGACTAGAACTCCAACACAAAAGATTAACTGGTATTTTATCGGATTTGATTTCCAATTTAGATCAGCTTAGAACCCTCGATCTTTCACAAAATTTCCTTAAAGGCCCTCTTCCAATCTCCCTTTTTCACCTTCCCCATTTGGAAGTAGTTGATTTGAGTAGTAATGAATTTGATGGGGTTTTACCAGTTACCATAAACCTGCCTGCATTTCAAGTATTAGACATCTCTGATAACGCCTTTACTGGTTCTATTCCAGTTGGTTTATGTGTTAACTCCCCCCGAATTAATGTTCTTAGTTTGGTTGTGAATTACTTCGATGGAATTATTCCACCCCAGTTCGGGAATTGCCATCTGCTTCAACATCTGTCTGTGGCTTCCAATTTTCTTTCAGGACAAATACCGGATTTCTTATTCAGATTACCAAGACTGTAGGAATTGTCTCTCCAGGACAATATGTTCATTTCCATCACCGGAATTGGTAATTCCACCAGTCGTCTGGTTCGTTTGGATGTTTCATCCAACAGGCTCTCTGTAAATGTACCTGATTTCTTTCATAGCTTTCCGAGTTTAAGTTACTTCTCAGCTCATTTAAATAATATGTCTGGTGGGAACCACCATCATTGCTGAATTCACAAGCCATTTCTTATCTAAATTTGAGAAACAATTCTTTAGATGGTTCGATCAATTTTAACTGTTCGATAATGGCTAATCTTACCTCACTTAATCTGGGCACAAACAGCTTTTCTGGTACGATACCTGCTAATCTTGCATCTTGCCTCAAGTTAAAAGGTATAAATCTTGCCAGGAACAAACTCAGTTGCCAAATCCCAGAAAGTTTCAACAACTTTCAGTCTCTTTCTTACCTTTCGCTTTCCAATTGCAACTTCAATAACTTGTCAACATCTCTTAAAATCTTCCAGCACTGCCCAATCTAATGATTTTGGTTCTTACGATGAACTTTCATACCGAACAGTTGTCTTCTGATGATGACCTACAGTTCAAAGCACTCAAGGCTCTTGTGATCGCCAATTGTAGGCTCACTGGTGGGATCTCGTCGTGGCTAAACGATTTAACCGAGTTGCAGTTGTTGGATTTGTCATGGAACCAATTGACAGGATCGATTCCGGCCTCTTTGGGCAATCTGAAGTCTCTGTTTTACTTGGACTTATCGAACAATTCTTTTTAAGGAGAGATACCCAAGAATCTAACACCGTTACGAGCCTGATTTCAAGAGATATCTCATTGGATGAACCATTCCCGGAATTCCCGTTCTTGAAGAAAAGAGACATCAGCGGTAGAGGGTTACCGTTGCAATACCATCAGATCGTAAACTTTCCACCATCGTTAGACCTGAGTAGCAACTTTCTCACTGGCCCAATCTGGCCAGAGTTTGGGAAGTGGAAAAAGTTACATGTTTTGGATTTGAAACACAACAATTTATCAGGTAGGATTCCAAGTTCTTTATCAGGTATGAGGAGCATACAGACGCTGGATTTGTCATATAACAATTTGTCAGGAATAATTCCTCCATCTCTGGCGACCCTATCTTTTTTGTCGCAGTTCAGTGCTGCATACAATAATATAACGGGAATTATTCCTTCTAGTGGCCACCTTTCAACCTTAATTTTCCTCGTCTAACTTTGTAGGAAACCCGGGTTTATGTGGTGGGATTGATATTGTTCTAAAATGTGAGAAAATTGAAGACTTGTTGCCAACTGATCTGGCATCGGAGGAGGAGGAGGAATCGTCTATCATTTGGATGCTTGCATCAACTGGGTTTGGAACGGGTTTCATTGTCACGGTCACCGTTTTGCTGGTCGTTCCTGCAATTAAGGATTGTTAATGTATATAGAGGGCCCAGGCCCATGTCAGTATAGGGCCCAAACCCATTTAGTCTACGTATATATATGTTGTATTTTGTAGTCTAGGTTAGATAGTTTATTATTTACTTTTCTCATTGTACGTTAATACTCAATCAATATATCGAGGTTTCAAACCTTCAGCATATTCATCGTCTCCTTCAACCATATTCATCTTCTAACATGGTATCAGAGTTGTAGGTTTATTCTTCGATTTTATTGTTCACCATCACTGTTCATCCGAATCGATTTTACTGTTCATCTGAATCGATTTTACTGTTCATCACTGTTCATCCGAATCAATTTTGTTTTGAATTTATCGCTTGTCATCGCCTTTGAATCGATTCTGTTTTTGAATCGATCGTTTGCCATCACCTTTTGAATTGTTTTGTCGACATCGATCGATCTGAAATCGATCGATCTGTGTGTTTTTGAAGTGCCGCCGTCGCTGTGTGTTTATCGGTCGAACGCCTATCGGTCAAACCCTTTTATCGGTCGAACATCACCCTACCGATCGAACACCTACCGGTCGAACATCACTCTACCGGTCGAAATCTATCGGTCGAACTCTCCTGGTCGTTAATACCGGTTATTAATACTGTTTCTCAGTATTTATTTCTCAATTCATGGCTACCAATTTCAGTAACTCAAATCCCATCTCAGTTGTTTTCAATGGTAACAACTACATTATTTGGCATCATCATATGACAATTCTGCTAAAATCCCATGGCCTTTACACCTATGTTACTGGTGCATCCAAAGTTCCAGTTCAGGAACCAACTGAGAATGCTGTTGACTTTGCCAAAACACATGAATGAGTGGGACATCAATAATGCTCGTATTCTGGGCTTCATTAATGCCTCCACTACTCCTGAGATCAACCAACAGTTTCTTGGTTACCTTACCGCCAAAAGTCTCTGGGATTTTCTCGCCAAGCGGTACACGTAATCTGGTTTATCTCATCAGTATCAACTGTGGACCACTTTTCAGAGCAAACGTCAGCTTCCTGATCAATCCATAAACTCTTATATCTCTGAAAAGCAGTCTCTCAGAGATCATATAAGTCTTGGAGCACCACAGATTTTTGATGACACAGTTCAACAATTCACTGCCTACTTTAACCAGCTACATTTGATTACAAATTCTGATGGGTCTTACTGACAAGTTTGAGAATGTTCGTGCTTCTCTTCTTCATAGGCAGCCATTACCTACTCTTGAAGAAGCTATATCAGAATTGATAAGTGAAGAAACCCGTCTTCACATGCGATCACCGATGCCCACTACTGATAGCGTTCTCTACACGTCTCATCCCAAGTCCAAAGGCAAATGGATCAACAACAATCATTCCAAATATGGGGGAAAGACGAACACATCCGAATGTGCATTTTGCCATTCTCCTGCTCATCTTCTTCTTTATTGTCCTATTCGTAAGTGTCGTAGGTGTGGCATCACTCATCCGCGTCATTATGAGTCTGACTGCCCGAAGAACTCAAAGCACACTGGTTCTCAGAACCGGACTCACACTTTTGCTGGGCCTACCATTGCTGATATTGAGGTTTCTACAGCTTACTCACCTGACCTAATGGAACTGATGCGTCGCAATCAGGAACTCATGGAGCAGATCATGTCTAGTGCTATGGGTATGAATTTTCCACAGTCAGCTGCATCAGGTAACGTATGGCTTTTTAACTCTGGGTGTTGCAATCATATGACACCTTGCCCTGATGGTTTCGTTTCTAAGAAACCACCTCAACAATTTACGTCAGTAAGAACTGCTGACAACACTGGTCTACCGGTATCCTTTAGTGGAAATGTTTCCACTCCTCATATACAATTACCGGATGTTCTAAATGTTCCGAAGCTATCTCTGAGCTTAGTTTCAGTTGCGCAACTTCTTAAATCTAATTTGATCATTTTATTTCATTCTTCTAGTTGTGTTGTACAGGATCCAAAGACCAAGCAGATCATTGGACTCGGCCGTAAAGTTGGACGGATGATTGAAGTGGTCTACCTGCGTCTTCCATTACCCTCTTCAAGTCTTGTTGCCTCAGTTTCCAGCACCTCTTCCTTTGAGTTGTGGCATGCCCGGCTGGGTCACTTATCTCTAGCCAGAATAAAATCATTAGCTCATTTAGGGGTGTTAGGAAATTGTGTATCAACTGACAATATTTCTTGTTTATCTTGCAAACTTGGCAAACATCATGCTTTACCTTTTGAAATGAATGAGTTTAATTCTACTTCTTCTTTCGATCTTATTCATTCTGATGTATAGGGACCAGCACCACATCCATCCATGGGGGGTGCTCGATATTTTGTTATTTTTATTGATGATCATACACGTTTCACCTGGATATATCTCATGAAACATCGTTCGGAATTACCCCAAATCTATATTATGTTTGCCAGGATGATTCACACCTAGTTCTCAAAATCTATAAAGATTCTTAGAGCTGACAATGCTATGGAATACAAAGATTCATCCCTTCTCTCCTTTCTTCAATCTCAGGGGACTCTCTCTCAGTACTCCTGTCTCGGCACATCTCCTCAAAATGGTCGTGCCGAACGCAAACACCGTCATATTCTTGATGCGGTTCACACTCTTCTCATCTCCGCTAAATGTGTAACACTCTAAAGTTTCAGAGTAAAAAATAAAACCTGGAAATATGGCAACAAGACATCCGAAAGGATATAAACTTCCCATAAAGGGGATCAGTCCTTAAGACTATACAAAACTCATACGGATATAGAATTTATCAACAATACTAATCTAAACATAACCGTCTAGACTACAACACTTGACGAACCAAAATTCACGTAAAGATGGGACTTAAACAATGCCCAACACCAAAATACTAGACATCACAAAATATGTCTCGAGTCCACGCTCGACTCTCAAAAACCCTGTGCAACCCACCGCTAAGGGAAACATGTTATACACATCATTTGAGAAAAAGTGTTAGGCTTTAAGCCTAGTGAGAACATACAGTTTATTCAAAATCAGAGATATAAACATCAGTATCATAAGGAAATCTTTTCATAAAGGTTTAGTTTATAAAAGATAACATTTCGCCACAACCGGGCCTTTTCGGTCCAAAACTCATTAAACGATGATAAAATGACCATTTTACCAAGGATTGTGGTGTAACACAAAGTAGACCACCAAATCCGAGTTATGAGCTAAATACATGGAACCATGGCCACGAACTCTTCGGTCCGTACTACGATGTGAGGGAGGGCCCCCAAGGAACCATGTCATACTCGTTCATTAGACTACATTTGACCCATGGCTAGGATCCGGTCACACATAACCATACCTAAGTTGCCCCCGAGGATCAAATGTAACTAACTACAACGGAAGGGGCATATCCTTCCCAGCCATAACAACGGAAGGGGCATATCCTTCCCAGCCATAAGCCGACTCGATACCTAGGGATCCACTAGTATAGTCATGACTTGTCACAATATTTCATGTGACCAACAAAGCTAGATAAATAGCTACCAACACATTTATATTCCAAAATACCATTTTCCAGACCAACTGCTGGTAAGAAAGATAATCATAAAAATGAGTTCTTAAACAATCTTTTCACATAACCTCATAATGTGCAAGTAAAACATCATTTTACTTCAATAAGGCGGAACCCGTCATTTTGGTCAAAACTGATCGGGGACCCCGAAATCTTCCAAAAACTTCATTTATAACAAAATGTAGAGAACATGAAATCATACCGTAGAAATATTTCGGATTTCGCAAATAAGAGTTTTGACATGTATAAAGTTTGTAAAATGGTAGTAGGAACTCACCGGTAGGTTTTCAGAATAAAACCCGGAAAACCAGATAACGACCACGACGAAGAGGTGAAGCTTAAAACACCGACCCCTTGCTAGAAACACCGAAAACTAGCAACCAAACGAGCCTTTGAAGATCGAAAGAGAAAAAAGAGAGAAAAGGAAGAGAGAGAGAGAGAATCTAAGATTGATTTGAGAGATATATGAAATATCTCTCAAAGCTAGATATTTAAGCTACCTCAAAAAGTGGGTTGTCGCGCCCTCAAAGAAGGAAATGCGCACGGCCCGTGCGCAAGCCATTGTCTCGCACACTGATTAATACGCACGACCCGTGCGTCTTATCTGAAGGAGGGCGCACGTTGTAGACAGAAACAGAAACCTCAATTTCTTCTAAAAAAACTCGCAAAATAACCAAACGAAATTCAGGGTGTTACAATACTCCCAACCTTAGAATGATTTCGTCCTCGAAATCTACTTTTCTCAATGGAACACTGTCCGCAGAGGAGATCGTCTCAAACCCAAATACCAGAAACATTAACGAGATCCTAATACCGACATCCACACTAGCTACCCTTCTTGGGCACAAATTACTCCAAACCGAGCGAACACTCGACACTTCAAGGTAACCTTTACTCCCAAGGTTACGGTTGCCTCCCAACCTTAGGTGACAATTACTACCTCCAGGAAATTAGCGACCACAACTTCCCATCTACCAGTTCTTTCGAACTGCACGGTTCCTAACTCAAAGCTAACGGTCGACGCTAATCTTCCCAAATATTGATAAAGATATTCTTACAAGGCGCACTAACTCCGATCCGACTCCAAATCTGGAAGTAGCCCTTATTCGAATTTCTTAATACTTCCATAAATACTTCGTCTACAACCACACTATAAAGATTAACTTCTAAACATACCACCAATCTACACATTCGGACCATAAAGGACGGGCGCTACTAAAACCCATGCGTAGACTTCACCAACAACTTACTATAGCTCAAGGCTAAGGCCCGACTCCTCAAAGCACTGCTAGAACCGAACCCCCAACAGGAAATGATGCACATGTAGATAAAATAAAAAGGGTTTAAGCTTAACGCCTAGAGAGCTCAAGAGTTTTACATAATTAAAAGCATTTAAATTGATGAACTTTTCTTTAAAACAAAACCTTTCAAATAATGAATTTTAAATCATGGAAACAACTCCCTTTTAAAGTCATGCACTTTCAAAGACGGATACTTCATTTCAATTATGTTTTATAAATTGACACAACTTATATAACCCGAAGTATGAAATATTAGTAACACCATCCATATCGTACGTCCGAAAACATGGACACTAGGCCCAAATACTCACACGACCAAAACGAAAGAAAACTAAATATCAATATGCAGGAAAACACACTTCATTCAAACCTTAATATACGTGGGGAGAACCCAATATTAAATCCATCATTTACCGTCGACTCCACATAACCAAAGTTGGTAAAAATATGACATTAGTGTTTAAAATACTTCGGGTCTACGACGGAAAGACCCGTACACAAAGAGAATAGGAGGACACGTAAGTAGGCCGCCCATACAACTTCCTCGCATGACCTCTAAACGTTTCCATCTTGGGTGGCGAGAACAAATGAATGGGGCCACTCGTGATGTTATTGGATTTCACCACGTATCACGATCTTAGTTCCCATGCCATACCAGACATCACAACTTCAAACCGTTTATTGCCTCTAGCCATACTCCGTCGAGTTCCACCTCAAGGGCTTACGAACACGGGTGCCTATCCAATCCAGACGAGTTCCAGCTCAGCAGCTCGTGCCACCTATTGTCTACTCGCTAGCCAACCCGAGCGGTCACTAAGTGCAACCCAAAACCTCAGGCTTTACAAAACAGACAGACTGTCTAACATTACATGATTCCAACTGAAAAACCAAAGCTCCCAAAACATGTAACTCCTAATGGCATAGAATAATCGCCATCATACTCCAAAATTCCACAACTGTTTTTAAACCGTACAAATGTCCTCAAGACTCCATTTAGTCAAACTGAGCCAACGACCCAACGGTTTACGTAAATACCCAAATGAAAGCCGAAATAAATATTGAAACACGTTTGACCAACTATTATGCAAACACGACCAAAAGTATGATTAACTCAAATCTCATCGTTGGTTGAAACAAACCGTTTTCCAAATGAACTCATACCCTTATGTTTTCAAAAGGCCTCATAACACAATAATATGCATTTTCTGAAAAAGGTTTATAAGATCAAATACTCCAAATGACACTTACGTCAATTGAACTCCAATTATATATGTAAAATCATTAAAGAAACACTTCAACATGATTTATTTACCAAAATAACCAAATATCCCAAAATGGGTGTCTCACATGTTCATAAAACTAATCATTTCGAAATAACCAAAACTTATCAGCAGTTAGCAATTAATGTAAAACACAAACACTTTAAAATAAACATTTTGGCATGTACACTATTTTCACAAATCAACTTTAACTTACCAAAACACGAATAAACTCCATCATACTAAAATCTTTCATTGCGGTTATAAATCCGGACAAATGTCCACACGACTCATTTAGTCAAAACCCGAGCCAAAGGCCCGACACTTTTCGTAAATTTCCAACGAAAGTCTCGTAAACTGATAGGGTCATTTTATTGACCCTATTTTTGGCCCTATTTTTATAATTTTGAGCTAATTTTCGTTTTCCCATTGTGTCTTTTAATTTATTTTTACGACTTTATTGTTTAGATTAATGTTTATAGCTTTCGGTTTTAAATAACTCTATTTTACATGAAAAAGCGACAAAAATCTTATTTTTTAATATACATGTTTCAGGCTCGGAGGAAGGTCGTGTGAAGTCCAACATGATCAAGAAGCAGTGAAAAGACGTGGACTACAATTTTTGGGGCTACACCGTGGACTTTAGCTTTTTGGGCCGACCTCGAGAGTGCAACTAAAGCTCGACATAAAGAACCGATATTTGAGCTAATGATAGGGCCGAAATCCTTGGACTTTTTGCACCTCATGGGCCGATTTTGTTGGACCAAAATATATGGTCATCCTACTACTTATTTTGGGTTATAAGGCCTTGGGCTTCTTTTGTAAACCTTGGGCCCCAAGGTTGAAAGAGACTATATATATGTATGTTAGCTTGGTAAAAAAACAACCAACACATTTTTTTTTCTTTCTTTCTACATCTTTCTCTCTTCCTCTCTTCTCTCTCACGTCTCTCTCTCTTTCTCTTTCTTTTTCTTTTTAAAGTCTAGATTCAATGAATCTAGACATGTCTCTTAATCATCATTAGGAACCTCCCTTGATCCATCGTCTTTGTAACCGGTTTAAGGAATTGAGTCAATAGCTAACGGTTGAAAGCGTTGGTTCACGAATCTAACCGGGTTTTAGTAATATATGTTTCTTTTCGATTTGAATTCCGGTATCTCGTCATCGTCACTTATTATTCTCGTATTACGTTTCCCGTAGTTAGATAACTCTTGGTTTTTATTTTGGTCTCATTGCGGCTTTAGTTCTATTACAAACCGGAAGTCCGGAAAATAATTTCGGATTCCCAACTCTTGTTGGTTCACGGTTTGTTGTAGTTTATTAAATCCGTTTTATGTTTCCAATTTTATAAAAATCAAGTGTGTATTGGTTAGTTTTCCTTTACGTTATTTATTTTAACGCGCTTTAATTCTCGCAATTTAGTTTCTGCAATTTTATTTTCTGCACTTTCATTTCAGTCTATTACTTTCTGTTAATTTAATTCTGCAGTTTAATTCACGTCATTTATTTTCAGTCTTATATTTCAAGTAATTACATATCCTGTCTAAGGACACGCTGTTGGCACAACATTCCTACGATTTCCATCGTAGAATGTTTGAAAATACCAACCGTCTCCAACCTTAGTTAAATTTACATTTATGTTTTTGTTATATTTATAATCTGTACGAAGTTAAGTTGGGACAGAGACTGATCAAAAGTTAAAACGGTGTATCGTATCGCATGATTGTCCAAAGTTATTTAAATTAAAGTTATATTTTATGGTGGACTGCAATTAATCAATTGACAACTGGTTTATTGTACGACAACTCATTTGAGTTTCATGAAATATCGACTTTAAGATAACGAAGGAATGCGATCTCATCATTTTATCCAATTATTAATCTTATTCCAACAAAGCATTGTACCGATGTTTCTTTTTAATTAATTGTTCATTAGTGTTAATCAAAATCCCCAATCAAAAATATTGTTTTCGAATTCGCCATCTGAAACTCGCTTTTACAGACCCGACTTTCGAGGAGAACTTTTCCACGCTTCCCTGTGGGATCGATATTCGGTACTTTGTACCATTATTACTTGTTAACAGACGGCAGTAGATTAAGATGTATACTTGCGTCGAGATCTATTTTCTTGCATTTTAAAAAGGTGTAAACACGAAAAAGCCGCAACATAAACCCTAAAACACATTTAACCGATATTTAACGTTTCCCCAAATAATGAAATGTCTTTAAACAATGTTTATGAAAACACACACCACCAGGACATGATTTCTCAAACTCAACACGTATTGAGACCAAAGATTTTCCAAATGTTTATGAATGCAAATATACTAAGATGCACAAAATCATCAAAGATGCATAAATCATAATGTAGATTTTACGTGTACAAAATCACCCAGAATATGTAAATCACACTATTTACCTGTTGAAATATTCAAGCTTGACATGAGCAATTTATGCTGTTAAAACAATCCAAATTACCGAATACGAAACTTATCAAAATACTCACACCTTGAGAAGTACCAAGTAAAACATACGCAATAGTTTATACTATAAACGTGAAAATAGGTTCTTGTACTTCAACATATGCAACAATTCGTTCCCCAAAGGGCGGTAAAATAACGGGGATGCAAATAAAATTTCAAATCGAGTTTAAAGCTTCACGTTGTAAAGATAAACACATTTGACCAAAATAAAAACTACAACGACAAAATACCGCTAACTCGCTAAATGCTTTGCGAAAATTTTAACAGTAAGAGTTAATGATGGAAATACGATCAGAACGAAAGTCCTGTTTTTTTTTAAAATAATCATAAATCGTTTATGCAATCGTTCACACCAATGTCATACTTAAATCCAATGCACATAGTACACGACGGTTGACATTTGTTAACAAAACCCTGAAATTAACGCACACACTGATGCATATGCACATGTTCCTGAAATTATTTACGCGACACCAAAGTCGTAAAATGTGACACCATAAGTCAACTGGATTTTCATAAGACTCCTTAATGCTAAAATCAAGTGGTGTCCCAATTTCCATTTTGCAACACAAGGTAAGGCGACCATTTTGACAAGATTTTTGACGAGACACGACGCCCAAAGAACTCATAACTTGCACACAATGAAATTAAACTCCCGCATCTCAAAATATACGCACGCGACAAAAGAATCCGTAAAACAAAACTCCAAGAAACGCAACAAAACTCACACAACTAATAATTCTCAAGAGACTTCGACTCAAAAGCATGAGAATGACTCTTCTTTTAAAACCATTGACATACGTGGAAGAGATCCAATGTCAAGGTCAAAATTCCACCGCTATTTGCCCATTAACTCAAAAAGTGTTAAAACACAGATATTACGACATCCATAAATAGCATTTAAACACAAGACATGAATAAATAGAGTTTTGATAACAATTTGAAATCAGGTGCAACAAAACCATTTTAAGCATGCTTATGCTCATAGTTTAAAATATGCTGAGTGCTAAATGTTTTTGGCCAAAACGTTATAAGGTAAATCACTTTATGTTTGGTAGTCATGAAAAGCAATTTATGCAACCTTATTTTAGAAATAAATTTAATGCATGAATTCGGTCGGCACTCACATCTTAATACTACGCTTCCCAATATTCCGACGTTCTATAATCAATCGGATGCCTCAGGCATCGTAGGGCAACCATCCCATTAATAACTTACAAACTCATCGAATAGAATCGATCTAACAAGATATAGTTCTAATTCCATCAACAAATCTGGCTCAAGATGATTAACTTAATGCGTTCCACGCACTTCTATAATTCCAAAGAGACATTGCTATAAACAACAATCATTCCTTAGCTTACTCGCTTAGAAACTTTCGCACTACTCTAACGGTCAACATACTAAGGTAGAGCAGACAAACACAAGCACGAGAAAGGGTAAGGAAGAGTTTAACTGAAACACGCACGAAAGAAACGTACCGCTACGTCTACCAATTACACAACATTAGTAAACCAATTACACTCACGTAAAATATCCTCATAATCACATTAGCTAAGTGAGATTATGAGCATATAACACATAAGGGTTCTTGTTACCATCATCATAACGCTTGATTAACATAACCTCCGTCGATTCTAAGACTAACCCATCTTAGAAGTTCTACCCAATCTCACAATCAATGCCTATCAAACTCAGTCTAAGTCTAGACATCTTACATTCATGCCTAGTTCGCTTAAACTAGAGCTCTGATACCAACTTGTAACACTCTAAAATTTCAGAGGAAAAATTAAAACCTGGAAATATGGCAACAAGACATCTGAAATGATATAAACTTCCCATAAAGGGGACCAGTCCTTAAGACTATACAAAACTCATACGGATATAGAATTTATCAACAATACTAATCTAAACATAACCTTCTAGACTACAACACTAGACGAACCAAAATTCACGTAAAGATGGGACTTAAACAATGCCCAACACCAAAATACTAGACATCACAAAATATGCCTCGAGTCCACGCTCGACTCTCAAAAACCCTGTGCAACCCACCGCTAAAAGAAACCTATTATACACATCATTTGAGAAAAAAATGTTAGGCTTTAAGCCTAATGAGAACATACAGGTTATTCAAAATCAGAGATATAAACATCAGTATCATAAGGAAATCTTTTCATAAAGGTTTAGTTTATAAAAGATAACATTTCGCCACAACCGGGCCTTTTCGGTCCAAAACTCATTAAACGATGACAAAAGGACCATTTTACCAAGGATTGTGGTGTAACACAAAGTAGACCACCAAATCCGAGTTATGAGCTAAATACATGGAACCATGGCCACGAACTCTTCGGTCCGTACTACGATGTGAGGGAGGGCCCCCAAGGAACCATGTCATACTCGTTCATTAGACTACATTTGACCCATGGCTAGGATCCGGTCTCACATAACCATACCTAAGTTGCCCCCAAGGATCAAATGTAACTAACTACAACGGAAGGGGCATATCCTTCCTAGCCATAACAACGGAAGGGGCATATCCTTCCCAGCCATAAGCCGACTCGATACCTAGGGATCCACTAGTATAGTCATGACTTGTCACAATATTTCATGTGACCAACAAAGATAGATAAATAGCTACCAACACATTTATATTCCAAAATACCATTTTCCAGACCAACTACTGGTAAGAAAGATAATCATAAAAATGAGTTCTTAAACAATCTTTTCACACAACCTCATAATGTGCAAGTAAAACATCATTTTACTTCAATAAGGTTGAACCCGTCATTTTGGTCAAAACTGATCGGGAACCCCGAAAATTTCCAAAAACTTCATTTATAACAAAATGTAGAGAACATGAAATCATACCGTAGAAATACTTCGGATTTCGCAAATAAGAGTTTTGACATGTATAAAGTTTGTAAAATGGTAGTAGGAACTCACCGGTAGGTTTTTAGAATAAAACCCGGAAAACCAGATAACGACCACGACTAAGAGGTGAAGCTTAAAACACCGACCCCTTGCTAGAAACACCGAAAACTAGCAACCAAACGAGCCTTTGAAGATCGAAAGAGAAAAAAGAGAGAAAAGGAAGGGAGAGAGAGAATATGAGATTGATTTGAGAGATATATGAAATATCTCTCAAAGCTAGATATTTAAGCTACCTCAAAAAGTGGGTCGTGCGCCCTCAAAGAAGGAAATGCGCACGGCCCGTGCGCAAGCCACTGCCTCGCACACTGATTCATATGCACGACCCGTGCGTCTTTTCTGAAGGAGGGCGCACGACTGTAGACAGAAACGGAAACCTCAATTTCTTCTAAACAACCTCGCAAAATAGCCAAACGAAATTCGGGGTGTTACAAAATGTCCAGAACGTTTTTGGGGTGAAGATGCTTTCACTGCAGTTTATACTATCAATCGTCACCCTACTCCCATCCTTAATAATAAGTCTCCTTATGAGGCTCTTTATGAGGTCACTCCTGCCTATGAACTTCTAAAAGTTTGGGGTAGTCCTTGTTTTGTTCAACTACAATCTCATGAACATACCAAACTTGAACCTCGCTCCAGACTGTGCTGCTTCCTTGGATATGGTATTGAGCACAAGGGTTATAACTGCTGGGATCCTACCTCCCAGCGTCTTCGTATATAACGTCATGTTACCTTCTGGGAACATGTTTCTTTCTCTTCTATATCCAAGTTTCGTGAGTCTCCTAACCTCACCACTCCGTTTTTCACTGATGCTTCCGTCTCATTGGACTCACTCCAATCTGACATCATATCACCTCCACCTGTTGTTCCAACTCCTTATGAGTCTGCCTCTCCTTCAGAGTCTCCTGCCCTCACACAGCCTGCCTCTCCTAGTTTTCCTGATCAACATCAATCATCTGCTCCATCCGCACAGTCAACATCTGAGGTGCCTACTGAGTCTTTGGCTCCTAGAACCTCTCAATCTCAGAATGTTAGACGATCAGAACGGGTAAGACAAGTTCCTTCTCATCTTCGTGATTATCATGTTTATGCTACTCTGTTGTCAAATCACGAACCTACTTCCTACAAGGAAGCCTCCTCTAACCCTGATTGGCAGAAAGCTATGAATGAGGAACTTCAGGCACTTGACAAAGCTCAGACATGGGAATCTGTCCCTCTTCCACCAGGTAAGTCACCCATTGGCTCCAAATGGGTGTTCAAAATCAAAACCAAATATGATGGCTCTATTGATCGGTACAAAGCTCTTCTTGTGGCCAAGGGCTTCAATCAAGAGTACGATATTGATTATGAGGAGACTTTTGCACCTGTTGCTCGAGTTACTTATGTTCACAGTCTTCTTGCCATCGCAGCTACCAAACAATGGCCTCTCTTTCAGATGGATGTTAAGAATGCCTTTTTGAACGGTGACTTATCTGAGGAGGTATACATGACACCTCCTCCAGGCGTTCGACTTCCACAAGGTCATGTTTGTCGTCTTCGGAAGGCTCTTTATGGCCTCAAGCAAGCTCCGCGAGCTTGGTTTGAAAAATTCAGCTCCACAGTCACCTCTCTGGGCTTCTCACCCAGCAACTATGATTCAGGACTGTTTACTCGGACCACTGAGGCTAGCACAATCTTACTTATCCTGTATGTGGATGATATGATTATTACTGGCAGTGACTCTACAGGCATAGCCAATCTGAAGTCATCTCTCAGCTCCTGTTTTGAGATGAAGGATCTTGGTTCTTTACACTATTTCCTTTGTCTTGAGGTGCTCTTCGATCCATCGGGAATTTATCTGTGTCAAGCCAAATACACCTCAGATCTTTTGTCAAAAGCTGGGATTACTGACAACAAAACAACATCCACTCCTCTTGAGCACAACCTTCATTTGGCTCCAAATGCTGGTCCTCCTCTGCGTGATCCTACTTTATATTGCCAGTTAGTGGGGTCACTTGTCTATCTGACAGTGACTCGCCCTGATATTGCCTATGTTGTTCATACTGTCAGTCAGTTCATGTCTGCACCCTGTTCTGATCACTACGATGTTGTCCTGCGCATTCTTCGATATTTAAAAGGGACCATGTTTCATGGTCTTCATTTTCCATCCACCTCATCGTTGACTTTGCGAGGTTTCTCTGATGCTGATTGGGACAGTGACATGACTGATCGTCGCTCCATTACCGGCTACTGTTTCTTTCTTGGCGACTCTCTTATATCCTAGCGAAGCAAGAAACAATCTCTCACAGCTCGGTCCAGTACTGAGGCCGAGTATCGAGCTCTAGCTGACACGGCTCAAGAACTTGTGTGGTTACGCTGGCTACTCTCTGACATGGGGGCTCCTCAACAGTCTCCAACTTCATTGTGGTGTGACAACAACAGTGCCATTCAGATTGCTCACAATGATGTCTTTCACGAGCGAACGAAGCATATTGAAATTGACTGTCACTTTGTTCGTCAACATGTGACTCGTAAGACTATTCAGCTTCTTCCGATTTCGACTCTTGATCAACCGACTGATATTTTCACTAAAGCTCATTTACCAGGACGGTTTTGTGATCTCGTTTCCAAACTCCATCTGACTCATTCTTCTCCCGATTGAGTTTGAGGGGGATGTTAATGTATATAGAGGGCCCAGGCCCATGTCAGTATAGGGCCCAGGCCCATGTCAGTATAGGGCCCAAGCCCATTTAGTATACGTATATATATGTTGTATTTTGTAGTCTAGGTTAGATAGTTTATTATTTACTTTTCTCATTGTACGTTTTCTCTCAATCAATATATCGAGGTTTCAAACCTTCAACATATTCATCGTCTCCTTCAACTATATTCATCTTCTAACAAGGATAAATACAAAATTATATAATGGATAAATTTGAGTAAATTGTTGTATCTTTAGCTATGTCTAATAATGTACACTTGGAACAAAACTGCATAAACATTACATTTTCATACGTGTTTTATATTTGAAACAACAAATGGAAACCGGTTTGTAAGTTTGTATGATTTTTTGGATTTGTAAATAATTATACATCTATATATATATGTGTGTGTGTATGTAATGTGTGTTTCCATGGCTTGAGTTTGTTAAGCCAATATGTGGACTCTTTTTCTTGATTTATGACCATTTCAACCTGGTGATTTGCAACATTATGGTCACAATTGGGCCAATTACTTAACTACTTATGAACTTGATTCTCGATATCAAACATCGAGCATAAAGTTGAGTGATTAACCCAGAAAATGACCAAACCCGCCATCTCAACCCAGATCCATGAATTCGAATCTGGATATCTCAATAAATAAATAAATAAACCCAGTTTTTTTTATTATTGTAAAAAGTTATGCATGTATTTTAATATAAGATATTGTAGGAATAAGAAAAAAAATATATAATAATTAAAAGAGAATAGTCAATATTTCGAAGTTATATTTTAATGTTAATCAAAGTTGTTATATACTTTAGTTGTTTCTGTTATATTGTAAGATTATTAATAATGATAATTTAGTATGTTTATGTTTTATGTGATAACATGAAGAAAATAATTGATGTCACAAAATGGTGAAGCGTTTGATCAACGAAATTTAAGAGTTCAAACCAAAACTAAAGGGCCGTCAGCCAACACTTATTGGGTAAGTACTTAGTTGGTCAATTATATTACACGATTATTGATTAACATGGTAAGGGTCGACAATTTTACCTGCTAAGAGGCAAGACAAGAAACAAGATTCTAACCCAATAAAGACGACGACTATTATCATTAAGCATTTATCGGGTAAGATTGTTGCATATGATGTTATTTTGATGGCATAAATTTCTATCCAATAAGATTAATTAGGAACCGTTTACCAAACGCTTACTCGAGTAAGCACTTACCGGTATAATTCAACACCATTACTTATCGGGTAAGATTTTTGTCCATCAAAATGGTATCTTATGCAACAATTTTCGTGGTAATCATTAACCGTGGTAAAAGTTTTCGTCCTCACTTACCGGGTAAGACTCTCGGTACTTACCTTAGCTCTTACCGGGTAAGAATTTTGGTCCTTGCATATTCATCCGGTAAGGTAAGGTGACTTGGTAAACACTTACCCGGGTAAGTGTTTGATAAACGGCCCCTGAGAATGGTTACTCTTACCCAATATATTATTTGAAACACAAAAAATGTTTAAATCTAAAAAAATGAGGGTGTTGGTATTGCAGCAATTGACCATTATTTCGAAAAAAAAAAGTTAAAAGAATTTTTGGTTATTATGATACTATTTTTAATTTAGAAAATGCATTAGTTTCTGTAAATTTTTATTGGGAAAAGTTTGAAAAAACCCAACAAACTATCTTATTTTGAATGATTAAGTTCTTAAACTATTTTTTTTATGATAAAATTCTTAAACTTTCTAAAACCGGTTAAATACATTCTTGTAACCTGTAAAAACAGGTTAATGTGATAAAATTTGGAAAAAGTCTTAAAAAAACCAAACAAACTATCCGATTTTGAATAATTAAGTCCCTGGATTTTTTTAACAAATAAATCTCTAAATAGTTTTTTTTATCAAATAAATTCTTGAATTTTTTGAATAAATAAATCCCAAAGTTTTTCTGAATAAATAAAATCATGAACTTAATTTTGAACAAATAAATCTGAATCTTTTTTTTTAACAAAATCATGAACAAAAAAAATATATACATTACTCTCCCCGACAACAAAGTAAAATAAACCAATTAAACAGAGAAAAATTATACCATTTTCATTACTAAATCTGAAGCATTCAAAAGTTATGCCTAAAGAATAAATAGTGCATACAAAGATTATATTTATGCCTTCACAAAATACCCAAAAAAAATAAAAAAAAATGTTCATTCTTTCGTAAAATATACCAATAAAACATCAATCCGTTCACAAATATACCAAAAAAAAACGCCCACTTTTTGGTATATTTGCGAACGAATTGACCTTTTTTGGTATATTTTGTAAAGAGATGGGTGTTTTTTTGGTATATTCTGTAAAAGGATTGACTTTTTTGGTATATGAAATGATGAGTATATAATTTTTGTATTTATCTATTTATGTTTTAGGCATAACTTTTGAATGTTTCGGAGTTAGTAATGAAAATTGTATAATTTTTCTCTGTTTAATTGGTTCATTTTACTTTGTTGTCGGTGAGAGAATTTATATATGTGTATTGTTCTTGATTTTGTTCAATAAGAAAATGGATTTATTTGTTCAAAATTAAATACATGATTTTGTTTCTTCAAAAAAAAAACTTTGAGATTTGTTTGTTCAAAAAAATTTCAAAAAATTATTTGGTAAAGAGATTTAGGAAATAGTTTAACGATTTATTTGTAAAAAAAAATTAGAGACTTAATCATTCAAAATCAGATAGTTTGTTGGGTTTTTGTATACTTTTCTCAAGTTTTTATCACATTAACCTTTTTTTACAAGGATGTATTTAACCGGTTTTGAAAAGTTTAAGGGTTTTATCATTCAAAAAAATAGTTTAAAAACTTAATCATTCAAAATCAAATAGTTTGTTTGATTTTTCAAACTTTTTCCATTTTTATTTTACTGCAATATATATATATATATATATATATATATATATATATGGGTTGTTTTATTTGCAACCCTTAAAAATATTGCAAACCTTGCAACCTACATCTTAACCGTCGGATTCATGATCGACGGTTACAATAGATATGAGGCCCAATATTTTTAATTAAAAAAACAGAAAAATAAAAATAAAATAACCGTCGATCATGAATCCAACGGTTAAGATGTGGGTTGCAAGGGTTGCAACATTTTTTAGGGTTGCAAAATATCCTTCCAATATATATATATATATATATATATATATATATATATATAGAGAGAGAGAGAGAGAGAGAGAGAGGTGGGTTCATATGAGGAGGGGACCAAATTAAAAAAATAAAGGGATGCATCTTAGCCCTTATTTTATTAGATCAATGGTTGTGATTAAAATATGACAAAAAATAAAAATGAAATATAGCTGAGATGGACGCGGGATAAATAAATATAGGGGCAAAATTGGAAAATTCACTAAAAAAAGATACGTGATATTTGAATTTGATTTTAGGGAATCATCATCCCTACCAAATAGGAGAAACCCCAAGAAGTAAAATCGCTCCCAAAACCTTCAATCACTCCCAAAACCTTCACCCTGAAATCGGAAAATTTTGAAGATCAATACACACAATCAGTTCAAACGAGGTCGAGAATATGAAAACAAAGAAGATTCCGATAGCACATTCAATGGATTCGACAGGTTTGAGATTTTATTGCATGTTTCATTTTAATGTTTTAAATGGATTCGACAGGTCTGATGATTTTTTTTTTGTTTCTTTATTGTTGAAGAACAACGAAAAAGTAATAGAATAAAAAGGAAATCGAAGATTGGAGGTTCCAAAAATGATGAAGGAGAAGAGATAAATCACGAAGAAGGTACATAGGATTAAACTTATTGAATCATATGTGATTAGAGTTGTTTCTTTTTAAATATAAAAATTATTTTGGATTAAGATTGTGAATACATTCAAAAAGTTAAAGTTGAATCATATGTGATTTACTAAGAGTGTTATATTGTTTGATGATGGAAAATTTTCATATCACTTAGTTATTAATCATATGTGATGTATAATATGATATCTCTTAGTAAATCATATGTGATTTAGAAACATATCTCTTAGTAAATCATATGTGATCTATAAGGATTGTTATATTCTTTAACAATCTGATGTAACTTAGTTATTAATCACATGTGATCTTGTTTTACAATATATGATGAAATGTTGTTAGGAACACCTAGTAAATCATATGTGATTAAGAAACATATCTCTTAATAAATCATATGTGATCTATAAGGATTGTTATATTCTTTAACAATCTGATGTAATATGTGATCTATAAGGATTGTTATATTCTTTAACAATTTGATATAACTTAGTTATTAATCATATGTGATCTTGTTTTATAATATATGACGAAATGTTGTTAGCAACACCTAGTAAATCATAAACATATCTCTTAGTAAATCATATGTGATCTATAAGAACTGTTATATTGTTTAACAATCTGATGTCACTTAGTTATTAATCATATGTGATATTGTTTTACAATCTGATAGTATATGATGAAATGTTGTTAGGAACACCTAGTAAATCATATGTAATTAAGAAAAAAAATCTGATATCTCTTAGTAAATCATATGTGATCTATAAGAATTCAATTACAACATTTTGATGACTTGAGACATGAATATTGCAATCTGTGATATGTAAATCACATATGATTTACCATTTCTTATGTACTAACTGTATTCCAATTTGGACAGGATCTTCATCGGTAGCAAAAAGAAAAAGAGAAAAGACAGTTGAACGAGAGGAAAATGAAAAACAAGGAAAAAGGAGAAAGTTGATAAAGAAGAAACAGCCAACACAAGCCAAAAGCATACGGTTGAGGACAACACCGTACCCACTGTTCAATGCTATTAGGTCACTTTCAGATACACAACAAACATGTGTTAGGGAAATGGGTTTTGGTGGGATGATTGGAATGAAGTTGGATGGAATACCATCTAACCTAGGACTGTATGTAGCATTGAACTTTGATGAAGAAAACATGACAATCAATACAGCAAAAGGGACAATAACAATAAATGAAGAGTCAGAGAGAGACATGATTGGAGCACCGATGGGTCCTATAAAGTATGAAGAGTGCGAAGCGAATGACTTTGGTGCTTCAATCAAGGGTGAATGGTTGAAGCAGTTCGATAAAGAAATTATAAGACCAACTGAGGTAAGCAAGAAAATAGTCTCATCAGAGGATGCAGACTGGAACTTTATGGTGAACTTTAAGCAAGAAAATATCTATATCTATATATATATATATATATATATATATAGAGAGAGAGAGAGAGGATGGTTCATGTGAGAATGGTAACAATTTAAGAAAATAAGAGGAGCATTCTCAGCCAATCAAATTAAAATTCCCTTTTTATTTTAGGAAAGGGTATTTGTGTCATTTGATCTATTACCTCTTTATTTTGGAAATTATACACATTAATCTTCATATCAACAAACTCTCAACTCAATCAATATGAACTTCTTCTCTGTTTTGAGGCTCTCCATGAATCATCATATCTTCTTCCTATCGATTGGTGTCTTCTTGATGGATCGTCCCATTGAAAGTCCCAGAGCCCAAGTTCCCGACGAAGAAAACAGAGGGGAAATTAATTCATATTCCTCAATTGCTCCATCAAAACAGTGTAATGTTTTCGAAATCCCAATTACGTCTCAATTATCACATAAAAGCAATTTTGATTCTGCTAATGATTCATCAAAAGAAGCTATTAGGTCAGAATTACCTATTTCAAGCGAGAGTTCTGATTTTGCCATTGATTCATCTAAACAAGCTTCTAGGTCAAATTTACCTAATTCCAGTGACAGTGAGCATTCAATTGATCATACATTAATGGAGGATGTTGTTGGTAATGTGTATTTTAGTTTTTTGTTATTGATTTTGTTTGTTATTTTATTTGATTGTTTTGATTTTAAGTTATTAGGTTCATTGTTGTAATTTTTTTTTACTTTTGTTTATTTGAAATCAAATCATATGTTCTTTAGTTAGAGGTTAATATCTTACTCTCCAGTTTGTAAGAGTTATGATTTTAAAATTTTGTCTATATGATCACATATGATTATGTTCTTCATATGACAAAACCAGTTGATGTTGTTTGTTAGAGTTATGATTTTATAAATTTTGCATTTATGATCACATATGATTATGTTCTTCATATGACAGAGAACCAGTTGATGTTGTTTGTTAGAGTTTTGATTTTATAAATTTTGCATGTATGATCACATATGATTATGTTCTTCATATGGCAAAGAACCAGTTTATGTTGCTTGTGATTAATGATTTTTACATTTTCCATGTCTGATCACATATGATTATGTTCTTCATATGACATAGAATTTATCTTTTATGCAGTCTCTGAGACTGAGATGTTGGGCAAAATTGGAACCTTGAATGTATCAAAGAAGGATAAATATAGTGCATCAATAAATGTTATACCAAATGTCCCGGAAAGAGTTAAACCGGTTGTTGGTTCAATGTTTCAAACCATTGGTGAGTGCATCGATATGTATAGGAAATATGTAGATTATGCTGGCTTTGATATAAGGCGATCTACAGAACACACCTTTAAAGACAAATCTGTCAGGTTGAAATATTTGGTATGTCATCGATCTAGTGTTCCTAACAAACGTTCTGTTGATAGCATGGATGTTGGTGAAAAACGAAAGGTGCTTCGTAACTCCAACTTCAAAGTAACTGGTTGCAAAGCACAAGTTAGATTTCATATGGTTAATGGTACGTCACAATTTAAGCTTTACTATTTCCATCCCAATCACAATCATAATTTGTTAGATGAGAGTGATAGAATGTTATCTCGAAATAGAAGGCAAATGAAGTTTTCAGATAAGAGGCTTGTACATCGTGCAGCAAGGGCAAATATTGGGGCATCCAAAGCACATAGAATACAAGTCTGTTTGAAGGGTGGTTATGAGGAAGTTGGTTGTAGTAGGAGCGACTATAAGAATTTTAAGAGAGATTTCGATACTTTTGTTGGTGATGGCGATGTTCAGATGGTAGTAAACATGTTCAATGAGAGTGTGGTAAATGGGACGAACTTTGCTTTTGAGTTTAAAGTATGCGAAGGAAAACTTCAAGGTCTATTTTGGGCTGATGAACTCTCGAGGTTTAACTATTCAGAATTTGGTCAAGTTATATCATTTGATGCCACGTATCGTTCAAACAAGTAAGTTTTTGTTGTTTATTTTTATTGTTTCACCTGTTATGTTCATTGTTTGAATGTGTTACTTTATATATTTACTTTTGTAGGCATTGTATGGTCTTTGTACCATTTCTTGCTATTGATAACAACAAGAGTTCGGTTGTTGTTGGTTCTGGCATTTTGTGGGATGAAAAACTTCCATCATACACTTGGTTACTGGAAGCATTTTAAAAGTTCACGGTACTCAACCAAAGCTCGTCTTAACTGATCAAGATGCTGCTATTAGAGAGGCGTTTCCAATCGTTTGGAATGAATCAAAACATAGATTTTGTATGTGGCACATAATGAATAAGTGCCAAATAGGGTACGAATTATTTGATTTTTTTCTTTTCATTCGACTTATTTATTTTATAATTACTAGCCTTTATTTCGTCTTGAATCAACTTCTTTGTTATCTTAACATCTATATTTGAGAATGATGTGGACTGGCTTATCACTTTGTACTTCAAAGTGTTCATGCTTGACATCAGTATCTTACAAAGGTATTTCTTCCTCAATTTGTGTAGTTGGCTATCTTGTGCTCCATACTCTCTATCCCACAATCATACTTGCCAACTGTCTCACCTTTGTATGTTTCCATGTGCCTTATTACAAAAATTCCACAGTCAATGAAGTTGTCTTTCGTTCTGCACTTCATTCTGTATCTATTTGGTTTCACTTTTGTCATGTTGTTCACCCGAGGATGTTTCACCAGCTTCAAATCTTCCACCAATGTTTTTTTCTGCAATACATGATATAAAATATATAAGTTATCAAATCTTTTATTTTATACTTCTACATTAGTTTTTCTAACGTTTTATTCTTACCAATACATTTGGAACCTCGCCATATTTAACATCATTTGGCACATCCGTTGAGCTATTATCCAATATTACAAAGCTTGGAACTTTTAGGTTGAAAACTATCAAGTAGAAATGTGTTGACTTTTTCATTGGAAAGAAAAGTTGTGGAAAAAAAATACATAATTAGTTAGCATATCTAAACATCATTGTACCAAATTTACCCAACTAACATAAAATTTTAATGATACTTTAGTTATGCATGCCATATCAACATTTTTGAGAGAAGACATTTCACTCTTGTTTGTCATTGAAGCCTCCATGCTTGATGTAAATGTTGCCATTATATTCTCCTTCTTCAATTGTAGCATTTCTTCGGTCTACATATTTAAACCCACATATTCATGTTTGTAATATTTTCTAAATAATCTTAATTTAGTTGATATTGTAGTCGTACGTCCCATTGTTGTTGTTGTAAATAATAACTGATGTGGTGATGAGTTGCTTCTGAATTGTTCTTCATTGTTAAGGATTAATGACCATAAATCAATAACAGAAGCATTTATGGCAGTTTCTGGTGCCATGCTTTCAAAAACCACTTTAGGTGTCTGTCCTCCGGTAATAGTCTTGAACACGACATCCCTTACATTTTGAAGATAACCATGTATTAAATCATATATGATTAGATATACATAAACATAGTCTGTTCCTAACAACAATATTCATTTATCAAATCTAACCACATGTACAATCTTTACATGTATTAAATCATATATGATTAGATATATACATAATCATAATCTGTTCCTAACAACAATATTCATGTATCAAATCACATATGATTAGTTATATATAAGCATATGTACAAGCCTTAAATCACATATGATTTCTTACTGCAACCCAGATTCTAACCACATGTACAATCCTAACATAACATATAAATACCACATCGCATATGATCTTTCATTGAAACACAAATTCTAACAACAATATTTATGTACCAATATTGGTGTGTTATTATTAATCATATGTGATTTAAACCATTATTGATTAAATCAATTGTGTGTGCTTATTGATCATATGTGATTAAAGCAATTGAGTGTGCACGTTTAACGTTATTAATAACTAAACGAATTTATGTTTCACTTACATCTTGTCCCCTTGCATGGCAAACATCCAATCAGCCACCATTTTTTCATCTTTTGTTACTGCTGCATTTACGTCCACCTTTCTGTCCAAATATGGGGAGCACATTGGCAGTGCAGCCTTTATCTCACGTCTTCCCCCATGAATTGGATATGGTGTTATATATTCTTTTTCTGCCTCTTTCATCTTCTCTTTATTCACCTTCAACTTTACGGTTAACTTCTCTTTAGAAGGCTCCCGTTCCTTTTGTTGTTCTGTAACAGCTTCTCCCGTCACAACCTTTTCTGTCACAGCCTTTTCCGCCACAACCTTTTCCGCCACAACCTCTCCCGTCTTTTGTATATCTTCACCGAATAATTGTGTTAAACCAAGGCTGAAACTTGGTTGTGATAATATTACTGCAGATGCTTCTTTTTCCCCTGTCTCTCTCGTCTTTTGAATATCTTCACCAAATAATTGTGTTAAACCAAGGCTGAAACTTGGTTGTGAGAATATTACTACAGATGCTTCTTTTTCCCCTGTTTTTCCTACAAATAAGAAATCACATGAGTCATTAACATTTGTATGTTGCAAAATTAGTGTAAAACTCTCAAAGTTATGCAAGGTTCTAAAAAACGCGCCATGGCGCGCCATGGCGTCGAGGCGCCACCTTGCTGCCACGTTTTTACCCTTGGCGTCGATGTATGGCGTTAAGCTTCATAAGGCACGCCATGGCGCGTTATGGCGTTACGTTACGTTATGGAGTTATGTCGTTAAGCTTCCTAAGGCACGCCATGGCACGCCATGGCGCGTTATGGAGTTATGGGGGGAAAATTGTACTTTTCTAAAAGTTGTAAATTTACATGGTAAAAAAGTCAAAATTAAATATTTTAAACCCTAGAATTTCACTTCCCCTTCTCCCTTTCTCTCTCTGTTTCTCAATTCTCAGTCACGATCACGTGGGGGAGTTATGATTTTTTAGGGAGTTATGATTTTTTGGGGAGTTATAATTTTTTGATATCATTTTTGTAAACTTTGTATATTTGATATCAAATCAATTCATGGTTCTTCTTTTGTTTTTTATATGATATAAAACTCCCATTATTATATATATATATATATATATATATTTGCCGCCTTGGCGCCGCCATGAAAAACGCCATGGCCTCGCCGTAACTCGTAAGACTTGAGGCTTGACCTCGCCGCCACGCCACGCCGCGCGCCATTTAGAACCTTGAAGTTATGTTCCTCACCTTCTGTTGTAGTCTCTGGAATGTCCATGCTTAACTTTGCTACAAGATGATCAATGTTCTCTGCTACATTGTCTTCTTCTATTCCATTTTCCCCACCTTCTTCATTCCCTTCTTCTAATCCACATTCCCCACCTCCTTCATTCCCTCCTTCACCACCTTCTTCATTAACTTGTACATTCCACTATTGAGTTTCAGGAAGTTGTTGTTCAATAAGCATGAAATCAAGCTGTTTTGTTCTCCAATCATCAAGAGTCGCTTCTTCCGGGAATTTCAAACATGCCTTATCCAAAGTTGTGTTGAATTTTGTTTTCAAGGACATCAGCTGGTTGTAGGTATTGTCCAAGAAACTCAGATATTCCTATTAAAACATTCCCAATATCATGTTGTTAATAACATAAAAACCAAACCCATACTAGTATATACTTATGCTTTAAATCACATATGATTTCAACACTATCAACTTTAAATCACATATGATTTTAACACTATCAATTCCCAATATCAGATTACCATAAAAACCAAACCCATACTAGTATATGCTTATGCTTTTAAATCACATATGATTTCAACACTATCAACTTTAAATCACATATGATTTTAACACTATCAAAATTTGAAATACTATACAGATGAATGGAATTTTGTTTAATCACATATGATTATTAAAACTACCACAGATGATCACATATGATTTGTGAAGCATGCATAATTACAATAACACAAAGTATCTACTATGATATGTGTTTATAATTATGTACATGTATGTACCTCAATTTTCACGGGTGACGGAGGTACTACATTTGTCATGTCAACCTCATCTTCATTTGCTAGGTTTTCATCATATGGTTCATCAAAATCCCCCACTCCTAGTCCTCCCAATTCAACCTCTGCTTCTACTCTCATCTTTAACAACTCAGATGACCATGTTTTGATTGCAGGTCTAACTCTTATGACATGTGGTATACCACACTTAATGTTGTCCACGTACATCAGCTTCAAAGAAATTTTAAACAATGTTATCAGTTGCAAAAAAAATACAAAACCGTAATTATATATCTATAAAACTTACCACAAGTGTTGTAATTGGACCACAAAAGAATTCTTTTTCATCCCGACCACTCCAACTGTTCTTGCAATACCTTAAACGGGTAACGATGTATTCGCACCAGTTTATATCTTGGAACTTTGTTTCCTTTGTCAGTCGAGATAACACATTTAGGTCGCAAGTTCCATTGTATTTGCAATTTCCCATTGTATTGCAAAAGAGAACAATGAAATTCACCATAAAGTTCCAGTCTGCATCCTCTGATGAGACTATTTTCTTGCTTACCTTAGTTGGTCTTATAATTTCTTTATCGAACTGCTTCAACCATTCACCCTTGATTGAAGCACCAAAGTCATTCGCTTCGCACTCTTCATACTTTATAGGACCCATAGGTGCTCCAATCATGTCTCTTACTGACTCTTCATTTATTGTTATTGTCCCTTTTGCTGTCTTGATTGTCATGTTTTCTTCATCAAAGTTCAATGCTACATACAGTCCTAGGTTGGATGGTATTCCATCCAACTTCATTCTAATCATCCCACCAAAACCCATTTCCCTAACACATGTTTGTTGTGTATCTGAAAGTGACCTAATAGCATTGAACAGTGGGTACGGTGTTGTCCTCAACCGTATGCTTTTGGCTTGTGTTGGTTGTTTCTTCTTTATCAACTTTCTCCTTTTTCCTTGTTTTTCATTTTCCTCTCGTTCAACTGTCTTTTCTCTTTTTCTTTTTGCTACCGATGCAGATCATGTCCTGGAATACAGTTAGTACATAAGAAATGGTAAATCATATATGATTTACATATCACAGATTGCAATATTCATGTCTCAAGTCATCAAAATGTTCTAATTGAATTCTTATAGATCACATATGATTTACTAAGAGATATCAGATTTTTTTTCTTAATTACATATGATTTACTAGGTGTTCCTAACAACATTTCATCATATACTATCATATTGTAAAACAAGATCACATATGATTAATAACTAAGTGACATCAGATTGTTAAACAATATAACAGTTCTTATAGATCACATATGATTTACTAAGAGATATGTTTATGATTTACTAGGTGTTGCTAACAACATTTCATCATATATTGTAAAACAAGACCACATATGATTAATAACTAAGTTATATCAAATTGTTAAAGAATATAACAATCCTTATAGATCACATATTACATCAGATTGTTAAAGAATATAACAATCCTTATAGATCACATATGATTTACTAAGAGATATGTTTCTTAATCACATATGATTTACTAGGTGTTCCTAACAACATTTCATCATATATTGTAAAACAAGATCACATGTGATTAATAACTAAGTTACATCAGATTGTTAAAGAATATAACAATCCTTATAGATCACATATGATTTACTAAGAGATATGTTTCTAAATCACATATGATTTACTAAGAGATATCATATTATACATCACATATGATTAATAACTAAGGGGTTGTTTGTTTTTTTTTAAAAACCTCTTAATGGCTCTTAAGTCTAAATCGTTCAGACCTTTTTACATACAACCTATTATTAATCATAACTAAAATAAGACTTCAGACTTTAAACCTCTTAAAAAACAAACGACACCTAAGTGATATGAAAAATTTCCATCATCAAACAATATAACACTCTTAGTAAATCACATATGATTCAACTTTAACTTTTTGAATGTATTCACAATCTTAATCCAAAATAATTTTTATATTTAAAAAGAAACAACTCTAATCACATATGATTCAGTAAGTTTAATACTATGTACCTTCTTCGTGATTTATCTCTTCTCCTTCATCGTTTTTGGAACCTCCAATCTTCGATTTCCTTTTTATTCTATTACTTTTTCGTTGTTCTTCAACAATAAAGAAACAAAAAAAATCATCAGACCTGTCGAATCCATTTAAAACCCTAAAATGAAACATGCAATAAAATCTCAAACCTGTCGAATCCATTGAATGTGCTATCGGAATCTTCTTTGTTTTCATATTCTCGACCTCGTTTGAACTGATTGTGTGTATTGATCTTCAAAATTTTCCGATTTCAGGATGAAGGTTTTGGGAGTGATTGAAGGTTTTGGGAGCGATTTTACTTCCTGGGGTTTCTCCTATTTGGTAGGGATGATGATTCCCTAAAATCAAATTCAAATATCACGTATCATTTTTTTAGTGACTTTTCCAATTTTTCCCCTACATTTATTTATCCTGCGTCCATCTCAGCTATATTTCATTTTTATTTTTATTTTTTGTCATATTTTAATTACAACCATTGATCTAATAAAAGAAGGGCTAAGATGCATCCCTTTATTTTTTTAATTAGGTCCCCTCCTCATATGAACCAGCCTCTATATATATATTATGCATGTAAATGGAAGTATTCATGCATGAAATCAAAATGGATTTCAGAAAAAGCATTAGTCAAGATATGAAAACTTTGATGGTCAGAAGTGAAGGCTATGCATACATACATACATATATACAGTGTTCAAAGCGGCTTCTACTCGCCTAACACACTGTGGTTAATTTACAAAATCAAATTTAATCCGGGTGACTTTGTTGCTTCCAAAGTCGCTTGCACAATATGGACGGTTTTAAATGCAGTTTCCAGCCACGTGGATGCTCTCCATATCATTTCGATTAAAACTCTCCCAACAAATAATATCATCTACATTACCAATAAATTTGTAATTTATCAATATTGTAATATCATCGATTATAGTCGACTTCTCGGTCATCTCTTTCATCCATGTTTTTTTTTCCCGTTTTGGGTTTTCCATGTAAATCCGATGTCGTTTTCTTCCTTATTTAATTTCATTAAGTTTATGTTTATATTTTTGTGGTTGATTATTAATTATTCCGTTGAGAATTTCGGTTTATCGTTTTCGCATACGAACTCGTTTGAGTTTATTTTTGGATCTTGGATTGATTTCGATTAAGTTTCTACTCAGTTCGATCGAGTGTCGTGTGGTCGGAATTTGCAACAGTTTTTAATATTTTTGATTGGTCTTAAAATATGATATAATATTTTATTTTCAATAAAAGTTTATTCGATTTTACATATTGGTTATTATAAAAAGTTGATTAAGAATGATTTTTGTACACACGTAATTTCATCTTTGTCTTGTTAAAATATTTTAACATCTAAATATCAATCAAACTATTTTACTAAATTATATTCTAAATTATATAATTTTTTTAAACAAAGAAAATATTACTACCAAGCAAGCAAGTATAAAAAAAATTAAAGTCATGACTAGTTCAAACTTGGACTTGAAGTTTAAAAAACGACAAACGGGCTCTTACAAGGTAAGATTCATTCTAGGCAGTTTTCATGTTCAATAGCTAAAGACCGTAAGGTAAGTACTACCGGTAAACACTTACCCGAATAAGTATCTCAATGCACATCCTTCCACCCTCAGAGATTGACTTATCTTCAAGTCAATTCAATACTTTTTCCATATCTGATGATGACCTACACTTCAAAGCACACTAGGTTCTTGTGATTGCCAATTGCAACTCGGTCAAACCATTCACTTTAGCTAAGAAATGATGAATTCCTTGATTTGTGGAATTCAATGGATTCCATCATGATCAATATGTGAACTAATTCCTTTAAAATCATGAATCGGACACCTCCTAAGTTTTTTGTCCAAGTTTAGTGTTGCATACAATAATCTAAGGGGGATTATTCGGCCAATTTTCGACCTTTTCCACATCTAGCTTTGAAGGCAACCCCGGATTATGTGGTGACTTTGTTTTAAAATGTCTGAAAATTCAAGATTTGTTGCCAACTCCGGTGGCATCTGAAGAGGAGGAAGAATCTATGATTAGTTGGTTGGTTGTATCAACTGGATTTGGAACTGTCATCTTTTTGCTCTGCAATTAGGGATACAAAGAGTTTGGGTTCCACTGAGAATGAAAGTCAGGGAGAAGAATAAGAAGGGATCTCCACCCTTGATGCAAGTTAGCATAAGATGCACCGGATCAATTCTCATATTAATTGCAATTCATGGGTGGGTTTGAAATTAAAAGTGATCATGGGTCGAGATTAATTTCTTCTTACCTTTTTACCTTAACTCTTCTTCTCACTTTGTCTACGATGAAAATGGATATATATAAATAAATTGGAGCAAGGTTGGTTGTATTAATTTTGTTACCGTGAACCCAATAAAACCCACAAATAAACTCGAAATACATTTATAAACTGTGTATCAAAGCTTAATTAAACAGATGAGGCTACTTGCATTTTCTTCTTGAACGACGAAGAACCCATGAATCTTCGATCTCAATCCACGGACATGAATCCTCACTGTAAGAACTAAGAACTGTGGTTAGATCGAGTCTTGGAGCGGAAATGAAAGCTTCTCTGTTATGTATATAATTATACATGATTACAAAATATAAAGGAAAAATTGCATCAAAATAGAACAAACTTTGACTTAATTTATATATTAGGTAACAACTTTTAAAACCATTATTTTATGGTCTACATCAGACTTTTCACTTATTTAAGGGTCTTGATTATTAGTAGTTTTCCAAAATATGACATGACATTCATCAGCTTTGAAGTTCTTACGAACTTGTCATAAGGTACGCACCATATTTCAACGAAAGCAAATGCTAGATCAGAAGAAGAATCGATGATCAGTTAATCAATTACAGAGGATCAACGATGATTCTTACCAGAGTTGACGGTAAAGGAACGATTACTGAAAGCAATCCTTGTAAAAACATGAATAAGCGTTAGGATATGGATTAAATGGAAGGGAAAAGGGAAATGGATGAAAATACCCATCACCCGAAGAGCATGAAGGGCTACTAATGGAACAAAAAAAAACATGGGCAGTGTTGGTAGAAGTGTTCACGGTTAGGTTCAGCTCGGTTAGCAGGAAAAATATGAGCAGGACTGCATGGGGCGAATACCTGTTTATCCGAACCGAAACCGAATCGCAGGATGAACCGAACCGAACCAAAGTTAGTCGGTTACCCACGGTTCGGTTCACGGTTACCGAATTTATAGGAAAATATTATTTACAATATAAAAATAATATCAAAATAGAAAGTTCAAACGAAGTACATAACAAATACATAAAATAATCCAAGAAAAAGAAATTAAAATAAATTTTATAGTGTAAAAATATCTACTATGTGGTTGATTATTATTTAAAAGTTAAATAGTTAAATATTAAATATAGTATTATTAATTGTACTATATATCGGTGTGGATCAATTACCTGCGGATACCTATAATTTAAAACTGAAACCAACCCCCCATTTTTTCGTTTTTTTCCAATTTTGGGGTTTTTCATCAAACGGTCCGAATCGTTTCGATTTTTCGGTTAGGGAGCTCAACCGTTAAAAATACAAACCACAACAAACCGTTTTGTTGAAATTTTACTTTAAACACCCAATCCTCGAATTTCAAAGGGGAGGCTATTTACACAAAAAATTTTGCTAATTGTACCAAAAGGTATCAAAGGTGATTGGGTAATTATTGTGTTTTTTTTGTTTTTTGTTTTTTTTTGTCTTTTTTGTCTTTTTTATTTTTATTATATATTTTTGTTTATTTGTATTATATAGTTTTAAAAGATTAAAAGGTTTTTTTTACCTTTTGTTTTGATTTAAAAATATAAATATTTATAAATATAAATATTACTAATTTTTTATAATTATATAATTATAAAAATAAAACATAAATATTGCGATTTAACATATAAATAGAACATAAAATAATCTATATTACATTCGATTATTTTAAAATAACAATATCCGTAGTACAATTAACACGTAAAAGTTGTATGTACTTCTTTATTCGTTCTGAATACGGGGTAGCCCATAACTTGTACGTAATAGACAACTACAATTTTCAGAAAATAAGCCAACAGATTGAGCTCGCTCATACTCTTGGAATATTATGTTTAATGCATAATGTATATGCATGTCCCTCCAAATGTAATGCAATATCATGATTATGTGCATCACATATCATAGTTAAAGTCCAACAATCATTACCCAAATGATTCCCTATCAAGTTAAATGGACAATTTGTTTTTCTTGTGCCAGTATGTTTACTAAAGGTTTTGTTACTCCTATGCGTACCACCGCAATCACATTGAAATTCTACTTTATCACAATTTCTTTTTTTAATAACAATAACGAAACCAAGTGAATATCCCATATTACGTACCCAATCAATTAGATCTTTACGAGAATTAAACTTCTGAAATTGTTTTTTTTGTTACAAACTACTAACTTTACCAGATAATTTAACAAGATAAAATGAAGCATAAACTTACCATATCAATAAAAAATGCGGATGGTTGAAGGATTTCACAAGCTTCAGTTGATTTGTTTGAATTAACATTATCATCCTACACAAACACATAAAAATATGAAATGAGATAACATAATATATATATATATATATATATATATATATAAAGTAGTGGATGAAATACCTAATTATTAGAATTATGATACCATTGAAAATCTTCACCCCAATTCGCCATTTTTAAACCGATAAATTGAAAAAATCACGACCTGCATAGTGACATGAATTGGTCCCTAAAAGAAAATTACATTTTACAAAGTTATAATAAAATGTAATTGTTACAAAAAGAAAAATATATTTTACAAAGTTATAATAAAATCAAAAGTTACAAATTTATAAAATAAAATAAAATCAAAAGTTACAAATTTTATAAATTTATAAAATCAAAACACACACATATCTATATCTATACTATATTATAAAGATGACATAAAAACTCTTAAAAACAAGTCTTAAAGCTTAATGTACCGCTATTTAATGCTAATTATTTAAAAAACAACCATAAAAGTTGTATGTACTACATTTAATGTTATTCATTAATTTTCAATCATTATCTCTAACCATTTTAACTCCCTAAAATTATTTCCCACTTTAACTTCCCTAAAATAATTCTCAGCATATTTTAGATATAAAAAATCTAAAATATAATTAAAAAATCTTACAGAATATTTTATAAAAAAATTATATTATTAAACCAAAATAAATTACATTATAATATTAAGTCTAAATTAAACAAATTTATATAAAAAATCATTATCACTCTCTCACAACCATCCAAAATCGTAGTGTAAATCGACAAAAAACAAAAAATAAAACGAAACATTAAAATCGTGATATATCTAGCTGCATTGCGCGAGTACACTTCTAGTATATATATCATATATATATATATATATATATATAAAGATAATAAATATAATAATAATAATATATATATATATATATATATATATATAAGTGAAATGACAATTTTTAAAAATCATTGGTTCAGAAAAAAAAAAAAAAAAAGACATTCACTATTTGCATTTTGATGCAAATAGCACCCCATTTCAAATATGTTGTAAAGGTTGATGTGATACGCTTGAAAAGTAGCACATACGTAGGCTAGATGGATTTAGTCCTTTTTGAATTATCTAATGTTGCTGATTTCCTCACGACTGTTTTTTTCCTTGCATATTTCGTGGACCATATAAACTTGTTTCTTTGAAGTCGATTGAACATTTCTCTCGATCTGTGTTTTACAATCTTTACTTCAAAAGGAGGGCACAGATTAGAACCATTTCTGCAATCCTGAGTGAGGAAAACCGAAACCCAGATCAAGAAATCTCCAATTCTCAAATGGGTTTCCTCGCTAAACCCTGAAATTTCACACATTTCGTTCGTGTTGCTATATACCAAGATGGTTGATGTATTGAAGATATGGATACTTGTCATTATTCTTGCGGTTTCTCTTCAAAGCCAGGTTCTTGTGATTTCACAGAATCTGACATGCAATTCCGATGACCTCACAGGATTAAAGGGTTTCATGGATCAATTGGAATCACCGATTGATGGATGGCCTACAAATTCATCATCTTTATCATCATCGTCTCGTTGCTGCAACTTGGTAGGCATCACTTGTAATTCCTCTTCTGGTAGGATTGTTAGATTACAACTCCAAAACAAAAGATTGACTGGTACTTTCTCGGATTTAATTTCCAATTTAGATCAACTTAGAACCCTCAATCTTTCACATAATTTACTTAAAGGCCCACTTCCAATCTCCCTTTTTCATCTTCCCAATTTGGAAGTAGTTGATTTAAGTACTAATGAATTCGATGGGGTTTTACCAGTTACCATAAACCTGCCTGCACTTCAAGTATTCGACATCTCTGATAACGCCTTTACTGGTTCTATTCCAGCTGGTGTTTGTGTTAACTCCACCAGAATTCGTCTTCTTATATTTTCTCTGAATTACTTCGATGGAATTATTCCACCCCAATTCGGGAATTGCCATCTGCTTGAACATCTGTCTGTGGCTTCCAATTTTCTCTCAGGACAAATACCGGAATTCTTATTCAGATTACCAAAATTGCAGGAATTGTCTCTCCAGGACAATATGTTCATTTCCATCACCGGAATTGGTAATTCCTCCAGTCGTCTGGTTCGTTTGGATGTTTCATCCAACAGGCTCTCTGGAAATGTACCTGATTTCTTTCATAGCTTTCCGGATTTAACTTACTTCTCAGCTCATTCAAATAATCTGTCTGGTGAGATACCTCCGTCATTGTTGAACTCTCAAGCCATTTCTTCTCTTAACTTGAGAAACAATTCTCTGTATGGTTCAATCAATTGTAACTGTTCGATAATGGTTAATCTTACCTCACTTGATCTGGGCAGTAACAACTTTTCGGGTATGATACCTGCTAATCTTGCATCTTGTCTCAAGTTAAAAACTATAAATCTTGCCAGGAACAAACTCATTGGACAAATCCCAGAAAGTTTCAAGAACTTACAGTCTCTTTCTTACCTTTCTTTTTCCAATTGCAGCCTCAATAACCTGTCAACATCTCTTAAAATCCTCCAGCACTGCCCCAATCTATCTGTTCTGGTTCTTTCCATGAACTTTCATACCGAACAGTTGCCATCTGATGATGACCTACAGTTCAAATCACTCAAGGCTCTTGTGATCGCCAATTGCAGGCTCACTGGTGGGATCCCATCGTGGCTAAACGGTTTAACAGAGTTGCAGTTGTTGGATTTGTCATGGAACCACTTGACAGGATCAATTCCGGCCTATTTGGGTGATTTTAAGTCTCTGTTTTACTTGGATTTATCGGAAAATTCCTTGTCGGGAGAGATACCCAAGAATCTAACACGGTTACCGAGCCTGATTTCAAGAGAGATCTTATTAGAAGAACCGTCCCCGGATTTCCCGTTTTTCAAGAAAAGAAACATCATCGGTAGAGGGTTACCGTTGCAATACAATCAGATCATGAGCTTTCCCCCGCTATTAGACCTGAGTTGCAACTTCCTCACCGGCCCAATCTGGCCGGAGTTTGGGAACTTGAAAAGGCTACATGTTTTGGATTTGAAACACAACAATTTATCAGGTACGATCCCGGGTTATTTATCAGGTATGAGGAACATAGCGAGACTGGATTTGTCATATAACGATTTGTCCGGAACAATCCCTCCATCTCTTGGGAATCTGTTTTTTTTGTCGGAGTTCAATGTTGCATACAATGATCTAACGGGGATTATTCCTTCTAGAGGCCAACTTTCGACCTTTACCACCTCTAGCTTTGTAGGAAACCCGGGTTTATGTGGTGGCTTTAATCTTGAATTAAAATGTGAGAAAATCGAAGAGTTGTTGCCAACTGATCCGGCATCTGATGATGATGATGATGATGATGAATCGTTTATTGTTTGGATGGTTGCATCAATTGGGTTTGGAACTGGTTTCCTTGTCACCGTCATCGTTTTGGTGGTTGTTCCTATAATTAGGGATAATAAGCGAATTCTGAGGATGCAAGCGTTATCCATAAATAGATAAATTTGAGTCCTGCCAGTCATTCTTGTCTAGTACCATTTGGTATATATGTATCTATCTGTATGTTATGTTATGTAGAGTTGGTTTGTTAATTGTTATGCCCATTTGTATATGTATTATCAACTCTCTTTATTAACTTTATGTTACATGGTTAGTTGTTGTATAGATGATGATGCCTTAATTTGGATTTTTCATGAACAATTTCAAGAATTTTATTGGCAATTTCAAGTTAATGTATAATTGGGGGGGAAGGGCCCCATTAAACAATAAAAAAATGAAATTTTGTAAGCTAAAAAATAAATTATTTTAAGTTTATATCATAGTCCCCTCAGTAACTTTTCGTCGGGGACCCCATCAACCAAAAAATTTACCTAGAAATTAACCAAAAAACCAAAGAAACTCCCAAAATCAACCAAAAAATCAAAGAAATCCCGAAATCAACCAAAAAAACTGAAAAATTCTATCAAAATCGACAAAAAATCCCTTAAAAGTCTCTTAAAATCAACAAAAAAAACTTTAAAAATCCCTCAAAACGGTGGAATTAAGCTAAAAATATATCGGCGACTTTATAGGACTCTAAACTATCTTAAAGGTGCCCCATTAAGAAATATTCCTGGATCCGCCACTGTCGGGTGACATTGTTGCTTCCAAAGTCACTTGAGGGTCGCACAAGCCATGGACAGTTTTAAATGCAGTTTCCAGCCATGAATCAAGCTGGATGCTCCCCATATCATTTCGATTAAAACTCTCCCAACAAATAATATCATCTAGATTAGCAATGAATCTGTAATTTATCTTCATCGATTTCTCCATTTCTCAAGCAATTGTAACATCATCGATTATAGTGGACTTCTCGGTGGTCTCCTTCATCCGTGGTTTTTTCCGTTTTGGGTTTTCCATGTAAATCCAATGTCGTTTTCTCCCTTATTTAATTCCATCAAGTTTATGTTTATATTTTTGTGGTTGATTATTAATTATTCCGTTGAGAATTTCGGTTTATCGTTTCCGTATACGAACTCGTTTGAGTTTATTTTTGGATCTTGGGTTGATTTCGATTAAGTTTCTACTCGGTTCGATAGAGTGTCGTGTGGTCGAAATTTGCAACAGTTTTTAATATTTTTGATCGGTCTTAAAATATAATATAATATTTTCAATAAAAGTTTATTCAATTTTACATATTGGTTATTATAAAAAGTTGATTAAGAATGATTTTTGTACACACGTAATTTCATCTTTGTCTTGTTAAAATATTTTAACATCTAAATATCAATCAAACAATTTTACTAAATTATATTCTAAATTAAATAATTTATTTTTTAAACAAAGAAAATATTACTACCAAGCAAGCAAGTTTATATATAAAAAAAAAAAAGTCATGACTAGTTCAAACTTGGACTTGAAGTTTAAAAAACGACAAACTGGCGTACGTACATACATTGCATTAATTTCATGCATTATCACATGTATACGATCGATCTGCTTTAACCTTTAATCTGTTTGTTAGACAAATAGATCGAATTCAACAAGACCTGAAAACAAAATTGTTTTTCATTTAATTTAATTATTTGTTGATTTCCATTTACTATTTGTTAATCTCAACCTAGAACATATCTAGCTAGGAGGAGGAGGAGTGATATGTATATATAAAAGGGAGAAACAATGATCAAGTAGAAATTAAGGAGATGGCAAGATGTGCGACTCTCAAATGTAGATTGGGCAAGATGTATATATCTTTATTCGGTTAACTGATCAATGTTTAACTTGAAAGCCGAATAACTCGAAACCGTTTAACCTGATCATTAACCTCATTTGGTTGGGTGGGTTATTAATTTGACTTTGGAGTTTCTTAGGTGTGCCTCGGTTACTAGAGTTTTGGATCACACTAAAATTCTGAAGGGCTTTATTGATGGACTGATCCATCATATCGGTAAAGGGGAAAATCATCGGTGATCCGTCCGGTAAACTTTCGTGGGTGAAGTTATCATAGACGGTTCAACAACGTCTATCACCGAAGAATTACCGACACTTCACTGACGGTTATTACTCACTGGCGGATCAACGACAACATATGTCATTGAAGGATTATCAACGGTAGAAAATACCGACGAATTATTGACGGTAGGAATCACCGACAGATTAACGAGATAACATATCACCGAGGGAACTTTACTGGCGAATTACCGCCGACAATACCCATAATCACCCAAGGTATTACCGTCGGTGATTATGCTTTGTTTTTTTATTTTTAAAGTAATAATTTTAAAATAGGAAAAAACTTATACAAATATTTTTCATACAATTTTTAAAAATAATTGCTTTTACAATTTAAAACGTAATCTAGGTAGGGAAGGGAAAGGAGGAAGGGGTCCATCCAGAAACTTGGGAGTGTGTTCTTGTAAGTTAATATATTAGCCTAGAACACACTCGCTGCTCTCAATCTCCCAATTTTTTTTTTTATTTAATTTTCTTATCAGAACCGGTACATTTTCCATACGTCAAGGACAAATTTATAATAAATAAAGATTAAGAACCAAGTTTGTTAAAAATTATATAATTCAAAAAATCCGAATTTTACTCTTCTTTCTATGTGGACTAAGGGGCTGTTTGACAGTTGCTGAATGGTTTAGTACAGAATGATTAAGTGGTCTAAATGATTAAAAGATTTTTATGATATAGTGTAAAATGAAATATGGTTGTTTGCTAATAGTTCATAATGAAATTAGGGCTCTTAATGGTTAAGGGAGGGTTAGGATACAAAATCAGGATTTTTGAACCATTAAGAGACAACCCTTTTTTTTGCCAAACAAGATTTACCTCTTAGCGATTCAGAGGTTTCTCTTAATGGAATCATTAAGAGGTAAACAAACAGCACCTATTTATTTGTCCGTAGAGATTTAATTTTCCTATGAAAAAAAATCTAAATCAGTGTTCAATTATTATATTAAATAATCAGTGTTAAACAGACGTCTCATTTTGAACGATAAGAAAATATCAATTTATTTGTTAGAAAATTGATATTTTATTATACTCCTTCCAGACTCTTTCCATTAAACATTGACTTTCTCCATTAAGTCAATGTGTTGTACTTCTCTCCATCTGTGTTTTCTAAGGTCAGATGTTAGAACCATTTCTAGAAATTTTCAAAGAAATGGAACATGAATCGCTGAACCCAGATCAAGAAATCTGCATTTCTCAAATAGCTAGGTTTTCTAGCTAAACCCTGAAATTCACACCTTTTGTTCTTGCTTTAGTTCTGTGTATTTGAGTTAATATATACATACATACTGAGATGGTTGCTGTATTGGAGATATGGGTACGTGTCATTATTCTTCTGGTTTCTCTTCAAACCCAAGTTCTTGTGATTTCACAGAATCTGACTTGCAATTCCAATGACCTCACAGGATTAAAGGATTTCATGGATCAATTGGAATCAACCCCACACTAATAATTGAAACTTGACGAAAATAAAATAAAAGAGAGGATGACACCGGATTTACGTGGAAAACCCAAAACGGGAAAAACCACGAGTGGAGGAGACCACCGAGAAGTCCACTATAATCGACGATTGAGAAACGGAAAAATCGATGAAGAAAGATAAAATACAGATTTATTGCTAATCTATGGTCTAAATCTGTTGGGAGAGAAAGCAAGCCACCAATAAATTCTGGAGAGTGAATATATCTACGGAGTGCACATCCCATGAAATATAGGAACTGATTTTCTTTTGTAACCGCCCACCACTACTAGGCTACGAAACAGAAGCTAGCGTGAGTATGAAGTGAGTTTAGACACTCCAAAGTCGCCAATTTGATGTTTGACTTTCAGCACATTCACTTTTAATATCCATTTTTATGCATGCATTTGTGATGGCAAACAAATTACACGTTTTATAAACAAATTGTTCAATTATTATATTGAATAATCAAACGTTTGATTAAGAAAATATCAATTTATTTATTTGTTAGAAAATGCTTTATATTATTCTACTCCTTGAGCAACCACCCTTCCTTCCAGCAGCCTCTTTCTCTAAAGTCAGTCAGTCAGAGGTTAGAAACACTTCTAGAATTTTCTTGCACTCGTTTTGCCCTTTTCCCTAATAGTGGCATGTAATGCAATAAAACATGAATCGCTGAACCCAGATCAAGAAATCTGCATTTCCTCAAATAGCTAGGTTTTCTAGCTAAACCCTGAAATTATTCACACCTGTGTATTTGAGTTATACTGAAATGGTTGCTGTATTGGAGATATGGGTATTTGTCATTATTCTTCTGGTTTCTCTTCTTCAAAGCCAGGTTCTTGTGATTTCACAGAATCTGACATGCAATTCCGATGATCTGAGAGGATTAAGGGGTTTCATGGATCGATTGGAATCACCGATTGATGGGTGGCCTACAAATTCATCATCTTTATCATCATCGTCTCGTTGCTGCAACTTGGTAGGCATCACTTGTAATTCCTCTTCTGGTAGGATTGTTAGATTCCAACTCCAAAACAAAAGATTGACTGGTATGTTATCGGATTTAATTTCCAATTTAGATCAACTTAGAACCCTCAATCTTTCACATAATTTACTTAAAGGCCCTCTTCCAATCTCCCTTTTTCATCTTCCCCATTTGGAAGTAGTTGATTTGAGTAGTAATGAATTCCATGGGGTTTTACCAGTTACCATAAACCTGCCTGCACTTCAAGTATTCGACATCTCTGATAACGCCTTTACTGGTTCTATTCCATCTGGTTTATGTGTCAACTCCACCGGAATTCGTGTTCTTAGATTTGCTGTGAATTACTTGGATGGATTTATTCCACCCCTATTCGGAAATTGCCATCTGCTTCAACATCTGTCTGTGGCTTCCAACTTTCTTTCAGGAGTCATACCAGACTTGTTATTCAAACTACCAAGATTACAGGAATTGACTCTCCAGGACAATATGTTCATTTCCATCACCGGAATTGGTAATTCCTCCAGTTCTCTAGTTCATTTGGATGTTTCATCCAACAGGCTCACTGGAAATGTACCTGATTTCTTTCATAGCTTTCCGAATTTAAGTTACTTCTCAGCTGATTCAAATAATCTGTCTGGTGAGATACCTCCATCATTGTTGAACTCGCAAGCCATTTCTTCTCTTAACTTGAGAAACAATTCTTTGTATGGTTCAATCAATTTTAACTGTTCGATAATGGTTAATCTTACCTCACTTGATCTGAGCAGTAACAACTTTTCGGGTATGATACCTGCTAATCTTGCATCTTGTCTCAAGTTAAAAACTATAAATCTTGCGAGGAACAATAGACTCATAGGCCAAATCCCAGAAAGTTTCAAGAACTTACAGTCTCTTTCTTACCTTTCTTTTTCCAATTGCAGCCTCAATAACCTGTCAGCATCTCTTAAAATCCTCCAGCACTGTCCCAATCTATCTGTTCTGGTTCTTTCCATGAACTTTCTTACGGAACAGCTGCCATCTGATGAGGACCTACAGTTCAAAGCACTCAAGGCTCTAGTGATCCCCGGTTGCAGGCTCACAGGTAGCATTCCATCGTGGCTAAATAGTTTAACCGAGTTGCAGGTGTTGGATTTGTCATCGAATCATTTGACAGGATCAATCCCGGCATATTTGGGCGATTTTAAGTTTCTGTTTTACTTGGACTTATCGGACAATTCCTTGTCGGGAGAGATACCCAAGAATCTAACACAGTTACCAAGCCTGATTTCAAGAGAGATCTCATTAGAAGAACCGTCCCTAGATTTTGGGTTCTTCTTGAAAAGGAACTTCAGTGATAGAGGTTTATGGTTGCAGTACAATCAGATCATGAGCCTTCCACCATTGTTAGACCTGAGTAGAAACTTCCTGACTGGCCCAATCTGGCTGGAGTTTGGGAACTTGAAAGAGTTATATAATTTGGATTTGAAACACAACAATTTATCAGGTAGTATTCCGGATACTTTATCAGGTATGAGGAACATAGAGATGCTGGATTTGTCATATAACAACCTCACAGGAACAATCCCTCCATCCCTGGGGAATCTATTTTTTTTGTCAGAGTTCAGTGTTGCATACAATGATCTAGCGGGGATTATTCCTTCTAGAGGCCAATTTTCGACCTTTACCACCTCTAGCTTTGTAGGAAACCCGGGTTTATGTGGTGGCTTTAATCTTGAATTAAAATGTGAGAAAATCGAAGAGTTGTTGCCAACTGATCCGGCATCTGATGATGATGATGATGATGATGAATCGTTTATTGTTTGGATGGTTGCATCAATTGGGTTTGGAACTGGTTTCCTTGTCACCGTCATCGTTTTGGTGGTTGTTCCTATAATTAGGGATAATAAGCGAATTCGGAGGATGCAAGCGTTATCCATAAATAGATAAATTTGAGTCCTGCCAGTCATTCTTGTCTAGTACCATTTGGTATATATGTATCTATCTGTATGTTATGTTATGTAGAGTTGGTTTGTTAATTGTTATGCCCATTTGTATATGTATTATCAACTCTCTTTATTAACTTTATGTTACATGGTTAGTTGAACTCAGGAAATTAGTTACAGTTGTTGTATAGATGATGATGCCTTAATTTGGATATTTCATGAACAATATCAAGAATTTTATCGGCAATTTCAAGTTAATGATTTATGCTCAAAATTCCGATTCAAGTAGTCTGGCTAGAAGCTACCAACACTTTAATACAAACAAAAACATAAATCGCACGGAGCATTTTCGGGGGCTAGTCATGGAAATCTTCTTCAAACATATATTAAAAGATTAAAAGTTGAACTGTAACATTTATAACATAACATCTAAAATACAGAAAATAGAGATTTTAAGGATTTTTTTTTGGATAAGAAAATAACTACAATAATGTCCCGACTTCAAATGTTTTTGTCGAAATTTGGGTAGAAACGCTATCTTGAGAGTAATGGTGCTACAAAATAGCTTCTTCAAATCATTGTCTGAAATGAAAAATTTTGAGAAAGAAAGAAGAAAATAAAATTATATTTGGAGAGAAAAGTTGTGTTGATGATAAAGAATGTGCATTAATTGTTTTCTTTCTCAACTAGGCATATATCCGCGCGATGCAGCGGAATGTAAGTAAAGAACGAACAATTAATGCTATTTCTTTATATACATTTCATCAATAATCAATCATGACCTAAAAATCACAACTTATGAAACCTAAAGCCATAAAGATATTCAATAATTAGTTTATATTACAATTATTGACGAAAAAAATTATAATGATATTATTTGTAATAAGAATGAAACGTATTTTACGATTATGTATTTTTAACGTACTAACGTGGAAAAAAAAATAAAACGTATGGATAGAAAAACAAATTATTTCGTAGATATTCATGATATTTAATAGTACGATTAAATTAAAACATATTCAATATTTGGCTCGTTTTGAAGATATTGAAGAGACGCTTATAATGATATAATTTGTAGAAAAATGAACGTATTTTTTCATTGCATTTTTGTTAATATATAATTATTTGTGTTAATATGTGTAAAATGAAAAAAATAAGGGATATAAAGTAAATTAAATAAGTAATTATAAGAGTGATAAATGTAACAATGTAAGGGTGGTAAATATAATTGTACAAAAGTTTGTACAATAACCGTTTTAGTAGTATAGATAATTCGTATATATTCTGATATTTAATAGTATGATTAAATTAAAAAATATTCAATATTGGGCTCGTTTTGAAGGTATTGACGAGACGATTATAATGATATAATTTGTAAAAAAATGAACGTATTTTTTCATTGCATTTTTGTTCATATACGATTATTTGTGTTAATATGATAACGGTGTAAAATGTAAAATGAAAAAGTAAGGGATACAAAATAAATTAAATAAGTAATTGTAAGGGTGATAAATGTAACATTATAAGGGTAGTAAATGTTATTGTATAAAAAATTAAGAGTGGTAAATGTAATTGTACAATAGTTTGTACAATAACCGTAATAGACTTTTCATTATATAGTATAGATAACGTTTTTGCAAAATTTATTATGTTTATAGTTTGTTTGAAAATTTGTCAGATTAAAGGTTAATCTTTAAAATTAAGAAAATTGTTAACATTTGGTTCGCATAATATTTTTTTTAATGAATGAAATCTACCAGATGAATAAGAATATGAGAGAATTTAACCACATGTTTGGTTGGCAAAAATAGGATTAGAAATATGTTAAATGGATTGAAATATGTCTTTATTTTGCATAATGTACCCAGTAAAATAATGATAAATGACTAAAATACCAATGGACGGATTCACATCACTACAAGTGGGATTTCGTGCAGTGGGTCTAACGTGGTATAATTTTTGTAAGCTCCTTAATATACAACCATTTTTTCATCATAACCATAAATTATAAAAATACAATGCATGTATTGTATCAAAATTTATAATAATTAAAAAAACGATGCAATCTTGAAAGTGAGGAGATTGAGCCTTGAGGTACCATAATCTAATTCTTCAGTTAGGATTTAAGTGTTCTGTTTTATTTCTATTAATATTTATATGACCAAGTCAAAGATGATTTTTTTTCCTGATAAGAATGAATGGACATCAATGAATAAGTCATTAATGCTTTCATAATCATATATTACAACTGAACAAAAGTATATGCAAAAACATGAGATATATATTTAGTTCAGTTAAAATGATTATTTGAAAACCATTCTCACAACACTATACAACGATCATGTTTATCTATTCTAACTTATAGTCCCAAATAGGCGTCCATAGATTTTATAGAAAAACCAAACTTACATCCTATGATGTGAAACTTGTCGCCTTAGGGGCTCTCCTCACTCCTAAGCCTCGGGTTTAGGACGAAGTGGTTAACGACACACCACATCATTTGCATCACGTAGTCCTACAAGATGTTAGGGACATACCTGATTCCTTAATGGCATTGCCACTTATTTTTCCATAAGATGAAAGTTTAACGAACATGACTCAATATTTTTAGAAAAGCCAATAAAGATGAGCACTTGAGGTTCATCAATGACCCGACTTTTGTTATGGTTCGTCTCAAGGAGATTATGACCCAACATCTACAACTGCACACAACTTGCTCATTGGACAATGAAGTATAAAATGCTACTATAATTTTAGAGTAGTAAATTAAGTCTTCAAATACAAAGGTATTATCCGTTCTATCTAAAAGTATAGCATTTTATACAATTTACTCATTGGACAATGAAGTACAATAGTTTGTATTATGAAAACGGAGAGTTGGGGTGAAGGTATTTATTATTAATGCATTTTTCATTCTTATTACACAACCTTCTCTCTCTCTATCGCCATTAAAATCTTCACCTCTCTCTCTCTAGAAAAACCCACCTCTTTCAATACCAAACAAACCCATCTCTTTAGTCAATTTAATACTGCCCTCGATCCTTTCTTTCTTCCTATTTCAAAAAAAGATTACAACCAATTTCTTAACTTTTTCTCTATTACTTACTTTGTATTGTGATGCAATCCAAACATGAATCCCTAAAGCCCAGATCAAGAAATCTGCATTTCTCAAATGGGGTTTCTCGCTAAACCCTGAAATTTCACACCTTTCTGTTCCTCATCTTGTTCGTGTTGGTGTTCTTGTTCAGTTGCTATATACTAAGATGGTTGCTGTATTGGAGATATGGGTGTTTGTCATTGTTCTTCTGGTTTCTCTTCAAAGCCAGGTTCTGGTGATTTCACAGAATCTAACTTGCAATTCCAATGACCTCACAGGATTAAGGGGTTTCATGGATGGATTGGAATCACCGATTGATGGGTGGTGGCCAACAAATTCATCATCTGTATGCTGCAACTTGGTAGGCGTCACTTGCAATTCCTCTTCAGGTAGGATTGTTGGATTAGCACTCCAAAACAAAAGATTAACTGGTATTTTATCGGATTTAATTTCCAATTTAAATCAGCTTAGAACCCTCAATCTTTCACAAAATTTCCTAGAAGGCCATCTTCCAATCTCCCTTTTTCATCTTCCCCATTTGGAAAAAGTTGATTTGAGTAGTAATGAATTTGACGGGGTTTTACCAGTTACCATAAACCTGCCTGCACTTCAAGTATTAGACATTTCTTATAACACCTTTATTGGTTCTATTCCAGCTCTTCAAGTATTAGACATTTCTTATAACACCTTTACTGGTTCTATTCCAGCTGGTTTATGTGTTAACTCCACCCGAATTCGTCTTCTTAGTTTGGCTGTGAATTACTTTGATGGAATTATTCCACCCTAATTCGGGAATTGCCATCTGCTTCAACATCTGTCTGTGGCTTCAAATTTTCTTTCAGGACAAATACCGGAATTCTTATCCAGATTACCAAGACTGCGGGAATTGTCTCTCAAGGACAATATGTTCATTTCCATCACCGGAATTGGTAATTCCTCCAGTCGTCTTGTTCGTTTGGATGTTTCATCCAACAGGCTCTCTGGAAATGTACCTGATTTCTTTCATAGCTTTCCGAATTTAAGCTATTTCTCAGCTCATTCAAATAATCTGTCTGGTGAGATACCTCCGTCATTGTTGAACTCTCAAGCCATTTCTTCTCTCAACTTGAGAAACAATTCTTTGTATGGTTCAATCAATTTTAACTGTTCGCTAATGGTTAATCTTGCCTCACTTGATCTGGGCAGTAACAACTTTTCGGATATGATACCTGCTAATCTTTCCCTCTCATTTGAGGACCGATCTGTAAGTTTGTTTTCAACTTCTGTTTCTCCGGCTCCTTTTCCACTGTAAGTCTTCTCTCTCTCTGTTGTTTTTCTTTGTTTTGGGCCCTGAATAGTTGGCTTGACCTACCACCTCGAGTGGCAAGGAATCCTGCCTTCAAGCTGTTCAGGTTCTGTCCTTGTGTGGTCGTTTTCTTCCAAATTGTCACTATGACAGGAGCTGAATCCTCTAAAGAGCCAGAACAGCGATCCTTAATCGCTAAACTGGACTTTGGGGATCCCTTATATCTGCATCCTAGTGACACTTCGGGAGCCGCTATTTTGTCTATGAAACTCAGTGGTACTGAAAATTATAAAGTTTGGTCGTGTGCTATGATACTTGCTCTTGAGACTAAGAATAAACTTGGTTTCATTGATGGTTATGTGGTTAGATCTGTTGATAATGATATTTTGAGCAAACAATGGGATCGTTGTAATTCTGTTGTTTTATCTTGGATTCTTAACTCTATTTCTGATGACTTGTTTCTTAGCCAAGTTTTTTCTAGAGTTGCTTCTGAAGTTTGGCTTGAGTTGAAAGAAACCTATGACAAAATTGATGGTTCTGTTACCTTCAATTTACACCAGAAAATTAATTCTCTATCTCAAAATGGGGCGCTTGTCTCCGACTATTATCACAAACTGAATGCCTTATGGAAACAATTTGATGCCTTAATAAAACTTCCCTCGTGCACTTGCAATGCTTCAAACGATTTTCTCAAGCACAATCAGTTAATAAAACTAATGCAATTTCTAATGGGGTTAGATGATGCTTACATTCATATACGAAGCAACATTCTAACTACTGACCCTCTTCCATCTGTTAAAACTGCTTTTTCCTTGGTTTCTCGAGAAGAGTCACACCGTGGTGTGACTCAATCCTCTGATTCTAAAAATCAAAACACAGCCTTCTTTGGGAAGGCGAGTGAAAATAAGAAAAAATTCGGGAAACCATCTCTTGTTTGTAAGCATTGTGGTATAACTGGGCACACAATAGAAAGGTGCTATAAACTTATTGGTTTTCCAAAGGATTTTCAATTCTCTAAATCAAAAGGATCTTTTAAACCAAGTTCAAACAATGCTTGTTCCACTGATACTTCAGCTAGTGGTCAGAGTTCTGCTAGTGGTCAAAACTCTTCAAAATTTCTTACAGAGGATCAAATTGCAAAGTTACTTTCTCTTCTTGATCATAAACAGCCGGAAAACATCTTTGTCAACATGGCAGGTATGTTTTCTGTTAATATGACAAAACCTGATAATTCTTCTAATTTTTCTCATCATGGTTGGATCATAGACTCTCATGCCAGCATATGACTTCCAATATTTTTTGTCTTGAAAATGTTGTTGACATCTCTGATTTAGATTTAAAAGTTACTCAACCTAATGGAGATAAAGCTAAGATTAATCAAATTGGGAATTTTAGACTGAATGATAAAGTTGTTTTGTTTGATGTTCTTGTTGTTCCTGACTTTCATGTAAATCTTCTGTCTGTTCATAAAATTGCTAAAGATAGCAAAATCTTTGTTGGGTTTGATGAGTACAAATGTTATCTTGTTCAAGGCTCTCCTCACAAGAAAGTTGTGGGGACTGGTAGCGAACAAGGAGGTTTATACTTCTTTGATCGCTTGTTCAAGGGTGAGTCTCTTGTGTCAACTAAAACTAATATGTCTATAATGTGTTGTGTTTCTCGCCAATTATGGCATAGTAGACTTGGACATCCTGCTGATCAAGTGTTAGGGATTTTAAATGACACTCTTAGTCTAGATAGTGAACGTGAGTCTGTTCCTTGTGATATTTGCCATAAGGCTAAACAAACTAGAGACAAGTTTACCTTGAGTAATCATGTCTCAAAAGTTTTGGGAGAGTTAGTTCACCTAGATGTATGGGGACCTTATCGTGTTCCCAGTAAGGAAGGCTATAGGTTTTTCTTGACCATTGTTGATGATTATACCCGGTCTGTATGGGTTTATCTGTTAAAAGGGAAAGATAAAGTCTTTAATAATGTTGTTGCTTTTCACAGCTTGTTAGTCAATCAATTTGGAAAACATGTTAAGATTTTCAGGAGTGATAATGGTACTGAGTTTGTTAATAACAAATTAAGTGGGTTTTTTAAAACTAATGGCATTATACATCAAACTTCTTGTATTTACACTCCTCAACAAAATGGAGTTGTTGAAAGAAAGCATAGACACTTATTAAACGTGGCAAGATCTTTAATGTTTCAGGGAAATATGTTGTTACACATGTGGAGTGAATGTATTTTAACTGCTACATATCTAATAAATAGAACACCTTCTTCTGTGCTAAATGGTAAGTGTCCTTATGGATTAGTTTTCGGCTTTGCTCCTGTGTTGTCTCACCTAAGAAATTTCGGATGTCTCTGTTTTGCTGTTAAACCCAATGTTTCAGACAAATTTTCTTCTCGGTCTGAAAAATGTGTTCACATTGGTTACTGTAATTCAAAAAAGGGTTACAGACTTTATAGTTTGGACTCAAAACAAATTATTGTTTCTAGAGATGTTAAGTTCTATGAAACTATATTTCCTTTCAAAATGAGTTCGAATCAACCAAGCTGTGATTCTAGTGATATAGATTCTTTAAATTTCTTTGATTCTATTTTGTTTCAGACTAATGATTTCACATATGTGTTACCCAATGATGAAACTGGGGTGATCCCTCAAAATGAAAATGTCCCTGTTACTTCTGAGTCAGATAGGCGTGATCACATGGGTAGTCCAGATAGAGTTGTCGAGTCTTTGGATTCTGGTAGTACTAGTACCAGAAACGTAAATGACAGAGCTGCCGGATCTAGTGATCCTGGTAGTATTAGAGCTGTCGGATCTACTGATCCTGGTAGTACTGTTTCTGCCGGTGATTCACGGATTACTAGTTTCCGTCCTCTTACTATTAGACAAAATAATGATGATATTTTGAGGGGGCCTTCTGAAGGAACTGTTTCTGAACAATCTAATATTCGTAAGTCTTCTCGTCCTTCGAACTTGCCTCGTCGCTTTGATGACTATGTTGTTGAAGGGAAGGTAAAGTATGGTATAGAGAAGGTTGTGAATTATTCTAGTTTAAATTCAAATAATTTTTGTTTTGTATCAACTTTGAATAAATCTTTTGAACCTGAAAACTTTTTTGAAGCAAGTAAGGATCAAAACTGGGTAGATGCTATGAATCTCGAAATGGAAGCCTTATACAGAAATGGTACGTGGGTTTTAACTGATCTGCCCCCTGGTCGTAAACCCATAGGCTGCCGGTGGATTTATAAGATTAAGTACAAATCCACTGGTGAAATAGAGAGGTATAAGGCTAGGTTAGTAGCTAAAGGCTATAGTCAACGTGAACATTTAGACTATGAGGAAACTTTTTCACCTGTAGTTAAAATGGTTACTGTTAGATGTGTCATTGCTCTAGCTATTCAAAATCAGTGGCCTCTATGTCAACTTGATGTTAACAATGCTTTTCTTTATGGTGATCTTGTTGAAGAGGTTTATATGTCTTTGCCTCCAGGTTATTTTTCAGCTAATGATAAACGGGTTTGTAAACTTGTTAAGTCTCTATATGGACTAAAACAAGCTCCACGACAGTGGTATGCAAAGTTGTCAACATGTTTAATTGATCATGGGTTTATTCAAAGTACTAGTGACTATTCATTGTTTACAAAAAGTTCTAATAATGTTTTCATTGTTCTTCTTGTTTATGATATTGTCATCACTGGTAATTCATATCCTGATATTCAAAAGGTTAAGAATTATTTACAATCTAGTTTTAAAATAAAAGATCTTGGTTTTTTGAAATTCTTTTTGGGAATTGAGATTTTAGAAACTGACCAAGGTGTTTGTATGCAAGGTTCTAAATGGCGTGAGGCGTGGCGTGGCGGCGAGGTCAAGCCTCAAGCCTTACGAGTTATGGCGAGGCCATGGCGTTTTCCAAGGCGTGGCTTAAGGCGGCAAATCTGTATATAATTTATATGTATATATGTGTATGCGTGTTTTTATCGGTGTCTTGAACAATAATGAACGAGTTATTAACAATTTAAATTCATATAAAACGATAAACAAAAACAATTCTAAGCTATAATCGATATTAATGGGTAAATTCCAATCGAATTTTGAAGTACACAAATTTGAAGTTGTAAAGCATAAGCCATGGCGCGCCATAACGAGCTCGATGCCTTATCTCAATGCCAAGGCATAACGCCATAACGCGCCATGGCGGGCCATAACGAGCTCGACGCCTTATCTCGACGCCAAGGGGAAAAACGTGGCGGCAAGGCCACGCCTCGACGCCATGGCGGCGCCAAGGCGCGCTTTTTAGAACCTTGTTTGTATGTCACAAAGAAAGTATTGTCTAGAACTTTTAAATGATTTTGGATATCTGGGGTGTAAACCTATTAGCACACCCATGGATATGAACTTGGTGGTAACAGATTCCGTTGGTACTGATACTAAGGATCCTCTTTTGAAAGATTTTACTGGTTATCAAAGGTTAATTGGTAGGCTTATATATTTGTTAGCTACTCGACCTGACATTGCATTTGTTGTACATTGTTTGAGTCAATTCATGCATTCTCTTCGTGAATCTCATCTGAAGTTAGCTCTTCGAGTACTAAGGTATTTGAAGGTTTCACCTGGTAAGGGTATCAATTTTTCTTTGTGTCCTGCTTCTGATTTTAAGCTCTCAGCCTTTGTTGATGCTGACTGGGGAAAATGTCTGTCAACTAGGCGGTCTGTTACAGGATACTGTCTGTTTTTGGGTAACTGTATGATTTCGTGGAGAAGCAAGAAACAGTCTACTGTTTCTCGCTCCTCTGCTGAGTCTGAGTACAGAGCAATGGCTTCAGCTCTTTGTGAGATTATCTGGGTTCTTAGTATTTTATCTGATTTACAAGTTGTTAATCTTCTTCCTATAAGTCTAAATTGTGACAATAAGTCAGCTATACAAATTGCTAACAATCCAGTGTTTCATGAAAGAACTAAGCACATAAAGATAGATATTCATCAAGTGAGGGATAAAATCTCATTTGGAATGTTGAAAACTGTGAAAGTTTTGTCAACAGAAAATCCAGCTGATATTTTTACAAAGTCACTTGGTGTGAATCAACATTACTATCTCATTTCTAAGTTAAATATGTTGGATCTTTTCAATGTCAAGATTGAGGGAGGGTGTTAAAAGATATGTTAGTTTTGACCAATCTTGTCATTATTTTAACTTATTGTGTTTGTTGTATTGAATGTAGAAGTTAAGGGACTGTGCCTCACTATTGGGAATACTATAAGGTTAGCGGAGCAATTATCTGAAGATGGAAGGACTAAAGTTGGAAGTTTTTCAGTTGATATATAAATGGTTTCTCAAGCTTGTTCGATACACAATTCAGCTCATTTTTCCTTTTAAAACTCAGAATTCTCTCTGTGTTCTTTGAGTTTATTGTTTAGATTTAGGGTTTACTTTTCTTTTAATATCTTCAAATCTCTTGAAGATACTCTTCTGTAATAACAATATTAGAGTTAATATGTTGAGTTTACATATGTTATGAGTTTTAAGACTCATCTTCATCTTGTTCGTTTTTTGTGTGTATTTCAGTTGATATATAGTATACTAAAGATGGTTGTTGTATTGGAGATATGGGTACTTGTCATTGTTCTTGTGGTTTCTCTTCAAAGCCAAGTTCTTGTGATTTCACAGAATCCGACTTGCAATTCCAATGACCTCACAGGATTAAAGGGTTTCATGGATCAATTGGAATCACCGATTGATGGATGGCCTACAAATTCATCATCTTTATCATCATCGTCTCGTTGCTGCAACTTGGTAGGCATCACTTGTGATTCCTCTTCAGGTAGGATTGTTGGATTACAACTCCAAAAGAGAAGATTAACTGGTACTTTCTCGGATTTAATTTCCAATTTAGATCAGCTTAGAACCCTCAATCTTTCACATAATTTCCTTAAAGGCCATCTTCCAATCTCCCTTTTTCATCTTCCCCATTTGGAAAAAGTTGATTTGAGTAGTAATGAATTTGACGGGGTTTTACCAGTTACCATAAACCTGCCTGCACTTCAAGTATTAGACATTTCTTATAACACCTTTACTGGTTCTATTCCAGCTGGTTTATGTGTTAACTCCACCCGAATTCGTCTTCTTAGTTTGGCTGTGAATTACTTTGATGGAATTATTCCACCCCAATTCGGGAATTGCCATCTGCTTCAACATCTGTCTGTGGCTTCCAATTTTCTTTCAGGACAAATACCGGAATTCTTATTCAGATTACCAAGACTGCGGGAATTGGCTCTCCAGGACAATATGTTCACCTCCTTCACCGGAATCGGTAATTCCAATTCCTCTAGTCGTCTGTTTCGTTTAGATGTTTCATCCAACAGGCTATTCGGAAATGTACCTGATGTCTTTCATAGCTTTCCGAATTTAAGTTATTTCTCAGCTCATTCCAATATTCTATCTGGTGGGATTCCTTCATCATTGTTGAATTCACAAACCATTTCTTATCTTAACTTGAGAAACAATTCTTTAGATGGTTCGATCGATTTCAACTGTTCGGTAACGGTTAATCTTACCTCACTTGATCTGGGCACAAACAACTTTTCTGGTAGAATACCTGCTAATCTTCCTTCTTGCCTCAAGTTAAAAGCTATAAATCTTGCAAGGAACAGACTCGTTGGCCAAGTTCCAGAAAGTTTCAAGAACTTTCAGTCTCTTTCTTACCTTTCACTCTCCAATTGCAGCCTCAATAACCTCTCAACATCTCTTAAGATCCTCCAGCACTGCCCGAATCTAACGGTTATGGTTCTTTCCATGAACTTTCTTACGGAACAGCTGCCATCTGATGATGACCTACAGTTCAAATCACTCAAGGCTCTTGTGATCGCCAATTGCAGACTCACTGGTGGGATCCCGTCGTGGCTAAACGGTTTAACCGAGTTGCAGTTGTTGGATTTGTCATGGAACCACTTGACTGGATCGATTCCGGCCTATTTGGGTGATTTTCAGTCTCTGTTTTACTTGGATTTATCGGAAAATTCCTTGTCGGGAGAGATACCCAAGAATCTAACACAGTTACCGAGCCTGATTTCAAGAGAGATCTCATTAGAAGAACCGTCCCCGGATTTCCCATTCTTCAAGAAAAGAAACATCATCGGTAGAGGGTTTCCGTCGCAGTACAATCAGATCATGAGCTTTCCACCATCGTTAGACCTAAGTAGCAACTTCCTCACCGGCCCAATCTGGGCGGAGTTTGGGAACTTGAAAAAGCTACATGTTTTGGATTTGAAACACAACAATTTATCGGGTACTATTCCGGGTTCTTTATCAGGTATGAGGAGCATAGAGACGATGGATTTGTCATATAACGATCTGTCCGGAACAATTCCGCCATCTCTGGTGAACCTATCTTTTTTGTCCAAATTCAATGTTGCTTACAATGATCTAACGGGGATTATTCCTTCTAGAGGCCAATTTTTGATCTTTGCCACCTCTAGCTTTGTAGGAAACCCGGGTTTATGTGGTGGCTATAATCTTGATTTAAAATGTCGGAAAATCGAAGAGTTGTTGCCAACTGACCCGGCATCTGATGATGATGAATCATTTATCGTTTGGATGGTTTCATCAATCGGGTTTGGAACAGGTTTCCTTGTCACCGTCGTCATTTTGGTGGTTGTTCCTATAATTAGGGATACAAAGCGGTAATACAGAGCGTTATCCGGAAATAGATAAATTTGAGTCCTTCCATGGCTAGTCATTCTTGGTATATATGCATCAATCTGTATGTCATGTAGAGTTGGATTCTTATGCCCATCTGTATGTGTATTATTATCAACTCTCTTTATTAACTTTCTATATTTCGTGAGCAATATCAAGTTAATGTTCATGGAAATCTTCTTCCAACATACAAAACATATATTAAAAGTTGAACTGTAACATTTATAACATAACATCTAAAATACAGAAATTAGAGATTTTAACTATTTTTTTCGATAAGAAAATGGCTACAATGACGTTTTGACTACAAATGTTTTTGTCGAAAATTGGGTAGAAATAGGGTTGTAAACGAATCGAACGAACACGAACGGAGGCTTGTTCGTGTTCGTTCGTTTAACTTAACCGAACAAACGAACGGTAAACGAACGAAATTTTTTGTGTTCATGTTCGTTCGTTAAAAAAATATGTTTGTTCATGTTCGTTCATTAAGAGCTAAACGAACGTAATCGAACGAACGTAAACGAACGAACATAAACGAACGTAAACGAATGAGAACATATACGAACGAACATAAATGAACATAAACGAACACAAATGGATAAAAAACAACCACCGTTACTCATCATTTCGTTCGTAAAACATAACATAACAAATAAAAAAACGGATAAACTTAGGAAGTATAAAAAAGGAATTTTAAAAAATTAATTTTAAAAAATTAATTTAATTAATATTTTGACACATTAATGTCATAATATATATAAATATATTTATATATATAAACAAATATAAACGAAAATGAACAAACATAAACGAACGAACATTAACGAACATAAATGGACGAACGTTCACGAACGGAAATGAACGAACGAGACCATTGTTCATGTTCGTTCATTTAACTAAACGAACAAAAAAAATGTGTTCATCTTCGTTCATTTATTAAATAAACGAACATAAACGAACTTCCCGCCGAACAATTCATGAACGGTTCGCTGAACGTTCGGTTCGTTTACAGCCCTAGGTAGAAACGCTATCTTGAGAGCCATGGTGTTACAAAATAGATTCATCAAATCATTGTATGAAATGGAATATTTTGAGAAAAAAGAACAAAATATTCTTAAGATTTGGGGAGAAAAGTTGTGTTGGATGATAAAGATGTGCATTAATTGTTTTTTTTTTGAACGGCAGATAACACACGTGTTTCCAAGGTATTCAGGCTCCCACTTAAGAGTGTCACCCGACTAATCCCCGCCGACCACAACCCGACCCAATTAAGGGTACCACTAAGTGGCAGACCCATGATTTGGATATCGCCACATGCTCACCATGGGGTTCAAACCCGGGTAGTTAGGGTACCATCCACTAACCTCCCCCCCCCCCAAGGATGTTACCTTACCACTGGGCTAGACATGTTTTGATATTAATTGTTTTTTTTAATACAATTTTCGCAAAATTTATTTTTCAAGTGGGATAATAAAAAATTAACAGTTTTATAGTTTGTTTGAAAATTGCCAAGGGCATTAAAAGTTAGGGCTGACGCTTATCGGGTAAGCGCTTACTAATTAATATCATTTATCTTATTAATTGAGTATAGCGAGACCAAAAAGCTTACTTGGTAAGAGACAAGGGAAGAATCGAGAGTCTTACCCGATAAGTGTGGGAAATGACTTTTACCCGATAAACGCTTATCGGGTTTAAAATGCTTACCAACAATCCATTTTCATGGCCAAGCATGTTACACGATAAGGTAAATGAAGGTGAATCTCTTACCGGTAAGCGCTTTCTGTTTTATTTCTATTAATATTTATATGACTAAGTCAAAGATGATTTTTTTCGATAAGAAAGAATGGACATCAATGGACATCGATCAGTAAGTCACTAGCACTTTCATAAAATCATATATTACAACTGAACAAAAGTATATGCAAAAACATGAGATATATATTTAGTTCAGTTAGAATGGTTATTTAAAAACCATTATCATAACACTATACAACGATCTTGTTTATCTATTCTGACTTGCAGATCCCAAATAGACGTCCATGGATTTTGTAGAAAAACCAAACTTATATCCTATGATGTGAAACTTGTCGCCTCAGGGGCACTCCTCACTCCAAAGCCTCGGGTTTAGGACGAAGTGGTTAACGACACATCACATCATTTGCGTCACGTAATCTTACAAGATGTTAGGAACATACCCGATTCCTTAATGGCATTACCACTTATTTTTCCACAAGATGAAAGTTTAACGAACATGACTCAATATTTTTAGAAAAGCCAATAAAGATGAGCACTTGAGGTTCACCAACGACCCGACTTTTTTGTTATGGTTGGTCTCAAGGAGATTATGACCCACATCTACAATGGTACATAACTTGCTCATTGGATAATGAAGTATAAAATGCTATCATTTTAAAGTAGTATATTAAGGCTATGTTCGGCAGCTGATAAGCTAGTTTTTTAAAACGCTACTTTGAATAGATTTTCAATAAGATAGCTTATAAGCTAGTTTTTGGTCATCCAAACATGTACCAAAGAAAAAATAAGCTAGCTTTTTTTTGCCAAACAATACCTAAGTCTTCAAAAAATTAACATTTCAGCCTTTCGATATTTTTTTGCATTCAACCATAGTAGGTAAGTATCAACCAAAACTTTAAATCGATTATTTGACATTTGAAAATGCTTGTGACCACATACTTATTCATACTTTGAACAACTACCGATAGTCACTTTCTCCTCCCATTTATGATAACTTTTGTCTTCATATTCAATTCATACGGAAAACAATTCAAAAGTTTAAAGGGTTTTTATAACATTTTCAAACATCGGTTTCAAAAGAATAATTGGACCTAAATACATATCATAACCTCCTCCCACTTTTTAGCATGAAGAAAACATATGTTCAAAACGTGTTATGTCAGTTGCAACCTTCGAGTCAAATTACCATTAGTAAATAAGCAGAAAAAATGTTTTTGATAAAAACTAATAAAATATAATGTTACATTATTATATTTTTTTAAACGAATCTAATTTTATTTTTTGAGTAAACTACGATTTTAGTCCCTATGGTTTGATGTTTATAACGATTTTCGTCCATGATCTTTCAAAACTGCTTTTTTAATCCTTGTGGTTTCTATTTGCTTCTATTTTCATTTATCCCTCTAATTTTATTAATATTAAATATTAATTCATTTAAAAATTAAATAAACAAATTACATATTTGGTCCTTGTGGTATATAAAATTTTACATTTTTATCTTAATTTACATTTTTTTATTTTTTCTTTATTTATTGTATTCCATTAAGACATTTATTTTTCTATTAATTATATTGTATATTTTCATAATTATTATTACTTTAATTATAAAAACAATCAAATACTTTCATTAAAAATACTAATATATACATGAAATTTTTTTCAAAGCTTTAGATTTAGATCTCTTAAAATTAATATTTTTTTTTCTGTTGTTTTATTAAAGTTTTTTATTTATTTTAAATTACCATTGAAAAAAAGTTTAATAAATTTCGAGAAAAAAAATCTTATTTTATAACAACCGATTGTTTTGGTAAATTCACTTTACTCCCATTATTTCATATTTTCATTTAAACTTTATTTTTATTAATTAATCAAATTTGTTAATATTTAAAATAAACACATATATACACACACACACATAGAGAGAGAGAATCGGGTTCAAACGAGAACGATATTTATTTAAAAGAACACGAGAACGACAAATCACATACAAAATCATACGTGATTTTACATTAGCGGGGAAGTCGTACAAAATCACAATATGCGGGCGACTTTTGCCGCAGCTTAAGGTCACGGAAATCACATGTAAAATCACTTATATTTTGTATGTGATTTGCCGTTGCCGTGTTCATTTTAAATAGGTATCGTTCTCTTCTCATTTGATCCTCTCTTTCTCTCTCAAGATTTTAAATAATGTTTGTGTTTGACGTCACGTTAATTTTGAGGCACGTCATGACCCATTGTATGATTTTTATAACAACATATTGAAATTTTCTTATCCTTTTATTTTCTTATTTTTTGTTTTTAATATATAACCTAATTTAAAATGGTGTGTGTGTGTGTGTGTTTATGTGTGTATGTCTTATTTAAATATTAAACAAATTTAATTAATTAATAAAAAATAAAGATTAAATGAAATTTTAGAATAGTGGAGTAAATAGTAAATTGCATTTAACATAAAACAACCGGTTGTTATAAAATAAGACTATTTTTTTCTCGAATTTTATTAAACTTTTTTCAATGATAATTTAAAATAAGAAATAGTTTTAATAAATCAATAGATAAAAAAATATTAATTTTAGGAGATTTAAACCTAAAACTTTGAAAAAAATATCATGTATTTATCAATATTTTTAATGAAATTATTTGATTATTTTTATAATTAAAGTTATAATAATTATAAAAATATACAATATAATCAATAGAAAAATAAATGTCTTGATAAAATACAATAAATAAAGAAAAAGTAAAAAAAATATAAGTTAGGATAAAAATGTAAAAGTTTATATACTACAAGGACCAAATATGTAATTTGTTTATTTAATTTTTAAATGAATTAACATTTAATATTAATAAAATTAGAGGGAGTGATGAAAATAGAAGCAAATAAAACCATAAGAACTAAAAAAGCAGTTTTAAAAGACCAGGGACGAAAACCGTTATAAACATCAAACCACAGGGACTAAAATCGTAGTTTACTCTAATTTTTTCAATGACAACAAATTCTTTCATTTAGTATTCTTGTAATAATACCGAATTAAATAATCTAAATATGGAAAGAAAAAAAAAAGGTAAACTATGAGCTGTACTTTACACATGATTCGTATTATTTTTATTTATTTTTCAACCCAAATCTTTGACTTTTATTTTTAGTAATTTATTATTTTTATTTATCAAATATTCAACACTAGCAATAAATATTTTATTTCAAGTTATAATAAATATAAGATTCTTTTAATATATCTATCAAAAAGTTTGTAAAATCAACTTTAGTTCATTATTTATCTCATCGAAGATATATTTAGTATATAATTATTAACAAAAAATTATTTATGAGATATCACTTAAATTTATGTGATTATATATAGTCAACAATCTTGAATATTGTTCATAATTTATGAGCGAAAACAAAAGGTCAATAGCTATGTTTTGATCGTGTTGACATTTTTTCCATGTTTTGTAATTGACTTCGAAAGGTATTTATGACTATTAATTAAATATATAATTGGTTGGAATAAATAACAACAAATATGGATATTTTAAGTTAGAGAGAATTACACTATTGGTCCCTAGCTTTGCATGTTTTTCTATTTTGCTTCCTAAAATTTAAGTACACAAGTGTTCTTTATTTCGTGTTTCACGTACCAAACTAGTCATTCGAGCTAACACTATTAGCTTAGTATTGTTAAGTCTGTCATGTACCCTTTACAATTTACATGAGGGGTAATTTAGTGTTTTCATTCATCTTCATTGTCTCTTCCTTCATCTCCCTCAATTCAAGAACATTCATACCCATCACCATCACCCACCCACCATTCCATCTTTAATCAACATATTCAAACCTAAATCAGATTCATACCAAAACATTCAAACTCAAAACATAAATCAGAATTATACAAAAACATTATAACTTTAATCAAACATTAAAAAATCCTAACGTAGAATGAATTTCCATTTTCATCTCCATCTTCATCAAATCGAATCTACATGGTTTTTGGACTCATAGACGAGTTCACGTCATAGACATGGATGATTTCACTCTGGGGATGGAACAGAGAAGGGTGGGGTTTATGGGAGAGGAGACGCTGAAAGAAAATTCTTAAATAGAAGAAACCATAGTGTTGGTGTCTTGTTGCCAGCGGGAGTTAAAGTGTTGTACGGGATTTTGTGGAGGAAGGTCGTCGGTAGGGGTTTGGGCAATAGAGGAGGTGGTGTATGTCGACGTAAAGTGAAAGACAAATGACAACTTTAATAAATACTAAGGAGTTGTTTACTTACAGCTTAATGAGTTTAATGGTCTGGTCAGCTTATTCACTCAGTCATATATTATTGTTTATTTACGGCTTAATCGTCAATCCATTAAGCTAAAATGGCTATATGGAATAAGTCATGACCCCTCACTTGTCCCCATTAAGCCACCCTAAACAAACTAATACTAGAAATGCCCAGAAATAATCAAACTCTCTCTTTTTGCCTCATTCGAACCCATTGGTATTCCGTCACTTAGACAAACAACTTAACTCATACAGAGCTTAATGTTAAGTAAAGTAAACAACCCCTAAGATAACAATGTTAACTCACTTATTTGATATGTGTAACACAAGACAAGGACCACTTATGTATTTATTAAATTTAGGGACAAAAACAAAAAGACAGCCAAACTACTCCTTTTAAGTTATAAAAACATTATTATTATTATAACTATTATTATGAAAAGTTGAATATCTTGGAAACAAAAAAGGAGAAAATTGTAATTTTGTTTTATGGAATGGAGAGTTGAGGTGGGGTTATGTATTTATTAATGCATTTTTCATCCACACCAACGGCTTCCTAATCCTTCTCTCGATCGCCATTAAAACCTTCATCTTTCTCTCTCTAGAAAAACCCAGCCCACTCACAAAGAAAAACCCACCTCTTTCAATACCAAACAAACCCATCTTTCTCTCTCTGTCAATAGTCAATTTAATACTCCCCTCGATCGGTGTTCTCTAATATATCTCCTTTCTTTCTTCCTATTTCAAAAAAATATTACAACCCTTGTTCTCTATTTCTTCACTCTTTCTCTATTACTTGGTATTGTGATGCAATCCAAACATGAATCCCTGAAGCCCAGATCAAGAAGTCTGCATTTCTCAAATGGGGTTTCTCGCTAAACCCTGAAATTTCACACCTTTCTGTTCCTCATCTTCTTCTTGTTCGGTTTTTGCGTGTATTTCAGTTGATATATAGTATACTAAAGATGGTTGCTGTATTGGAGATATGGGTACTTGTCATTGTTCTTGTGGTTTCTCTTCAAAGCCAGGTTCTTGTGATTTCACAGAATCCGACTTGCAATTCCAATGACCTCACAGGATTAAAGGGTTTCATGGATCAATTGGAATCACCGATTGATGGATGGCCTGCAAATTCATCATCTTTATCCTCGTCTCGATGCTGCAACTTGGTAGGCATCACTTGTGATTCCTCTTCAGGTAGGATTGTTGGATTACAACTCCAAAAGAGAAGATTAACTGGTACTTTCTCGGATTTAATTTCCAATTTAGATCAACTTAGAACCCTCAATCTTTCACATAATTTCCTTAAAGGCCCTCTTCCAATTTCCCTTTTTCATCTTCCCCATTTGGAAGTAGTTGATTTGAGTAGTAATAAATTCGATGGGGTTTTACCAGTTACCATAAACCTGCCTGCACTTCAAGTATTAGACATCTCTGATAACGCATTTACTGGTTCTATTCCAGCCGGTTTATGTGTTAATTCCACCGGAATCCGTGTTCTTAGATTTGCTGTGAATTACTTCAATGGAAGTATTCCACCCCAATTCGGGAATTGCCATTTGCTTCAACATCTGTGTGTGGCTTCCAATTATCTTTCAGGCGAAATACCGGAATTCTTATTCCGATTACCAAGTCTCCGTGAATTGGCTCTCCAGGACAATATGTTCACCTCCTTCACCGGAATCGGTAATTCCAATTCCTCTAGTCGTCTGTTTCGTTTAGATGTTTCATCCAACAGGCTATTCGGAAATGTACCTGATGTCTTTCATAGCTTTCCGAATTTAAGTTATTTCTCAGCTCATTCCAATATTCTATCTGGTGGGATTCCTTCATCATTGTTGAATTCACAAACCATTTCTTATCTTAACTTGAGAAACAATTCTTTAGATGGCTCGATCGATTTCAACTGTTCGGTAACGGTTAATCTTACCTCACTTGATCTGGGCACAAACAACTTTTCTGGTAGAATACCTGCTAATCTTCCTTCTTGCCTCAAGTTAAAAGCTATAAATCTTGCAAGGAACAGACTCGTTGGCCAAGTTCCAGAAAGTTTCAAGAACTTTCAGTCTCTTTCTTACCTTTCACTCTCCAATTGCAGCCTCAATAACCTCTCAACATCTCTTAAGATCCTCCAGCACTGCCCGAATCTAACGGTTTTGGTTCTTACGATGAACTTTCATACCGAACAGTTGCCATCTGATGATGACCTACAGTTCAAGGCACTCAAGGCTCTTGTGATTGCCAATTGCAGGCTCACCGGTGGGATTCCGGCATGGCTAAACGGTTTAACCGACTTGCAGTTGTTGGATTTGTCGTGGAACCACTTGACGGGATCGATTCCGGCGTATTTGGGGGATTTTAAGTCTTTGTTTTACTTGGACTTATCGAACAATTCCTTGTCGGGAGAGATACCCAAGAATCTAACACAGTTACCGAGCCTGATTTCGAGAGAGATCTCGTTGGAAGAACCGTCTCCGGATTTCCCATTCTTCAAGAAAAGAAACATCAGCGGTAGAGGGTTACCGTTGCAGTATAATCAGATCATGAGCTTTCCGCCATCATTAGACCTGAGTAGCAACTTCCTCACCGGCCCAATCTGGGCGGAGTTTGGGAACTTGAAAAAGCTACATGTTTTGGATTTGAAACACAACAATTTATCGGGTACTATTCCGGGTTCTTTATCAGGTATGAGGAGCATAGAGAATATGGATTTGTCATATAACGATCTGTCCGGAACAATTCCGCCATCTCTGGTGAACCTATCTTTTTTGTCCAAATTCAATGTTGCTTACAATAATCTGAGGGGTTCCATCCCTGACGGAGGTCAATTTCAGACGTTTGCGAACTCTAGCTTCGAGGGGAACCAAGGTTTATGTGGCGGAGGACATGCGGTCTGCGAAAGCAGAAAAATCCCCGAATTAACTACCCGGAAATCCGAGAAAAACATAGGGAAGATTGTTGGTATGGCTGTTGGGATTTGTTTCGGAACGGTGTTTCTTCTTGCTCTGATGTTCATGGTGGTTGTTCGAGCCACTGGACGACAAGAGGTTGACCCCGAAAGGGAAGATGACGATATTGACGATGATAGCAACAAGAAACACTTAGACGAACTTGAGTCAAAATTAGTTCTTTTCCACAACAACAAAGGGCTCTCAATTGATGACCTTCTGAAATCAACCAACAGTTTCGATCAAGCCAACATCATTGGTTGTGGGGGATTCGGTCTGGTCTTCAAAGCCACACTTCCCGATAACCAGAAAGTGGCGATCAAACGACTCTCGGGCGACTGTGGTCAAGTCGACCGAGAATTTCAAGCCGAAGTCGAAACACTCTCGAGAGCACAGCATCCGAACCTCGTCCTCCTTCAAGGGTACTGCAAACACAAGAGCGATAGGCTCCTTATATACTCGTTCATGGAGAACGGCAGCTTAGACTATTGGCTACACGAAAAACCAGACGGGCGGTCCAAACTCGACTGGAAAACACGCCTGAATATCGCTCAAGGATCCCTCCGAGGTCTGGCGTACTTGCACCAATCTTGCGATCCCCATATCCTTCATCGTGATATAAAGTCGAGCAACATCCTTCTAGACGAGCATTTCGAAGCCCATTTAGCCGATTTCGGTCTTGCGAGACTCATTCTGCCGTACGACACACATGTAACGACGGATCTTGTCGGGACGTTGGGCTACATTCCGCCGGAATACGGTCAGGCTTCTGTTGCATCTTTCAAAGGGGATGTTTACAGTTTTGGGGTGGTTCTTTTGGAGCTATTAACAGGCAAGAGACCAATGGATATGTGCAAGCCAAAAGGCAGCAGAGATTTGATCTCATGGGTGATGCAAATGAAGAGTGAAAAAAGGGAAAATGAAGTGTTTGATTCATTGATGTTTAATAAAGAAGATGTGAAGGAGATGCAATTGGTTCTTGGGATTGCTTGTGTTTGTTTGAATGAATCTCCGAAGTTAAGACCATCGACATCGGAGCTACTTTCTTGGCTGGATAACATCGGAAAACAGTAACAGGTTTCATGGAGTTTTTGTTTTATTTATTAGTTTTGGTGTATATAGATAGCATCAGTCAGTATACATGGATGGATGGATGGAAGCAAGAAAAGAAACCTTGCCAAGTGAATACATTTGAATGTTATGGTTTCATGAGTATAATTTCAAATAAGTTGATAACAACACCTTCTATCTGATTTCTAATTTTAACCTTGCATTCTTAAAAAATGAACTTTCTTTTTTAACTTCAAACAACAATAATAATAAAGTATATATATATATACATACCAAGGAAGGATAGGATTGTGTGAGAAAAAAAGTTACGTAAGAAGAGATTTAAACTCTTGATCACCTTTAATCTTAAATCCACACATAAATCGTTTTGATATGGTGATTACATCTCATTCTATTGTAAATTCAAGTGTGAAGATTTTTTCTTACTATTTTCACAATAACTTTAATTCTAACCCGGTATATAAATCAAATATAAACGTTCCACGTCATACAAAACCAATTTGACTTAAAAAAAATATTCAAATAATGAGACGATAATTGAAAAGTCCAATACTGCAGCTGGTAGGGAAGGGTGGTTTTTTATTTATTAAAAGGCAAAATCTAATTTCCAGAGGTGGCGGGTCAACGCGATCCACCCTGGTGTGGTTTGGCGGAAACCAACGTCAAACTTTTTTTTCACCAAAAAAGTCACATGCAAATTTCAAATGTCTACATCCATCCATATCCACTTGCACACAAAGTTCAATTTTATTTAATCATTAATATTTTCAAACTTTATATCCAACTTTTTTTTTAAAGGGTGTCCTGGACCTATGGATCCAGACTAATCCCTTGGCAAAGAAACCGACTGTGAAAGTATGCAGCCCTGAGATTAAACCCAGTGGCTACAGTATGCGTACGTCTTGATTTGAACTTGGGGTGGATGGGAACTTTATATCAACTTTAGTTATGATATAATCCCAATCTTTATCAAGAGTTGAATGGATTGTTATGACGTTAACGCTGAAACTTGTGCATAAAGATAACTTTCATTAATTCGTTATTTATATTAAAGCTGAAACTTTTTAATATAATCAAATTATGACTTTTAAGAGCCTTGATCCATCTTAAAGCATCCACGGTGTATGACTTTTTTACCAAGATTTTTCATAGTTTTTTTCTCACACATTATTGTCACCTTAACAACTTAAAAACATTTATATATCTCCACTATGTGAAAAATCTCACTCAAGCTTTTTCATTACTTTTTAAAACTATTCATGGTCCCACAATTTTAACTTTATATCATTTTTATTCTTATTTATAAAAATAAATATATTAAAATTCATACAAATACATAAAAGTATGTACAATAAAATTAATAAAAATTAGGTTATTAAAGAAATATATAATAGTTGTATAAAAAATATGTAAAATAAAAATTAAAAAATATTAAACTTAAAAGTATGTATAACCGAAAATAAAAATTGGGTCATTAAGAAATCTGTTAAAATTGTATAAATATGTCAAATTTGAGATATTATTTTAAAAATATAATTACTTTCATTATGTATTTATTTATATTATTTATTTAATAATTATATTTAAATAGGATTACTTTAAATATATTAATAAATAAAACTGATTAAATACGAAACTTTTATAAAATTCTATAAAGTTAAAACTGATTAAATACGAAAAAGCAGGTCGTGCAGTTACGACCTATGACGAAAACATCACGAAAAACCTCAATTGAAAAACCTCTTCACTATGTGAAAAACCTCAAAAGGTTCCAAAAACCTTCTAACGAGCACACTGGGAATGCTCTTATAGATGCACTTATTTGATAAAAATCTTAGTTTGGTCGATGTTGCTATTTAGACCTCTTTTGAATCAAATGAGAATAACAAAAATGTAAAAAGAGAAATTTGATACTCACGTACATATAGAGGAAAAATTGTATGAAAGATATTCAAATAACACGTAAAAATTGGTTTGACATTTATATATATGGTGAGGGTTTTGGTAGACCTTGGACCTTTTGGTTAATGTGTTTCAACTCTAGTAAAAAAAACCACTCTATTAAATTAGACAAATAATAACATTCAACAGTTAATATAATTCTGATTATCAAAAGAAATCACATAAGTTTATCTAAAGCCGTTTTTCGAGATGATAAAGGCCATTCTATCACAAATCGTATATGTCATTGTGCTAAGTCAAAATGATATTATAAGCATTATGATCTAGTCAATGATGATTTATTGCAAACATTTACACTTATTTTCTTGAAAGAACATTAATTATTAGCTAAGTTCTCGAATCCGAGGTCGAACATCCATTCGAATCACGAATGAAGCAACCATTCATATTAATTGATAATCCAAATTTAACCTCTAACTTCCACTAGCGACACAAATTCTATTGGAATAATTAGTATGAACACAAATTAACTAACCTAACTAAATCTCTAATTTTAGAACTACAACAATTATGTACTAATAACATTTATAAGATCATCCAATCCAAGAGGGGTTCAACCAAATCCCAAGAAAAATACCAACTAATCTACGCAAAAATGAAAATCAACAAATATAAATATAAAGAAACTAAAACACAAAAACAGAAGTATGTGAATCATAAATCAAATATGGAAAAACCAAAATACGAAATGGAAATACATTACCAACATTGATGGAAGCGATATGATCTATTCATCCAAAATTGGATTGGATCGATCAACAAAATTCAACATCAAGTATTCCAATGGATGATGGGATCGGATCTAATCTGATCCACCTAAATTCATTGGATTTCAAGTGATGAACACCCCTACAACCACAACAATCTTTGCCACCGAAAAATAAAGCGATTGTTTCCGTAAAAAACATAAACTTAAAAAAAAGCTTCTAAAAGATGTGATTTTGCAAGAAACTTGTGATTTTAAAAGTAGCAAAAGTTGGTAAACTAAAATATCAATGATATAAAAATAAAAGTTTTTTTTTGTCGTTTGCTTAAAAGTTGGATTTGGTCATTCAAACGAACTATTTACATTGAATGTCCTTAACTTTTTATTTTTCTTGCACCCATGGTCCCTCAAGTTAAAACCGTTAATGAAGTTCCGTTAAATAGAAGCATATGCTTTTCACATGAGTGCAAATCCGTCTTTTACCCATTCCATTTTAAATTAATTTTGTAATACCATTTTCTCTCTTTCCTCACTTTCTTTCTTCTCGTTCCCATGAACATAGAAAGCCCATCCCAGAGCCAATCACTATCTCTCAAAAGTAATACCATTTGAACAGAAAATTTCATCACAAGTGTTGTTAAAATGACTCAAAAACTTCATCACAAATGTTGTTGATATGAATAAACCACCTAGAGTTTATGTACACTTTCATAAAAAATATCATAGTGAGCTACGATTTTTGGGGTTACTGGTACTATATAGTGAAGAGGGAGTTGGTTTTCACCAAGTAGGTGGATTTGCAAGGGGGAGTTTCTTCCTAGATTCTTTGATTCTTCTTCGATTCTTGTAACTAGATGTTTGTTTGTAGGTGGGAGAGGGGGTTTGGCGAAGAAAGGGATGTCAACTATTGCCCTTTTTTTTGAAGGGTTCTTGTCATCGTAATTTGGTTTGCTGGAGAAAGGGGAAAGGGGAGGGGGATGAGGTCTAGTGGCGGATCTAGAAACTCAGGTGACTGAGTCAGACTTAGGAGTGTCGAAAATTTTCCAAAACCAAAATGGTTTCGGGTTAAACGGTTTAGTTTTGATTATTATTTTACTATAACGGTTAAACAAATAGCAAATTATACCATATTTTTATATATTTTATATCTAGATAATTGGTTTGAGCCTTTGAACATATAAAACAATTAATATATCATAAATCATATTTATATTAAAGCTAAAATAACAAGATATTGAGATGTATTTAATAAGACAATAAAGAAGAACTAGATATTGACATGCCCAATCTTGAAATGGATTTTGAGATGAATTTATTGTTGGTATTTTCTCTATATGTATTTTAATAATACATATAATAATATAAAATTAATCAACGAATGATTAACAACTCATAAAATTAATCAACTAAGGGGCTGTTTACCAAAGTTTTTGATTAAGCGCTGATTCGGGTAAGAGTTCTGATTGAGATAAGAGGTCTGACTGAGGTAAGTGCTGACTGAAATTGTTGTTTACCAAAATGTTTTATTTCAAGTGTTGACTTGGTAAAAATGACCATTATACCCTTACAGTTGAAGTAGTTATATGCCACTAAAAATTATTATTTACCAAATGCTTTGATTATATTTTCAAATTGCTTTATACTTTTGAATTTATATTGCTCGGTAAAATACAAATTTTATCACTTAAACCAAATTGTAACTAAAGTAGCAAATTTTATCACTTAAACCAAATAACAATTTTAAGAATTCAGACCAATTTCTCTTTTAATAAAGGATGACATGTATCCCCAAATTCTCACTATCAATTGGCATGTGAGTTGGCAATATTTACCTTCTTGTAAATTGGTGCTTGGTTGGTGCTTGTAAGGGTAAACATGGAAACTTCATCTCTGTCTCTGGAAAGACACGATTTTAACTCTGTCCTTGGACAGAACACGGTCAGAGGATGATACAAGGTCAGAGATGTATTTTTTTCATTTGGTGAACAACCCACCTCTTACTTGGGTAAGAACATCTTACCGGTAAGAGGTGGTCAGAAGCAAATAAACAGCCCCTAAGATTATAAAGAAATCGATTAAGATTCCGATGTATTTTAAGCATACAAATTAAAATACAAAATAAATCAACTAATGATTTAAGACAACGATAAAGAAAAAGAGGAGGATATAGAACAAACGTTGAGGCTCGTGTATAACATGATTCCCTTAAACAGATTCGTCGTCTGTTCCCAGGGTACAACAGCCAAAGCAGTTGAACTGTCGGAGATAACCACTTGCCTGAAAACTCCACCAGAGTTATTGTATGCACTATTCAGAGAGAGATATGTGAGAGTGTTTCGTTGTGATTGTCGTCCTATGGAATGTGAACCGGCCCCTCAATTTATATTGACGATTCGAAACCGAAATGATTAGTTGTCATTAACCGATAATAAAACAAATTAATCATATCAATTAATTCGTAATTAAACGAATTAACCGTTGTTATAACCGAAATACTTAATTCGATAATTAACTAATAATTAAACGAATTAACTGTGCATCATCAATGGTTTCGATGGGGTTACAAAACGTGAACAGAGTTTGGCGTGGTTGGCCACGCGGGTTCATCCGCGCCACAACCCGTGCGGGCCACTGTTCGTGTTTACATTATAGTGCTCGAGAGACATTCCAAACACTCAACTTTGAGCATCGATATCTCATTCACACATATTCCGTTTTGGACACATAATATATCGTTTTGAAGCTCTCATATAGGAGAATACAAACCATAAGAGTTAGATATATACACTACATATACTTGTATTTATATGTGTCAAAAGTTAGTAAAAAAACATATTTTTACTAAAATTTTCCAACATTTATTTCTTTTGGTTTTGGTAGAAAAAATCAAATGTATGGGGTCTTGTAAAATTCGAATGAGTTCTTTAAGTATAAACTTAGTCATTTGTTAAAAATAAATCTTTTTTCTAAGTTAAATCTAGTTTTTTTTTTTTTTTTTACTTTTGTCTGTGGCTGTGGTCAAGAGACCCATTGAGTTGTATGTGACTCCGCCACTGATGAGGTTCGCCGGAGAAATAACAAAACAAGAAGGGGGAGAGGTTCATCGACGAGATGTAGAAACTAGGTTTGCAACGTATTATATATATATATATATATATATATATATATATATATATATAGGGAGAGGTTCATTTAAGAAATGGTAAATATATGAGAAATAGAGAAGTAATCTTAGCCATTCATCTGGTCAACATTTGCGGTTTTGACCGTGAAGCACCGGATAATTCCTTGTGTGATCTATAGAAGGTAGAGTGGTAATTTCGTAAAATACACGGGATGAGTTCATATATGAATCTATATGAATCACAAAGATTCATATATGAATTTGTTAATTAGTTCAACTGATTCATATATGAATCTTTGTGATTCATACAAATTCATATATGAATCACAAAGGTTCATATATGAATATGTTAGTTAGTTCAACTGATTTATATATGAATCACAAAGGTTCATATATGAATCAGTTAAAAGAGTTCAGTTGTGAATTGCACTGGTTCATATATGAACATGTATAATTGACATATGCACTATGTGTTCATATATGAACCAGTGCAATTCACAACTGAACTCTTTTAACTGATTCATATATGAACCTTTGTGATTCATATATGAATCAGTTGAACTAACTAACAGATTCACATATGAACCTTTGCGATTCATATATGAATCTGTATGAATCACAAAGATTCATATATGAACCTTTATGAATCACAAAGATTCATATATGAATCAGTTGAACTAATTAACAGATTCATATATGAATCTTTGTGATTCATATATGAACTCATCCCGTGTATTTTACGAAATTACCCCTCTATCTTCTATAGACCACACAAGGAATTATCCGGTGCTTCGCGGTCAAAGCCGCAAATATATATATATGGAGAGGTTCATTTGAGAAATGGTAAATATATGAGAAATAGAGAAGTAATCTTAGTCATTCATCTGGTCAACATTTGCGGCTTTGACTGGTCAAATATTTCAGCTTTGACTGGTCAAATATTTCAGCTTTGACTGGTCAAAAGTTGCGGCTATTCCAAAAATATAAATGACACTTTCGTATTTTTTACAAAATACACGGGTTGTGTTCATATATAAACATGTATAATTCACATATGAACTATATGTTCATATGTGAATCAGTGTAATTCACATTTGAACTCTTTTAACTAATTCAAATATGAACTAATTAACCGATTCACATATGGACTAATTAACTGTAAGTTTATATATGAATCAGTTGAACTAATTAATAGATTCATATATGAACTAATTAACTGATTTTCATGTGAACTAATTAACTGATTCATATATGAACGTATAGTTCATATGTGAATCAGTTAGGTTCATATATTAATTCATCCCGCATATTTTACGAAACTACCCCTGATTGTTCCCAGATATTCAAGTTCTACTCACTAACAAGTAATCAAGATGAGAATTCGTAAATCATATGTCATTGATCTCAATCGAATATTACAAACTCTCAACTTTCTCTCTCTCTACAAACACACTCTCTCTCTAGAATGATTTTCTAATCACCTATTCTCTGATTTGTTTACAATGAGTGTTCTCTACAGATTACAAAGACAACAAAGGTATTTATACCCTTGACAATTACAAAGAAACAAATTACAATTACATTGACTTTGACTTTATTAACAAAAGCCTTTGACTTTGATGAGAGTTGACTTTCTCAGCTTTGACTTCTTGATCTTTTGTCTTCAATCTTTATGATCTTGAATCCAACATATTTATGCTCTAACAATCTCCCCCTTTGGATCAAGATCATTACAAAAAGATTTAGCAATGCAATCTTCTCTCTTTAAGCTCGATTTGATTAAGCTCCCCCTTTGAACAATCTTTATCTTCTCTTGAAATCTCCCCTTTGATACAAACATGATATACAAACTCCCCCTTAACACGATGAAATTCTTCTTTAGCTTTGTCTTCAAAAACTTTCAACAATCTTCTCAACTTCTGATCTTCAAAAATAATAACAATCTCTCCCAAGGTTGTACACAAACCTTTTTCAGACTTGAAAAGAAAATATCTTCAAAATTTCAGATTTAGCACACTTTGCTCCAGCAAATTATTTTTAACAATTCTGTTGCTTTCATCTTTCAACAATCTTGAATATTTTCTCCCAGCTTTAACTCAAACTCTTCATTCGGACAATTCTTTTTCATTCAAACTCTTTCAAACATTTCTTGAACTCTTCTCCCCCTTTTTGATGATTTGAGCATCGATATCATCAAAACTTTCTCCAAGAAATGTCTTTGACCATTCTGATCTGAGCCTCTGATTATGTGATCCATAACCAGGTATTCATCTAGATCTTTTCAAATCCAGACAAAATAAGAATATGTAACTCCTGAATCAACAGATGAATCAGTTCAAATGTCTGTCAGTAACACGAAGTCACTGTGTGTAACGAATACACAATATAAAGGAGCTTTTGTGATGTTCACTCCCCCAGGGCTTCCATCCAATCATCGAAATACCACAAAGGCAATTTCTATGAATGTTATGACAAAGAAACGAATTCTTTGTGTGTTCGTGCAAGTGTAGAAAGAATTAAGCACGATGATTGCTTTTTAATAAGGCTCAACATAGTGTAAACCACTTAGACAACAGTAGATAAACACAGACTCTAAGTGCATGATTGAAGTGCGAAGGTGGGGCAGACTTCCTTCTTTTTCAATATCCAGATTTTCCAAATGAAAACCAGATAGATTATATGTTGCGTCCCCAGAAAAATATGAAACATTTTCTTTTTAAGAAGAAAATGAGTGGTTGGTGGGGTTTAAGCAAGAGTTGGCATGAGCTATTTGCCTGTTTCAATAACATTCACCAAAGAATTGTGAAATGCTAGTAATGTGGTTGCCCGGCTCAGAAAGTAGTTGGTGCAGAGTTTGATATTCTTTTACTCTGATCTCACACCCTCTTTCTTTTTAATCATTAAACTCACTACTAACCAAACTTTCTTTTCCATTTTACCTCATCACACCCACACTCATTTCTTTTAGACTCCTCACACTCAATCACTAAATGATTAACTTCTTGGGTAGGAAACACTGGTTAACGTGAATCCATAGAAGTTTCAATTAAGTCCTAGCACAAAGAACCCATAGTTCCTATAAAGCATGAGTTGCTCAAATGGTTTAACTGTATCAGTTAAAGCTCATATACAAATGTCAGATGAATGTATGCTCATAAAATATAATCATGAAGATTTGAGCATTTTTAAAACATTGAAGTAATTTCAAACAAGTATATTGAAATGAATGAATATGAATGCAAAAGACTTGTTTGAAAATCTGACATTGTATGAAAATGATCAGAAATGAATGATATAGCAATTAAAGCTTATGGTCAAGAATAATTGATATTTGTCTATACGAAACAAAATATAGACATTCTTGAAATGACCGTTTCGAAATGAAATATAGCTCAAAATTCATTGAAATACAAGCGGAGTGTCTTACCAACGAAAAATTGGTTACAATATGAGACATGGTAAGAACATGTTGAACAAAAATTCAAACCGGTGCGTGTGAATACTTGAAAAATATATAGAAAAGACAATACGCAAGTATTTATCTTTGAAAACACATGGTTTGTAATCAATTAAGCACAAAATAAAATGAAAACATTTAAAATCACACTTCCAAATTATAAAATCCGTTTAAGAATCGGGAAGTGGTTTGAACATTTAAGAACATGTTTGCTATATCTGAAAGTTGTCCTTCTTTCAGATACATGTGAGATTAAGATAAGAAATTTACCTTTTCGCTCAATCTTAAATCTCAGAAAATCAGCTTAAGTCAAAATGATATGATCGTGTCATCCTCTCTCATCCTGCACAAGTCTCAAAGTCTAGTCAAATCAACTTTTATTCACAAAAATTAAAAGACATAAAGCAGTAAAACAGTTAACAGTACGAGTTCTGATCTGAGATAATTAGAAATCATAACACTTTTACTCCCCCTGAAATTATGCATCTAAAATATGTCAATTATAAAGTATATGATAGAGATCTACAACTCCTTTTGGAATGTAGTTTGTCATATCTATCGGATGCAAAAATTTCAAAAAATATATATATATATATGTACTCCCCCTTGAAGGTTGATATCCTCGTTGAAGTATTGGATTACAATCTCTTATATCATCCCGGGAGTATTTTTCTCTTTCAGCATTGAAGTCCGGGTCCTGAACTGTAGTATTCAGAAGCTACACTTCGTTGAAGTACGAGTTCTAAGCTGATGTAGTTAGAAGCCTTCATTCTTGACATTGAGGTACGGGTCTTGAACTGTGTTATTCAAGAGCCATGGTTCTTTTATTCCCTCTTTACTTGTGGTGCCTGCAACATAGAATCAATCTTCGGTTTTGGTACCCACTGGTATTTGGGTCCATGTGTGTGAGTTGCAGTTCGTATGGGAGTAACTGAATAAGAACCATACCAGTAATGATCACTTGCTTTATGAACAAAATCATATGTATGACAATAAGAACAATACCTCTTTTTAGATAACCTGAACATTTGATCTCTCGAGTAAGCAAGATCAGGTTTACCTTTCAGCACTTTGTTCTTCTTGGCTGTTAATGCATGTACAAATGATTTGTTTTCTTTCTTCTTTCCTTTCTTTTCTTCCTTCTTCTCATCATTCTTCTCTTCATCTACTGGTTTTACTTTCCATACCAGCTTCTCTTCATTATATTTCCTTCTTCTTCTTTGTGTACCCGAACCATCTACATTTTGATCATAGAAAATATTAGAAGTACGAATCTGATTGAATGATTTAACTGACCTGTTTGTAGAAACAATTTTCTAATGTGAGCTTGAGGCTGTCTTTTTAAAATCAGCTGAATTATTTCTAGGTGTGTGGATTTGTGACTCTGGAGTCGTTTGCTCAGTCACCACCACCTTTGAAACAATCTTTTCAAGCTCTTTTATCTTTGAAGATAGACTGTTCTTTTCTTTGATATGCAGGTCAATCTCTTTCTTGAATTCAGACTTCACTTGTTGATCTTTCAATGCAATTGTAGATAGCTCAGATAGCTTTGCAGTTAGCTTCTTTATCTCTGCTTCAAAAATATTCCTTTCTTCCTCAAAACCATTTTCAGCATTTGTCCTCTTACCAGATATCTCTTTGAATATCCAAACATTCTTTTGCTCTATGATTTTTCTTTCCTTTGCAAACTTTTCTCTTTCCAGAATAATTAATTTCTCAAACTCAGAAATCTGTTGAGAAAGCTTAATACATTTAAGCTCAGCTGCTTTCCTCTCATCAGCACATTTTCTGGAAAACTCGGAGAAATTCTTTGCAAATGAAGTCTTTTCAGTCTCAAAATCAAATCTTTCTATGACCATCTTTTTCTCCAGATCAGATATTTTCATTTGAAGTTCAGCATTAGCATCTTCCAGACTCTTAATTGTCTCTTCATAACTTTCAATAGATACTTGTTTCTGGATTTGGATAATCTGATTTTCCCAGTCAAAGATTTTATTTTTCAGCTCAGTGTTCTCAGTTTCCAAACTTATTGCCTTATCTTCACTAAGCCCAGAAGTCTGTTTTAGTAGATCTTCATTTATCTTCTTTAAATTGCTGACTTCTTCTCTCAATTGATTTCTTTCATCTTTATATCTCTTTGATCTCTTTGTGTAATTATCAACTAAGGAAGTAAGATTTTGATTCTCCTTTTTGAGCTCTTTAATCTTCTTTTCACCATCAACAAAATATCCCATCTTGAATACCTGTTAACAAAATAGAACTTGACAAAAATGATCGTTAATCCAAATATGAAATCACAAGAAAAATACAGAAATCTTGAAAAGAAATTCAGAGATTTTAATCACAAAAAGAACTATGTTCCCCTCCGCAGACTTAGCACGGGGGCAATGCCCTTGCGGGGTCGAGGGGCAGCGCCCCTAGAGAAAAAAAAATTCACTACTAAAGGGCATATTACTATTTCGAAAAATTCTCAGAAAAAAAAATATTCCAAGTTTTTTTTCACACTATGCGCGTCACTCAGGAAACGCATTCCTCAACAATGCGTGTCACATTTGAACCGAACATATCAATATGCGTGTCACACTTGAACCGCATTTCTCAATATGCGTGTCACACTTGAACCGCATTTCTCAATATGCGTGTCACACTTGAACCGCATTTCTCAATATGCGTGTCACAAAGGAACCACATTCCTTTACTTTGCGTGTCACAAGGAGTCGTAACTTTCTGTTATGCGTGTCACTAAGCAAAAGCATTACACAATATGCGTGTCAAGTTTCACCCGTATATAAAACTTTCGAGAAGCAAACGCATTTCAACTTCGGACTTTGAATGACCCGCATTCCTCAAGAACAACCCGCATTCCTCTAAAAACGTCCAAATTCACCAAAAACTTATTTCTAGCTAGAATTCCAACTTGAAACTTCGACAATTTGACCTTCTAAACAACTCGAACACAAAACTAACACTGATTTTTCGATCAAAAACACAAAAATTACAATTCTGAATAAGAACAGTGTCAAGAACTCGTGTAAACTCAAAACCACAAAATTCGAAAATTCGAATTGTTTACAGTGCAATTCTCAAATTTATCTATACAAACATGATCGATTTCACATTCCTAACAAAACCTAATCGATTACAACTCTAAAAACTCACTCAAACTCAGAATCAAATCTGGACACGATGAACAGTAAAAAACGAACTTTCTTGATTTTCTTGATTTTTCTATTTGGATCTGCTCTGATACCAATTGATTGTTCCTAGATATTCAAGTTCTAATCACTAACAAGTAATCAAGATGAGAATTCGTAAATCATATGTCATTGATCTCAACCGAATATTACAAACTCTCAACTTTCTCTCTCTACAAACACACTCTCTCTCTAGAATGATTTTCTAATCACCTATTCTCTGATTTGTTTACAATGAGTGTTCTCTACAGATTACAAAGACAACAAAGGTATTTATACCCTTGACAATTACAAAGAAACAAATTACAATTACATTGACTTTGACTTTATTAACAAAAGACTTTGACTTTGATGAGAGTTGACTTTCTCAGCTTTGACTTCTTGATCTTTTGTCTTCAATATTTATGATCTTGAATCCAACATATTTATGCTCTAACAACCCCTCTACTTTTTATAGACCATGCAAGGAATTATCCGGTGCTTCGCGGTCAAAGCCGCAAATGTTGACCAGATGAATGGTTAAGATTACTTCTCTATTTCTCATACATTTACCATTTCTCAAATGAACCCTCTCCATATATATATATATATATATATATATATATATATATACATATATATATATAGAGAGAGAGAGGGGGGTTCAGGGGAAAATCTAAAAGAAAAGGAAAACTGAAACACTCTGGTAGCACTTCATGTGGACGGTATGCACTTGTGCATCCAGGTAAATTATGTTGTCTTTTTGGTTTTTATGCACAAGTGCATACACTTGTGCATATGCATGTAGTGATGGCCATCTCGGCCCGGCCCGACCAGTTAACCGAGCTCGAACCGCCTCAAAACCCGGCTCGGCCCGATGCCAAATGGGTTTCAAGCCCGAAATCATGGACCGATTCATGTTTTTAGAGTTTTTGGCGGCTCGGACCGAGCCTGGTTCACGGCCTGGTTTTTGGCCCGACCCGGCCCGGTTCGTACTTTTAAAAAAAAAGACGCTATGTTACCGTTTATATACGTTCTTTTGTATTTTTTACCCCCCCAAACACCTATAAATACTTGTATTGTAAGACGAGACAATGATGCATATGCACATGTTCTCAAAATTATTTTACGCAACGCAAAATGACGTAAGACGAGACACCCTAACCCAACTGAATTTTCGCAAAGCTCAATAATGCTAAAATCGTGCAGTGACAAGTTTTCATTTCTCAACAAGGATGTAAGACAGCAATATGGCTGAAACACTAAGCCTTTAAGAGTTTCCTCTTTTAATGCAATGAAATGTAAAATGACACCTTTAACAAAATTCACATGGGACACGACGCCAACTAACTCGTAGGCTTAAAAGAAGCAAAATTAAAACTCACGCATGGACAGATATCGTATAAAACAATACTCCATGAAATTCCAACAAAACTCGCACAAACTAAAATTCTCAAGAAATTCCGACTCAACGCGTGGGAATAACTTTTCCTTTAAAACCATTGACATATGTGGAGGAGATCCAATGCCTAGGTTAAAATCTCATAGCTACTTGCCCAATACTCAAATGACATTAAAACATGGATATTACAATATCCACAAATAGCGTTAAACAAGAAACGTGAATAAAGAGATTTTTTATAACAATTTGCAGTTACGTGCAACAAAACAATTTATGCATGCTTAAGCTCACAGTTTAAAATCTGATGCGTGTTAAATGCTTTACCAAAACTTTATAATATAAACCACTTTCTGTTTTACGAACACAAGAGACAATTTATGCAATTTTATTTCAGAAATAAAATTTAGTGCATGAATTTGGTCGGCATTCACCCTTCTAGACTACGCTTCTCAATAACCCGACATACTAATACCATCCGGGTGTATCAAGCATCTTAGGACAACAACCTCAATTTCCTACTATTGTCATCCGGATACTCCACATCTTAAAGCGACACTCGGATATTTCATCGGTTCACCTTACAATCTCTCCTCGTATGACGTCAATTCCATAAGCTCAAGGTTCTACTCCAACCAATTATTCTTACTCAGGACGATCAACTTAATGCATTCAACGCACTTAACTATCACTTCAACGTGACATTGCTATAGACATCAACGTTTCCTTAGAGTATTCCCTTAGAAACCTTCTCACTACCCCAACGGTAATCATACCAAGGTAGTTCAAGTATACACATGTAGTATGTAGGTTCACCATAACACTGGCCAGGTGACATTATGAACGTACCGCACATGCTCATCCTTGCGACCCTCGACAAGTTTCCCGTTTCTAGTGACTCGATCAACTCTATAATATCTTATCTTAAGGTTCCTAATGTGCAAATTCACTTTCAATCGCTTATAAAAACGCTAGTTTGAGTCTAGGCATCCTATAATCAATACCTAATTCTCTCAAACTTATGCTCTGATACCAACTTGTAACACCCTCAATTCTGGAAATAGCAACTTATTTAAAACTTTCTAAATACCTCAATAAACAAATCATCTACAACTGTAAATTAAGATTTAACCTCAATACAACCATTCATTATATACAAAAGTCTATGATAAGGACAGGTGCTACTAAAACCTCATATTAATTACTATCTCCAACATTGCGGAAGACTTCCCAACTACTTACATTTGCACAGAGCTAAGACTCAACTCTTCATAGGATTGCTAGGACCAACCCCCGGCCTTGAAACCTGATGCACATGCCGACAAATAAAAAGGTTAGGCTTAACGCCTAGTGAGCTCAAGAGTTTTCAACATATATGAAATAATAGTTTAAAAGAAAGAATGCGGTTAAAAGTTATAGTCCTTCAATATGATACGTCTTACATGTGAAAACGACTCATTTTCAACAATATGCATTTTAGGTAAAGAACACCAATTAAGACGTTTTCCAAGCCAAATACTTCAAAGATAATGATACTAACATAAGCCGCCCATTCATAAATTAGTTTTTAACTCAAAACTCACTCAAAGTGTAAGTATAAATTGAACTCTCCATTTATGAAGATAAGGTTAAACCTTATATCCCAAAACACCCCAAAACATGGGTGGGGAATAATACTCAACCCATAAATCAAGGGTAAAACCCAATTATACAAAACGTCACCGAAAACTTGGATAATAAAACTCAATACCCAAAAACAACACCTTTCGGTGACGAGGGATTCCCGATTCCATAAAATGTGGCGGTCCACAAAGTAAGCCCATTTTATGTTTTTATGACTAGTCATATAAACAAAAGTACACGCAAGAGATGTCAGACTCAGTAGCTTTAAACGTACACCCACAGAAACTCGAGTTCAACCCCGTCGGGTTCCTATGTCGAGCCCCTCATCTAATATTGTAATACTTGAGCACGAAGGACTTATACCGCACCCCGGTACCTTAACGTGCAGCACGAAGGACTTACATCGCACCCGATACCTAACGTGCAACTCGTAGGACTTACATCGCACCCGATACCTAACGAGCTTCATCCAAAATTGCCAACAAGGCTCGAAGTCGAGTTACCAAAACTGGACAATTGTCCAAAACCCCATCAATATAACAATGCCAAGCCGCAGGCTTAGCAACCCAATTGACTCATTGATTAATGAAAATAACAATACGATAAAACGCACTCGACCAACGGATATGTCAACACCACGACCAAAAGTAAGATTAGTTCAAAACTCAACATTAGTTGAGACAACCCATTTTCCAAATGAACTTATACTCTTATAATTTTTCCAAATGTCTCATAACACAAAATATGCATTTTCCAACTTTAACTGCTGATAAGAATGAAAATCATAAAATGAGACTATAACCATTCTTTCCAGCACCTCACATAAAAGTGCAAGTAATACTTTATAAAACATTATATTTCATGAATGATGCATAAAATCCGACAAACATTTAAAAGAGTATTTCTTTGACCAAAGATCTATTTATGCAATAATATCTCAAAACACATTCCTTTGTAACACATTTATCAAAATGCCCAAAAATCCCAAATGTGGGTATTATACAAAGTTTGTAAAGTTAAATACTTCCAAAAGTCAAAGGTTAGCAAATAACCAAACGTTTGATAATTTCATGTAGAACACATAAACACTTTAAAATAGACACTTTGGCATGTACACCGTTTTCACAAATCAACTTGAACTCACCTTGCTAGATTTAGGCTAAATCTAGATTTTACCCAACGAGCTCCTTTGAAGACCAGTTGAATCCTCAAGCCGAAAACTTCCAAAACCTAGATCCAAAGTTCCAACCCATAAATAACCATTTTCAACCATAAGGAAACGTTCTCCAAACATAAAAATACCAAGATCCCCAAACAAAATCAAAACCCTAATTTCTTCAAAACCACCAAATCCGAGATTTGAGATATCGAATATTAAGAAACCACCAATGGAGCATTTATAATCTTAATACAAGAAAACTTACCCTTGAAGACAAAGAGGCTTTCGAGAACACCCAATCCAACACTTCAACCCGAGATCCCAACCGATGAACTAGATGAGGAAGATGAAGATGGAGGTTTTGTGGTTTAAGGTTCCAACTAATTAGATGATGAAGAATCATGTGATTCAAGAGGGAAAAACCATCAAAATGGGTTAGGGTTCGGTTTTAGTGTTTGGGAGAGAAAAGAGAAGAAGATGGAAGTGAGAAATGAGAGAAATGGTGAGAAATTCGGGCATTTAGGAACCAGTGGCCGCGGGCGATTATGCCACGCGATAGTGACATTGTCACTATCGCGAGGGCACTCTCGCGGGGAATGTACCGCGGGTGGTACACTCCCGGAGATTGTGCCACGCGATAGTGACACATGTCACTATCGCGAGTCACAATCGTGCCACACGTACCGAGCCCCGAAAAGGTTGAAACTCGAGATTCTTGCATGGGTTGACTCAAGGTTTGAAAGCACAACATTTACCTATCAAAAGATAGGCGGGAAAGGCGGAGGGATAACCAACGAAGGATGGAACTTGCTTAACGAAAAACCGGGTGTTACATAATTAATTTGAATTATCTAATTATGGTTACAAGATATCCTTAATTATCTCCATATTTAACTCAATTTCTCTCTTCTTCTATCTAAAAAAAATTCGGCCACCACCACCATCATCTCCACCGTCATCACTATGCCGGCAACCGAGAACCACTGCGGTTTTCCACTACTCCATCCGACGAGTGTCGTGCGCCACCACCATTTTCCAGGAGCCTCCTTCGCCACCCCACGTATCGTGACCTCCTCCCCCGAATCTCCGACGAATTTATGAAATTTCAAGTTCATACAATGTTTGTTCGAGTTTCATAAACTGTTTTTTTGAAATTTTTTAGTTTCATAAACGGTTTCATATATTTTTCCCCCATATGAATAATCATATTTTAAAGTTTCATATATTTTTCTCTCATATGAATATTCAAATTTTTTTGAAATAATCATATATTTTTTAAGTTTCATATATTTTTCTGCTATATGAATAATAATATTTTTAATTTTCATACATTTATCCAATATGATGAATAATTAGATGATGAGACGTGAAAATTTCAAAAAAAAAACATTTTATGAAACCAAAAACAGTTGAAACTTTCGAAAAAACAATTTATATATGAAAGTCGAAAAAATTATGAAACTCGCTGGAAATGGAGGGTCGCCAGAGTGGGAGGAGCTCACCGGAAGTGGGAGGACGTCACTGAAAGTGGATGGTGAAGGTGGATCGTGAGTGTGTGTGTGTGAGAGAGAGAGAGATGGAGAGATAATTAAAGAAGTTAATTTTATCCTAAAATTACGAAATTTATAAAAAGACATAAATGCCCTGGTTTGTATTGTTTGTAACCTTTAGAAGGTTTGCAAATGAATGTGCCTCTCTCTCTCTCTCTCTCTCTATATATATATATATGTAACACCCCGATTTTTCGAAAGGTATCATTTCATGTTAATACAGAAACCGATATATTAAGGAAAAATAAGATATTTGATTTTGGGCTTGAATCCTTGGTTTTATAGTCTTGATGGATAAAGGATTCAATTACGAGACCAACGGTTCTTTCCGGAGCGAAAACGGAGCTATAACGAAGAAGTTATGGCCAAAACAGTTTCAGTACGCGCGAGACTATAGTGCCCGGCGATTGTGACAGTGTCACAATCGCCTGTCAAGGTCGCCGGAGCCCGAGAACTCTCGGTACAATCTCAGCGATTGTGCCCGGCGATTGTGACATGGTCACTATAGCCTGGCACAATCGCCCGGGTGTTTCAGGGTGTTAAAATCGCGATTTTCAGCCCCAAACTTCATTTCTTCATATCTTTCTCATTGTAGCTCCGATTTGGGTGATTCAAGTTGCTACGGTTTCGTTTTTGAGAGATTTTCAAGGTTATGGAAAGATATTGGAAGTCTATTGAAGTATACTAGAGTATTTGGTGGTGGTAAGCTTATCATCTCTTCCTATTCATCTTCTTCACCAAAGTTTTCTAGGGTTTCATCCACCCTTTGTTCTCCTTTTCATAGATTGAAGGTTTGTAATCATGTTAGTGAACTAGAGGTGTTTTGATTGGTGGATTCAAGTTTGGGTTAAGGTAATATTCTATTCTCTTCGGTTATGGAAGTTAGGGTTTCGGTATTAGTTGAGGTATTCATGTATATGGTTTGGGAAATGATTCTTTGTGTTTGATTATGTATATTTATGGTTGGAACCTTGTGGATCTAGGTTTTGGAAGATTTGGTTTGAAAAACCAAGTTTCTTCAAGGAAATCTCTAAGTGGGTAAAATCTAGATTTAGTCTAAATCTAGCAAGGTGAGTTTACTAAACTTTTGTTAAAACTGGATACACATCATAATTGTTTATTTGTTGTTATTATCACATATTTGCTCAAAATGTTCATCTTTACGGGTTTAAGTATTTGATGGTGTTTTCATGAGACTATATGAGAAATATGTTTTAACAAGTATCATCCCATGATTTACTTTATTTTGTGAAAGTATTTGGGGTCTTCATTATGTACACCAACAATGGGTATTTTGGGTTATCTTTTATGAGTATTTACCATGATTTGCTCTATTGGTCGGATATTTGGGACTTGTTCCATGAATGTACATTGTTGGCATTTTGGCATGATATGGATTATATGTGGTATAGTAGATGATAAACTCTACTTGGAATGCTTTCTTGGTGATTTAATTATTGAACATTTAATATGTTGGAATTTGAGTCTCACATTGGACTTATGTGAGGATGGTAGCATAGTACCCATGGTTGGTATCGAAATGCATTGGTAGATATATACCTAAAGACCTCCTATATATATTATGTTGGACGAACCAAGTCGGTAGACACTAGGAGGATGTAGTCTTGGGCGCCACCGTGTGGGTATGTGCCTAGACCTCCGTCATTCGGGGTAATGCCATGGTTGTAGTCCTCGGGTGTGTCGGGCCTTTGGGTGTCACTCTTAGTAGTTGGCACTAAGGTACATTGTCTCTTTGGGTGGAACTGATTGGTGTTATGGGTCTCCCCTATTGACTCCACATTGTTGAACTCTGGTTAACTGCTGATAAGAATTGTAACTGCTCATGCATGCTTATTATTGTTCAACTCACTAGGCTTTTTGGCCTAACACTTGCTTGGTGTCGATATGTATCTCAGGTTATAGCGGCGCTGGTTCTAAGATGGCATAGATGCTTGGGTGAGAGATTGAGGGATATTGCATTTGGACTTACTTTTGGTAGGAGAACCTTTGGGTTTATAAATGACACCCTTACTTGTAATCTCTTTTCTAGTTATGGAAATTAGATTAGTTGGTTGTTATTTATCGTCCGTTTAATTACAACTGTATTTAAACAGGTTTGTGTATTTTTTTCTCCATTTAAGGAGGCTCTTGCTTTGGCAATTTTTAGTATACCTCATGTCCGTTGTTTTTCGGATTTTTGTTATCCTTATTTTTAGGGTGTTACAAGTTGGTATCAGAGCTCTAGTTTAAGTGAACTAGGCATGAATGTAAGATGTCTAGACTTAGACTGAGTATATTAGACAATGATTGTGAGATGGGTAGAATTTCTAAGATGGGTTAGTCTTAGAGTCGACGGAAACTATGGTTATCAAGCGTTGTGGCGATGGTAACGAGAACCTTTATGTATTATATGTTCATAATTTCACCTAGCTAATGTTATTATGAGGATATTTATACGTGATGGTGCTCGAAGTGTCGTTACTGTGACAATTGGTAAGGTAGTAGTACGTTCTGTTGTGCTTGGTTTACTAATGTTATGATATTTAGTAGACGTGGTAGTACGTTTTATTCGTGTTCAATTTTGTTAATCTCTTTCTTATTCATCCTCGTGCTTGTATGAACGGCCTTGGTATGTCGACCGTTGGGGTGGTAAGAAAGTTTCTGAATTGGTAACCATTAGAAAAAGTTAATGTTTTATTATTCGTTACTTGGAGTGACGGTAAGTATGGTGATTGCATTAAGTGGACAATTTCGAGTGGGATTGATTGGTTGGATTAGAACCATTGACTTTTGAATCGATGTATTCGAGGAGAAATTGTAAGGTGAACCTATGAAGTCCGTGGCTTTGCCTTAAGATGTTGAGCATCTGGATGACGATAGTGTAACTATAGAAATCGAGGAGCGTGAGTTCAAGTGGATTTGTTAAAACGGTGTACATGCCAAAATGGTTATTTTAAAGTGTTGTACATTAAATGGTTAACTACTGATAAGTTTTGAGTATTTTGAAGTAAAAATGTATTTTACTTAGTATTTATCAAAGTGTGAGTATTTTAATGAGTTTTCATATTTGATATACTTGGCTTATTTTAGTTCCATAAAATACTCATATTTGGAATTTGGACATCTTGATAAATAATAGCATGATTATAGCATTTTGGATTTTGTACAAATATAGTCCATTTCATGACTTAAGCATCTTGGTAATCTTGGTACAAATGAAGTCTATTACTTGTTGTATGCATTTTTGTGTATTTGCATTCATAAACCCTTTTGAAACTCTTTGGTCCCAATACGTGTTGAGTTTTGGGTTAATCACGTCTTTGAGGCATGTGTCTTTATAAACGTCGCTTAAAGACATTTCATTATTTGGGGGACCGATAATTATTGGTCAAATGGATTTTGAGCATTTTAGCTCGGTGCTGGCTTAAAAGAGTCTTGTGGACATTTGTCCGGTTTTAATGGCTCGATGTGGAATCCAATTTATGACGTACATCTTAATGCATTTCATTGCATATGCATAATCATTACACGCTCGAGTGCTTTTGTCATTCATGTGTAGTCGCGTATTTTTTTTGGCTGTGTTGCATTGGATCCATAGGCACGTGAGTCAGTCTTATTGGATGGTCAATTGGGTAGTACGGAGTTGGACCCCGGGACTCATGTTTTATGACCAAAACTTGACAAGTAGGCACTAGGATGAGGTAGTCTTGGGCGACACTGTGTGGGTGTGCGCCTAGATCTCCGCCGTAGGGGAATTTCCTCAGTTGTAGTCCTCGGGCGTGCCGGGCCTTTCGGGTGTCCTTTGTGGCATCAAGGTATCTCGTCTCTTGGGTGGAACTTGTCAAGGATTCGTAGGGACACTTGGGCTTTCATGTCGTTAGGTGTCATACGATGAACGTTGTAGGAGTAGCATACTTCGTGATCTTCCGCTCTCAACGGATACGGGTATCCCCGTTATTGGTCGTTGTATTTTGTTATTTAATTGTCCATTTGGTGCATACGATTTTATAAACCATTGGAAAATTCATGTCATTGAACTATGAGTCGTTTTGGAAACATGAAGAGAAATAGTTCATTTCGAAAACATTTTGTTGCAACCAATGAGAAGTTTTGTTTATTTTGAAATGTTTAGTTTTATGAACATGTCGAGTCATCCATTTTGGAATCTTTGGGTATTTTGGTAAATAAATCATGTTGAGATGTTTCCTCGATGATTTTACATATATAATTGGATTTCAATTGACGTAAGTGTCATTTCGTGTATTTGATCTTATAAACCTTTTTCAGAAAATACATATTATTGTGTTATGAGGCATTTTAAAAACATAAGAATATGAGTTCCTTTGAAAAAATGGTTCGTCTCAACTAGCAATGAGATTTTAGTTAATTATACTTTGGGTCATGTATGCATATCTTATTGGAAATTTCCGTCATGGTATTTTAGCCAATGTTTTAGAACGATGAGAGCATGTTTATATTTGGCTTTGAACTCGAAAATGACATAAATTATTTTATGTTTTAACCGGGTGCATACGCATGTCAATCTACTAGCTTTGTGAAATAAACGGTCGCATGCAAGTTTTGTTGTGAAATCTTATTTCGTGCCGCATTGTGACTAAAAGAGAGAAAACTTTAAGAGTTTGATATTGAGCATGTGGTCTTGGGTTTTGCAAACATTTTATTTATACAGTTTGGAATTAAACTAAATTACTCTTACAATTGCTCAAATCGCATGCATATGTCTTTACTAAATTTTGGGGAATAAACCGATGTATGCGAGTCACAATGGGAAGTTTTATTTAACGATATTTCATGGTTCATTTGCAGAAATTTTGGGGTTCGATTTCGTGATTTTCCTTTCTGTAGTTTTGTATGAAAGTCTTGTCATACATTGTTTTAGTACATGAAACTATTTCTCGTTCTTTACATAAATTATACTGTTTGTGTGAGTAATCGTATAAAAGATTTATGTTATTTCGGATGGAACTTTTGCCCATAACATATTTCAGTTATTGATTTTACTGATAGGAGTTTTCTGTAATGCATGAAATGAATTTTCGGTTGCACGTTGTTGTAATTACAATTTTGGGTATATACGTTTTATCGGTGCGGCCCAAATTTGAAACATGTATAATATATATATATATATATATATATATATATATATATATTTATTTATTTATTTATTTATTTACCTTCCTATTGTGTTGTTACATTTGGGAAATGATTGGACGTATATAGGCCTTGTTGGAAATTTTATCTTCCGATGTTTTGTGTTAAAGTAAAAGATTTTAAAGTTGAAGTGGTGAAATCCTCTTTTGGGGAGTTGTACAAAATTTTATTGCACATGTTATGGAACGGAAAGTTATTTTCATACGCATAGCATAAATTGATGCATACTAAGACCCTGGTAGTCCATTTTAAAATTTTGCTACGCATCTTTCGTTATCGTTGTATTAGTGTAAGTAATGATCAAATGAGTTTTGAAAATGGTTATATGTGTGGCATTGGTGATCAATTTTGAAACCTATCGAATGCACGAAAGTATATTTTCACCGCACGTTTAATTGTTATAAAACTTATGTATTCGAGAGTTTTATAAATATCAAATTGGCATAGTAGTGTGAAAAACCTTGAACTCATTGGGCTATAGGTGTAAGCTCCCTCGTGTTAGAAGTCTATATTAAGGAATAAAATAGTCCCCAGAGTTTGAGGCGTTAGGCATGTGCTTTCTCCCAGTTAGTTAAGTAACGACCTTTATGCTTCGTTAAACCTACGGACTAAAATCGTGTTAGGTTGTTTGGGAATGGTTTTGGAATTGTGGGAACTTGGTACGACGGCATGCTATGTGTCGGTGGTGTACTATATTGTTGGATAATTGTGAATAATGATGATGTTATGGTTGGTTGGTAAGGAAATTAGATGTTGATAATTAAGAATCAATCATTGAAGAGACCTTGATGCGTCATATTTAGAGGTATCGAAGGGAATTGTTTGCTTTGGAGTATTCTTGGTGGAAATGACTAGATAAGGTCGTAAGTTGCTTTCGGGATAATATGTTCAATCTAAGGTTGGGAGGCAACCGAAAATTTATTGATGGGGAAAATGAATTGATAAAGACTCGATGATCTTTACGTCGTCGGAAAGGTGCATTGAACCTTATAATTTGAGTTCATGGCAACTTGTTATGTGGAATTCAGTGGCAACGTCAACGGGATATAATTGGGATCGAATATGAGGTCAAGCTTAGTGAAAGCATTCCTTTTGAATAGGAAATCAATAGATCTTTCCAAGTGCTATGTTGGGTTCTTGGTTAGTGTCATATTTCGAGGAGGAAATCTCTTTTAAGGTTGGGAGGATTGTAACACCCCGATTTTTCGAAAGGTATCATTTCATGTTAATACAGAAACCGATATATTAAGGAAAAATAAGATATTTGATTTTGGGCTTGAATCCTTGGTTTTATAGTCTTGATGGATAAAGGATTCAATTACGAGACCAACGGTTCTTTCCGGAGCGAAAACGGAGCTATAACGAAGAAGTTATGGCCAAAACAGTTTCAGTACGCGCGAGGCTATAGTGCCCGGCGATTGTGACAGTGTCACAATCGCCTGTCAAGGTCGCCGGAGCCCGAGAACTCTCGGTACAATCTCAGCGATTGTGCCCGGCGATTGTGACATGGTCACTATAGCCTGGCACAATCGCCCGGGTGTTTCAGGGTGTTAAAATCGCGATTTTCAGCCCCAAACTTCATTTCTTCATATCTTTCTCATCGTAGCTCCGATTTGGGTGATTCAAGTTGCTACGGTTTCATTTTTGAGAGCTTTTCAAGGTTATGGAAAGAGATTGGAAGTCTATTGAAGTATACTAGAGTATTTGGTGGTGGTAAGCTTATCATCTCTCCCTATTCATCTTCTTCACCAAAGTTTTCTAGGGTTTCATCTACCCTTTGTTCTCCCTTTCATAGATTGAAGGTTTGTAATCATGTTGGTGAACTAGAGGTGTTTTGATTGGTGGATTCAATTTTGGGTTAAGGTAATATTCTATTCTCTTCGGTTATGGAAGTTAGGGTTTCGGTATTAGTTGAGGTATTCATGTATATGGTTTGGGAAATGATTCTTTGTGTTTGATTATGTATATTTATGGTTGGAACCTTGTGGATCTAGGTTTTGGAAGATTTGGTTTGAAAAACCAAGTTTCTTCAAGGAAATCTCTAAGTGGGTAAAATCTAGATTTAGTCTAAATCTAGCAAGGTGAGTTTACTAAACTTTTGTTAAAACTGGATACACATCATAATTGTTTATTTGTTGTTATTATCATATATTTGCTCAAAATGTTCATCTTTACGGGTTTAAGTATTTGATGGTGTTTTCATGAGACTATATGAGAAATATGTTTTAACAAGTATCATCCCATGATTTACTTTATTTTGTGAAAGTATTTGGGGTCTTCATTATGTACACCAACAATGGGTATTTTGGGTTATCTTTTATGAGTATTTACCATGATTTGCTCTATTGGTCGGATATTTGGGACTTGTTCCATGAATGTACATTGTTGGCATTTTGGCATGATATGGATTATATGTGGTATAGTAGATGATAAATTCTACTTGGAATGCTTTCTTGGTGATTTAATTATTGAACATTTAATATGTTGGAATTTGAGTCTCACATTGGACTTATGTGAGGATGGTAGCATAGTACCCATGGTTGGTATCGAAATGCATTGGTAGATATATACCTAAAGACCTCCTATATATATTATGTTGGACGAACCAAGTCGGTAGACACTAGGAGGATGTAGTCTTGGGCGCCACCGTGTGGGTATGTGCCTAGACCTCCGCCATTCGGGGGTAATGCCATGGTTGTAGTCCTCGGGTGTGCCGGGCCTTTGGGTGTCACTCTTAGTAGTTGGCACTAAGGTACATTGTCTCTTTGGGTGGAACTGATTGGTGTTATGGGTCTCCCCTATTGACTCCACATTGTTGAACTCTGGTTAACTGCTGATAAGAATTGTAACTGCTCATGCATGCTTATTATTGTTCAACTCACTAGGCTTTTTGGCCTAACACTTGCTTGATGTCGATATGTATCTCAGGTTATAGCGGCGCTGGTTCTAAGATGGCATAGATGCTTGGGTGAGAGATTGAGGGATATTGCATTTGAACTTACTTTTGGTAGGAGAACCTTTGGGTTTATAAATGACACCCTTATTTGTAATCTCTTTTCTAGTTATGGAAATTAGATTAGTTGGTTGTTATTTATCGTCCGTTTAATTACAATTGTATTTAAACAGGTTTGTGTATTTTTTCTCCATTTAAGGAGGCTCTTGCTTTGGCAATTTTTAGTATACCTCATGTCCGTTGTTTTTCGGATTTTTGTTATCCCTATTTTTAGGGTGTTACAATATATATATATATATATATATATATATATATATATATATATATAGGGGTTAAATCAAATGAAAACCACAAATATGTTACAAACATGTGAGAACCAATATAAAAATATTTTTTCACATGATATATTTTCACTAAATGCTTGGATTTAATATATTTCTTTCCATATATTTGTTTCATAATATGGATAATTTTACATGTATTTATTTCACCACATGAATATTTTTATCTATATTTTTCATTTCACTAGGTGAATCAAATTTTATTTTTCGCGTGTAATCTTTTCACAAGGTGAACAAAAGCATATATGAAACAATATCTTAAATCATAGGTTTTGATGAAAAAAAAGCATGTAAAAAATATTTTTATATTTTTGGTTTTCATTTGATTATCGACCTATATATATATATATATATATATATATATATATATATATATATATATATATATATTAGTTTATTTATTTTTATTTTTGAAAAGATAATAAAAAAAATTAAGATAAAAGACAAATTTGCCCTTATGTGAGAGGTTCATGTCTATATTTAACGAAACTCTGTTTAATGGTCTTGCTTCAAGAAACCATGGATGTAAATAGTGACGTAGATAATCCGTTTAAGTGATCAATTCCAAATTTTGAGCAAGAAATCTACTCTATTAGTATTATGGTACTAACCCGACGGACTGAGAAATTAATAAAGATAATGGGCTCCTTTCATTTGGGTCACCTAGCATATAATTCTGGCCATCAAACCCAAGGAGAGGGAATTAGATTCAGACGCATCAATAATTAATCAGCAGATCCATTGGCTTGGCTTCAGCCGTCCACGACTTTTTATTAAATTAATAATTCCTTCTTTTTCTATTTATTCACAGGTATTATTTTATTTATTACTTGGCAGAGATTTGAAGACCAAGGGTTGTCGACAACAATCGTCATCAAAATGGTAAATCCTATGTTATCCGATAAGTGTTAATCAGATAAGAGTATTCTCTCTGTTAAGATTATTTATCCTTGTTGTTGTTACGTCTCTTACCGAATAAGATTCTTGGTCATTGTCATAATAACCCTAGTAATAATGACACATTGTAAGCGCTTCCCGTATAAGTGTTTGAGAAGAGGCCGTTTATCAATAATCCGGGTAAAATATTTGGTTTCCTTTTACCGAATAAGATTCCCGGTCTTTGTTATGTTTACTCGGTAAGGTAGGTGACCCCTAAGAGTTTGTCCGTCTAATCAATTATTCACGAAATCCTAACTCCACCCCTCGCCTGAATTCTCCCTTGTTTCTCGATATTTTTTCTGCGTTTTTTAGAGGGGTTTCACTCTTCAAGAACTCGATAACACAATGGGGTAGGAGTTGGAGATATCATATCATAATAGAGTTTTCGAGGATTTATTATATGTGATATTTGGTATAGGGGTGTTCGTCTGTTCGTTGTGCAGTTTGGGGCAAAACCATAAATTGCACTGCATATGTGGTTTGAACATTTTTCAAACTGCAAACCTTACCACATATACCTTAAACCGCAAAAAACCATACCGCAAAATGCGGTGGTTTGTACCTCGCATTTTATGCCGACGATCCAATAATTATAAGATTAAAACTTCATTATAAAATCAACAATAACGTGATCGTAGTCCAAAAAAATAAAAAAAAATCAACACCTCCGATTCCCAAATACATATTACACAAATTAAAAATGGTCTAAACAGTAAAAAAAATAACTTCAAACTAGATCATTGAGACTTGAGAGTAAACTAGGGCAAAAGGAAGAAGCCGTAAATCAACACAAAATTGATTTTTTTTTTGGTGAAATCATTTCATGGATGTTACTTAAACCTAAAATAGCCTAATGAATTATTCGGTTACAATTTGATAATACTATGAATCTAAGTCCAAAACTTTGGACTTTTTAATAACACTAAAATAAATTTAGCAATTATTATATATATATATATATATATATATATATATATATATATAAAAAAACGTGTGTAATATATAAAATTAAAAATATATACATATATATACGTACGGAGTGGTTTGAACCGCGGTTTGATAACCACAAACCGCAATGCACAGTGCAGTTTGGTAAAAATGTAAAACGCACCACGAAAGTTTTAAACCACGCTTTGCAGTACGATGCAGTGGGCCGTTTGGCAGTTTAGATGAACACCCTAATTTGATATACAATCCTTGTTTCTTTTCTTAAGATTGATCACTACAATTTTTGTTGGACTCTTTTAAGTATGTTCGATTTATATGAATATTTATTTATAAGTAGTGTTCTTAAGTAAAATTTATGGAACATACACAAATCTGTCGTCAACCCTAAAAGATAGAACAGTTGTTTTCGTGAAAACCTTCGACTTAACCCCCAGCTTATAATCAGAAAACATACCAAATAAAGAGTAAATGGACATCCCTCAAAGTACTTTTATACATGAAGAAGAACATAATGCAACTATTGTATTGATTTTCATCACACACAAGAACATAATGCAAAGATCTCATCTACTCGGCATCGTCGTCTTGTTCGTGAACGGCTTGAAGAGGACCGCTTGCTAGACCAGACCCCTCGATCTCTAAGATAGCATCCAAGGAGCCACTTCCAAATAAACATAGTTGCGGTTCTATCTGGTTTAATCGTTTGTATTCATCAACCGACAAACTCCAGCTGAACACATCAATGTTCTGCCGTATCCTCTCATGCTTCACGCTACACGGCAGCACACTCGTCCCTCGTTCGAGACCCCATCGCAAAATAATCTACATTCACATAAAAGATACAAATTTTAACCATTTCAAGATAACTTAAAACTTCAAGAATCAACTAGAATCTCTACAAAATGCAAATGTACCTGTTCAGGGGTCTTTTTGTGTGTGTCTGCTATCTCGGCGACTACTGACAACTTAAGCATCGGCCCGTGGACTGATCTTGATTTTCTGAACGATATACGGGGTGTTCCAGGTTCGTCGTCACTTGATCCGTTTTCGGATAGTTTAGGGGGGCAAGACGGTACCCCTAATGGTGTGTGAGCTGATACATGGATGGATTTTGATTGACAGAACTTAACAAGCTCATCTTGCCTCCAAAAAGGATGCAACTCCACCTACATAACACCTCACTCACATTAAGTTTTTTCATAATGTTATAAATATACATATGCATATGAGCGCGCACACACACATATATATACACAATATATAAATGTATAAGGGTGTAATCAAATGAGAACCCCATATATTGTATAGTTGTGAGAACTTTTAAGTTAAGGCATTGTTTCACAAAGTGTTTCATATGTATTTTGTTCACAATATAAAACCTTTTTATTGTTTGCTTCACAAGCACGTCAAAAAGTTCCATATTGTGAAACAAATATATGTTAATCAATACTCTAAATCCTAGCCTTAGATGAAAAAAATATCATATGAAATTGCACATCATGCCCAGGTTCTCACAATTTTGTGGGTTATCAAATGATTAACCCTTGAACAAGGAGAGAGAGAGAGAGAGAGAGAGAGAGAGAGAGAGAGAGAGAGAGAGAGAGAGAGAGAATCAATTAATCATTTGCAAACCCACAAACCAAATTTTATATGTATATGAAACAACACATGTGAGAATGTAGTGTTATATTTATACCATGTTGTTTCATATGTGAAACGTTTAGAACTAATTTGTGTGTGAAAAAAAAAACAGTCTTAGACGTTTCATATGTGAAACAAAACTTTATAGACACTGTATTTCCACACATGTTGTTTCATATATGCAATAAAACATGAAAACTGATTTGTAAGTCTGTACAAATTATTGGGTTTGTAAAAGTAGTCTCTCTCTGTATGCATATGTATGCATGTTTTTGGAGATACTACCATTGGCTCTAGTTCTTTTTATTTTGAGGAAGTTGTCACCTAAAAGAGGGATAAATCAATATCATAATATCTGCTGAGGAGAATACCATGATGATATCTTGCGGTTGTTTGTATTATTAAGGGGTCGTTTACCTAAATGTTTACCCGGTAAACGCTTACTAATAAAACTCGACACACTAATTTGCTTTACCGGGTAAGATTTTAATCATCACGATGGTATCTTATACAACAATTTACCTGGGTAAGAGTTGTCACTCTCTCTTGCCGGGTAAGACTCTTCATCCTTATCCTTGCTCTTACCGGATAAGATCATGTCCTATTGTCATGTTCATCCGCTATGGTAAATTCCCCGGTAAACACTTACCGGGTAAGCATTTTGTAAACGGCCCCTAACTCTTTTCAAAACTTTTGTTGGGGTCTCAACGGAAACAAACCTTTTTATGTTTGTATGTGTATATATGTATGTATGTATGCATAAAAGGTAGATATGTTATGATCAAACAAGAATAAGAAACCAACCAACCTGATTCACTGCAGGTACAATTCTTGCAAATTTAAGCAACTCTTTGATCTGCTGTATATCGAAATTACTCAATCCAATCGCTCGAACAAGACCCAACTCCACCAATTTTTCCATTGCTTTCCATGTTGTTTTCAACTTACTCCAAAACTGCCTATATTCACTACCCGAATTCGCAGGAGGATCAGTGGCATCACCAAATGCAGAACTCTCAGGCCAATGCATCAAGTAAAGATCCAAATAAGACACCCCAAGATTCTTGAGAGAAACTCTAACAGAATTCTCAATCTTGTTGATTGAATTCATGGTACAATACAGCTTTGATGTCAAGAAAAGATCCTCTCTTTTCAATGAACCTTTGAAAACCTCAGCTAATGCTTGCCCAACTTCAGCTTCATTCCCATACAGGTGTGCACAATCGATGTGACGATATCCAACCGATATAGCCGTTTTTACGGCCTCTAAACAGAAGTCGCCCCCACTCTGCCAAGTCCCGAGTCCGATGGCCGGAATCTTGGCTCCCGTATTCAACCGGAAGTAAGTTCCCGATAGCCCGAATTTCCCTTTCATTTTCTTGTTGATACAGAACAGAAAGTGGGTGAAGAAAGATGGCACTTGAATTTTATGAAACTATGAATAGATATGAAGATGATTGGTGTGATGAAATTGAAGATGTTTTTGTGAAGGAGTTGTTGCAATCTAGAAAGAAGAATTTTAGTATAAAAGAAGGCAAGAAAATTGATTTGGAAAATGGGGGAATAATGGTCAAGAAAATGTAGCTAGAATAGAGTTAATTGGAGTTTTGTGTGTAATTGAAAATATGGGTCAACAAGAAGGGGCTACAAAGAGCAAGAAAGACATGTTCTTAATTGTAAAATATATATATTTTTTTCTCGTGGGAATGCAAGGACAAAATTGGATATTTTGTTTCACAGATATTTTGGTAAAAGTTAAACAATTTTTTATACGTATAAACAAATCAATTATTTGAAATCATGAGTTATAATTAGGGGTTTGGGTCCTTGTGGTTTGGTGGTTTTTATGAAATTGGTCCATAAACTTTATTTATTATAGAATTGGACTCATGATTTCAAATCATTGATTTGTTTATACGTACTTTTACCAAAATATCTGTGAAACAAAATATCCAATCAGCAGTCGCTGTAATACACGTCAAACTTTGTAACGATTTGGTTTCTCACCCTAACGTCCATCCATAATATTATTGGTTAACTTTAAGGGCATTTTCATCATTTTGCATATTTCTATGTTTTAACAGTATTATTATTTTTTTGTCTCTGCTTATTTTCGTAAAAAAAAAACCTAAACTATATGTATACACACACAGGGGTCGTTTTCTCCGATCACCATCTCCATATTTCCGGTGACTATTTCATCCCAGTCCCCCACCTCTCCAGCCACCTTTAATACAACAGAGAGAAGGTTGAGATTTTGTGAGTTTCTTTTCATTGCTCTAGATCGGTAAGTACAAGATCCTATTTATAAAGCAATAATCACTTGTACGAAGTAGCAAATAACTTGTACAATATCTAACAAAGCTACAAAGATTAAGAAGCCTTAATTGAAAAGGTGAATTGACATAAAAGCCCTTGCATAAGGAGATCTAACAACCTTCTTCCCCATTAGGGGTTGTTTGTTTACCTCTTAATGGTTCCATTAAAAGACAACCTATAAATCGCTAAGAGGTGAATCTTGTTTGGCAATATATATATATATATGCCTCTTAATGGTTTCAAAACCTCTAAATGATTTTATATCATGACCATCATTTAACCATTCAGCGCTATAATTTAATTATGAACAATTAGCAAATAACTATATTTCATTTTGCACTATATCATAAGAGCATCTTAGTCATTCTGACCACTTAATCATTCTGCACTAAACAATTCAGCAACTGACAAACTGCCCCTAACATCACCTGCAACTAACACCAACACATCACCCTTTTCTAACCCTCGACATCCATCCGTCGCAGACCACCATCACCACCCAGATCCCCAACCCTCCCCCTAATTTCCCCTATTACTTTATGTCATGCATTGGAGGTGAAACCTTACAAACAACATGCAAAACACACATACACAACACACATATGAAGTATATACACCCATACGCCTTAATAATAGTTTTTTTTCACGGTGACCGAAACATTGCTTCGACAGAGATGGCGAACGAAGGGGAAGGGGAAATCTTTGTGTGTGTGTGTAGTGGTTGATGGAAATGGTGGTTAAGGAGAGAAAATCTATGGTAGGGGAAAAGGGTGATCGTGGGGTAGGGTCACTACGAGTGGGTGGAGAGTGGTGGTGGTTAACAAGGAAAATGGTGTAGGAAAAGGGGAGGGTCGAAGTTTAGTTGGGTGGGTTACCGATGAATATGCCGGAAAGTGATGTTGGAGTTTGGCTGAGAAGGTGTACGCCAACGGAAAGTGAGCAAGGGAGAAGAGTCTTTTTTTTTTCCAAAAGTTTTGCCATATCTATCTTTTAATTAGTTCTTAAAAAGATAAAAAGACAAAATACAAAAAAATTAATATTATATATAGAAAAATGATAAAAATGCCACTTTGCCCTTGTACTTAGCCGATGAGACTAATAGATGTTAGGGTGAGGGACCAAATCGTTACAAATATGCATACAACAAGTCCAATTATGTAATAAATGAAGTTTAGAGATCAATTTCATAAAAACCACCAAACCACAGGGACCAAATCCATAATTAACTCATAAATCATTATACCTTACCTTACCTTTGCTTGGAATTGTTTATTTGTTTAAAGTATAATATTCCATATTTTTATTTACGTTTATTTAAAAATGTTGGTTTATTGTGAATGTAATATTAAACACAATAACTTTGAATTGTTATAAAAATATAATTTAAAAAAAATAGATTACATTTATTATATAAGATTGTTAGATTATTATAAGAACGATAATTAAGAGGTTTTATGGATGCTTCTTTTTGTTTTTTTTGGTAAACGCTTTCATTTCCTTACCTTTTTTTTTTTTTTGGTAACCGTAGGTTTCCGGGCCAGCTTTCATTTTCTTACTTAAATCGCTCAAGTTGGCTTCTTAATCTTGTCCAACATAAAATGCGCTTTTTCCTCTTTCACTTTAAAGCTCGTTATTTAATTGCTTCAGCTATCCATAGTTTTTTGGTTATTGATGACAAGAATTAAAGTGCTATTTTTCTTAACATTCTGAAGGTTATAATAAGGGATGAAAAGGAAATTAAGGACATTCCCATTGAATACAAGGGCCAAGATTCTCGTGACACAAGGGCTTTGCAGTTGGCACAGTGGGGTCTATTTACCTTCTTCATGATGATTGTGGGGGTGCTCCAGAGCGAGTAGAGCATCAAACCCTCTTTAAGTTGTGTTCTATTTCAACAAACATGATCAATTCAATATAAAAAAAGCTCCATAAATCCCATGTGAAGTGATAGATGTATGCAGCCATTCCTCTGTTGTCTAAACAGGTTGATTCCATTAAGACCTCCGAAAATAAGTTCTAAATGGTAGGATTGTAGAAAATCATTCAGCTATTTGAACCCCATTTCTTTCCCTATAATGATTAAAGTTGGTACAGAAAAAATGGACATCGATTAACATTTTGAGTCGAAGAACAACGAATAAAAATCACTACGATAGACGTATTTCAGTAACCATAGAGATCCCTTTCTTTAGAAGGCTTTCGAAATCTTTGGACACCATACACTCAGCTTCTCCATTCTTGCTTTCTATTTCCTTCAATAGAAAAACCAGCTCCAATGAACGTTCCATTTTCAAGAAATCTTTTTCGCGTCGGCTATCATCATGGTATTCTCGTCAACGGATATTGTGATATTGATTTATCCCTCGTTTAGGTGGCAACTTCCTCAAAATAAAGAGAACTAGAGCCGATGGAAGTATCTCCACCAACTGTTCACACGAAAATAATCAGTAACGACTTATCAAGTCTCTGATGGATTTAGAGGTTTCGGTTCTCAGAAAAAAGAATACGAGGAACTTTACCATGTAGTATATGAAGTTGAGAACAGGATGTTCCAACAAATCCAGGTTGGCAGCTTTATTGAATGCATTAAAGCACATCTAACCATAAAAAAACATTAAGATAAATTCATATAAGAACACTGCAAACCGTTAAATATACACTCAACATCTAATCATAACGAATTAACGATTGCAATGACGACAACGGGACTCACCATGACACATCTTATGAGGAAACATGTGAAACAGATACTTGTAACGTACCCAACCTGCATAAAGAAAATAAATCAAACAATATCATATAGATATAGATATAAGCAATCGGATTTGACAAATGATTTTTAATAAACATATGCCTCCCGCAATTTCTTTCGCCGCCCTTTTGATTCCACAGGAAACCGTTGCAACATTAAAAAGAGCCTGCACAAATACATGAAGTGTGAGATATTAGTCCTAGAAGGCTGCACACTGACTATATATACTTAGGACATGTTTGTTAGCAGCTTAATGAGCTTAATAGGATTTACAGCTTATTCGATCAGCTATAGCCTATACATGACTGTTTGGTAGTGGCTTAATGATATAGAAAGTGACTTATGCTGTAAGCTTCTAGGAGGGAGCTTTGTGCAGAAAGCCAAGTTTTTTTCCAAACATGCCCCTCCCAATTAAAAACGCGCTCCTTCCATTTATGAAAAAACCCTCCCAAACAAAAACATTCCTAATCTATACAGACAGATTAATCCAACAGACAGCTTTATCCATACAGGACTTGATGGAAAACCAACCAAACAACCCCTTAGTTTGGTTAAGCAGCCCAGTTAAAATTAACTGAACAAACTCGGTATATCTCACCCTGGGGTAGGGTCTAGGAGGGGTAAAATGTATGCAGACCTTACCACTTCCTCAGAAGACAGAGGGGTTGTTTCCAAGAAAACCCCGCTTGCAAAAAAAGGTTTACTAAAGAAAATATAGGTAGCACAACATTACTTTCCAAAATGCACAGTTTATAAAGAAGTACCTTCCACCATATAGGAGAAATCCCAAGGCAGCAAATAAAGACACCCCTGGCAAAAGAAATGGGTGAGGTAACTTTCATGAAGAAACAATCCCGAAAACAGATTATAAACGTTGCAGAACCTGCAAAGAACATCTTGGAGAGGATCACCAGAACACGGACAGGCTTCCACCAGATTACTAGCCACAAACCTATCTGTTAAGAAATCATTCGTAGAATAGGTTAGCCATCCACTGTATATTTTTCAAGAAAAAATAAAAATATTTCCAATAGTAATACATATAAGCATTGTGAATCCCTGTTCATATTTTATTGACTACTCTTACTGTCTGTATAATAAATAAAACCAGATTTTGATAAGGGGACTGAACAAGGGTAGACAAGTTCATAGCTTCCTAAAACAGAATGGCTAGATTCTAGTGTAAACTCACTTTGAACCATATAAGATTTTGTCCAATTCTGCTAAGAACAATTGAGATCTTCATGTTGACAACTGCTTGCAACCCGATAATCTCCCTACATAATAGCTATGCACCCAAGCATCCAACAGTCTTGTTTAGTCACATAGCATCCGTCAACCTCCGGGGTTATCATGGGTATAGTTAAGTTTCCCTCATTTGGTGCTATAATTCTCTATATATTGTTCATAGAAATTTTCGTATTATTGAATATAAAATAAGTAATGTTGGAATCTTCAAAATGGAGAAACTGTTGGAGTTAAATGTAAATTTTTTAAAGATTTGACTTTGGCTTTTCCATTTTCTTTTTAAAGATTATGGAGAAATTGTTGGAGATGCTCTAACAGTACTTGTTGCCAAGCTTTTTGGAAAGCTTATTGGCCACATGGGATTGTGAAAAAACCACCGACAAAGAAAACCCCCTTTTTGCTTGTGCATACAAGCCAAGTTTTTCATGCGGGTCCCATCTTTTTTTGAAAAGCTCCATCGTCGTGGATGCTCCAAGACAAAAGGGTATTCAGCTAAGCTTCCAAGTAAATACCGAACTCAACCTTCCTAGATATGAATATAACTTTACCTGAATAGCATAGATTATTGCATTGACCGTAAGGAAAGTTGGACGAAGACCATCAGTTGAGACAGCCCGTGCCTGTCAAAGATTCATCACATCATTAAATTCTACCAACTACTTACATTAATCGGCACAAAGAATAGAAAAAATAAACAGATAAATAAAGAAAAGAAACTAAACCTGGTAGTAAATTTCTGCCCAGAACAAAACCAAGAGAGCATACGTAGTGAAAAACGCAAGACTCGGCACATCAATCAAGATATGTTGGACAATCTAACAAAAGAAGAAATCCAACCTGAATGACAAATCCAATGAGGCCATATATAACCGGTGAACTAAAGAACATTCTAACCTCAGGTTTCAAGTGTTGTATTTCACGACGGAAAGCAAAAATTAAACATCTAACTGCAACAGTAATATGTCTACAATCAGTAAAATATCAGACAACCAAAAAGGTTCATAAAATACATTCTAGGAAAGAAAACATCAATCAAAATACACAAACCTGCATTAACCAAGAAATTGAGAAAATGGAAGACCTTCTGAGTGGTCCAACCATACTCTGGCACTCTTAACTCGATCCGAATCAATTGTATCTGAAACAATTACAAAATCACACATCATTAGTAACTACAACCAAAGAGACAAGATTAGCACAAATAATCCCATATTGTTTAGTCACTAGAGTTGTAGACTTTGCTCTGATACCATGTAAGAATATGCGAAACCACATTAGGTTTCCCTTTAAAAAAGCCCTTGCCAACATATATATATATATATATATATATAGAGAGAGAGAGAGAGAGATTTGGGATCACGTGAGACCAACCTGTTTTCGTGAGATCCGTGAGACCATATTTTTACATTTGAAACTTCTTAGCAGTTTCAAGTGTAAAAATATGGTCTTGCGAGTCTCACGAAAACAGGCTTGTCTCACGTGAACCCAACCCTATATATATAGAAACATTCAAAACGTAGAAGAGTAATTTGATATGAAGCATTGAGATTTGAATGTTTAATTTTTTACAACAGTATAAGCATGTAGAAATCCAAGATTTTACCAACTTAAACTCCCAAATTAACCAATAACAGAATCAAATTACTAATATAAACCAAACAAACAATCTTATGAGATACATACCACCATTAACAAATCAAAATTACCCTTCTAAAACGAAACCCTAGAAACAAAATTACATTAAGAAATTATAGGCACCATAACAAAAAAAAAAAAAAAGATGAAATCACCAGAGCGACAACCCCCATGAGGCCATAGAGGGCAGCAAGAAGATGAAAAATTCGATCCTGCCAAAGAGGGTAGTCGTTTAATACATGCCACCAATTATGAGCGTCTTTAAGGGTGGACATGATGACCACCGCAGAAGAAGAATTAGACGGGCCTACGAAGGCCCTATACATTGCCGGAGATCCGGTTATCGGCGACGGTTAGATAAGGAAAAAAATTGGAAAACAGAAAAATAAGAAATTGGGAAGAATTTCAAATTATGGTTGGAAGTTGAAAATTGGCCGGCAAACGTGTAAAGGGTGAAGAATATATATATATATATATATATATATGTCAAGAAAGAATCAAGAGAGATGGAAGAAGAAGTACAATTTCTCTCAAATAAGAAAATCTTATGGATTACTACATAAATAAAACATACTCCTATATTTTTATAATTCTTATCCTAAGTAACCGAATTTCAAAAGGCTAGTAAATGTGTGTTATTCTAAATCCATTCCAAAATAAATGTCTATAATGAAAAATACAACATAATTTTAGAAACTTATAATTGTTAGAGCATCTCTGACAGCTATGCTAAAATGGAAAAAATTGAGATTTTAGCATTTTTGTTGCTCCAACAACTATATTATCGTCTATGGTAAAATAGAGAAAATGGGTGAGAAATTATAAAAATCTCTAAATTTAGAGAAATGTCTAAATAGATAGTTTCCTCCCAAAACTAATTATTACCCCCAAAAATCAAACTTTTCATCTCCCAAGTTTCCATATATTGAATATTTTAATAAAATAATTAATACTAGAGTTGTTAAAATAACATAGTTGTTGGAGTTGGATGCAAAAATGTTTAGAAATTTTGATTTTTTTTTACTCTATTTTAGAAAAACTTTAGCATAGCTGTTGGAGATGCTCTTACGCTTTTTAATTGATAAAACGTCAATTTTAATCAAGGGAAATGTTCTTCATCTCATAATAAAGGGTATAATAGAAAAGTAGACATTTACTTTTAAAAGTGGGCATTTGTTTTAGAACATAGTACGCTTAAGAGCCGGGATTAATTTTTGGGCCTAGGCCAGAGCTTTGAGATTGAAAGCTCAATCGGGCTTTTTGAGGCTTACCCAGTTCTTTTTAGACTTTTCAGGTCGGGCTTTTCTAGACCGGCATGCCCTCCAAGATTTCGGCATGATCCGGCTTCGGGCTCAATAGGACTTTTCCGGTTCGGGCTCGGGCAATGCCTAGACCAGCTTTCAGGTTTCAAGTTTGGATTTTTTTGCATCTCTACTCCACTTTGATGATCGATAATAACTTTAACATTAAAACTTGAAAATAAAAAAATGCATAAATTTTCATAAGATGTTTAAAAACCGTGTTAAAGACGAAAGGAACATCTGTCTTTGTTTTGATGAACCATAATAATCCAAAGATCAACATCCATCGCTACCCCTATTACAACTACAAGTAGTCCCATAAGATCGAAACTCCATTTCTAATCCTTGGTGGTCCGGCGCCACGAGTGTTCACGAGCACCATCTTTGTCCACGATCTTAATCACAAAATTCTGAGGAGCCACGACAAGCCTGGATCGTATTTCCTCGATGCACTGCTCCGCCAACTTGATGGCTTCTTCCACCGTCATATCTGGATGGTAATGGCGATCCATCATCGCCAGGGAGAAGTATGACCCATACCCAAATGCTGCCTTCTCCACCTTGTGCAGGGTTGCAATGTAGTCTATGAAATATAGTGAAGGACCCGTCTCTTTCTCGTAACCAGCTAGCACGATATTCACCATGTAAGGATTCTGTACAAATTACCTCAAACAATCACAATCCATAATCATTAAAAAAAATCCAACTCTTTTTCCAACCAAACCGGCTATTATGTCTCACCTACAGGTGGGGTCTGGGATGGGATGGGATGGGATGTATGCAAACCTGATCTCTACCCCAAAAAGTAGAGCGGTTGTTTCCTTGAAGACCCAAGACTTGCAGAATTTTCCAATTCCAATAGAATGCTCTACAGCCCACAAGGTCGATATGAAGATGAAGGAGGAATAAAAGAGACAATGAGATCCCAGAATTGGTTTTCTTTGGGATTGATGAAAGCATTTTATACCTTTCTCAAAGCAGTGGCGAGCTCACCCCGCATGAAATTTGCAGCAGCTTTGGTAGTCAAAGGAATCCCATTACGGAAGTGATAGAGAGCCACATTTTTTTGTACATACTCCGTGAATTGCGCTCTAACATTATGATACAGAGGAATTAAGCAAAAGACAATCAAATTAGAATCACTAAACAACCACTAATTACTTAATTAGAGAACAATAATGTCATCCAATTTTGTAATCTATGTGTACAACTACAGAGATTGAAACAACTGTGTATAACTATGACATCTCTAGTTCAAAATTACTGCTATATGTGCATGAATATATATCCAGTGCATTTGGGATCAAATGCCTAAAGGTAGGCAAAAGGTCTAATGCTGGATTAATGAAGACAGTGGCAGTGATGGACAATTAATTGGAACTTATGTATTGTTATTTAGAGACAATTTATCTCTCTATTTAGTAGGTACAATATGGTATTATATAGGAAAATATTTAGGAATTCTCTAGTTGTTATTAGATAATTAGCTTTTCTGTTAGGTTAACCATCTAGCTACCTTATCATTTCCTAATTCTATCAGGTTTAGAACTCCAGAATGCAGTTTATATTCAAGTAATCCGCTGTTACCACTACAAGGGGAAAGGTTGCATTCGTTGCAATGTTAAGGACCCTTGTTGATTTTGTGATTAGTTTATATGTGTGTTTGACTCGCATAGCCGATCCATTGCAAGAATATGTTTTTATTAATCTTCCACCGTACTCACGCTAGTTGTACCCTTTCACTATCCCACACTAGAGTTGGTATCACAACCTTTTTGAGTTTTGGAACTATATTAGTTTTCTAGATAGTAAGTTATCTTCACAACAAAACCTAAATTATGGGGCCGTTTACCAAAAACTTACCTGGGTAAGCGCTTACCGGTAAAACTCAACACTAGCACCTACTTACCGGGTAAGATTTTAGTCCAACAAAACGATATCGTATGCAACAATTTTCCGGTAAGTGCTAATCGTGGTAAGAGTTTTCGCCATCACTTACCGGGTAAGACTCTCGGTGCTTGCTATAGCTCTTAACGGGTAAGATCTTTGGTCCTTGCGCTATTTATCCGCTAAGGTAATATGACTTGATAAGCGCTTACCCAAGTAAGCATTTTGTAAACGGCCCCTATGTTACTTCCGTCATCCATCCTTCTCCATTAATCCTTATTTCTCCATCCAAACAATTCTAAAAAATAAATTACTTAGAAGCAAGGAGGAAACTGATGTGTCCAAACAGGTTTAGCTTGTTCTGGTGCAATAGTGATTGAACAGAAAGAAATCCACCAAACTGAAAGAAACCCACTGCTCTTTGTCCTAGCAAAATAACAAAACAATGTCATAGCCCTAGGGTTTAGCTTGTTCCTCTGATGTATACCCGCAACCCAACGATTTAGCCTGTTCCTCTGAAGGATACTAGTAGCTTATTTGAGAAACAAGGATTATGCTTAGCCTACTCAAACCAAGCCAAGGGATGGTTAGCTTATGGTAGGATTCTCTACGATTGGTAATGCACCTGTATCAGAAATGTTTTAGAAGATAAAAGGTAAAGTTAAGTAGTTGATTTTAGATCTATCAGAAACAATAGTTTAGAGATTTTTTGCTTCTTTACTGAAGCCGCCACGCTCGAAACTGGTGAAACTAATCCCAAGGGAAAAAATGTAAATCAAAGATGATAAGCAACAAGCAAATTGTAAGTTAGTGTTCCTCTCAATACAGCTCAAGTCTGGGCTTGTCTCTTCTAGCCGCTTACTTGAGTCACAAGAATATCATAAGTTAGCGTTCCTTTAAATATTGTCGCTATTTAGTTATGAAACACTTGAGACAGATCTACTTCATGTTCTGTTTGTTTCATTTCATATTGAAAGTTCATTCCACCTCTTTTGCTTCATCTGAATATTCTTACTGATAATCCAAGTGCAGTTAAAAATCATGCTAGAAAAAGATGTACTAGAATCAAAAGAAAGTGCAGCATAACATTGAACATTTCCTCCCTTCTATCTCCCTTATTGGCTGAATAACAGGAGAAAGAAATATAACAAACATGTTCGAGAGTACCAAATTGTACTCCAATTCCTATTCCAAGTATATAAACTGCCACCTTTATTTTGGTTTGGTTAGCATGCACAACCCCCATTCTCCAAAACAAATTTTAAAACTTGAGGTAATATATCAAACTAGTTGTTTATAAATGCAAATGGCTATCAATTCTATTGCATACCTAACACCGGAATTCGTTACCTTGTCAAAACAGTGAGCAAATTTTCCTCAAAACTTTTAACATGAATATCAATTTTTAAGATCATCTAGCGACTATTCGATATCCAAATTCTTTTACCTATCAAAAGCCCTAATTTCGAAGACACAAAAAGATCAAAACCACAATAGAATTTCTAGTCCCTTTGTTTAGATTCTGTATTTTAGTAACTTTCAAATTCAACAAGCATCCGTATTTTGACTTGCATCATAAGATCACAAAGCACATCTTTCTAGTAATAAGCTTAAAATCATGAAAATCAAATCGCAAAATGGAAATACGAAACTACATCTTACCGATCACCAGCTTCACCGCTAGCGCCCATGAGCTTGTGAGAATCGAGAACCATAATCTTGTCTTCGTTAGATTTATGAACTAGAATACTGTTAACCGCCGATGTATCCGCTACCACCAATGCAAACCTTTTTCCAACCATCCCAAATACACACTCCATCTTTCTTTAAATGTTCTTTGATCTCTATCTCTGCCTTGAATTTTGATATCTCTGTGAATCGGTAGCAATGGCGAAAACGGGATATGTTCAATTTCTTGAAGAAGAAGTAGGAACATTGGTTTTTAAACCCAACCGGAAAACTGGTTTGTTCTTGATTAAAAAACCGGTTCAGTACCAACGGGTATTCTCTCTTATATATATACACCAGCCATATACCCGCGCGATGCAGCGGTATGTAAGTAAATAACGAACAATTAATGCTACTTCCTTATAGACATGTTATCAACAAACAACCATGACCTATGAATCACAATTTAGGAAACCCTAAACCCATAAAGATATTCAATAATTAGTTTATATTACAATTATTGACAAAAAAGAGTTATAATGATATAATTTAGAGTAAACTTCACTGTTGGTCCTTAAAGTTTCGTATTTTCTTTGAAAGAAGGACCTATACTTCCGTATCTTAAATAGTGGTCCCTGAGGTTTGGTATTTGCTCTGAAAGGAGGACCTCCTCACTAACTTCGTTAAAAAACTTGGTTAAAGTCAGGGGTATTTTCGTCTTATCACCTTTTCTGTCTAATTTTACAATTCTTTTTGTTTTTCCTTTTTTTTTGTAAAAAACATAAAGTTATAGGGGCCAAATTTGTAATTAAGTATAATATTATATATATATATATATATATATATACTAGGCATATACCCGCGCGATGCAGCGGAATGTAAGTAAAGAACGAACAATTAATGTTATTTCCTTATATACATTTCATCAATAATCAACCATGACCTAAAAATCACAACTTATGAAACCTAAAGCCATAAAAATATTCAATAATTAGTTTATATTACAATTATTGACGAAAAAAATTATAATGATATTATTTATAATAAGAATGAAACGTATTTTACGATTATGTATTTTTAACGTGCTAAGGGTGGAAAAAAAAAATGTATGGACAGAAAAAAAAATTATTTCGTAGATATTCATGATATTTAATAGTACGGTTAAATTAAAAAATATTCAATATTTGGCTCGTTTTGAAGATATTGAGGAGACGCTTATAATGATATAATTTGTAGAAAAATGAACGTATTTTTTTATTGCATTTTTGTTAATATATAATTATTTGTGTTAATATGTGTAAAATGAAAAAAATAAGGGATATAAAGTAAATTAAATAAGTAATTATAAGGGTGATAAATGTAACAATGTAAGGGTGGTAAATGTAATTGTACAAAACCGTTTTAGTAGTATAGATAATTCGTATATATTCTGATATTTAATAGTATGATTAAATTAAAAAATATTCAATATTGAGCTCGTTTTGAAGGTATTGACGAGACGATTATAATGGTATAATTTGTAAAAAAATGAACGTATTTTTTCATTGCATTTTTGTTCATATACGATTATTTGTGTTAATATGATAACGGTGTAAAATGTAAAATGAAAAAGTAAGGGATACAAAATAAATTAAATAAGTAATTGTAAGGGTGATAAATGTAACATTATAAGGATAGTAAATATTATTGTATAAAAGATTAAGGGTAGTAAATGTAATTGTACAATAGTTTGTACAATAACCGTATTAGACTTTTCATTATATAGTATAGATATATATATTCATCCATTCTTGTAATTTACTAGCCAATATACAAACATAGAATCGAAGCTCGTTGTATCAAGGTTAAGAATAGCAATTTCGAAGTGGGTCTTGATCTTAATGATTGTTTCATTCATTTTAATCATGCCTAATATCTTTGTCTGCTGATTTAGAGAAGATAGCAACTAACAGACTCGATTTTCATCAAGTATCGAGTGAGATATCAAAGTTTGAAGTTTCGCCGGAAAAACGGGTTTGGCCGGAACACGTTTTTAATTATTTGTTTCGATGTTCTAGCTTCTGTATATGGTTCCTTTGTTGTTTTTAATCGATTTTCAGATCATTAGAGCTTTTAAAACATCAAAAGAGTAATGGTTCTGTATATGAAGTAAATAGGTTTCGATGTTCTAGCTTCTGTATATGGTTCCCCGTTAAAGTACACCATTTTCCTCCGTCCTTCATTTCTAGTTCTCATCTTCATTTCTAGTCATATGAAGTAAATAGGACTCACAACCATGGTTTTGTTTCTCATGGTATATGGAATAATGGAAATGTTAGATGACTAAATATGAATAGAACAACTTCCCATGTAATACATGCAGGTTCCCTTGCATAACATGATAACATGTATTGTAGACATCATGCTGCTGCTTTTAGCATCCCTAATGACAATTATATATGGTTGCAGGATATAAAAAGACAATTATATATGGTTGCATTAATGTTCATATCGTCACTGTGTTTTACATACATACATATATATATATATATATATATACATATATATATATATATATCAATGAGTTTTGGTGGTCGGAGGTGGAGAGGAATTTTCCGGTGGGTGGTGGGTTTTGTTGGACGGTGGAGGAGGGTGAGTGAGAGGAGCAAGTGGGTTTTTTTTGGATGGTGATGGTGGCGGAGATGGGCGGTGGTTTTGGCGGTTATGGTGGTGGCCGTGGTGGTGATGGATGGAGGAAGAAAGAGAGAGTGGTTCTGTGGATAAATATGGTGACATCCAAGAAGATGGTCAATGTGTTTATATATATATATATATATACATATAGACTTGTGTTTTATATACATACCCACACTATATATATTAGAGTTAATTACAAGTTGGTCCTTATAGTTTTGTGTTATTTATAAAATTAAAGAAAGACAAAAAAAAAGTACAAAAATATGATTGGACAAAAATGCTCCTGGGTCTAACCTGAGTTTTTTAACAAAGTTAGTGGTCAGGTCCCATTTTCAGAGCAAAATTTAAACCTCAGGGACTACTATTTGAGATATTGAAGTCTATGTCCTCCTTTCAAAGAAAATACAAAACCTCATGGACCAACAGTGAAGTTTACTCTATAATTTATAATAAAAATGAAACGTATTTTACGATTATGTATTTTTAATGTGCTAATAGTGGAAAAAAATAAAATGTATGGATAGAAAACAAATTAGTTCTTAGATATTCATTATATTTAATAGTACAGTTAAATTAAAAAATATTCAATATTAGGTTCGTTTTAAAGATATTGATGAGACAATTATAATAGTATACTTTATAGAAAAAGAAACTTATTTTTTCATTGTATTTTTTTAATATACGATTATTTATGTTAATATGATAATGGTGTAAAATAAAAAATTAAAAAATAAGGGATATAAAATGAATTAAATAAGTAATTGTAAGGGTGACAAATGTAACATTATAAGGGTGATAAGTGTTATTGTATAAAAACTTAGGGTAATAAGTGTTATTGTATAAAAGCTTAGGATGACAAGTGTTATTGTACAAAAGTTTGTACAATAACCGTATTAGTTTTTGTATATAGTAGTAGAGATTTAATTCATAGGTATTCATGATATTTAATAGTACGGTTAAATTTAAAAATATTCAATATTGGGCTTGTTTTGAAGGTATTGACGAGACGATTATAATGGTATAATTTGTAAAAAAAGAAACGAATTTTTTCATTGCATTTTTGTTTATATACGATTTATTTGTATTAAAATAATAAGGGTGTAAAATGAAAAATGAAAAAACAAGGGTTAGAAAGTAAATTAGATAATTAATTGTAAGAGTGATAAATGTAAAATTTAACTTTAATAACTTTCCAAAAACCGTTTTCCAATAACTATTTTTTTTCAATAAGCGTAATAGAATTTTAATATAATAGTATAGATTCTTTAAAGAGTGAATTACATAAATGGTCCCTCATGAATGTCTGGATTTCACTAATCGTCCCTCCAGTTCTGAAAGTACATTGGTGGTCCCTAAAATCGAGTTTCGGTGCCTAAATTCGTCCCTGGCGCTAACGCCGTTAGGCATGCTCCGTTAAGTGGGTCATGTGCCCCTCATGTGAGGGGCATTTTTGTTCTTTTACCCTTTTTTTATTTTATTTAAAATATATAATTAAATTAAGATTTTTATATTTTTATTTCCTTTTTTAATTCAAACAAATTATAAAAGAAACCAAGATGGTATCTCCAAAACCACTTCCCAAAACCACTTCCTCCCAAAAACACTCTCTTCTTCTTCCAAAACCACCCTCTTCTTCTTCCAAAACCACGGTTCCCTCTAAAGCTCTCTTCTTCTTCAATTTTTTTTTTCTTTCAAGTGTGTTTTGAATGAATCCCTCTCTCTAATCTCTCTTCTCCTTTCAAATGCCACATCCACAATGAAAAATCCAAACCCATTTCCAACCAATTCCTTCTAAACCCATTTCCATCACCACCACCGCCACTAGCAACAATGATTCCGGCGACGATATCCCGCCACCACCGCCACTAGCAGCAATGACTCCGACGACGATATCCCGCCACCACTGCCTTCACTGTTGGTGTTGTTGCTATTGGTGGTGATAAAGATGTTCATGGTCTTCTTTTGTTTTTGCTTATTTGTTTAAGGTTTCAATTTTTGTTTAGGGTTACAATCCACAAATCTATATTAGATTTGTTTAAAGTTTCGATTTTTGTTTGTAATTTTATAGATTTCATTTAGGGATTTATATTTGTATTTGGGTGATTGTTTCTTGTATATGAATCTAATTTATTTTTACTTATGGGTTTGTATGAGTTTTTTTTGGGATGTTCTTAATTGAGTATGAATGTTCTTGGGGATGAATGTGAGGTTGAAGATGATAGGTAAAATGACCAAAATGCTCCTCACGTGAGGGGCACGTGTGCCCTCTAACGGCAACCCTATGGACGGCGTTAGCGCCAGGGACGAATTTGGGCACTGAAACTCGATTTTAGGGACCACCAATGTACTTTCAGAACTGGAGGGACGATTGGTGAAATCCAGACATTCACGAGGGACCATTTATGTAATTCACTCTTCTTTAAATTTTATTTAAACAGGACATTTATTTTTTATTTTTGTTGGAAAGAGTGTGTAAGGGCATCTCCGACAGTTATGCTAAAGTTTTTCTAAAATAGAGTAAAAAAATTAAAATCTGTAAAAAAATTGCATCCAACTCCAACAGTTTGATATTTTAGCAACTCTAGTATTAATTATATTATTAAAATATTTAATTTATTTAAATATATTATTAAAATATTTAATATATGAAAAGTTGAGAAAGGAAAAGATTGTCTTTTGGATGTAATAATTAGTTTTGGAAGAAACTTTTTTTTAGGGATTTCTCTAAATTTAGAGATTTTTACAATCTCTCTCATCTTTTCTCTATTTTAGAATAGATGATAGCATAGTTGTTGGAGCAACAAAAATGCTAAAATACAATTTTTTTCTATTTTAGCATATTGTTAAAGGTTAAGGTACCGCTATTTAATACTAATTACTTAAAATCTCTTAAAAACAATCATTAAAGCTTTATGTATTACATTTAATGATATTCATTAACTTTCAATCTTTATCTCCAACCATTTTAACTCCCCTAAAATCACTCCCCGCCTAACTAAATACAAGATAAAAATCAAGTTTTAAATATAAAAAATCTAAAATATAATTAAGAAAATCTAACAGAGTATTTAATGTTTATTTTATAAAAAAAAAACCTTATCTATACTATATTATAAAGCACGGATAAAAAACTCTTAAATACAAATTATTAGGCACAAGATACCATCATTTTATACAATATTTTAAAAATCTCTTAATTTACAAGTTTCAAAGCATAAGATACATATTACTACTGCAGACTTTTAACACCCACCAATTTAGCATTTGCAGGACCTTTCTTTTATGCAAATTTTTCCATGTATCACTATTAATTAATATATTACATTACTATAAATTTGTTTTAATTATATTATTAAATATGTAATTGGTTATTTTTTCTAGATGTCATTAAAATATATAAGATAATCATTGAATTCTAACAAATACTTAAATTTTTTTATATAAAAAACATTATATTATTAAGTCTAAATTAAACAAGTTTATAAAAAAAACATTATCACTTTCTCAAAACCATCCAAAATTGGTGAAATCCAGGGACGATCGGGTGGTCTTTTATTGATATGGGACAAAAACGATTTTTTTTGTGAGGAAGTGGCGATCGAAAATAACTTCATTGCGGTAGTAGGCAAATGGAAAGGGGTAAGTGGGCAAGTGGGTGTTATCAATATTTATGGTCCGAGAGATCAAAAGAAGAGGCTAGAATTATGGAAGTCCATCGAGAATTTATGCAACAAGGAGGAAATCAAATGGTGTGTGTTTGGGGACTTCAACGAGGTTAGGGGTTGCCATGAAAGATTGAATTCGATCACAAATGAATAAATATCTAAGGCACTCTTTCGAGATTGAGAAAGGCTCGCATCCATAGACTTGATTCTAATGTTTCCAAAATAGAAAAAAGTCTAGGCAATGGCACAATCTATTCCTTGTATAAGCTATATGGAATGAAAACGAGTCTCCTCGTATCTAAATAACTCCCTCGAGTATATCTCTATATCATTCAAGTTGCGATGTCACGACGGCTTATCTCTAAGTCCGTCACACTTTAATCATTTTCAACAACGATCAATTTGTTAGGAAATGAATTTTATAAAAATAACTTTGAATGAATGATTGGAAATAATTATTAACTACTAATTTCCACCATCAAAAATTGGTTTTAATCTTAACTTTACCCCACACCCAAGCTAAGGTTGTTAGCCTATCATCGCTTGGGGTCCTTGCATTTTTAAAAAGAAGAGAATACGACTAAAAATAAAAAGTACTGTAGATTACGAAGATTAAATGAAAAGAACGAGGGTAGATTAAAGGTAACAAAAATTATAAATAACGATGACGTAATAAGGCGAACAATTAAAATGCGATAAAATAAAGACGTAAAATTAAAGTGCAATAATTAAAAGAAACGTAATATTAAAGTGCAATAATTAAAAGAGACGTAATAAAGCAGATAAGAAATACTGAAAGTTAAATGCTTTAATTAAAAATAGACTAGTCTTCCAAATTTTCTCCCAATGATTGGAGAATAAGAGAACATTTAGAGAGTATTTTGAGGAGTGATGGGAGAAATTGGTGTGTCTTTACAACATATGAGCTAGGCTTTTTATAGCCAACAAAAGGGTGAATCAAGACATTGTCCAAAGGATAAAATAAAAGATTTTCTAACAAAGATCTTCAAGATTTCCACCAGCTAATGCAAAGTTGGAGGAATATTCTAGGAATATTCCAAAAATCCAGAGATGGCATCAAGCTGCAGCAAGCTGTTGTCCCTCTGTTTTTCGGCACATGATATCTCCCAACAAAAACGTCTAGAAGCCAATCTGCAAGCGACAAAAACAATATAAAATCAATGATTCAATGCCCAAGTAATAAAGATATGAGTTTTGCTCAAAGGGTCTTGATTAATTAAATATTCGTTTGCAAAAAGTTGAGATATGCGTTTAAAAATAGAGCATGTAAGTAATAAAATGAACGCATATCAGTGCAAGTGGGTTAAGGCTTGCCTAGAATCATCTACCATCTCGGTGTTGGTCAACGGGTCACCAACAAAGGAATTCTTGATGGAAAAGGGCCTTAGGCAAGGAGACCCATTAGCTCCTTTTTTATTCCTAATTGTAGCGGAAAGTCTAAACACGATGATGAAGGAAGCAATTGACGAAGGCATTTTTAAAGGGGTTAAAGTAGGGAAGGAAGGAGTGGAAATCTCTCATCTTCAATACGCAGACGACGCCATCTTCTTTGGCAAGTGGAGCACAAGGAATTTAAAAAACCTAATGAAGATCCTTAATTGTTTCTATGAGGCATCCGGCTTAAAGATTAATATTAGCAAAAGCAAGCTTTATGGTATCGGTGTGGAGAAAGAAGAGACACAAGCATGGGCATGTGGAATTGGGTGTGGGCACGGAGTTCTACCTTTTATGTATCTTGGACTTCCGGTAGGTGCGGTAATGGGCAAAATAGAAAGTTGGAAAGCGGTGGTGGAAAAAATGAAAAACAAGTTGGCGTTGTGGAAAGCAAGATTGATTTCATTCGGTGGTCGACATACATTGGTAAAATCCGTTCTCGGTAGCCTATCTTTGTATTTTTTTCGCTTTTTCGTGCCCCGAGTGGAGTGATCAAAGAATTAGAGCGAGTGAGAAGTTCTTTTTTTTTGGGAGGGGGAAATGGGTCAACCTCGAAAGGAATGGCATGGGTTAAATGGGCAAAAGTAATTCGGGGTTTCAAAGGGGGGGGGGGATCTTGGGGTGGGAAGTCTTCGCGTTTCAAATTGGAGTTTGTTGGCCAAATGGTGGTGGCGATTTCTTTGTGAGAGAGATGCGTTGTGGGTAAAAGTGGTAGAGAGTATATACGGGAAGGGGGGGTGGTATAAAAGAAGAGTGTAGGCGAGTTAAAAGAGGGAGGGGGTCGGTGTGGAGTAACATTATTAGGATAAAGGACGATCTAGATAAGGTGGGTGTTAATTTAGCCGAGTCCTTTGGAAAGGAGGTGGGGAGTGGAAGTGAGACACTTTTTTGGTCGGATAGATGGTTAGGGAATGAAGTGTTAAAGACAAAGTTTGAGAGACTATGGAGGTTGGAGTCAAATAAAGAGGCAACAATTATGGAGAGAGGGGAATGGGTAGAAGGCAAGTGGGTGTGGAAGTGGGATTGGATGAGGGAACCTAGGGGGAGGGCCGAGGGAGAATTGGAGACGTTAATAGGTCTTGTGGGGGATTGGGCACCAAAACTGAATTCGATAGATAAATATAAATGGATGGGCGATGTTAGTGGAGAGTTCACGGTATATGAATTAAAAAAATTAATTGAGGAAGGAGTGGTGGAGGATGGCGAAAATACAAAGGAAACGACGTGGCTAAAAGAGGTACCTAAAAAGGTGAACATTTTTATGTGGAGGGCAAGGCTGGGTAGACTCCCGTGTAAAGCAGTGTTGGATAAGATGGGGCTGGATATACCATCAATTTTATGTCCGAGATGCCAAAATCCGGTCGAGACGATTAACCACGCTTTGGTCGAGTGTGAAGAGGTTGCAAAGATTTGGGAGGCTGTTTCAAGATGGTGGAATGTGCACAATGGGACGAACGGATCTTTAAACGGATTGGTGGAAAGCAACGATACATCCTTGATCTGGAAAGAAACGGTATGGAGCATACTTTATTTAATTTGGGATCACAGGAATCGAGTTATATTCAAAGAGGATAAAAGACGGGTAGCGGATTTATTTATCGAATTCCAGCGGAAAAGCTTCGAATGGATATCACAGAGGCATCGAGGTCGGAAGTTGGAATGGTCTGTATGGATTACGCATCCTCAATCGTTGGAGAAAAAATGAAGAAACATCATGATGGGTTGCTGATTGTAACGGAAGTGATAAGTAAGGTGCGGATGTGGTTATGGTGTGATCTGAGAAGACTTCGGGACTGTGGTTGCTCGATAGTTAGCAGTCGGCTTCTGGTCTGGTAGGCGGTCGAGGTTTGTTGCTTTAAGTCTTGCTTTCTGTTTTGGGTCGTAGGTGTTGTAATTTGTGAGCTTAGTTTGGTTTGTTTCTTGCAAACCTGTTGTATCAGTGGTTAGCTCTTTGTATTTGGTTGATGGTATAATAAATTGTTTTTCAAAAAAAAAATGAAACATTAAAATCGTGATATATCTTGCTACATTGCGCGGGTACGTTTCTAGTATCATTAAACCTAAAATAAATTACATTATTATTAAACTATCGAAAAACTCTTAAGAACAAGTTTTTATGCATTAAGTACCGTTTATTAATACACATTCCTTAAAATTCAAGATTACAAGTCATGATGAATAAGTACAAATTTCTAAAGCTATATGTTTGAATTCATAACTGACAGATAAACATAATCAAAACAAGATAAACATTTCAATTTAAATATAAGAAATTTAAAATATACAAGATAATAATTGAATTCTAACAAAATACTTAATTTTTTTTATATTAAAAACATTATATTATTAAACCTAAATTAAACAAATTTATAAAAAAAAAACATTATTATTTTCTCAAAACCATCCAAAATCATACCGTAAATCGATAAAAAACAAAAAATAAAAGAAAACGTTAAAATCATGATGAATCTCGCTGCATTGTGCGGGTATGCTTCTAGTATCCATATTATTGATGTTGAAATAATACACGGGACCTACAAACGAGGTTCATATTCGTCGTGGAGTTGGCAATAATATGACCAAAAGAAGCGCTAAAAAAGATTCGTACAAGTCATTCAATTGAAGATGCTCTAGAGGGTGGAACGAGCGAGGAAAACAATGAACAAAGAAACTATAAAGGTTCTTGCAGGCACCGGGATATGGTGTATGATGAACTGATGAAGATACCGAGTTTACCGGACGGCAGCCGTGATGTTTGATTGCCTATGTTGAACCATCTGATGACTCTTCATCACTCGATTCATCCGATGAGCTATCACTGAACACAGTCTATAACGTTAAGAAAACTCGAAACCAAAACAGTAAGAATAAATGCAAAGTTCTTGATGAGGTACGAAACATACCTATACATGACCATTATCGTTGGACGTTTATGCAACAAAAACTCTGGTTCATATTCCTTACGACCATCGATAATGATCTTCAGCCCATCGTTTCCAAGACTTCGCTGCTCTTCAAAAATCCGCCTAGCAGAGTCCGCTGCAGACCTTCTAGGCCATTTGAGCTCGATCAATTCCATCGTAGGAATGTCACCTAAGCACATTGGGATCTCCTTGAGTCGTCTACAGTCATTCATATTCAGTCTTTCCAAATGGGGAAAGTGATCGCTGTCCGTGTTCCATTCTGCGAGTTCAGGAGACTGGATTTTCAAGCACTTCAGTTTTCGAAACTCACCATCGTTTGTGTCCCATCTTGGTCCTTGGAAGGCACCACACAAGATTTTCAGAACTTGCAGATTTGGTAATCTTCCGAGTTCAGATAAATCCGACCATGGCAGATAACAGTTTAAAAACGTCACTTTCCTGAGGTTTTGGGGTAAGCGATTCAACCAAGTGAACCTTGCCTGAGTTGGTAACCCATGGCGGTAATCATTGTCGATAAAGATCTTGAGCTTTTCAAGATGGATCAGGAAGTCTAACGGAGGGAAGAAAACCAAACCACTGCGCTGTGGTGACACATACAATCCTAACTTTCTAAGGTTCGGAGCCCTTTCCAACACAGGCTGCCTTCCTACAGGAAGATGCAGCATCGAAATGGTTCGAATATTCTGCAATGCCACAGGATGTTGTAATCTCACAGATGGTGAAATTAACAGATGCATCAAATTCGACATATTACTATCTTTGCAAAATGGAAAATCTATCGGAAAAGATTCTCCACGAATAACAAGGGTTTGTATATTCTGTAAGGTTGAGATTGATTTTGGGATAACAAGTCCACGAGTGCTTAGCGATAAGTATCTCAAGTGAACTAGCTGCCCTATTTCACTTGGCAAGAAAGGGGTGCTAATTGTACCAAATTCGAACACCCGAAGGTGTTTGAAGGCGCTGTAAAGAAACATAATATTTTGGTTTGTTAAGCCAGAGGCAGCATTTGATGTCAACAAGAAAGAGCGGGTATTTGAGGAAGATGGTTTCGAGAAAACATAGTCAAGCACGTACGAATGGATGAATAGGCGGCGATCAATTGCTCTGCAACCGCTTGTGTTAGGAGAAGAAGGTTGCTCTCCGTATGCCTTAATCTGGTGCAGAAAGTTCTCTTCTTTGGCTTTCTTGAAACATAAATCGTGCAACAGATCATGCACACGACACACTTTTATCCCCCCGTCCAACCTTTTTCGCTCAACGATCACTAAACTTCTCTCGACAAGATCAATCAAGTACTCTTCTGCTATGTTTTCTGTAGCTGATTTTATAAAACCCTCTGCAACCCACAACCATAGCAGCTTCCGAACATCAATCTCAAAGTCTTCCGGGAATGCTCCAAAGTAGAGAAAGCATGATTTCAAGTGTTGTGGCAGGTGATTGTAACTCAAAGCTAATGTGTTCATACATTGTTCTGGATCACCAACGAGATAAGAACCTATACTATCTAAAACTCGAGTCCACCATTCAACCGTTTTCTCTGTTTTCGCAAGAAGCCCAGATATCACAAGAATCGCCAGTGGCAGCCCTCGACATCTTTCAGCAATTCGCTTCCCGGTTTTCTTCAAAGATTTGGGGCAAGAACCATCTTCTGAAAACACTTTCTGTTGCAGCAGATCCCAACTTTCCTCCACGGTTAAGAAACGCAACAAATGAGGAGAGCTGTCTGGTTTGATGTGTAAGGCCACCTCCACAAGTCGACTAGTTACTAAAATCCTGCTTCCAATGTTGTCGTCAGGGAAACAAATCCTTATATCATCCCAAGCCCCGACACTCCATATATCATCGATGACAACAAGATAACGCTTACCCTTCAACCTTTTGTAAATCATTTCACGCAGCTTTCCAGTGGCAGCTTCATTCGTGACCGTGAGCGAAAGAGAAGAGCAAATACCAAGCAACAAATTGTGCTTCTGATATGTCTGAGAAACCGTAACCCACACACGAATGTAGAAGTGGTATACTACATAAGGATCATAATAAGCTCTCTTGGCTAGAGTAGTTTTCCCAAGACCTCCCATCCCAACAATGGAGATAACATCTAGTTGCTTTTGGTTTCCAACAAGTCTATCAAGTATTTCTCTTGCCTCTACATCAAATCCAACAATCTTATCTTCTTTAGGTACTGTCAGATTCACTCTTGATGAGCTTCCTTTATGTACCAGATCCTGAATCTTATGATTGTCGAATCCTAATATTTCGCTTTTGATGTCTTGGATCTGTCTCATGACATTGTCAAGCTCTAAAAAGCAATCATTGTCGAAACTAGAAACGAACGAATCGACCATATCTTCTACCTTAATCGCTACATCTATGATCCTTATCACCAAAGCTTTCACTTTCTCAACAGTATATCGAGTCTCCTCTGAACGAGTGAGGAAGGTTCTTAACGACGTTAGCTCCTTGTATAGCAACTGAAGTTGATCTATCCATGGGGTTTTGCAAATTTGTGATGGATGATTGAAGTTGATGAGGTGCTTCAAGGTCTCAATTAGAGAATCCACATCAGTGTCAATCATGTTTAGTTTATGCAAAGTTCAGTCGTATGAATGCAAAGCTCTACTTCTCTAAACGAAGATGAAGATGAAGATGATGGTAGTTTTCTTTTCACTATGGATCTTTTCGTTCAACATTCAATGGTGCATCATCTCGTAAAATTGAAATCTACAGACAGTAGAATTGAATATAGATAGCAGAAACTAAAAGCGAATAAATCTATGGAGGATGATAACGAACTCACTTTAGGTCTAGATTCAAGTTATTGAACAAAAAAAGGTGTTGGATAATTGATTATGATGAGTTAATGTGAAATCATATACCGTGATCAGCAACAAAACCTGTTGGGCGACAAATCGTGATAGCAATAGAAGTCTTGTAGACGATGATTGAAGATTATAGTGCAGGAATTACAGGAAATAAGCTATGAATTGAAACCTAAATTGATCACCTCTGGGAAGCAAGGTAAAGTAGGGGGAGGGGGGAAACGAATTCAACGTCAACGGACCGTTAATCGCTTTAATCATTAATAGTTGAGTGAATTACATAAATGGCCCCTCGTGAATGCCTGCTTTTCACTTTTCATTCCTCGAGATTTGAAAGTACATTGGTGGTCTAAAAATCGAGTTTTTTAGCCAAATTGGTCCCTATCACTAACACCATTAGATGGAACTCCGTTAAGTTTATCATGTGCCCCTCATTACCTATCTTCTTCAACCCCACATCCATCCCAAGAACATTTATAATCAAGTCAAGAACATCATCATCCCAAAAAACATTCATATGTAACTCAAAGATAATCTTAAGAAATCAAAATTATGTAGATTTTGTAATCAATAAGGTAATAAAGAAAATAAACTCATACAGATCCATTCATGAAATAAAAACTCTAAACAAACTTGAACAAATCTTTACATGAATTTTAAGAGCAAGAAAAATGAATTAATCAAGAATATAAACAACTTTAAACGAATTCATTAATAAGATATGTGATATATACAAAATCCAAACCCTAAAAATCTCTATAATCAAAACCCTAAATCAAATCTCTAAAATGAAACCCCTAAATCAAGTCTTTAAAATCAAAACCCCAAACAAATTTACACAAACCGTCGTATACATATTTCAACTTCAACCCCTAAACTAGATAAGAATTCGACTTCAAATCCTACCAGATTCGGACTTCGATTTCGTTTATGTTGATAAACATGGATCTGGCTTCAAGTTCATCAGCATTTGAGAAGAGAAGTCGGGAAGGATACCGTCGTATTTAAGACCAAATGTCGATTCTAGTTCGAAGAACACCATCACCATCACCAGGTGTCATCTTCTTTGATCTGTTTATAAACTACAGTGCATCAAGGAGGTAGGGATTTAAGGAAATAAATGGAGCATGGCGAGATTGAAGAAAGGAAATGGAGAGGTGGGTGAGATTCAAGAAATGTGAGGTTTCTTTTATTTCGATAGAGTTTCTTTCTTTACTAAAATACTTGATTTAAACCTAAAATAGTTTATAAAACTTGTATATTTTGTTTTGGTTTTGGGGATAGATCTGACATGAATGTTCTTGACTTGAGTATTAATGTTCTTGGGGATGGATATGAGATTGAAGAAGATAGGTAAAAAGGCAAAAATTGAAAATTGTCTCTCACGTGAGGGGCACATGATAGACTTAACGGAGCTCCATCTAACGGTGTTAGTGAGAGGGACCAATTTGGGCTAAAAACTCAATATTTGGACCATCAATGGACTTTCAGATCTCGAGGGATGAAAAGTGAAAAACAAACATTCACGAGGGACCATTTATGTTAATTCACTCTTAATAGTTTGATGAAATTTCCAATTTCTTTATATATAATTTCTAGAGAACAAAAAATTAAAACATTTCAAACACATTCTTAATTTAAGAGATTTAATATAAATTATATTATTATAATTTATCATTTCAATACATTTAAAAAAAACTTTATATAAAATGATAAAACTTCAATCTCATTGATAGGATAAAATAAAATAATAATTTCTTTCTACTACAATCAAGTTTTAGAGAATTCTCTAAACTTGGAAAATTTTCAAATTTTCTTCTATTATGGATAACAAGATAGCAAAGTGGTTGGAGAAGTTTAAAGAACAAAAACTCATTTTTTTAAATATATTTTAGAGAACTTGTTGAAGATGCTCTAATGGGATTATATATGTAAAACCAATTAATGAGATATTTATAAAAATTTATTTATTATAATTTGAATATTTATGAAAGATAAACATAGTTTATTTATTACGGTTAACGTTTTAGAATAAAAACCAATCGAGATATGGATGAAACTGAATATTCATTAAAATAGATGAACTATTGAAATTGATTTGAATGGTTTGTACTAATTAGAGGTAAAGATTAAAAGAAAATATGGTCAATTTATAAGAAGACAAAAAGTTGCAAAATTAAATATGATTATATGAGTAAAATCACATTGGCTTTCTATATATGCATTTCTATCAACTATAGAAAATAAAGACACACATGGGGACAAATGGGCTTTCTCTATATGCATTTCTATCAACTATAGAAAATAAGGAAACTTTACAACTTCTATGAAGAAATAGATGCCTGGTAGTTCTATTCTATGGGTAAAGGATCTAAATGATAGAGTAAACACTCTAAATATCAATTAGCAAGGTTTTGGAGCGATACAGTAATAACTGCTTACTTATGTCATGATGTGAGACAAACATTAGGAATCCACTTAGGAGGTGTATGATCAAGGGTACTATGCACTTATGCAGTGACTAATGGAATTTAAAATAAATAAAAACTTCTGATTTTATATAAATATAATGAGTTCATTCCCTTCCATGCCCAAATTTTGATTCCATGTCCCTTTCATTTTCATTCTCCAACCCGAACCAAATGAAACATAACACATTTGCCAATACAGTGAACAAACATTTGCCAATGCCTTTTCAACTAAGATTTGCAATTTTTACAAGAATATTTCAATTTATACAATGACTACTACTATTGTTACCAAATGATCTTGAGATGGATAGCATAGCATAGCAAACCAGGACTTGTTTTGCATCCACAATCCATTAAAATAAATAAATGATATCCATTTCTCACATCTGTTGCAACTATAAACTCTACTATATCATATACACTGCCCTGCATAACACAAAAACACACTTCAGATTAGCCTACATTATTATTCTAGCAAAATAACAATGAGGGACTTGTTTGGTTGGTTTTCCATCAAGTTCTATATGGATAAAGTTAACTGTGTGGATTAATCTATCTGTATAGATTGAGACAGTTTTTACATAGAGGAAAGAAATGTGATTTTAATTGAGAGGGGCAGATTTGGAAAAAAACTTGGTTTTTTTGCATAAAACTCCCCCTATAAGCTTACTGAATAAGTCACTTTATCATTAAGCCACTACCAAACAATCATATATAGCTGACCGAATAAGTTGTGAGTCTCGTTAAGCTCATTAAGCTTTTAACAAACATGTCATAAATGTACCTTAGAGGCAGGCAAACCAGAATCATGTTCCCAGCCTCTTCACACCACATTCCGAACAGAACTTGGAAGTCTCTCGCAAATATTGAGCACCACATTCATCACAGAACTTTGCAGGGCTCGTTGGCTATTATAATACAAACATTTAACCAACTAAAATCAGTGAACTCAATATTCCAATGAAAATGGATTCAGAACCAAATGAAGCAAATTAGGAAGAGCATGAAAACATTACCAGTACATGCAAGCGCCCTCCAAGGTGACTCAGTGGTTGTAAACAGGCCATCTGTTGAGACATGGTAGAGGCCTGCTGTGTGTGCCCAATTTCACATTCATGATTGTGTTGAGAATATTGATTACTCATAGACTCATGATTCTGGTTCAGGATATGAAATTCACCCTGCTGTCCAAGACTTTGCATATGCTGTTTCGATGCTCTCTGCTGCTCATTTTGTGACTGAACAAATTATATCATGTGCCAGTTACACAACCATACTACCCACCCACTACTATGGGCATAAAAATAGGACTTCTAATATATATATATATATATGATTAATGGAAAAGATCTTACTTCTGTAAGAGATCGATAGCCTTGAGCAACAGACATTGGAGAAGAATTATCAGCACCAGGAAAAGTCTAAACAAAAGCAAAAATCAAGATTACCTTCAATAATAGTATGGCTAATGGCTATACGAATCAAGTTTTCGAACTTACTGGAAAGCCAGGAATGCTTGAAACAGAGTTTGATGCAGAACGCCTATACTTATGCCTTGGAGCATAAAACTTGTAGTCACGAGCAGAGACAGCTACATTGTTTCGACCAGTCAACCTCTTGAACCTACATTGATGTACACTTAATGAAATCATCTATAACTTAAGTACAATCTTAAAGTTTGACTATTTCTCCTAAAATGTGGGCATTCGAAGAAAGTGATAATGAATATTATTTGCAAGCATAGTTAGCACTTGAACTTACCACTCTGCATCATCTATATGTGTAACCGTTGGCTTCTCCATGATGTCCAAACCATTGACTACAACAAAACGAACCCGCTTCTCCTCTTGTATCACTAGTTCAGGAAATCTTGACCGTGTCTCAAAAGACGTTGCTAGTTCCCGTCTTTTAAATATGCAAGCTCCTGTGAAATTGCTGTAGTTAACTACGAACAAGAAGTACGATCAGTTAAATATGTAAAACATTGCCTGTGCTGAATACCTTTCCTAGGGAATTTCTTTGCAAGCTTCCTATACAAACCACCAGCTGCTTCAAGTGCCACTCCAATGGTCTTTTCACGCATGTTATCCAACGAAGAAAGTCTCATGTTTACTTCATTAACCAAGGTTTCATACATATTTGCCACATACATCAACGGCAACACAAAGCGTGGATCACCTTCGTATTGGATGTCTCTTGCCTTCCTCTTGCTCAGCTTTTCTTCCACAGATATACCATCGGTCTCGGAATCTGTTACTTCAACGACATGTGAGCCAATGAAATTATCCACAACGAAATCCAGGAATCTGGCTCTTGCTGTTTCTATCGGTGAAACATCTATAAAATAATGCAGTCAAATTAGGAATAACAGTGGTGAAATAATCTCTTAAGAGTCATTTAATTCTTATTCATAAGGCAAGCACATGATGAGAAATTTTAACATTACCATCGGCTGATAAAATATTATACGCGTCCCTTGAAGATCCATTAGTATCGAGGCTTGAATGACCTCCCTCCACCCCTACACTATGAAGTGGTAAAGTGTTTTGGTAGCTTTCATGCATGCATTCCTGCATTATGTAGAAAAATCATTTATAAAGGGGAAAGCACCTGAAATTTATGACCCTAAGATATGGTATTTGGTAACAGGAAAACCGAACCATGAGATTTATGTTTGACAAATACGAGAATAAAAGTTTCTGTTAAGATGACCAACACGATTCTGAAGAAACACTAGACATCCGGTCCCCAACAATGACAGCAGGTTCAAACAGTGAATAGAAGCTTTAAATATCAGAAATGTCTGATAAATATTGAGTTTTGTTACCCCACATTTGGGAAATCCAAATATAGGATATTAGGTTTCTTAATGCAATGCAATAATGAGTTGGAACGCTGAGTTCGAATATGGTACCATGTTATCGGACATGTGAAGTCGCAATGGCCCACATTCACAGTTTATTTCACCCCAAAATGAGTCCATAATCAATCCTATATCCTAAACTGATATTTAAACAAGAAATTTAGAAGGAAATAAGAATCCAACCAAGTGCTAACCAGTAACCACCAATCCACCATCACCTTTTAGAACATCATCGCACATTCGCTAGCTTGCTGGTACGTAGTACCTTATACTATACTTTGCAACAAATAATTATAGCCTAAAAAGTTACAAATTAAAACGAACTTTAAACCTAAAAGTTCGACAACAAAGTACTAATATTAAATAGTAAATGTACAAATGGTTTGTCATATGACTGATCACAATGTGGCAACAATTACCACCAAATATCCTCCAAAAAGCTTATCATTTCCTCCTATTTGTGTTCCTTTTTGTACATTTAAAGCCCTTATACTAGCCTTAGGAATGCATGTGATATAGTGAACATTACAATTTTCATCAGAAAAACAAATTTAAACATTTTGCTAACTAATTGTTTTTAGATAATAAAAAAAAAAAACAAATACATGAAATAACAGATAAGCAAGACCACTATAACAAAGCCAACAAAATAGGTAAACAATCAAAGACTAATTGAAAACTCACAACAGCACCAGAGTCATCTTCATTGTCTAAGCTCTCATCCGTAACAGCATCGCGATCGCGATCAACCATCGGTTCAATAATCTCCCCACCACGTCCATCCACAGTATTCAGATCATGCAAAGAAGCCCCATCTATGTACGGATCAGCTGATCTCAAATTGTACTGTTGTACCGGAACCCTAGCTCCCATCTGTCTATTCATTCATGTACAATTTCACTCACTAACAAAAACCCCCAACAATCAAAACCCCACAAACAAAACCCTAGACCCACAAAATTGAACACACATCTCTTCCCTTCAATTCTTTCTCATCTTCTGTTTTTTGCATCAGCTGATCTCAAATTGAACTGTTGAACCGGAATTCATGTCCAATTACGCTAATCGAAAATCCCTAAATTGAAAAACCCATAAACAAAACCCTAGACCCACAAAATAATACACGCGTATCTGTTCTCTAATTCTTCCCGGCCTTCTGTTTTGCATCCAGATCAAACACTTGACTGAAATGGTGAGAAGATGAATGTGAGAAGGCATTGAAGATTGTGTTAGAGAGTGAAGAAAAGATTGAAACTTTTGAGCAGTTGACTTGGGAATAGAGAGAATTCAACGGCTATATATATATATATATATATAAAAATATGTATGTATAGATTTAGAAAGAAAGAAGTCCAAACCTGAGGTTGAGGGTGAGCTTCCGGGAAGTATAAAGCAGTTACCGAGCCTGTGACTGATATCCGTACCACCTCCCAAGCCGGCAAGATCGAATGTTCTTAAGTAGGACTAGTAGTCTAGTTGAATTTACGTATTTGCCCCTTGTAGAATATGTTAGATCACAAAACACATCCATGAACTTTGATCTATATGTCCCTTTTAACCCCCAAGACTTCTAAAAGGATCTTATATAAATAAATGGAAATTTGAGTTGATGAAAATAATATTAATAATGCTAGTTTGTAAATTTTGTTTTGAGTATGTCATATTTAGCAAACTATTTTTTTTTAATTTTGAAAGATATTATTCATCTCTCTATTCTAATCTATCCTTTTTTTTTTGTTTGATGTATCCGGAACTATAGTTTAAGATATGAAAATCGTATATATTTCTTTTGCAGAATAAACATAGGTATTAAAACTTTGATTATTACCAAGGGTGTATAAACAATTATCAACATGTTCAACACCCGTCCAACTCAATTTGTAAACAACCTGATTAAATCCAACTTGTTAAATTGTTAATCCGTCAATTAATAAGGTTGAGGGTGAGGTCTAAGTCAACCCAACCCAACCCACTACTCATTGCTATATATAATTGAGTGAATTGTGGATTTGGTCCCTGTGGTTTTATGATTTCTTTGACCATAGTCTTCATTCTATGTTTATTGTGGATATAGTCCCTATGGTATGCAATATATTGTGGCTAGAGTCCCTAAACACTAACATCATTAACTTTAAAGAGTTAAAGACATCATGTGCCTTGCACACTATGGGTAAAATAGTCATTTTACTTTTCTCTTTCAATTTATTTTATACACCTTTAAAACAAACCATACTAAATTGTGGATTTGGTCCCTATGCATCACTCATCATCTTTAAAACACATTTATCATCTCTCTTAAAAAAATTTCATCTAATCTTCATTATCAAAGTACAAGAAAAACTAACTTATTAAAGTGCAAAAAAAAAAAATTACTTGCGTTTAAAAATAACAATTGTTTGAACCTAACACTACATCCTAAAAAAGACAACATATCAAAATAACAATTGTTTGAAACCAATATTACATCCCCAAAAAAACAACTCATCAAAATGACAATTGTTTATATCAACATTTATGTAGTAATTGTTGGCAACGGTTTTGTTTATTTTCTTGACGACATCTAAGTGACTTGAGTAAGAAGTACATTAATCATTTTCATAAAATACATACATCATTTGGAAACCATGATGTAGGAAAAGGCTTATATGCATGTCAGTTGACATCTGTAAACACAAATATATTATGACATAGGAGGTTGAAGGGAAGACAATAGTGTCATAAGAGCATCTCCAATCAGCCGTTAAATCGCCTATCAAAATTTATTTATACCAAAATTAACATTTTAACATTAATAATTTGTTTTTAAAATTAACATATTTATATTAAGTAAATTATATATACATTTAATATATATTTGATGTTTTTTTAGAGTGTGATTGGAGTTGGGGTTTTTTTTTTTTGTTGATGGACCCACCAATTTTGGTATTTTTTTGTTAAATTTGGTGTTGTGGTTTGAGATGCTCTAAATAGTCATATTTGAATTACACAACAAGTCACTTGAAACTTGTTGGGGATCCATACCCTTTCAATTAGCATTTTAATATCTAATGCACTATATAATGAAGTTTGGATCTCCAAAATGAAGATGATTATATCACATTTCCAAATGGTCTATGTATTTTATGAGAAGAATTAATGTACTTTATACTCAAGTCAATTAAATGTCATCAAGAAAATAAATAAAACAGTTGCCAACAACTACTACATAAATGTTGATATAAAACAATTGTCATTTTAATGGGTTGTTATTTTGGGGATGTAATATTGGTTTCAAACAATTGTTATTTTGATATGTTGTCTTTTTTAGGATGTAGTGTTGGGTTCAAACAATTGTTATTTTTAAATGCAAGTAATTTTTTTTTACACTTTAACAAATTAGTTTTTCTTGTATTTTGACAATGAAGATTGGATGAAAAAAATTAAGAGAGATGATAAATGTGTTTTAAAGATAATGAATGATGCATAGGGACCAAATCCACAATTTAGTATTGTTTGTTTTAAATGTGTATAGAATAAATTGAAAGTGAAAAATAAAATGACTATTATACCCATAGTGTGCAAGGCACATGATGCCTTTAACCCTTCAAAGTTAATGATGTTAGTGTTTAGGGACCCTAGCCACAATATATTGCATATCACAGGACCATATCCATAATAAACATAGAATGAGGATCATGGTCAAAGAAATCACAAAACCACGGGGACCAAATCCACAATTCACTCTATATAATTTGATGAAATTTTATTTATATAAACTTTTACTTAAATTTAACTAGTATGAGCCTCATTCTCATTTTTTATTATTTTTGGAGCACCATTTTTTCTTTTTCTTTTAATCATCGTTCTTCAATTACGTGTTATTGCTATCTATTGTATATCTAATAACAGTAAAAGTATTGGATCAAGTATATGCATACAAATCTGTGAAACTAAACAATATATTCATATATAATAATAAACATGTGCATACATATAAACATATTTACATCTTTTACAAACACAATTTGTTGTTCATTTGTTATATGTAATTATATATCAGTACACCTTTTATATTTGTGTTTAATTGGTTTAAGTAGGGATAAATAAAAACATAAAGATGTGTTTTAAATGTGTAGCTAAAATTGTTTCTAATTCAGAAAAGAAAAAATATGAGAAATGAAACGTTCGTTTGATATTGTATTCTCTTGATATCAAATGAATATGATTGGAAAGGTTCCATCTAAAAAACAATTGAAACACATTTCCATGGTTAGTTGTTAGTCGAACACTTAGCCCTGGTTTAACTAACTGAAGCAAGTGGGAACGATGCCCATGGAGATTTTTAGAACACCGACCTAACCAACGGCAACGAGACATCTGCCTCTCCTCTGTTCTTTTCTTCCCCATAGCAGCAACTCATTTTGCTCACACAACTTTCCCAATGGCTTCCCCCATTCAATTTCGACGTCCCTCCACCAAGACCTCCAAAATTACCCAACGAAATCAAGAACCATAAACCCGACATGTACAGAATGTTGCCGTTATGATGTGATAACTTGTTTGTTATGCTGCAAAAAAGTAAAAAGATCATGTAGCTAAAACATTGGGTTGATGAGTAATTTTGATTAGAATCAGTCCCAAGTTCCAACCACAAACGACAATGAGACGTTAAGTTTAACTATTTTCATATATCTAAAATACACTTCAATCAAGAAACGTTATGCACCAGATCACTATCATCTATTAATACAATTTGCAATAGGTCATTTTAAGATGTTGAAATTTTATGAGAAATTTCAAAATAATATGTTGTTACTAGCAACAAACTAAATACATACCAGATACAAGACTGCTGCTCTACTCTTTGAGGGTAGAGGTCAGGTATGCTTACATCTCACATCCCTCCCCGACCCAACCTTAGGGTGGGACATACTGGGCTCGTTTGGTTTCGTATACGAGAACTTATGCTGAAAGATGATGAGATCCTGATTAGGTGGTACAAAAGCTTCACTTTTTACACTGCATACAAAAGAAAAACCTTGATTAGGACGCAAACATTCAATTCTTCTGGTCCATATATTCCAAAAAGATGCAACAACTTTCATTAGTCATAATAACGCAAAAATATTCAATGCCCATTTCACAGCATAATTAGTTGTACCACAGACAAACGCATCTAAAAGAGAGATGACAACACAAGAAAATGACTAGAAAGTGATCACCAGAAAGTTGTTCCCCGCAATGCAAGATATCTGCATAAGATGACCCGTCCAACGAGTTTCTTGATCATCTATTATGAGTCATCAAGCTAATTTTAAACTACCACGGGTCCATATGTTAATTGTAGTTAATAGTAAAACAACCCTACCTGCAGTGTTTGACCATTAGTAAAAAAATCTAAAACACCACTCAATTGTCAAAAATTCATTGAATATCGGTTACAGCACGGCATATAGGTGATCTTACCCTAAATTAGAGGTGGCAAAATAAACCCATATAGAACAAATGAGCAAACACAGGGGCCGTTTACCCAAACACTTACCCAGTAAGTGCTTACGGGTTAAATTCAACACTATCACTTACTTTACCGAGTAAGATTTTAGTTCATTAAACTGGCATCGTATGCAAAAATTTACCGGTAAGCGCTAACCGGGTAAGAGCCTTCGCCCTCACTTACCGGGTAAGACTCTCGATCATTGCTTTCGCTCTTACCGGGTAAAATTATTGGTCATTGTCATATTCATCGGTTAAGGTAATATCACTTGGTAAGCGCTTACCCAGGTAAGCATTTGGTAAACGGCCCCTTAATGATTCTATTTATTTGTTCTCCCAAAGACTTCAAATCACCATGCCTTAAGATCCTGTAGAAAATACAACTTATGTGCACTATTGCAATCTCAATCTTCATAGTTTCCCATACATGGTTATGGAAAAATACAATTAAACCTTGAAGCACACTTCCCTCTAAAGATAAGGGTCAGTTGGATGGACACAAATAAATGCAGGTCCAAATAACTGAACACAGGACAACGATATAACAAAAAGAAAGAGCCACAGCCACATATTTAACTTCATATGTTTTGATCATACTAAAAAGAAATGTTTTCTTTGTCTTCCAATTATCACAGCATTGTTCAGTTTTCTTCTATCAGAACAGACAGGAGAGTTCTTTAAGGAAATAATGAGATCAATTTTATATTTGTTATTTTGTGTGCTGTTCTATTAGTTGTCGGTGCAATTTATATTACAGCATGGTTATATCGAACTTTTGATTCTTCTACATTGGCCGCTAGACTGAAAATGATAACAATGGTTACTGCACTAAGTAAAAACAATTAAGCTGGCCATTTCAGTGGCAAACATAATTTTTTCCGTCAGTTATTATATGTTCTTCCTCAACCACACTTCTAACAGGGTAATTTTTTTTTTGTTTTCCTCATTTCTTCATCTTCCCCAAAACCCTACCACACCCCCTGACCTTGTTCACCCTACCCACCCCCTATTCGCTAGAAAAACACACATATTTGTATACATATACATATGCATACCCATAAACATACCCATACCCATTTAGTCACAGACTTAGCTTCTACTGAAGCAGTCTACGTATCAACTACCGAAATAGCAAGTATTAGAAACTCTACACTTCCATTCCATTGGCAAAAAAAAAAAACATGCCCGCATTACCATCCAAATGTCCTATCCAATTTTCAATTAAAAATCAACAAAGTAGGCAAAAGTATTCATAAGTTACATCAAACTTACTCAATAATCAACAAGATTCAAATCGCCACTTCGAGTGTGAACATAGCAATGACCAGATAAATCCCATAGCTGTGAGATAAAGAGAGAGATATAGAACTCTTATCAGCAAGTATTAAGCAAAAACCTATCACTTCTTATTCCTTTCATGTAAAGATAAAAATGATGAGAAGTATACCTTACCTCACTTGAGGGTCGGAGAAGGTTTGATCCAAGTTTATGTTATAATCAATAAGTTTGGCTATTAGCAAAGTCAATAGCAGGTTCCCATAAGACACGCAATCAGTTCGGGATCCCAAAATCATGATATCCACGTCCACCAAGCTTCAAGCAAATAAAGAATTTCTCACTTATTTGCATCAAAGCCATGATCTTGGATATTTGACACAATCGGATGAAGACAGGCATGCTATAAAACTTTTCAAGCTTGTACATCATCCTAATCACTAGCACCATTCATAAGCTGTCTTCCATTTTGCAATTCCTCAGCTTCTCTTGTATTACCAAGCTCATAATACTTCTTCAGAAGACATCCATATATAATATCATCTGGATGAAGACCATTTGTGATCATCTCGTTAAAGAAGATTCTTGCTTCTAGCATTCGACCCCATCTACAGAGCCCACAAATCAGAGAAGTATACGCACGAGAATCAGGCTCTATACCCATTTTTACCATTCTGTTCCATAAATCCAGAGCTTCGTCAACATTCCCATTTTTTAAGTTACCATCAATCAAACATGTGTAAGCAGTAATATCTGGAATCACACCCTTTCCCAACATTTCATCAAAAAGTTTCACAGCCAATTCTAAGCAATCACTTTTACAAAGCCCATCAATAAGGGCTGTATAAACGATGACATTAGGTTCCAATCCAACACCTGACATCTTACGAAAATGGTCCAGTGCCTCTTGGACGTATCCAAGTTTGCACAAACCATCAATTAACACACTGTAAGTCACAACCGATGGACTCAGACCTATGTCATTCATCTCTTGTAACAGATTGAGAGCTTCTGTTGGTTGTCCAGATTTAAAATATGCATCCATAATCGTTGTGTAAATCACAAAATTTGCATCCATACCACTTTTCTTCATTTCCTCAAAGACAACCTTAGCATCTTCAAGCTTTTTTTCATTGCAGAGTCTTAGAATGAGAGTACCATATAGCAACAAGTCTGGTTTATAGTTTTTGGCTTCCATTTTTTCCCAAACATCCATGGCCCCAGTTACACTTTTTGATTTTACATATCCATGAAGAAGGGTTGTATAGCTTTTCATATTAGGTGATACACCTGTTTTAAGCATTTCTCTAAAGAATTCCTCCGCTTCCTTCATTTTACCTTCTTTGCTGAGACCATCAAGTAGCGCTGAACAGGTAACTGTATTCACCGTAATACCTGCCTCGGACATCTCCTTGATCAGCTTCACGGCCTCCCCAATTCTACCCGCTTTACAATTTGCATCGATTAAAGAAGTATACGTGAACTCATTGGGAAAAAGACCAACTCGCCTCATATCCATGAAAAACTTGATTGCCTCTTGCATCATTCCTTCCTTACAGAAAGCGTCAATAAACGTGCTGTAAGTTACAACATTGGGTTTCAACCCACTTTTCTTCATATAATGAAGAAACTCAAATGCTTGTGGCATTTTCCCAAACTTACAGAAACAGTTTATCAATGCATTGTATGTGATCACATCCGGAAGGCAACCAACGTTCTTCATATCATCATATATACAAATTGATTCGGCTAACTGCCCAAGCTTACCATGCCCATCAATAAGTGAATTGTATGTAACAATATCCGGTGTAACGCCCAATACTTTCATCTCGGCAAAAAGTCTTTGTGCACCTTTCAAATCTCCTTCTTTAGACAAATAATCAATCATAATATTATACGTAAATACAGAAGGCTTAATACCAGCCCCAATCATTTCCTTGAAAAACTTCTTTGAGAACTCTCCTTTACCCATCTTAGTCAATCTACCCAGAAGCGAATTACAAGATCGCACTTTCGGGAGAACTCTAAAAGCTTTCATCCTTAAAAAGCAACCGTTAGCTTCCTCAAATCTCTCTAACTCCACCAATACATTGAACAATGTATCAAACACTCCCCACCCAAAACGACAAACATTCCTCGTTGACCACATTACATCAAACACATCACAACCTGGCAAAATAAGGCTTGAACTAAGCAAATCTTTCAATATACCATGAGCATCATTATAAAGCCTATGAAAAAACAAAATGTGAGCAAGAATACAATAACTCTCACTAGTATGACAAAACTTTGGTCGAGTTTCAGCCCATTTGAAGAGCTTCAAAGCTAACATAGGCTCTTCCTTCAATTGTAACAATACCGTCGAAACCCAAACCGGAGCTAAAACCGAACCAATTAATTTGCTGATCCTATAATCATCCCAACGCTCATTCTTAACAATTTCACAAACAACTTCCCTATCAAGCTCGTGTCCGATCTCGTCACAATTAGCCTTACTCGAAAACGGATACCGCAAGAAGTAAATAAAACCGGTGACACAAAATAAGAATGTGTATGATGATGATGATAATGGTGATGAACAGTTACAGAGAATTATATTATTAGGATCCATCAAATACGGCGACTTAGTTGATGATGATGATGATAATAAAAGGCTTACACGGTGATTAGGGCATCTAGTTTTTCTTCCCATGATAACAAGGCTGCGAAGAAAGATGAACATCGTCCGAGCAAACTAAGAGAGAGAGGTTCGATTCATTGCTGTTTTAGGGGTATGATGTTTGTACAATGGCGGATTATTGAATTGATTAGGGTTTTAGTTGAGGTGATGGAGGTGAAGCCGTTGATGACGACGATGGTTAGGGTTTAGCCACAGGGGTTCAAGAAGACAAGCGGCAAAAGGTCTTTTTTTTTTTCTAACTCCATTGGTATTACTGTGAAAATGTAAATACGGGTTCGAACTTGACCCGTTTTCAATAAGTGGATTTTTGAGTTGGGCCAATTGCCAATAGGGGCCCAATATTCAATTCCAACCCAAGTTTTCACTCGATAAGTCCTTTTTGGATGCAACCCAAAATTGCACTAGGATTTCTAGTTTTTTCCAAACCCAAATTTTTTAAATATATATAATTTAAAAATAATATGTATATATATATTTTTTTTTCGGGTTATTGAAGAGGTCGTGTGACCAAAATTTATATCCAATCCAAACCTAAATATCCTCAAATTTTGAGTTTCGGATTTTCAGATTTCGATACATTCAGGTTTTGCACAAACACTTCACTTTTCAAGTTTTTAAGGCTATGTTTGGCAAACTAGCTGATAAGTTAGCTAGTGACTGATAAGCTAGCTGATAAAAAAGTCACGTTTAACAAAAACTAACTTATAAACATGTAAAATTACCAAAAATGACATATAAAAAAAATAATCAATTACAATATTTAATAATATAATTAAAACAAATTTATAGTAAATATAATATATTAATTAATACAAATAAGATAGTAAATAATATAATATGTTAATTAAGAATTTGAAATTTATTATTATATACATTATAATATTTGAATTTCAAACCAAATTTTTAAAAAAATATCTACATTAAATTATGATTTTAATTGACCGTTATATATAATATGAAAAAAATCAAAAAATAATTACATGAATAATAATAATTGACAACTAAAATATATTAATCAATATTAAAAAATTGATATAATTATCAATAGTTCTAAATAATTGACAATTAATATCAATGTATAATTAAAATTTATGTTATAATTTTCAGATAATATTAATTAATATTTATAATTATGTCCATCCAAACATGTTTCCAGAAAATAAGCTATCTTAGATAGCTTATTTTTGCCAAACGATATCTAAGAGCATCTCCAACAGCTTCTCCATTTTGGAGAAAATTAAGATTTTGGGCGTAGAATGAGCTCCAATAGTTTCCCCAAGACTTTCTCCAAAATGGAGAAAGTAGGAGAGAAAATACATTTTTCTCCAAATTTAGAGATTTCCTCAAAAATGATTATCAAGAGAGAAAAATTATTTTTTATTACATTCCACCAATGAGAAACTTTGAAATGAATTGTTTAGGTGAGATAAATAATATTTTATTAAATATATAGAATAATTTTAATAATACAACCAATGATTTATCTCTAAAATAAAGAAACTGTTAGAGATAGTTGTAATTTTTTTTAGAGATTTTGACTTTTATTTCTTACTTTTAAATTTTTTTTTGAAGATACTCTAGACCATTCAAGTTTTACACAACCCTGCCGTGCTACTTATTACACTAATTTTATTACTTTGTTTGATATTATTTAATGTAATTAGTTACAATCGCATGATCAGAAACAAGGAGGTAGACTTTGGTTTTTTGCTCAACTACCCTTTTTGTCATTTGTGGCCATCTCCACCTCCCTCCCAAGTCCCACCCAACCCTATCAAAACCCTAAAAAAAGTTCACCAAAAACCTGCATCATCCATGGAGTCAGCTCTCTCCATTACATTAAAATCACCATTCCATCACCCACAAAACCCACTTTTCAATTTACCCAATTCAAACTACCATTCCCCCATCTCAAAACCCTTCACAAAATCCACCCTCAAAATCACCGCCACCACCAAACCCCCAAACAACCCCCTCATACAAACCCTCAAACTCACCGCCCGCACCATCGTCTTCACCGCCGCCGCCGCTGCCGTCGCCATCTCCAAATTCCAACAATGCCCCGCCATAGCCGAACCAACACCAACCACCCAGGAAGAAACCCTGTTACCGGAATTTCTCCAATCGAATTCCGAAGCCACTTCCGCCATGAAAACCCTACTCCAAGAAAAACTAGAAGCAGGTGAAGACGAAGAGAGCTTAAAAATCCTTCAAAAACTCGTTTCCGCACAACCCGATAACCTCGAATGGAAGTTCCTAATGGCGAGATTACTGAACGAAATGGGTCAAATCGAACCCGCCCGAATCGCTCTAGAACAAATCCTGACCCAAAACCCACTTTCTTTCGAAGCATTATTCGAAAACGCATTGTTGATGGACAGATGTGGAGAAGGTGAAGCAGTAATCAAAAGATTACAGAAAGCTTTAGAGATTGCAGAACAAGAAAACAAAGAAAAAGAAGCAAGAGATGTAAAATTGATCATAGCACAAGTTCAATTTCTACAGAAAAACATTGAAGAAGCATTGAGGAGCTATGATGATCTTGTTAATGAAGACCCGAATGATTTTCGACCGTATTTTTGTAAAGGGATGATTTATAGTTTGATTGATAAGAACGATGAAGCTAAAGATCAGTTTGCTAAGTATCGTGAGCTTTCACCCAAGAAGTTTGAAGTTGAAGGATACCTTCGAACACCATTGTCAAGAATGAAGCTTTTTGGGACTGATGATCAGAATTGATTGATTTGATTCATGGGTTGTTTCTATAACAAGATTATGAAGAATAAAGATGAAGGTATGAGCAAATTTGTGTTGTTAAATTGCTATGATTTAGTGTTTACTTTTAAAGAACTAATGGTGTTACTGCAAATTAAACATCAAGATTATATACAGTTATTTTTGTCTTATGGGTTGTTTGTTAGTAGCCTAACGAGACTTATTACAGTTTATTTAAGATTGTTTGGTAGTGGCTTAATGATATAGAAAGTAGGTTTATTCAGTAAACTTCTAAGGGGGAGTTTTATGCAAAAAGACAGGTTTTTTCCAAACCTCCACTCCAATTAAAAAACGCTCCTCTTCCATGTATCAAAAAAACTTTTGTAAACAAAATATTCCCGATCTATACAGAAAGATTAATCTACATAGACAACTTTATCCAATCAAAACTTAATGAAAAACCAACCAAACATGCCTAGATTGAAGATGAATTTAATGGTTATAGAACTTGTGTTTTCTTGTGAATAGACATATCTACGATACTTGGTGTCCTTTTTTTGGGTTTTTTTGTGTGTGTATAAGTTAAAGAAAAAGGTCAAGAAAGATGATAAGGTATATATACCACTCCTTTTTTTCTTCTACTTCTGTTTCATTTTCGAGCCTCATCTCATCTAACAACAATGGCGATTTCGATCTCTTCGGATTTCTCGTTAGCTTCGATGAACAAAACCCGCAAAAAACTCGTCTTTAATCCTTCGAAAATCTCTCCGGTTTTTTTCTATGTATCTTCTATCTCTTCACCTTCTTCAAGTATCTTGATCCCCAAATCCTCCAGCAGTAGTTATCAACCACCCATATTAGATGAGTCTAGTGATTATGATTCTTCCGTGGTTAATTTCGACATGGGATTGCAAGATTTTCGAGATTCTTCTGTACCCGAGTCGGAGAATCTTAACGACTTGATTTGTGATCTCTTAAAGGATTCGAAAACCGAAGAAACGGGGTTTAAGTGGTACCAGAAAGCTAAGAGAAGGCCGGATTTTGTACCCCGTAGATCAACTCTGCATCATCTCATCAGGTACTCCACGCGATTGAAGGATTGGAATTCGGTTTGGTCGATTTCTGAAGATTTTAGAAAATTTAATGTCTACCCAGATGTTTCATCTTGTTGTAGATTAATCAGTGACTGCATTAGGGCTAGAAGATTTAAACTTGCTAGTAATTTGCTTCACATTTTGAAATTTGAGAAAGAAGTTGCTGTTTTCGCCTTTAATGCTGCGATGAGAACCTACAACAAGCTTCATATGTACAGTAGCACGGTTAACGTGTTTGAGATTATGAAATCCTCGGGTATCGAATTAGATGCAGAATGTTATGGTCACGCCATGGAAGCGTATCTTAAAATGGGTAAGAACAGTATTGTTGTTTCGTTGTTTAAACAATTCGAATCGAGTGAGATCGAATGGACATCGTTTTGCACTCAAATTTATCGGATTTTATGTGAATCTTTGGGGAAATCTGGAAGACCCGATGAAGCTCTGTATTTCTTCAGGGAAATGACGAGAAAAGGGTTCCCGGAAGACCCGTCTTTTTACTCCTCGTTGATCTCTTCGTTTGTAAGCATTCGAGACGTAAAATCGGCACAAGAGCTTCTGGCAGAAGCCGAGGGCAAAAAGATGTTGCGGGACCCTTCGGTGTTCTTAAAGCTCGTGTTGATGTACATCGAACTCGGTTCGATCGAAAAGACTCTCGACGTTGTTTCTTATATGAAGCGAATGAACGTTAGGGTTTCCGATTGCATCTTTTGTGCTATTGTGAACGGGTTCTCGAAGAAAAAAGGGCCTAGTGCTGCAGCCAAAGTGTACGAAGATTTAGTATCCGAGGGATGCGTGCCGGGGCAAGTGACTTACGCTTCGGTCTTAAACGTGTATTGTCGAAATGGTCTCTATGAAAAAGCCGAAAACGTGTTTCGGGAAATGAACGATAACGGGTTCGACCGGTGTGTGGTGGCATACGCTAGCATGATCGCAATGTACAGCAAAACAAACCGCATCAGAGATGCATCAAGGCTCGTCGCCAAGATGAAAGAAAAAGGGGTCGAGCCGAACGCGTGGATCTACAATTCGCTGCTCGATATGCACGGTAAAGTCTTGAATTTACGGCAAGTCGAGAAGATATGGAAAGAGATGAAACGAAGGAAAGTGATGGCGGATAAAGTGAGTTACACGAGCGTAATTGGTGCGTATAGCAAGGCGAGAGAGTTTGAAACGTGCATACAGTATTATCACGAGTACAGACTTAACGGTGGTGGGATCGATAGAGCGATGGCTGGGATCATGGTGGGCGTATACTCGAAAATGAACAGAGTCGATGAGTTGGTGAAGCTTTTGCAGGATATGAAAGCGGAAGGTACCCGTTTAGATTCAAGGCTCTATCGATCGTCATTGAATGCTTTACGGGATGCTGGTGTGCAAATTCAGCCAGAATGGTTGGAAGATAGTTCTGATTTATGAGCATCTTCTTCAACAGATTATCTAAAATTTTAAATAATTTCTAAAAATAATTTTTTTTCTATGAGAAAGAAAAAGCTTTTATCAATAGCTAAATTAAAAGACTTGTGTGCTTCAAGCTTTTTACAAAAGGTTTTTTTATCCATAAATTAATGATTTTTTTTATGTATAATTATTATATAGTTGATTTAAATGTTATGATAAATTTGTGGTTGATATATGTATCAAAGTTGTAGAAGGTGCTAATGAATTTGAGCCTCTTGTTCACAATATCCACTTCAATATTCTTTAGTTTATTATGTTTTGTCCAAGTAATAAATAGTATGTTGAATTTATAAATTCTTTTATTTAATTTCATTATTGTAATTATTTATTATAGATTAGATACCAAAATTGATATTAATTGATGTAGATGATAAGTTTTACTCGAATATTTTGTTTTTAGTTTGAAGGCAATAACATAAAAATAGAATATATATATATATATACATACTAGGCATATACCCGCGCACGATGTGGCGCGAAAAATTATATAATCGAAGGAACAATTGACAAAGGTATGTGTTCGTTCATGAAACATCTCGAAATCAAAATGACAACAACGTTTTCATTTTAAGTTTGTATTCTTAGTTCTTATCGATACTTTAGTCTAAAATATCGATAAGGACGAAGAAATACAAACTTAAAATGAAACTTTGTTGTCATTTTGATTTCGAGATGTTTCGCAAGCGGATACATACCTTTGTCAATTGTTACTTCGATTTCACGATTTTTCGCGCCACATCGTGCACGGGTATATGTCTAGTTTATAATAATAATGAAATTATTTTTAATATATTTTAGTTGATCTACGATTATATATTTTTAATATGCTAAAGGTGAAAAAAAACGTATGGATAGAAAATAAACTAATTCACATATATTCATAGTTTTTAATAGTACGGTTAAATTAAAAAATATTTAATATTAGACTCGTTTTGAAGATATTGACGAGACGATTATAATGGTATAATTTGTAAAAAAACGTATTTTTTCATTGCATTTTTTTCCATATACAATTATTCGTGTTAACATGATAAGGGTGTAAAATGAAAAATGAAAAAACAAAGGATATAAATTAAATTAAATAATTAATTATAAGAATAATAAATGTAACATTTAATTTTAATGGATTTCCAATTTTCTCTCACATCTTATTTTATTTTTAATTCATAGTTACAGTTTTTGTCCCTGAACTTTTTTGATAGATTTACTTTATACCTTTTAGTTTTACATTTTCATTATATTAACACATATAAGCATATATTAACTAAAATACGTTAAAAATAATTTTTAATTTTAACAAGTTACACTATTATAATCGTCTCGTCGATACCTTCGAAATGAGCCCAATATTGAATATTTTTTGATTTAATTATATTATTATATGTCATATATTATACCTTGGTTAATCATTTTTTTAAGAAGAAAATGAATTACATCGAACGTAAGTTTTAACATCAAGATAATAAACATAATAAATATATTGCGTATTTTTTTATTCCAACATATTCCAACTTTGATAATTCATTTAAATCAACATATTCACGAGTACGGGTACGCTCTATATATTCTTCATTCACATATAATCTATGTTTGTATGGTATAATCCACAACATTGCATCTGGAAGTGCATGACGTGTCCAATGGTGTATGAGTGTGGGTAATTGGTAATCTTCTTTTAATACCCAGTTAGTTCACTCATTAACTATGTACGGATAGTGTCCCATGCATCTTCATGACCATCGAAACAAGTAGATATGACTCGAAATTCACAATTTCCATCGCCTAATACATTTTGTACTTGTGCGATGTATGGATGAAATAAACTCGGATTTGATCAAGATATGGAGTTGGGGGGTTGTCGTTGGAAGTAGGAGTTATGTCTCGCTGATTCTTTATGACCAAAATCTTTGGAGTTGATAAATGTTGACACGTTAGAATAACTGCGTCTACGAGGGTTTTCAATAATATTTTTATTTATTTCAAATAATATATTATATATATGTGTCGAATGATTCTGTTTTCATTGATCGACATGTGATATCCCAAAATAATCGAAATTTGTGATATCCACAATTAATCACATGTGATATCCACAAAATACAATGTAATTATATATATATTAATGTGATATGTTAAAACGTATTTTTTAACATATTTTTAACATATAATAAAATAATTAAATCAAAAAATATTCAATATTAGACTCATTTCGAAGGTATCGAAGAGGCGATTATAATGGTGTAACTTGTTAAAATTAAATATTATTTTTTTAACGTATTTTAGTTAATATATGTTTATATGTGTTAATATAATGAAAATGTAAAATGTAAACTGTAAAACTAAAAGATATAAAGTAAATATATCAAAAGAGTTAAGGGACCAAAACTGTAATTATATATATCAATAACTACTTTTCAAGAACCGTCTTTTTCAATAAACGTTAGATATATATAGAGAGAGAGGAAAGTTCAAAGGAAAACTTATTTTTCATTGTGCACGTGAGGACAAATTTCAGCCACTCGATCTCTTTTGATCCAACAATTCATATTAAATAGAGTTTTTAATTATAAAATGTTTAGGGATAAAAATGGAAGAAAATTTTAAATATGCGCCTACCAAATTTGACTTTTTATTTTTTTTTTAATTAAAAACTTTTTACCCAATTAAAGTTTAAAATAAATTATCTTAAAAATTACTAATATTTTAATCAAACAAGATATATCAAAAAAACGAGAATTTCGTGCTCTTCGATATGACATCCATCTCGATATTTTTTTTTTGTCGTTTTAACCGTTTATTACGTGAAATGTTATATGTGTTATATTCATTATGAATATTTATGTACGTTCAAGTTTGTACAACGCCTCGACACCGTAAGTATGTAACTCGACATCACCTTCTTCAACACTTTCTTCAACGTCGTAAGGCATCACGTTTCTTCAGCACCGTAAACCAACACCCATCAAGACGAATCGAGAACCAATCGACTAATTCTGTTGTGAATCAGGAAACAAAAGAGAGCGCGTCACGTCTCCAAATCTTCATAGGTCATTCATGTGTTATTCATCATGAATAATGTATCATTCAGGATGAATAATACAACAATCAGGGTGAATAATTCACGATTCATGAATTCGTATATTATTCGTCATGAATGTTGTGTAATTCATCATGAATAATGAATGAACGTTCACAATTGTTATTCATACTGAATGTGGGACATCCGGGGATGCGCATACATATTCATAATGAATTAAACCAAATTTCGGTTGTGAATTGGAAAACAAAAGAGAGTGTGCCATGTGTCTACACATTCACGGGTCATTCATATATTATTCATCATGAATAATAGAACATTCAGGGTGAATAATACACGATTCATGATAAATAATACATGAAACGTGGATTCGTGTATTATTCATCCTGAATATTGAATAAACGTTCACATTTGTTATTCATACTGAATGTGGACACCCGATGACGTGCATGAATATTCATAATGAATATAACACATATATAGAATTTCACGTAAAATTCTATACGATTTGTGATAAATAATACATGAATCATGAATTTGTATATTATTCATCCTGAATACTGTATTATTCATCCTGAATAATGTATTATTCATCATTAATAGTGAATGAACGTTCACCTTTGTTATTCAGACTGAATATGGACATTCGGGGACGTGCATGCATATTCATAATGAATATAACACGTATATAGAATTTCACATAAAAAACGGTTAAATCGAGAAAAAAAACTATATCGAGATGGATGTCATATTGAAGAGCACGAAATTCTCGTTTTTTTGATTAAAATATTAATAATTTTTAAGATAAATTATTTTAAAGTTTAAGGGGGTAATTTTTTTAATTAAAAATAAAAATAAAAAGTCAAAGAAGGTAGGCGTTGATTCAAAATTACAATTTTGTCTTTAATCACTTTCCAATTAACCTTATTATGTAATAACCATTGATTAATTTTCTAAGTTTTGATCAATGGTTGAGATTTGTCCTCATGTGCACAATGAAAGATGAGTTTACATTTGAACTCACCCCTATATATATATATATATATATATATATATATATATATATATATATATATATAGTGTTTGGTTCATTTGAGAAATGGTAAATATATGAGAAATAGAGAAGTAATCATAACCATTAATATGGTCAAGATCGAATTTGACTAGTCAAATATTGCGCCTTTGACCGGTTAAAAGTTGCGGCTATCCCAAAAATAAAAGAACAATTTCGTAAATTTTACAAAACACACGGGCTGTGTTCATATATGAACATGTATAATTCACATATGAACTATATGTTCATATATGAACTAGTGCAATTCACAACTGAACTCTTTTAACTGATTCATATATGAATCTTTGTGATTCATATATGAATCAGTTGAACTAACTAACAGATTCATATATGAACCTTTGTGATTCATATATGAATCTGTATGAATCACAAAGATTTATATATGAATCAGTTGAACTAATTAACAGATTCATATATGAACTCATTCTGTATATTTTACGAAATTACCTCTCTACCTTCTATAGACAACACAAAGAATTATCCGGTGCTTCGCGGTCAAAGCCGCAAATGTTGACCAGATGAATAACGGAGATTACTTCTCTATTTCTCATATATATATCATTTCTCAAATGAATCTCTCCCTATATATATATATATATATATATATATATATATATATATATTATATTATATACACACGTTTTGTGTTTCGATTTTAATCCAAAAACTTATTTTTTAAAGTTTTACTTTTTATGTATGACATAACATATGCAATGATAAAATTATTAATGTCTTTAAGAATAATTTTTTGTTTACAACGTCACAAGATTTTTTTCTTTTCTTCACAAGCTATAATATGGATCTTTTAGGGCACAGACAGTTATCTTTATTGTATAAAAACTAGAAACGTACTTGATAATACAGAGAGATACATTACGATTTTAATGTTTCATTTTTTTTTTGTTTTTTTTTGTCGATTTATAATACGATTTTGGATGATTATCTTATATATTTTAATGACATATACAAAAATAACCAATTACATATTTAATAATATAATTAAAACAAATTTATAGTAATATAATATATTAATTAATAATGACTAGTGTTGGGTCCGTGCATTGCACGGGAGAATAAAAATTTTGTTGGAATATTGAACCGAGTTAAAATGAAACGTAATTTCTCTGTTAACAGTTAATGAAATACAATGTGAAAAACGAATGTATTTTCATAAGTAGTTAACTTGCATATATTTTTAATCGTTTGTTGTTATGAGTTTGTGCAATAATATTGGTAATAGTTTTGTATTATATTATTTAAACCTCAAACGACATGTCTCACAACATATTTATCTGACTATTGACTTCAAGACCTCATAGTATTAATCGATAAAAATAAAGATATGTATATATATCTTATTCCCCTACTTCGAAAAATATGATTGTGGGTTTTGAAAAATATAAACAAATCCTCAGTAAATAAAATAAAATATAAAAAAGTAGTTTTTCAAAGAAACAAAAATATAGTGGAATACCTTTTGTTCGGTTGCAGGTTCCGTCATTGACACCCGACCGTTCGTCTTATTCTTGTATTCGAATGATCCATAGAGAAACTATATATATTTATTGTAAATGTAGAGAATATTTTAAAATCTTTTATTTTCATTTTCGATTTTACATTTTAGATTTAAATGTAAATATATTAAAAATATGGAAGAATATTTTTATATCTACATCGTTTCTATTTTATTTTCTTTACACTTGGTTAATTTGGAAAGTATTGAGGAATATTTTTATTTTAAAGAATACGATAATTTATTAGTGTATCTCGTTATTTTTTATTTTTAATTCATATCAACCTTCTTTTTTCTTCTTTTAATGCTCGTGGAAAAAAAACGTGTAGATTTTATATCATCAAAAAAAATACGTGTAGGTTTTATATTATGCTAATATAAAATACGTGTAGATTTTATATTAGAAAAAAAAAATACGGAAGAAAAAAGAGTTTATATTACATCTCATTATGTAAAAAAATTTTATAAAATAAAATATGGAAAAAGATTTCATAAAATAAAATATGGAAAAATCATTATGAGATGTAATATAAAAAAATACGGAAGAAAAATTATTTTATATTACATCTCATTAATATAAATTTAAATGTAAAATCTACATTTAAAATAGATTATGCTAATATAAAATCTATTTTATAAAATCCTCCACCAAAAAAACAAATAGTTATATTAATAAATGAGTATCCATTCCACAAATAGATACATTTTTTCCATTCCACAAATAGATACATTTAAAATAGATTATGCTAATATAAAATATATTTTATAAAATCTTCCACCAAAAAAACAAATAGTTATATTAATAAATGAGTATTCATTCCACAAATAGATGATTATGTGAGATATTGTGCTTGGAAATGTTGTACCAAAGCATTAAGAAATTGTAAATTAAGTAATTGGCTTTAATTAGTTGTAACTTGTGCTTAAAATGTTGTAATTAAGAGTTTTTTATACCGTTTTTATGATATAGTATAGATATATGGAAATGTCTGCATAAAAGGAAGACCCTGTACATACCAAATTGATAGGTGTTATAAACCTGCAGTAGTAATATGTATCTTGTGCTTTGATACTTGTAAATTAAGATATTTTTAAAATCTTGCATAAAATGATAGTACATTGTGCCTAATAATTTGTATTTAATAGTTTTTTATCTTTGTTTTATAATATAGTATAGATATAGATATATTCTTCCGTCCCAAAATAAATGTCCACTAAAAAGAAAAAAAAACAATAGTTTTATAAATATATAATTATTACACCTTCTGATTAAAAAACAATTTTATCCTTAATTATAGAGAAAGAAATTTTATTCATCTCAGGATTAAGAGTAGAATGGAAACATACACATTACTTTTGAAAATGGATACTTATTTTAGGATAACTAAAAATAGTAATGTAAATACTTATTTTAAAACGAATGAATGGTATGTTCCTAAAAATATGTATATTTAGTTTTTGAAAGTCGAAACAAAATGCGATTTGTTCTTATACAATTGACTTTCATTTTATGCTAATCATAGTTATATATTTAAATGTTACTAGAAGTGTACGTGTGAGATTCAACAAAATGTAAAATATTAAGTATAAACCAGAAATTTGTTAAAGAAAAATCAAAATAGAACAACAATATACGGAGAGAATGAATCTGTAATTCTTATTAATCAAAAGCTCTTTAAATAGGGATGAGATACAAGTAGATAACCACGAGATATTTCAGTTCTAATCTAACTCTGATATATTTATCTTTATCTCTATCGTCATATCCTTTAGAAGATGACACATTTATCCTATAACACTCCCCCTTGTGCCGAGTTAAAGGAGTGATGGTGCACAGTTGTTGTCTCGTTAAAACCTTACACCAAAATAAAACCTAGTGGAAAAAAATAGGACGAAGGAAAGAGTACAACGCACCAGTTTCCTTTACAATACATAGATTTTTCCTTCAGTCTAGTTTTCTTTTAGATTCGTACTTTAATCATAAGAGTTAGGAAAGCATGATTGTAACACCCTCAGAATTCGGTAAGAACAACTAATTAAAATTTTCGATAATACATAAAGTAAAAGGTAAACCTCCAAAATAAAACTTTCTATTTAATCTCAAACAAATTCAAGCTCCAATAATACACAAAGACTAAACCAAGTCGGGTGCTACTTAATCCTCAAACACAAGTTGCTCTTCCCGAAACAAGTGCGGAAGACTTCACTAAGATAACCACTTCTCGAGCATAGCACTAGCGCTCCTCTCAACATTGTATCACTAGAGCTATTCTCAACCGAGAACCTGTTGCACATGCCGACAAATAAAAAGGTTAGGCTAACGCCTAGTGAGTTCAAGAGTTTTCAACATGAATAAAGGTATTGTTGGGAAAGAGTAATGCAATTTAAATCATAATCTTTCAAAATGATATCTCAAATATGAAAACGACTCATTTTCCAATAATATGCATTTTAGGCAAAGAAACACCGATGTAAACGTTTTCCAATCCAAATTACCCCAAGGACAAGATCCCAAAATAAAACGTTCTTTCGTAAATTAATCTCAACCCGAAACTCACTCAAAACGTGAATAGAAAACCGAACTCAACATTAGTGAAGATACGGTTAAAACTTTATATCCCGAAACACCCGAACACGGGTGGGGCATAATACTCAACCCATAAATCATAGATTAGATCCATTTATACAAAACGTCACCGAAAACTTGGATAATAAAGCTCAATACCCAAAAACAGCACCTTTCGGTGACGGGGGATACCCGAATTCCATCGAATGTGGCGGGCACACAAAGTTAAGCCACGTATCAATGTTCTCGAGCTTCACATAAGACCATGGTTCCCCGTATCCGTCTCCTCTGAGCTACCACCGCAAGACACCACTGATCCTAGTGTCTACTCAACCTCTAATGAGTGTCACAACCAAAGCCACAAGTCCTCGTATCCGGCTCACCATGGGCACCACCACAAGACTTAGCTCCGTATACGGCTCTGTAGAGCACCACCGCAAGCTTACATAAAAAAACATGACTTGGGGACCACTCACTAGACTTCAAACGCGGACACTAAATTCCACGATGAGTAACCAGACTGGATTACAACCGGGCACCGAGTTCAACCACCCACGATATATACCTCGAGCCCTTCAATAAAGGTTACACGATTATCGAGTTCAACCACCCACGATCTGTACCTCGAGCTCCCGCTAGCCATAAACAATATCCAGTCCCAACACGGGGATAAGGTCCCCACTAACCAACTGGCTCATATGCCTATGGATCCAATGCATTACAGTCTAAAACGTTACATGACTCAAAAGAATGGACTAACGCATTCAAAACATGTAACTCTCAAATAAGATGCAACTAAGTGCACCATATGTCCAAGGCTCCTTAACGAGCTACCAAAACGGAACAAATATCCCAAAGACTCAATAGAGTACAAATCAAGCCCCAAACGGCTTAACAGACGATTGGCTAAACCACGAGAGCCAATATGGTTATATAAACCAAATTATATCTTTCCCCAAAATCTTTGTTTCTCAAATCATCAATGACTTTCGGCCCAAAACCCAAAAAGGTTATTATTTCCAAAATGTTCCCAAGGTCGGGAATAACTCATCCCAATGACTCACGTACTCTTATTTTCAAATTGCCCATTTGTATGAATGATGCATAAAAAACCCAACAAGCACTAAAATGCATTTATGACCAAAAATCCATTTACACAATAAATCATTAAAACACTATCGTTTATGACTTATTTATCAAAATGCCCAAAAATCCCAAATGTGGTATTTTACAAGGTTTAATAAGCCAAATACTTCAAATAACCAAAAGTTACCAAATAACTCAACAGTTGATAATTGCATGTAAAACACATAAATGATTTAAAATAAACATTTTGGCAACGTTTTCACAAATCAACTTGAACTCACCTCGCTAGATTTAGGCTAAATCTAGATTTTACCTCGCTTTGAGCTCAAGCCCGTGCAACAGCCCGTTACAAAGGTTCCCTTGAACAGGGCCCCCAATTGAATAGGGCCCCAAATTCTAAATATCATGGGCCTCCTAATATATACTAACTTATTTTAGATTTTTATTTTTTAGCCCAAACTTCTAATCTCCCATCTCGATTCTCGCTCAAGAAAAAGCCACAGTCGGCAATCCGGGCGGCGTTCAAATTCAATCGATTCCCTATTCTCTCAATCTCGCTCCCAAGTTCCAAATCGCCGATTGAAAGTCCCAAAGAGTCAAAGCCGCAAAGAAGATGGACGATTCAGTTCTTCAACGGCAAAGACAACGTCTAATTGCAAACGGCTTCTTCTTCCTCCTCCGTATAATAATACAGGTACCGTACATACAATCGCTCATCGTTGAATCTTCATTCTTGGTTCTTTCTTCTAATTGCAAACTGCTTCTTGGTTCTTTCTTCTTGATACGATTTAGGCATTTGGCGATTTTCAGATTTGGGAACTCCACTTTACACTTGGTTCTTGGCTTCTTGCTTCCAGTTTCTTAATAGATTGGATTATTGGAATTGCCGAATCGGACAGTGAACAGTGAACAGGGTTGTGCATTCGATAAAGGTAATTTTCACTTTATCATATCAGTTAATCAGTTTAGCAATTCTAATAATCTAATATCTTAATTCTTAAAATCAATTTTAATATTTTATATGTCTAAATGTCTAATGTCTGGTTGCTATTTTTGTGTAATTTAGTTAGGTTATGATTTTTAGTACAATAGTACTTGTTTAGGTTAATATAATAGGTTTAGGTTAATTACTTAATTGTTTTAGAAATTATTAATTTATGATGAACAGTGAACATTGAATAGATTATGTTCATATTGTTTAGGACTTTAGGTTAGGATTTCAAAATTAACTTATTCTTTAGGACTCTATTTAGCTATTCTTATAAGTCATAAATCAGAAATTTATATGGTTTATCTCATTTTGCAATTTGCAGTACAATCAAAAGCTTTGGGCCTTTCATCTTTGGCACTTAGGAGTTGGCACTTGGGAGAACCATTGAACCAATAATCAATATCAATATATCATCATCAAGTCTTACTGTCTCAAGCCAGGTTGTTTTGTTCCCTTACATCTTTTACTTATTTGAGTCTCATTATCATTATGTCTTCTAGAGTTAGAAAATATGATTCTGGATGTGAAAAGCGTAAAAAGAAAAAAAGAATTGAAGAGATAATAAAGTCTCAAAGAGGATCTCTTGATAAGTTTGTCACTAAAGAATCACAATCTTCTCGTGATAATCAACATGTTGATGCGTTTGATGAAAATCCTAATTTGGAGAATTTAGTTGGCAATCAAAATGACTCTAATGATGATATTAATGTTGATGATCCTACTAATGTTAATGCAAATGCTTCTAATGATGTTCTTGATGATACTAATGTTGATGTTAATGCTTCTAATGATGTTCTTGATGATACCAATATTGATGATGCTACTAATGTTGATGCTAATGCTTCTAATGATGTTCTTAATGATACCAATGTTAATGCTAATGCTTCTAATGATGTTCTTGATGATACTAATGTTGGTGATGTTACTAATGTTGATCATGTTGCTAATGTTAATGATACTTTTAATAATATTGATATATTTGATCCAAGAAATTGGGACTTTTTGGATTGTAAAATGATTGATGTGCTAGTTGCTAAGGGTCCTAAAAGAGACTTGTCTGTTAAAAAAGGTCCTAAGGACAAATTTTCTAAACGATTTTCTGCCACATGGTATACTAGAATTTTATCAAATGGGGAGAAGTGTGATAGAGATTGGCTTGTCTATTCGGTAGAGCTCGATAAGGTGTTTTGTTTTTGTTGTAAATTTTTTAAGAAAAGACATGGAAAAGGTCAACTAACAAATGATGGATTTGGTGATTGGTCACACCTTAGCACTAGACTTAAAGAACATGAAACGAGTATAGATCATGTAATGAATATGAAAACATGGTATGATTTTCGCCTAAGACTTCAAAAGAATCAAACCATTGACAAAGTTGCTCAAAACCAAATTGAGAAAGAAAAAAGTCATTGGAAAAAAGTCTTGGTAAGAATTGTTGCTATTGTGAAGTTTCTTGCAAAACATAACCTTGCATTTCGTGGCACTAATTCAAGATTGTATGAGAAAAGCAACGGTAACTTTTTAGGCTTAATTGAAATGTTGGCCGAATTTAACCCAACTATTCAAGATCATGTTCAACGTATAACTAATGATGATATGCATTTTCATTATCTTGGCAATAGAATTCAAAATGAGTTGATAGATTTGCTTGCTAGGAGAATCAAGTCTGAAATTATTAAAAAAGTAAAAGAGGCAAAGTATTTCTCCGTCATTCTTGATTGCACTCCCGATATAAGTCATCAAGAACAAATGTCTTTAATATTAAGGTATGTAGATGTCTCTTCTAAAACTGTTAGCATTGAGGAGTCTTTTCTAGGATTTTTGGAGGTCAATGATACAACCGGCCAAGGTTTGTTTGATGTCTTACAAGATGAGTTAAAGTGTGTTGGTCTAGATATAGATGATGTGCGAGGACAAAGTTACGATAATGGTTCAAACATGAAGGGAAAACATCAAGGAGTACAAAAGAAACTACTAGATATAAATCCTAGAGCTTTTTACACCTCTTGTGCTTCTCACAGTCTTAATTTGACTTTGTGTGACATAGCAAATACTTGTGGTAAAGCTAGAGATTTTTTTGGAATTATTCAACGTATTTATACAATATTTGCTAATTCTACTAAGAGATGGCAAGTTTTTAAAGATAATGTGAAAGGATGGACAGTCAAGTCATTGTCAACGACCCGTTGGGAGAGTCGTATTGATAGTGTAAAAGCTATAAGATTTCAAGTTTTAGATATAAGAGAATCTTTACTTCAAGTAGCTGAAATTGATAACGATTCAAAAATAAGAAGTGAAGCAAAGTCTTTAGCACAAAACGAGCTTGGTGATTTTGAGTTTCTAGTGTCAATAGTGGTTTGGTATGAAATATTATATGCCGTAAATTTGGTTAGCAAGCAATTACAGTAAAAAAATATGCTAATTGATGTTGCAATTGAACAAGTCAAGGGGTTGATTTCTTTGTTTGAGAAATATAGAGAAACCGGATTTTTAGATGCTTTAGAATCGGCAAAGGAAATTGCTACCGAATTGAATATTGATCCATTGTTTCCTCAAAGACGTGAAATTCGAAGAAAAAGACATTTTGATGAAAATCCGAGTGATACATCTGAAATTACTTCACAGTCTGCCAAGGAGTCATTTAGAGTTAATTATTTCTTATGTGTTGTTGATCATGCAATTGCTTCACTAAATAGGAGATTTGAACAATACAAAGAATATGAAAGTGTGTTTGGGTTTTTATTTACTTCCGATAAGTTGTGTTCTTTAGATAATGCGTGTTTGAAGTCTTCTTATACTAATTTTGAAATTGCACTTAAGAAACAAGATCAATCTGATGTTGATGGGAATGACTTGTATGTGGAATTGAAGTTACTTCAAGATTATTTAGCGAATCAAAAGATTATTTGAAACATGTTGGATGCTTTCCTAATGCTATTATTGCTTATAGAGTTTTGTTGACTATTCCTGTAACTATCGCATCTGCAGAAAGAAGTTTCTCGAAGTTGAAGTTGCTGAAGTCGTATTTGCGCTCCACGATGACACAAGAAAGACCTAACGGACTTGCCTTGATAGCAATTGAAAGTGGATTATTGGAGAATGTTGATTACGAAGATTTGATTGATGACTTCATTTCGAAAAATGCTAGAAGAATGATCTTGTTTAAGTGAAGTTCACACGTTACTATATCATTATAAACATTTTTTGCCCTTTTAATTTGTAAAACATTTAGTACGTTATGAACTTTTATAATATTTTATAATTTATTTCTTTATTACTCGTTTTACTGTCCAAATGTGTAACAGGGCCCCCAAAAAGTTTGGAACGACCCTGCTTGAGCTCCTTTGAAGAAACTTGAATCTCCAAGCAAAAACTTCAAAAACCTAGATCCATAAGTTTCCAACCATCAAAACATATAACCAACCACATAGAAACATTCCCCAAACACTTAATCATCCAAATCTCTATTTTGGGCAAAACCCTAATTTTGACCCAAGACTCCCAAAATCTTTCAAAACGAAATTAGATGAATCAAACACTAGGTTGACATCCATCGATCATTTATAACCTATAAAGAAGTTTAGAAGTGGAAGGGATGAACTTACCATTTAGGTTTTGATAAAAACCTAGAAAACCCCAAAATTCTTGAAGATGGAGGTGATGATGATGAGCTCTTGGTCTTAGCTTTCAATCCACCATTATAATTTCCTAAAACTACCTATCTAACCTTGACAAGCTCTCAAAAACGAAACCATAACAACTTGAATCACTGAAAACGGAGTTGGGATGAAGAAGATATGAAGAAATGAAGTTTGGTGGCTGAAAATCGGTTTTTAGCTCGACCAGGGGGTTTCACGACTTATCTCGCGACCCTAAGTCGCGACATAAGTCGCCCGCTTCCCCTCGTTTTCTTCTCGTTCACTGTTTTAGCCGTAACTTCTTCGTTATAGCTCCGTTTTTGCTCCGAAAAGAACCGTTAAACTCGTAAGTGAATCATTTATTCATTAAGACTATAAAATCTAGGATTCAAGTCCAAAATCAAAAATCTTATTTTTCCCCTTTAAGGCTACTGATTTTTGTATTAACTTAAAATGGTGCTTTTCGAAATTCGGGGTGTTACAATGATGGTATATAAAAAGTTGTCTCACTAAAACCTTACACCAATAAACAAAACCCAATAGGAAAAATAAAACCTTGGTTGAAGAAAAGAGCACAACATACCAATATCACAAATATAGTAGACTCCCCCTTTTGTCTACTACTCCCCCTGATTCGTGCATTAATCAAGGGAGTTTGGAAAACATTTGCACTTACTTTCTACATGTTTCCTAATATATGGTTTTAGGTAATGACTGTTAGTACACAGATATATATATATATATATATATTTCAATAATATATATAATTACAAATATCGAAATACTGAATATAATCAACAAATGATTAGTATAACTCAAATATAACGGAAATCGACAGAAAATGTAAATGAATAAACCATATATTCAAACAATGCTGAGGCTCGTGTTGAACACGATTCCCTTAAACAGATTTGTCGTCTGTTCCCAGGGTACAACAGTATAAGCAGTGTGTACTGCCGGATATTAAACTTGCCTGAAAAATTCGCCGGAGAAACCACGTATGCTCGAGAGAATTGAGAAAGCTATGTGTTCAAGATTGTTGTGGTATTTGGACTGACAATAGACTCCTCTATTTATACTAATCAATTGAAAACCGAAGGATTAATGTTAATTAATCCTATTAATCATTTCAATAATGAGTATAAAGGAGTTACAAAAAACCAGTGAATGTCGCGACTTATCACGCGGGTGAAGTCGCAGCACAACCCGCGTAATTCACTGTTCGTCTACAAACAGTGAATTTCGCGACTTACTACGCGAGTAAGCCCCGCAGCTTAACCCGCATAACTCACTGTTTTATCATCTACAAACAGTGAGTTTCGCGACTAATGGCGCGGGCCTAACTCGCGTAATGCACTGGTTCAAAACAAAAATTTCAGCAAAAACCAACCTGCACGAGCACAAGATTTCGGAGCTGCATTCGTGTCCGCAGGTCGCGCCCACGCACAAGTTCGCCGAATTTAGCCTACGAAGGCCGCAATCAGCACCCCCCCTGCGCGCGGGTAGGTGATGGAGTAAAACCAAACTAAGGACTTGAAAGTCCCTCCCACATTTTTAGTTATAAACCACTAAAATTTTGGTCTTCCTTCCTATGTGGGACAAGTTCCCACACCCACTTGGTTTTGCCAATTTTCATCCCAAACACTCAACTTTGAGCATCGATATCTCATTCACACATATTCCGTTTTGGACACATAATATATCGTTTTGAAGCTCTCATATAGGAGAACATAAACCCACGAAGAGTTAGATATATACAATACATATACATGCATTTATTTGTGTCCAAAGTTAGTAAAAAATCACAATTTTTACTAAAATTTTCCAACAATGACTTGGTAAAATATGTCACATTCTTTTGACACCTTACTTGATTCACTTGAATCTAAAGTAGAGACTTTTATTGCTGATTGTATAGAAACTTAAGCAGAATATGCTTTGTGTTATCACCCTTGATGTATCTTATGTTCATTTCTTCGATACATGATGCATTATTTCGATATATGCAAGTAGGATACGGGTTGAACCCAAAATTACTAGCTCCTCTAATATATGTAATGATAGTCCTTAGTCATATACATTCTTTAATTATCTCATGGAGAGTAATATTCTTGGAATAGTTCAAGGAGGTAGTTATGTAACACCTTAGGCATATCCCATATCGGCCGTGGACAGGAGTGATGTTGGGTGTTATAAGTAATATCTTGGCCTTCCTAACAACAACGCGTTTTGGGGCCACAAGCACGTCAGGTTCTGGGAACTCTGAGGTTAAGCGTGCTTGGGTAGGAGTAGTCCCAGGATGGGTGACCCCCTGGGAAGTTTCTCACCAGGTCGCCAGAAACAAATCCGTGCGCTACACGTTGGTTAAATCCAGGGGCAAAGCGGACAATATTGTTGTCGAGGCAGGCGGGATGTTACAGATGGTATCAGAGCCACTCCTGTGCCGTTCGGGATATGGGGCAAACCTCATCGAGGACGATGAGTCCCAAAGGGGGGTGTTTGTAACACCTTAGGCATATCCCATATCGGCCGTGGACATGAGTGATGTTGGGTGTTATAAGTAATATCTTGGTCTTCCTAACAACAACGCGTTTTGGGGCCACAAGCACGTCAGGTTTTGGGAACTCTGAGGTTAAGCGTGCTTGGGTGGGAGTAGTCCCAGGATGGGTGACCCTCTGGGAAGTTTCTCACCAGGTCGCTAGAAACAAATCCGTGCGCTACACGTTGGTTAAATCCAGGGGCAAAGCGGACAATATTGTTGTCGAGGCAGGCGGGATGTTACAAGTTACAAGGGTTTGCTTAGTTTACTTCCAAGCAATCGGCATGTTCCGTGTTCTAATTCTTTAACCAGTTTGGGAAAAACCTTTGTATGGGTGAGACAGATACCTAATATCAGCAAAGACATACCAAACATTGTTTGGTGTTTTTTTATAAGAGCTGGTACTTTTGCTGCTTACATTCTAAGTAAGTATTAAAATTCCATTATCAATCTCATTTTTCTTTCTATAGGGAAAGTACTATAAGCCCATGTCAATGGTTCCAATGACGTTGCGTTGGCGCTGAGTTAAATCTAGCTAACAAGTTCATTGAGAACTATAATATATGGTCAAGTGTATTATGCTAAGTACGATAATGCGCATATTGTACTTAGATAGGGAATTCCAGCTCCCAGCATTTTTTCGTCGTCATCCTTTAGACGAAATGGATCTTTCCTTATATCCGACACTTCGACCGATCATGGGAGTGCTAACCGGATGCACTTTGTCCATATTAAATTGTCTGATTATTTTCTGGACATATGCGATCGATGAATTAATATTTCACAAACTAGGTGTCCAAGCTTGCATTTAATAATTGCATAACCCCAGGTAGATGTGGGTAAATTGGTGCGCATTACTAATACCCTAGATGTCATCATATTCTTTTGATAACAACTTCTATGAGACCATTTTATATATACACATGGGGTATAGGAAACTCTACATTGATCCTAATACATATGCAATTAACATCAAATCCTTATGATGTAAATTCTCCAGCATTCCAAGTCATGTGGACTTGATGAAATAATCAGGGTGGTGAGACCTTAAACGTATAGTTGGTGCTAGAAGTGTTGTATTTCATGTGGACAATAATACGACATGCGTTCATCGTGTCGAAACCAGAACCATAAAGTACTTTCTGGATGTTTATGTCCATAAATATCACCTTGTATTCGTTGTAACAATGGAATATTTTTGTATAATGTCCTTAGCTTTAGGATGATCTCATTCCTGTATTGGCTAAGGATTAGGGTATATACAAAAGTTTTATGTATTCGAGAGGGCATATTATGATAGCAATGTTGTTTCTTATACTTCAGAAGTCAACAGTTGCAATTTGCCTCATTTTGCCTTTCACTCGAAAGAGAATGTGTCTATGTGTATTTTGCAATACACGGATCACTATGTCATAACCACGGTGTCCCACATGGTCATGTCGAAACATATATGTGTTATTGTGTAACACCTTCAATCTGATAATAGCAACTTATTTAAAATTTCTAAATACATCAACAAATACCTTGAACTACAAACATAAATTGAGAATCAACCTCAATATTCCCATTCATCTTATACATACATTCTATGAACAGGACGGGTGCTACTAAACCCAAAGTCAGCTACTATCTTCAATCTGCGGAAGACCTCATCAACTACTTACTCTTGCACAAGGCTAAGGCTCGACTTCTCAAAGCACTGCTAGAACCGAACCCCCAACAGGAACCTGATGCACATGCCGACAAATAAAAAGGGTTAGGCTTAACGCCTAGTGAGCTCAAGAGTTTTAACATGAATGAATGCACAAGTAAAATCATGCTAGAAACAGTTACAGTTCTTATCAACAGTTAACCAATTAATCACGTAGATGTGGAGTCAACGGGAGCGACCCATATATCCAATCCGGTTCACCTAAAGAGGCAATGCACCTTGAAGTCACTTTCACTGACAACCCAAAGGCCCGACACGCACCGGGGACTACCGCTTAGGAAATTCCCCGACGGCGGAGGTCTAGGTTAATGGGAGACTACCGCCTTAGGAAATTCTCCAAATGTCACCCACGTACATTCCTATAGTGAATCACAGACTTGGTTCGTCCACATAATGCATATAGGAGGTCTCAAAGATGTGTTTCAACCCGTTAGTCATTCGGGTATCAACCAAGAACACAATATTACCATCCTAAGCATGTAAATCCATCATATGACATAATATCCATTCAAATACTTCATGAGAATATAAGGTCGCCAAAAAGGCATTCCAAGGAGGAATCATCATAATACCAAGATATGCATAAATGGCTCATGGTGAGTTAATCATATACAAATTTCCACATAAATCCCCAAACACTTGTACAATAAAGAAGAACACTTGAGAAATCACCTCAATGACGACACTTTAGATGCAACTCATTTCCGAACCGGTTCACCCAAAGAGGCAACTTGAAATAGCAAATGCCTACACGACTCATTTTAGTGAAAACCAAGCTAAGATACTCAAAAGCCTTTTTATCAACAATTGACGTCTTCCAAATAATGAAATGTCTTGAAACAAAGTTTACGAAGGCACATACCTCAAAGACGAGATTAACCCAAAACTCAACACATAATGGGACCAAAGGTTTTACAAAGGGTTTATGAATGCAAATGTACCCGAAATACGTATAACATGAAATAGACTTCATTTGTACAAAATCACCACGAATGTGAAAACCATGCTATTTACTCGTTAGAACATTCAAAACCCAAATATGAGCATTTTATGAGGTTAACACAACCCAAGTTCACCAAATATGAAAACTTATCAAAATACTCACCCTTTGACAAATAACCAAGTAAAACATAATTTACTTTAAAATAATCCAAACTTATCAGCAGTTAACCATTTTGTATAAAACACTTTAAAATAACCATTTTGGCATGTACACCGTTTTCACAAATCAACTTGAACTCACCTTGCTAGATTTAGGCTAAATCTAGATTTCACCCAACGAGCTCTTTTGAAGACCACTCGAATCCTCAAGCCGGAAACTTCCAAAACCTAGATCCAAACATTTCAAACCATAAATACCCATACTCAACCATTTAGAAGCATTTCCCCCAAACAATATACCAAAACCCCAAACGAGATCAAAACCCTAGTTTTCTCCAAAACTTACCAAATCCGAGATTTGAGAAACCAAACACTAAGAAACCATCAATGGAGCATTTTATAACTTATTATAAGAAAACTTACCCTTGAAGACAAAGAGACTTCCGAGAACACCCAAACCAACACTTCAACCCGAGCTCCCAACCTTTGAACTTGATGAGGAAGGTGAAGATGAAGGTTTTGTGGTTTATCATCCCAACTAGCTAGATGATTAAGAATCATGAGGTATGAAGAAGAAAAACCTCCAAAATGGGTTAGGGTTCGGTTTTAGGGTTTGGGAGAGAAAAGGGAAGAAATTAGGAAGTGATAATGAGGGAAATGGTTGAGAATCACGACTTTAAAAGGTCCTGGGGCCGACCGCGATTGTGCCCGACGATTGTGCCAGGGCACTATCGCCCATAATGTACCGCGTGCACACCCCCGCTGGCGATTGTGCCCAGGGCACTCTCGCCAGGGCACTATCACCCAGAGTGTACCGAGGCTCGTTTCTTCCCATTTTCCGCACAGACCACTCATGACGCGATAAGGCTTAATAGGTAAGATATAGGGGATGAAATTCTTACGATAAGAAACAAGAATTTCTCAAAGGGTTAACATCACAGGTAGAGATTTACGAGTGTTACAATCCTCCCAACCTTAGAATGATTTCGTCCTCGAAATCTAGATTCCCAAGAAACTTTGCCCGCAGAAGGATTTCCTCTAATCCTCTCTTCCAGCCCTACGATGATGCCCCTTGCACTGATACACACCAACCGTCCCTCAAGGGCACATTACTCTCATGACCTGGTGAACTCTTAACCCACCAAAATAACCTTTACCCACAAGATCTCGGTTGTCTCCCAACCTTAGAAGGACAATCACTACCTCTAGGGTAGTTTGTGACCTCAACATTTCACCAAACAAAATTCCTTCGGATCATCACAGTTCTGAACCCAATATCAAATATCATAACTAAACATCCAAAATCCTCAGATTTCAACTGATCCATTCCTAATGCTGATAAAGTCGACCTCCTAAGGCGCACCAATGCGTCCTTCAGGCAACTGATAAATCCGGATTCGGTTAACACTCATCTCCGTTCCAAACCCAACTTCACAATAATCCTTTAATACAATCTTTATCACCACAGGAGTGCTTAAACACCTCGATACTTAATCCTCGATACCCAGACTCCTTTCAAAATCCATCACTGAAAGGTCAATATTTTCCATAACCCACCGGGTTACATCCATACATTCCAAGATCCAAAGACCTCAAGAAAACAAGTTGACGCTCAGGACTAAACGGTGACCTCGAAAACGTGGACATCCTGCCCAAAAATTCCATTCCAGACGGATTGTCGCACTAAGGTTGACACCTAACAAAGAGCTAAACTTTCAAATCTTACATTTCTAACAGACAGATTACCAAATTTTCCTTAAATCGCGGAACCCGCTGAGACGGTACACCAACAACATCAACCATAAAACCACACTGACGAGCAAACCACCAAAATGAAACCCAATCTGATCGCCGATGATTACCTAAGACCTTAAACCACGTGATTACCGAAGTATAAAATCACCCCTTAATTAACTGGGAAGACTTAAATCTACTATTTCCATTCATACAAACACACACAGATTCGAAAACTGAAATCCAAAATTCACGACTGACCGCAAGTCGGATCATCCGACGCTTCAAAACCCAAGGACTCCCTTAGTCCCTAAACATAACTGCTCTCAAGACAGGGTTTAAATCTACAGGCCTAATGAGTTCAAGGTTTTTCAACCAGTATGCCAATTTGAGTTTATAAAACTTTCGAATGTAAAAGCTTCTTAACGATTAAACGTGCGACAAAATACACTACCGTTCAACTGATAGGTTTCAAGATTGCTTAACAACACAACGCATATAAAACTATTTCCAAAAAAACACCCTTGTTCAATGCTTACGTTAATAAAGACAATAACAAAACATGCGCAACAAAGTACACTGTAAACGTGAAAATAGATTTTTGCACCACAACACGTGCAATAAATGTTTGTACCACTCCCCAAAGAGAAATTTACAAATCATAAATCTTTAAAAATCCTTCATCTTTAACCAAAAGATGTTGTGACAAAAGAATTTTCGATAAGTCCCATATGCATCAGCTTACTCCACAAAGCTCAGTAAAATAATGGGAATGTAAATAAAGTTTCAAGTCGAGTTTAAAGTTTTAAATCGTAAAGGCGAACACATTTGATCAAAACAGTAGTTACAACGTCATGAATACCGCTAACTCGTTAAATGCATTGCGGAGATTCTTAGCAGTAAGAGTCTAATGATTGAAGTATGATCAAAACAAAAGTCATGTTTGAAATAACGTAAAATCTTTCATATGATTACTCACACCAACGTTAAATTAAAACCAAGTGCAAATAGTATGCTGCTATTGACATTTGCAACTTATATTTATATTTACTTGTATATGAAAGGTGGAAATAATGTTAAAAATCATGTCATCTTCTGTGAGTTCCTTGCCATAGAGATTGAGATGCGTTTTGGATATAACATTTCTTTGTTGACATCAGTTACCTTTTTGTAATCGAGTAAGTGGGTTTCATTCCAATGTACGATTAGTTCGGGAAGTACATATTCATGAATACTCCCGATTATCCCTTTCGGGACATCCCACATTTATTTGGGGGTTTGTAGTAAATGTATTCCTATGAAATTTAGGATTTATATATCGTCTCAAAACATGAAGGTATTTGTTTGTATCTTTTCAAGATGTTGGTTTTAGAGTCAATAGGGAGTTGGACTTTAGGTATTTTCTTGTACCTTTTCAAAAGGAGGTTTATATACTCATATTCTTTTGAGTTTACGACGTTGATTTTGGGATGAGTTGTTTCAACCATTTACATATATAAAGGATAATATATGATTTTCTTTTTGATAAGAAAATGGATTATGGTTATGAAATTTCATTATCATAACAATATTGGATTTTGTATGCTTTAATTTTATTGATAATACTTCATCAATATTTCAATTTTTGGGAAAAAGAAATCACTCAATCTATTGTATTTCCAGGTATTAGGGGAATCACATGGATTTCTTAAGTCCCTAGAAACCTTAGGGCTGTTTACACCCGTTTGACAAAATCCAGTCGATATCTTGTGATTTATTTTATTTAGATATAACATTATTAATTATAGAGCATTTGACATGAGGCCAAAATGACTATGAGTTTGGCATATGAAGCCAATTTTAATATTTTAATACCTTAATAGTATTTTTGAAGATTTTGGTAAAGACCAAAATATATGGGGTTAGAAGTGTAACTTCCAAAAATTAATTATATAGTTTAAAATTATGAGTAGGAACTCATAATCAAGATAAATGTTTGAATTTGACATTTTCATGCTATTTTTGAAGCTTTTGATAAAATAATAAAAATTACGGGGGTTAGAAGTGTAACTTCTAAAAGTTTATTATAGATTATAAATTATAATTTAAGATAAGATAAACATTTAAATAAGATATGAATAAATAATAAATATTACTTGATAAGACAATAAAAATCAATCATATAAATTAACTAGCCATGTAAATAACTATAATATTTCACACTAATATAATTAGTCTAATTTAAAGATATAAATCAAATTTAATTGTCAGATAAGTAAATAACATCAAGATAATTAACTTATCCAACTAAACAAATTAATTGATCATGTCAAAATAAATGGCAATGATAAGTTTAAAACAATAAAATTATGCTATCATTATTGAAACTAAAGGACGATAAATTAGAACTAAATTAAATATACAACCTAATATGCCAATTATATATTCAATAAATGGATGGATAAACAAAATCAATTAAAAAAATGTATTGCAGTTGATTTAAATGAAATAATAAAACAAATGTTAACCTCATAAGTAAGAACGGTTCCTTATTATCACTTAAAACCCTTAAAGTTTTCATCTTTTATCCCCCTTCAATCTTAAGCAACTAAGAAAAAGTGGTCAAACCATCTCGTTAATCTCTTTCATACCTTAATCTGATAGTCTCCTCATCTCTTATTCTATTCCGGCTATATATTGATTTGCACTAAGTGAACGTTTTTTCGAACATAAACTTGAAGAATGGAAAATATTCAATAGATCTAAGACCTTGATTCGATCGGTAGTAAGCATAAATTATGATATACCACATGGAAAAAATACATGTAAAGTATTCATATAAAAGTAGATAACATATTTTGATTCAATGGGTATATGATTTACTAAGGTGCTTATATAAACATATTGTGTATATTAATAATGGAGATTGATAAAAAAAAATAGAAAGGAAAATACAATATAAGATTACATACTTTATGCAAATTGTATGTTTTATTGTAGGCCGATATAATTTGACATATTATATCACAACATCAACATGCATATCATATAAATTTGCTTACTTGATTTTACATCGGGAGTAGCAGTGTTGTTTCAGCAGCAACCTATGGGTTCGAAAAGAGTTTATAATATCTGAGCGTTCGTGCTGATAACGATAGCTAACTGTATAAAATACTCGGAAAATCATATTTCTAGTTTGCTCACAATATGCAGTATATAAATGTTAATTCAAGACATAACATTTAAATTATGAATAAGGGGTTGTTTGACAGTTGCTGAATGGTTTGTTGTAGAATGATTAAATGGTCAGAATGATTAAGAGACTTTTTTGATATAGTGCAAAATGAAATATGGTTGTTTAATGATTGTTCATAATGAAATTAGGACGATGAATGTTTAAGGGAGACCCAAGATACAAAATTATTCAGAGCGTTTTAGAATCATTAAGAGACAACAAAAAATACCAAACAAGATTCACTGCTTAGGGGCTGTTTGGCAGTTGCTGAATGGTTTAGTGCAGAATGATTAAGTGGTCTGAATGATTAAGAGGTTTTTATGATATAGTGTAAAATGAAATATGGTTGTTTACTAATTGTTCATAATGAAATCAGTGCTCTTAATGGTTAAGGGAAGGTCAGGATACAAAATCATTAAGAGGATTTTGGAACCATTAAGAGGCAACATTTTTTTTTGTCAAACAAGATTTACCTTTTAGCGATTCAGAGGTTGCTTCTTAATTAAACCATTAAGAGGTAAACAAACAACCCCTTAGTAATTCAGGGTTACCTCTTAATGGAACTATTAAGAGGTAAACAAACAGGCCCTAAATTTCAACCATTCAAATAAAACCAAGCATATGTTTTAGAATTGTTTTAGTTATATATCAACATTAACACAGGGTTTGTTCATTTGTTGGAGGCCAAGATTTGGGAAGGATAGGAAGGTAGTAAATGTTTACCACATGAAGCCATCATTCTATATGTATGGTATAGTTGGCCACTTTCGTCTTAGGACTCTCTTCTGGTACCTTTTGTACGTAGGTTTGATCGTTTCAGTATCGCGACCAATTTTGTTATATTCAGATGGGACGTTCTTTTCATTGCATCCTTACGTGTTTCTCTCTCTTAGCGATGCTTATAATCTCAGGTCTCCCCCTTTATTCCTTTTCGCAATATGTTGTATTTTCTTTTTGTTCTATGTCTCCTTCTTACAAAATAGTAAAAAGCATTGAAGTTTGCAATAATGAGGGATATTGAATTATTCCTAAAAAAATATTGTACTTCATCATTTTTTATTGAAAATTATATTGTTATAGCAAAGCATAAGACTTTTCATCTTATGTATATGCGTGTGCGAGGGGGTGGTCATCATAAATACATCAAAACCATTGAACACCAAAGTGTGAGAATGAGTTTCATTTGCCCAATTTGTAAGGTAATGGTTGATTGTCAATCAATAGTTTTTTGTCATTATCCGTTCTAATTCTCATTCCCAACCAGTTAATACCCTTAACCAAATGCCTACCTAGTGTTATGTATTAATGGAACACATTTTATTGGGAAAATTTTAGGTTAACTTAAACAAATTCCAACAAAATAGCAAACCCTTTTGAGTATATGATGCTTGTTATTTATGTATAGTTATGGTTTCAGTTACGAGCCCAGGCATGGGAAAGGAGACAAACTCATGCAAATATTCGAGCAAAACCTACAAAGGCTTATGTTTCTTCAACAAAAATTGTGATATCATTTGCAAGGCTGAGGGTGCTCCAAGTGGTGGCCATTGTCAAATCTTCACCTTACGTTGCTTCTGTAATTTTTGTGATCCAGACTAGCTCTCTAATTGAATGGATTAACATTCTAATTATGATTTTGATTGTAAACCCTTTTTTTATTCTTATCGACATGTTTGAGAATAAGGACACCACAATTAACAATTATTTGCTAATATACTTTGAAGATCTTGTTGTATTTGAAGATGTGTTTCAATTCAGTTAATCATCATCTATATCTATACTATATTATAAAGCACGGATAAAAAACTCTTAAATCCAAGTTATTATGCACAAGGTATCATCATTTAATACAAGATTTTAAAAATCTCTTAATTTACAAGCATCAAAGCACATGATACATATTACTAATGTAGACTTCTAACACCCACCAATTTAGTATGTGCAAGGTCTTCCTTTATATGCAGACATTTCCATGTATCACTATTAATTAATATATTATATTACTATAATTTTGTTTTAATTATATTATTAAATATGTAATTGGTTATTTTTTCTAGATGTCATTAAAATATATAAGATAATCATTAAATTATAACAAAATACTTAATTTTTTTATATAAAAAAATTATATTATTAAGTCTAAATTAAACAAATTTATAAAAAAAAACATTATCATTTTCTCAAAGTCATCCAAAATCGTACTGTAAATCGACAAAAAAAAATAAAATGAAACATTAAAATCGTGATATATCTCGTTGCATTGTGCGAGTACGCTTCTAATGAAAATATAATATCATGATCAAAATATCTTTAATTGTTGTTTGGTAGGACAACACCTTAAAATACAGTCATTCAACACTTGAGAATATGTTAAACCAATCATATTATAAAAACAATATTTATTGTGACTTCCAAAATTATTTCAAGTAAGCAGTTTAATTATTTCAATTGAAGTTGTTTGGACAATTATTATTTGATGTTGGGTATATATAATTTGTGTAAAGAGGAAATTACGTTTTTCATCCTTGTAGTTTGCTGAGAATTGTTATTTAGTTCATGTACTTTTAAAACTATGATTTTCATTCTCATAGTTTATAATTCATTGTTGTTTTCGTCGTTATGATTTACTATTGTTATTTTTTGTCATTATGGTTTACAATTCATTGTTATTTTCATCCTTGGTACTTAAAGGCAAGAGTAAGGTGACGTTTGTTTTTTAAGAGGTGCTGAAGTCCGAAGTCTGATTTTACTTCTGATTCTTATGAAGTAGTGTTGAAGTCTAAAATCTGAATCAGTAAGACTGTTCGTTTTTGTAAATTAACAAACGTTTGAATATGTATAATTGTCTATTTTATCTCTCAAAAGTTCAACTTAAATACCTCAAGTGAAGTGAGCATCGATAATCGAAGAACAGAACGAAAAAAAATAAAAAAATAAAAGAAGGATGTTGGCAGATTTGCGAGACTGTGGAGTAATCATATCTCATACACCAAGCCCCGATTTAAGCGATTCAAGATATTTTGGAAAGACAACACACAGATCTACAATCTTCATGTTTTGCGTTTTGCAAGTTTGGGTTGCACATGGACTAAAACCAGTGTTCAAAAAGGCGCGATATGGTGCAAGACGCGTCTTCGTAGTTACGAAATAGCTCATAACGTTTCTGTAAGGCGTGGCTTACGCTATGACGCTCCGCGACGCGCGTTTTTTCTAAAACATGATTTTTTTTCAAAAAAAAATATTTTTTAAATTTTTTTTTTAATCTTTTGTGCTTTTACATTTTTAACTTTAGATTTAACATTTTTATAAATTTATCTAATCAATCACTCACAGTTTCACAAAATCATAAACGTTATGGGCTCACGATTAAAACGATGTTGTAAAACTATCTTTCTATGTTATATTTTAAATATTAAATCAAAAACTATTTTTATACTATTAATTTATATGATTTTTTTTTCTTCCAATATGAATGTACATACTTTAATATCATTATTTGATTAGAATAATATATATAAAACATATATGTATATATATATATAATTTTGAATATGACATACAAATTTGCCGCCTTATGTCACGCCTTGAAAAACGTCGCATCATCGCCATGGCGTGTAAGGCTTAAGGCTTGACCTTGTCGCCACGCCACGTCTCACGCTATTTTGAACCTTGACTAAAACCGACATTGAAATCGAAAGAATGATGTTGGACGAAAATATGAGAAGATTTAAGAGATAGAGTTACCACTTTTTTGTCCAGACCATTGTTCTAAAAAACTTACCGCATAGCCGCCATGGCGCGCCATGACATGCCACGTTAAGTTTGTGGCATGCCATGGCCTAATACCCAGTTTTTGTAATGCAATATTTGGTTTTCTTTATGTTTTTAACGTCTTACTTGCAAGTTTTTAATATATATAACCTAATTTAACTTACTTATTGACTCATTGAGTAACACACAAAAACATATGTTTTTATATATAATATTATATATAAATTAGAAATTTGACACCATAAGTCACGCCTTGAAAATGTCATGACTTCGTCGTGTCTCCTAAGACTTAAGGTTTGGGCCGTTTGGCCTCGTCGTCACGCCATGCCTCACGCTCTCACGTCATTTAGAACCTTGGTCCAGACCATATTAAAAAGATAAGAGACTCTAGAAAGAGAAAAAAAAAAACCAAACGGTCTGAATTATAAAATGTCTGACAGAATAAGACATAAGTGATGATTAAGGGCTTAAAATGAAAAACATTGAATTACAAACTACAGGGACGAATATTGAAATTTCAAAATCACAGGGACAAAATTTGCAATTTTTAGCAAATCAAAGAGACGAAAAACGTAATTTACTCGGAGATATTTTGAGCTGATAAATCACTATCAACGGTAGAAAACGCACCGCCCGTTTATGGAAGTCTCCAGAGACCAAATCTGCCCCAACTTATAAAAGCCATCTCCATTGCAATTCTTTCCCCAAATCATCGAAGTTTTCGGATTTCGATCAATTTCTATAGACGTACACGCAGAGAAGATCGCAGCTGTCGAACGGTCGTCTTATCGGAAACCGGAATAGTTTTCGCGAAATTTTTTCAGTCGCCGTCGGGATTGAAAGTTCGTTATCTTGAGTTTCCAATAGTAAATTACTTTTTGATTCGGTTTCTTTTTATGCTTAATGATTCAGGCACTGTTTCAATTGTTTGAATTTATGCTTTTGTGGTACATAGCTTTCTGTGTGTGAAATATGATATTTGAATTTGTTTACGCTTTACTATTGCAATTATGTTTGGGTTCTTGCGTCTTTCGGTAGATTTTATTCATAATTGAACTTGACTGATTGAAAAAGGTTAAATATTGTGTGTTATTAACTTATTTTTATTTTAGGCTTATTTTTCAGTGTTTCTTTCATAGGGTTTACTTGGTTCTCCATCGGATTCTGTTGGTTGAACTTGTGTCATCTCGGTCATTGTGTTCAGCCAGGATTTCCAGTTTTTTTTTTTTTTTTAATTTGTTTGTAAAACCACGTTGATGATCACCAGATACTCTATTTCTTTGCATTACGACTCTTATGAGGATTACTTGATTTCTTTTCGGGTTTTCTGGAGGGAGTTGGTTAAAATAATTACTTGCATAGTCTTGTCCCCCAACCCAACTTCACTGACCGTTATTGTGTGCAAATAGTTTTCAATTGATGTTAACTTGTGTCTTTGAATCTTTAAAGAATATGTCTTTTTCTGGTCGGTGTCCAGAGTATTGATATGTATCAATTGGTAAACTACGTGCAGTTTGTAAAAATTATAATAAGTAAATGGACACAGTTCATCTGTAATTGAACTGACATTAAATCTCTTTATAATTTTTATCTCACAAGACCAAAAAGTGGATAGCTGATATTGTTTTATGAGACAGAGGTACTGTTTGTTAATATTCTTGCATCTCAATAGCGTTACCTTCTCTTCCATTTTGGGAGTCATTAACATTATTTATATAGAGAAATGGCTTCTATGGATTTTGATTGATTACAATGGGATCGCTAAGGGAAATCTTTGATTGGCTGGCCTTAATTTATGTAATGGCTACATAATCCATTTCTGGCTGCTAGTTTCACCTCATGTAGAAATGGAGTTTTATTTGTGTGAATTTCTTTTACTGCTTCCAGTTTGTAATGGTCAAAATGAGAGTGATCTCTTGTTTATGCATGGCCATTTAGCTGTGTGTTACAAAGTTTAGTTTCCAAGAATTTCTTGTGCTGCTTATTCTCATTGTGCCACCCGAAAGGGGTGTTAGGTTTTTCATGGACTATAATGTCTACCTGGTTTTGTGCTACACGGTGAAGCATACGTGAGGTGGGGGTCTAAATGAGTGTTTAAACAGCTTGGTGATGTGACTAATGGAGATGATAAATGATTGATGCTGTTTTGATTAGGTTATGGGTGTGATATCATTAGGTTGCAGCAAAGAAGTTTTACAGTATACTTTCTGTCCAATATAAGGGAAGGAAGACTGGCTTCAATCTGTTACGTCATGAGCACTGGTGGTGTTGTGTTGGACCCAATTTTTCACAAGTGGCATTAGGTGTTCCCTTTTTTAAGGAAAATCATGGTTCATAAATATGGAGACAGTTTGTCCATCTTCCATATCTGATGATCGATATATCACCATTCTCCTAACCCGTTGATGATTTTTTTGGACTGAGATGGTCTGTATGAGAACCACCTAACCTGATATTCCAAGTGGCATTGAGTGCATGGTTAGGCAATAATAATTAGGTTTTTACTCCTCAAACTCTATACCGTGTGAATAATGTGTGGATTCACAAAAGCAAGGGCTTGGATCATGGGAACTGGAAAAACAGTTATGTCCACTTGAATGCTCCCTCTATTGCCAACCCAAGCACTCTGTCCCCAAGTCTCATCTCTATCTCAAGTTCGTACTTTGCAGTCCATCTGGTTAGACTTGAGAGCTAATGGTTGTTGGGACAGAATTTCGTGACTGATAAGCTCTTGAAGTATGGGTGAGCCTTATTTATAAGTCCTTATGGTAGTTTTCTTTTGCTGAAGAAGATTTGGTGCTGAACGGCAGTTGAGGTAGGCTTGTCCTTGATTGGCAAAAATGTTACTCTTATGTGTGTCACTGCTGCTTTCTCCTATTTTTGTTTTCTTTTTTCATTCAGGACGTACTTGATTTTGTGATTTATTGCTTTAAACTTAGGTTATGCCACTTTTTGGTGGTATCTTAATTAGATGGATGTGGGCTTCTTCAAGAATCAAGAAACCATGCCGTGGATATCTTCATTTCGTGGAAGCTTGGAATTTCTCACTGCTGAATTGTAGTTATATTAGACCTACTTGTTTTGGTGACGACTCCTCTTGGAGTTTACTGGTTGCAGCTGTTCCACATAGGTTGGACAATGTTGTTGCTGATTTCAACTGCAGTGTGAGAGAATGCCACATCGTCATCTGGTTTTTGCCTGATGATGGACCACTAGATGTGCTTTTTGTAAATTAGGATCCTTTGCTTAATGTGTCCCTAAATGCAGGTGCTTTCAGCTGTACTATTTGTTAATTTGATCTTTAGAGTCTGAATGGATGAGCCAATTAATCTTCCTACAAGTTTGCACCTTCAAGGGAGCAACGGAGAATATACGACACAAGCTATTGTCCCCACAGAAGAACCAAAGTTATGCATTGATGATATGCACGGGGATGGTGGGCAAATTGATGTGGAAACTGTGAACATGGAAATTCCTGATGATGAGTCGCTTGAGTACGGGTACTGTTATAGGACTTGTTCCCTGTTATTATAGTTAAATATTTGTTGCAGATCAATAATCTGCTTCTTCTGGTTCTTTGACAGATGTTCTCACTATCGTCGACGGTGCCGAATCAGGGCCCCTTGTTGTAATGAGATATTTGATTGTCGTCATTGTCATAATGAGGCGAAGGTGAGTCAAAATTATTACAAGTACTCTTGCTCTTGTTCCCTCGACTTATTTATATATTCCAATTTCTTGGAGGGTATTGGCTGATTAAGTTAGAAATATCCTATAGCTAGAAGTTCCTTGTCATGTTGATTGTTGACTGCTGTTTCATTAAGCAAGCAATAGCCTGAGATGTTCATGTTAATATTAAAGCTAATAATGCTGGCAATCTGGCATGGATACTGGAAATGGTGTTTGAGGCTGTTGACAATCTTTTATCATTTTACAGAATGACATCAATGTTGATCCAGAAGAGAGACACGCCATCCCTCGCCATCAGATCCAACAGGTTGTTAACTACAGAAGTTATGTTGCTTTTTTATACCTTTTTGTGTTGGATACATGAAGCATGTTTGATTTTGCTTCCCTTTCAGGTTATATGCACCCTTTGTGGCACTGAACAAGAGGTGGGTGGTGTTATTGTTGCCTTGTTTTTTCACGTAGATAGAAGTCAAAGTGCACTAGTTGAGCTGGCTTGCCCACATGGGAAATCTAAACTGATCCATTTATTTCTCTTGCTGGCTTGCATTTCCTTTTTTGTCTTTGCACCTTCCTTGAATTTTTTTACTGCTTTTCTTCTTAGGTTCGGCAAATGTGCGTCAACTGTGGTGTGTGCATGGGAAAATACTTCTGTGGGGCATGCAAGCTTTTTGATGATGATGTAAGCCCTTCTCCCTTCCTATTTTTCTTGTCTAGAGGAAGTTTTTGTCAACAGAATTTTGATACAATCCTATGTTTTCATGTGTCTAGACAATGATCCTGCTTTGGTGTAGGATTATGTAATTGCTTGCTTTGTTTTTTTTGCAGATATCCAAGAGACAGTATCACTGTGATGGATGTGGTATTTGCAGGTATTATTTTTACGCTATTGGCAGTTACATATTCTGATGTTTTACCTAAATAGAATTATGATTTCATGGATCTGGATTACTGTAGGGCCTTACATTGTACTCTACCCTTTCTTTCCCTCCGACCGTGCTATCCATTCTGCAAGCAATATTATAACATTTAGGTCTTGGATCGAAGGGTGTTTATCAATTTCTTCTTACCAAGGAAGCTGGTGCTTGTTCTTTATGGGGTGAACTAACAGCAATGCAACTAACTCTGATATATTTCTTGACATTCACTGGCAGCTGCAAAGATAATTAGGATTAATCTTGAAATGATGTGGGAATTTGTTTCTGCAAAACTGGTTGATACATAAATAATCTGAAATAGATATGGCATATGACAATCTAAATTTTTCTACACCTGTGAAATCAGTTCCTTTATATAGTATTATAGTAGACAACGGCTTATTTAGTATGATGTAGCAAGATAATGGCTCCTAATAGTTAAAGGAAAGAGGTATCTGCAATAAATTGTGACGAAGTTACATATGATGCTAGTTTGAGGTTTTCCTAGAGAGAAGAATATGAAAGTGAACCCACAAAGAATGGATGTCACGATCTTGGGGACCAAGAAGAGCATGAAAAATGAACAAATTAAACACCGGCTTCTATTAACCTAGGAGACAAAGTCCTGGATATTTAGGGGTTTTTTTTTTTTTTATAAAAACCTCTTAATGACTCTTAAGTCTGAATCGTTTAGACTTTTTTACACACCACCTCTTATTAATCATAACTAAAAAAAGACTTCAACTTTAGACCTCTTAAAAAACAAACGGCACCTTAATCTTTCCAAATATTTAAGATGCACAAAATTTGGCACAGATATTACCTTATACTGCCATGTTGGGGCCGTTTACAAAATGCTTACCCGGTAAGTGCTTACCGGGGAATTTACCATAGCGGATGAACATGATAAGAGGATAGGATCTTACCCGGTAAGAGTGAGGATAAGGATGAAGAGTCTTACCCGGTAAGAGAGAGTGACAATTCTTACCCGGGTAAGCGCTTACCGGGTAAATTGTTGTATAAGATACCATCGCGATGATTAAAATCTTACCCGGTAAAGCAAGTTAGTGTGTTGAATTTTATTGATAAGCGCTTACCGGGTAAGCATTTGGGTAAACGACCCCGTAGTTAAATGAAGTGTACTTAATAATTTGACCGATCGTTCTTTGGTATTTTTAGTGTTGAGATAAATAATGGGATATCTTCTAACTTGGGGTATATACTTCCTACCCTCCCCAGACCCTGCGCTTTATTGGGTTCATTTGGTTTGGTTTGGTTTTGTTCTAACTTGTATATGCATCTCTGTTTGGTATCAGAACTGGTGGGCAGGAGAACTTTTTTCACTGTGACAAATGCGGTAAGCGCTTCCCTATTATGACAAAATAGCGATCTGGAATGCTAAAACCTAATTTTCTCGACTTATCTCGGTCAATTTTGTTGGAATTCAGGATGCTGCTACTCAAATCTGCTGAGAGAAAGTCACCCATGTGTTGAAAGAGCAATGCACCATGACTGCCCTGTATGCATAGAGGTATACATTTTTCACCCTAAGACATTCTTGCTTGCATGCGTTTTTGCGGGAACATACCGAAAGTGGAAGAACGTTGGTTATTTGCAGTATCTGTTTGACTCGATCGATGATGTTGCAGTCATGCCTTGTGGCCATACCATTCATAAGAACTGTTTAAAGGAGATGCGGCAATACTTGCAGTGAGTAAATTTAAAACATTAATACAAGTTCAAAAATAGAAGATAATTTATTGTTCTCATGGTTGATAATTTTCACTACTTTTCGCAGATATGTTTGCCCTCTCTGCTTAAAGTCCGTCTGCGATATGTCAAAGTTTTGGGAGAAGCTCGACATAGAAGTTGCAGCTACGCCGATGCCAGAATTTTATCATAACAAAGTGGTACGCCATCGTTCTATATATTCCCTTGTGTTTTTTAACTTGTTGATGCTGGAATTGTGCTTGATACATTAATTGTTTGATATGAAGATATGGATCCTGTGCAATGACTGTGGAACCAATTCCGAAGTGGCTTATCATGTGGTGGCTCATAAGTGCCCCAATTGCAAGTCCTACAACACTCGCCAAACTAGAGGCTGATCTGCTTCAGATGTTGAGTAGTTGTAGCTTTTGTTGTCCAAAATGTGAAAATTTATCATTTGTATTAAGACCAAGTTGCGAATCGACGACAATACGACGCTTTATGGTGAAATCATGTAATATCAGTAATAAGTCTTAAATCAAGTTGGACTTTTTGTCTGATGAAAGATCAAGGAAACGCAAATTCAGTTTTGCATTCAAATGATTATTAGTTAGGCATTGGATCAATATAATATTTTGAAGGTTGATTCGGTAAAACTATCCACCTTACAACTTCAAAATCGTAATTCAAACCTTGGCAAGAGTTTTATCTTTATTTCAAGAATGAGTGCTCACTCGCTTGTAATTCCTTCATATTTGAGGGTGGTTTTCTGTAAATTTAACCAGAGTGGTTCATCCAAAGCGAACCCACTTTGGCCAGTTTCAAGATTTGGCCATGTGGGGTTTACCTCCTGTCTCCTGGGCCTGGCATATATGTCCTTTTTCCATTTGTTATCTTTCAAACCAAATAAATGGTAGGGCCTCCTAAATGCATTATTAATGGCCTGTACCTCTTCAAGCATCCAAGATATACTTCGATTATGGTGTCACTAAGAAGGAAACCTGACCCTGCTTTCAAAAAAAAAAAGAAGGAAACCTGAGCCCCTTTTGCTTTTGAGGATGTCACTCAAATCCTTGTAACCATCTAGAATATGTAAACTATCTGTACTCAGAAAATACGTGAAATCTCATCAGATTACTGTGTGAAAGAGCCGTGAGAAGAGAGTCTAAGTAGATAGATATAGGACTCAAATATATGTGAATTGACTTGTTAGATGCCTTTTGGTTTCTTTTCTAGGAACAGCATCATAAAGCATGGAAGATAAAAGTTGTTTTTGAGTGTTTGGAAGAAAGAAAGATGTGTAACAATAATGCACACATGGGTGAGGGGCCAACAACTCTGCAGGCAGGTTCATTTCATCCATGAACTTCATGGAAGAAGGGACAATGATGGATGGAGAAACCAAACCCACATCAATCTTGGACCTTTTTCATTACAATCATCAACCATATAATCAGTAACCCAATAAATGAACAAGATTCAAGATGAAGACTTGATTGCTAACAATATGTAAAATGATCATTTATATTCATTCAAATACTCGATTTGGAGGCTTATGCATCAACTCCTTACAATGAGTTCAAGAAAGGGGGTGGAGAGAGGTTGGGGGGGTGGGGGTTGGTACCATTTCATTCTCATTTTTAAGACTCTAGAAAAAGATGTCTTAGAGATATCATCAATGTCAAAATAGTGCAGGAAATAAAGACACAAAACTAGCTGGTTTAGCAGTTACCAATCACCCCACTAAGACCATGAAACATGAAACACATTCAACAACATGTAAAGAAAGACCACACACTTCAAAACAAGATCATCCATGGCTGCCAAAAAAAACAAGAAATACAGCTCTTATCGAACGGGTAATCAATGGTGTGGTTTCCCCTCATATGTCATGGAGTTGAGTTTCATTGTTCATGGGCGTAGTGGTCGACTGGACAGTTAACAAAAACGCAAAAATACCAGCTTTTTTCTCTTTTCTCCATTTATGCAGCGATGAACATGGAGGTCTCAAAAAGTTCCTCACAGCTGTCCAGTTTGGGGATGATCTCGATTTTTGAAGATGCACCCGCCTTCCCATTGTTCTTCTCCATCTCTTCCTCAATCAGAATCTCCTCTGACCGGCAATTCCAACTGCAAAATGCTTTCTCACCTCTAAATGCAGAAACAAAAGACAGAAAAAGAACCCATGAGTCTTTCAAACCGTTATCAAGTTTTCAAACGTTTATCAATCTTGGAGCAACTGCAAGTATTTGGTGCATCAGGGTCACCCTTGTTTCACGAAACAATCCACAAAAATGTCCACAATTTGATCAAGATTGCATCTTTTTCCACATTTTCACAAGAATTTGTAGTAAAAAACAAGTATGGTTAAAAACAGAACACGATTTAGAACAATACCTGTACATGTAGATGTCTTCGCCCTCCAACTTCTTCTTGCAAGAGTAACAAAAGCTCAAGAAATCATCAGCGAGGTACGAAGTCATGACTTCAGAGGGTTTAATCTCATTTTCTTCACACTTGGAAGATTTAGCAATGAACTCATCATCGTGACGCTCTAAAATACAGTCACCAAAGATATGAGTTGTTTTAGGGTTAGGCCCATGTTTTCTAACACACGTATAATCCTCGGAAAGCTCAATCTCACTTGCTGAGAGGGAACCCACTAAATCTTTTCCGAGGTTCTGCCCATTTGACAAACCAGGACTCAGGTTGGTCGGGCGGGTTGTTAAACTGGTCAAGTTTGCCCCAAGATTCGCAGAATCCAAAGAATGAGACCAAAACTTAGCAAGTGGTTCTTTTGCCAAGGGACTAATCAGTTTCGGATTGGATTTTTTGATCTGGGTACAAGGGAAAATTGCGTAATTCTTGGGGAGCGAGTTGGATAGCGAGTCAAAAGGATCAAAACTGGCAGTTTTCAAACTTGGGTTGTTCAGGATTCTCATTTGGGGTGCAAAAAGAACGTTCTTACTGTCGGACGAGCGAAGTATCTTTCCAGCCGAGGGTTTCATCTCGTCCTCGAGAGATTCTATAATGCTTAAGCCTACTTTGTTACAATTCCAACTCTTTTGAGTTGCTTCATTCTGTTTGGAAGCCCTTGTTGGCAAATTACCGTGGTTTGGTTTCGAGAAAACCTTGAAATCCAAGGGTGAAGTGGGGCTTCTAACTGAATCAGATTCTGAGGTTTTAGGGTTTAGCCCTACAAATAGACCTGGAACAGTGAAAAAGGAATTGGTTTTGTGTTTCTGTTTCAAGAAAGCATCAGAATTTGAATAACAAGACTCATTAGAATAAGAATCAGGAATCAAATGATGAGCCTGACCCATGTTTTGTTGATCTTTCTGGTGTGATCTGGTCCTCTTCCTCAACATTTTTCACAAATATTCAAACACCCTGTTGAAAAAAAAACACCAAAATAAAACCTTGATTTAATTAATATTCAAGAAAATAGATTCAAATGCAAATATCAAGAACCACCCACAAAACCCTAATCAAGAAACCATCATCCAATCCTAGCAATAAAGTCAAAAGAACCCAATCAAATGCAGATTTCAAGAACACCATCCCAAAATGATCAAAACCCTTGATCAAAATCAAACAAGATGGATAATGACTCAATAATTTCAATAATATCCCATTTAAGCAATGTGCATTATGCATAAATAGAAGCATCAGATTATCAGCAAAAGATTACAGATAAAAGATGAAGTTAAAGGCCAAACAGATGATCAAATATACAAAACACCCACAAGATTCTATAAAACAAAATGTCAAGAAAGATGGTCAAAATAGTCAAACATCAAGAAGAGGGGTTCTAACTTCTAAAAAGCTTTGATTGTGTTAAAAATCTAAAGATACCCAAAAACATGTCCAAGATTAAAACCCAAAAAGATCTGCACAAATATCAAAAGAATGAATCATTCAAACCTCAAAAGATTAATGTTTCATAAACAGATTAAACCCACAACTTTTTGAGTTCGTTCCCAAATGAGGCATAATCATCAAATGTTCATAGATGCATCAATCAAGCTACAAAAATGAACAAATCTATGGCCAAAGATGCATCATGTATGAAGAAAGATGATCAGTGAGGATCAGGTTAGCGGAAAGGACAAAGGGGCAAACAACTTCAACTAAAGCATACTCTTATAAAAAGCAAGTAAAAATACCCAAAAATGCAGTGGAGAAATGGATCAAGAATCATGAGGTTTGGTTGAGTTGAATGAAATTTGGGGAAAAACCCACCTCAAAAAACTTCACACAGATGAGGTTTGAGAGGAGAAAGACCCTCAAAATGCAGAAATTGTTTTCTCAACTCCCCACTCTCCCTCTCTTTGGTTGTGTGAAAACTTGTACAGTACTGCTCTCTTTCTCTCTCCTGCATCAAAATCAGAGAAGCAATGAGCTTCTCAAATACTCTTTTTTCTTGTATGTATACGTATACTTATATATATATATATATATATATATATATATATACACAGTAATTTGCAATGATCTTACTTTATTGATTTCTTTTTTAGTTAATAATAAAAAGACTCTAGTTGTATTAAATGGTAGTCATTTTTAAGTAATTTTATTTTTGGAAAATCCAAAAAAGAGGAGAGAATTATTTAATTTAGAACTACTTTATTGATTGCAAAATTGAAAGTGTAACTCAAATTAGAAGCAATTTAAAGAACTTTAAAAAAAGCTTTGTACATAAATGAACATGAACTATAAATCAATGTGTTGTTTATTTTAAATTTTTCCATTTAAAAAAAATTGTGTTTCTTTTCTTTCTTAAAAAAGCATATTATTCATGCATATTACTAAAATTTTGAATATAAATTTTAAGGTTAATTTTAAAAACGGATAAATTTATTTTTTTATATATAAAATAGGATCACTTGATGGGTAAAGATAAAAAGAATCATAGATAAAATCATATTATTGAATTAGTAAAACATAGGTTTATGTCACAATCAAAACAAGACCAAAAGATTAAAGTATCCGGCTCTTAATATTATATATATATATATATATATATATATATATATATATATATATATATATATATATATATATATATATTACAATATGTCTCATTTATTGAATACTAACCTTTTCATCTAGAACCGTCTATCTCAGATAATTTATCTCAATAAAACGAAATAGTAAAACTGTAAAAAGCAGTTGTTAGCTAATATGTGTAATGTAATTACTTCAAACTATTGATTACCTTATAATTCTTATGCGTCTTTAAAGTGGAAGGAGAAATTACATAAGTTATAAACTTCTTTTACTGGTATAGATTAAATATCATGTGATCGTGAAGGACAAGAAAAATAAATATATAATAATTATTCTAGTAATATAGGACTCAATAATTGTTATTTTACGTGATATCAGTTGTGATGAAAAGCTACCACCACAACTTCATTATTCTGTATGTCTCTGCTTAAAGCTTGTTCAATGTATTGAATTTAAATACATAAAGAATGGCCATCACAATAAAAGGACCCATAAATAAATATTTCTCCATCTAGGAAACATATGAAAATATATATTAATATACATGTCCAATTAAAAAGAATAAAAATGCTACTTCTTTTGGTATAATTTGTTTGTCTCCACGCTCGTTAAGATTGAAATATCATTTTATATTATGAAACAATATAAGTGAACCCATGGTTAACATTGAAGTACTGATTCATATTGTAAATCGATATGATGCCACTAATATGAAATAATAGTGTTATTTCACATTATTAAAAAAAAACATGAGTTAAATCACATATAATGTAACATGCAACATTTTCAAAAAAATTAATACAAGTATGAAATGAAAAATTATAAAAATATTTTTTTCATATAATTTGTTTAATATAAATTTTTATTGTAATTGAAGTATTCTAGATCAAAAAACATAGTATTTTATTTTAATTAAAAAATATAGATTTATTATATTTATAATATTAAGGAGAGATTGAAGAGATTATTTGACAATTTTCCGACTTCAAATTGTTGGGTAAGGTCAATTGGAAGGCAGAAAATGGATTAAAACGAAAGGAAAAAAAATGAACAAGCTGCTAAACAGGAACAAAAAACAAGCTATTAGGCCGGTCAACTTGAAAGGAAGGAAACAAAGCTAATCAAGAAGAAAGAAACAACGAGAGGGGAGAGACCATCAAATAGTAGCATTGTTCGGAGAGTCGATTCAAGAAGCCCATGTTTTTTAGAAAGACTTGACTCTTGAGCCTTGATGAGATCCAACCAAATGAGCGAGTTTTGATTTCGCCAATCAAATCGATATTCGATACGACCCCTCTGAAAACTCAAGCATTCCTATCCTCCAAATACAATAAGCCGCAATCAAAATTATAGCTTGCCAAAATATGTTTCATCAAGACCGTAGTATTATTACCTCCATCGAAAAGAAGCAATTCCGCGACTGAAAATGGGACGTTACAATCCAAATTCCACCACAAGAAGACGTGCTCCCATATTGCCTTTGCTTGAATACAACCAACAAGGTAATAATCTGATAATGACGAAAATCTTTCTTTGCTTGAGCAGAAGGTGGCGCAAAAGTAACTTGCGCGAGTAAGAGATGACGCAAAACTGATTTGCGCGAGTTGTTGGTGGCACAAATTTAACTTGCGCGATACGTTCTTGGCGCAAACTTTACTTGCGCTAAACAAAGGCGACGCAAACTTTTCTTTGCGTGAGATGATGGTAACGCAAAGGTAACTTGTGCACTGAATTGAACTTCTCGTGAAATGTAGATGGGGAGAACTGAACTTGATGCAAATCAGAAGAAACTAGCGCAAAGACGAGGAAGAACTGGCGCAAAACCCTGAAGAACTGGCGCAAATATCAGATCTGGCGCAAAACACAGAAAATCAAGAAAAACTTCCAAAATCGATTACTGAATTGAATTTAATGAAATTTTATCACACAGATGAGATCGAAAACAGTTTTCTAACACCTCTGAATCAAACAATTCGATTAAAAATCACAAAATTTTGAAATCTTGAAATCACACGGTACGTTTAACGAACATTTCAGAAAACTTGAAAAAATTCAAAATTGAAGATCAAAAACTGATTTTCTTGTAAAATGATGTGAATCAAATATATTTTACAATCAAAACCGAATCAAACGAACCAATTTTCAAGAAAAATCGTTCAAAATACAGTCCAAATTTGATGAAAAATCAAAAAATGAGATTATCTTGAAAAAAAAATCAAGAAAATCGATCAAATTTTCTGATTCAACCACAAATTCAGAATCGAAAAACGTTTCTCTCAATCCTCTCAGATTCAGATTAGGCTCTGATACCAATTGATAATGCAAGATCGTTCTAAGTCTAGTGAGAGAAAGTAGAGAGAGAGTTGAAAGCGCAAAAATGTAATTTCTATTAAGGTATGCGCGAATGTCTTTCAAGACACAAAGCCACAAGGGACTTAAATACCCTTGGCTAATACATAACATATAAGCACCCTAATACACAATATTAGACCAAGCCTATAAATACAATGATTACTATAAAATCTGATTTAACATAATCCAACGTTTCAACGTGGTCTCCACACATCGGGCAAAGGATCGAATGAAGGTTAATGCCTTTGTTGCTTAAATTCTGAAGAATAGGAACTCGATTCCGCATCGATCTCCATATAAAACGTTGACTTTTCTTGGTGCAAGCTTGTTCCATGGAGTAGAGAAACCCAAATTTGAGGTCGTTAGGATGTTTGCATCAATCATGAATCTGAGAGATTTCATACGAAACACACCGTCATCGTGAAGGAGCCAACGAACCGAATCCCTGTCAAAAAAATTATAAACACATTTTGAAGCAAAGACTTTATATCTAACAAATTGGTTAAGAGACACCCTTTCGGATTGCGACTCCATTGCCATTTCCATGCTCAAGACCCATTTAACCACTCCCCATGTTGATAAACTTTTACCTCAGAATTTGTATCAAAGTGGAAGAGCCTTGGGAATCTCTCACATAATCTAAAATTACGTACCCATTTGTCTTTCCAAAATCGAGTATCTTTCCTGTTCCCAACCTTCTTTCCGAACGAAAAAGGGAAGTTCACTCCACATTTCTCAATGTCCCACCCCACTTTGATGATATTCCCCCAAGTCAAGGTCTTACGGTTTGCATTAGATACAAACTCGTAAAGACAACATTCACTATCGTAAATACATTTTATAACCTTCACCCACAAAGCATTTTCATCAAACAAAAAACACCACCACTTATGACTTACCTAAGAGACTCAAATTTTGAGTCTTAAGATTGCCAATGTCTAGACTCCCCCCCGCCCCCCCTCCCCCTCCTCCTCCTCCTCCTCCTCCTCCTCCCCCTCAAAATCATTGAGAACTAAATCCCATTTAACCCAAGCGATAATAGAATTTTGACCCTCTCCCAAAAGAAGTTATTTCTTACCCTCTTAAGAGAATGAATCATAGTTGTTGGAACGCAAAACAACGAGAAGTAATATAAAGACAGGCTACCAAGTACTGATTTCATCAACATTAATCGACCACCGAAGGAAAGCAAGTTTCCTTTCCAACTAGCCAGCTTAGGGGCCGTTTACCCAAATGCTTACCTGGTAAGCGCTTACCAATAAAACTCGACAATCTAACTTGCTTTATCGGGTAAGATTTTAATTATCACGATGGTATCTTATACAACAATTTACCCGGTAAACGCTTATCCGGGTAAGAGTTGTCACTCTCTCTTACCGGGTAAGACTCTTCATCCTTATCCTCGCTCTTACCGGGTAAGATCTTATCCTCTTGTCATGTTTATCCGCTATAGTAAATTCTCCAGTAAGCACTTACCGGGTAAACATTTTGTAAACGGCCCCTTAGTTTTAAAATTTTCAAGAACAGGGTACCAATTTGCCACTTTCTTTATTTATCATAAACGTGTCATCATATTTCGCAATGCTAGATTAAAATGTCTGGATACATATAACCAATTTTTAGGGGGCGTTTGGTTGAGGTATTAAGGGGGTAAGAAATAAGAACTATGTGGTTTGGTTTGATATAATATAATGTGCTCGTTATCTTAGACCCTTTATTTTTCATAGTTGACCAAATTGAAAGAAAAATAAATTATATTTTTATTCTCATTCTCATTCCCATTCCTATTTATATTTCTATTTTCATTCACATTTTTTAAAATCAACCAAAAATCTTCTTAATAATTATTTGATTTGGACCGGAAGATATTTACAAAGTTCCTTTTAAGATTTTTAATCATATTTATAAGTGATCATTAAAAAGATTTTGAGAGTACTTAGCATTACCCAAAAACTATATCATGTTTTCAAAGACACTTTTTTAAAGTTAAATTACCTTATGCAATGATTTTATAGTGGATAAATTTTATTACTTTATTATATGAGAAAAAAATAAATTTCTAAAGGACTAAGAGCATCCACAGTGTATGACTTTTTCACTAAGGTTTTTTATAGTTTTTTTCTTACACATTATTATCACCTCAATAATTTAAAAACCTTTATATACTTTCACAATGTGAAAAACCTCACCCAAGCTTTTTCATTACTTTTTAAAACTATTCAGGGTCACACCATTTTAACTTTATATCATTTTTATTCTTATTTATAAAAGTAAATACATTAAAATTCATACAAATATATAAAAGTATGTACAATAAAATTAATAAAAATTAGGTTATTAAGAAATATATAAAAGTTGTATAAAATGTATGTAAAATAAAAATTAAAAAATGTTAAATTTAAAAGTATGTATGACCGAAAATAAAAATTGGGGCATTAAAAAATCTGTTAGAATTATATAAATATGTCAAATTTGAGATATTATTTTAAAAATAAAAAAATATAATTACTTTAATTATGTATTTATTTATATTATTTATTTAATAATTATATTTAAATAAGATTACTTTAAATATATTAATAAATAAAACTGATTAAATACGAAACTTTTATAAAATTCTATAAAGTTAAACTGATTAAATACGAAAAACCTACGAAAAAACAGGTCGTACGGTTACGACCTATGACGAAAAACCTCAATTGAAAAACATCTCTACTATGTGAAAAACCTCAAAAAAAAGTTTTTATTTTTTGAAAAATCTCTCAAAAACCTTCTAATAACCACACTGTGAATGCTCTAAAGTAGATATATTCAAGAGTTACTATAATTTAATTATTAAATATTTTTTATTTTAAAGATGATATTATATTTTTTTAAACCTCTTGAAACAAATAAATAAAACCAAAAATATAAAAATTTTAAAGCTTTCATTTAATTACGCATCGAATTTACTTTTCAAAATTATTTTATAGGAAAAGGTAGAAAATATATATATGGGCTTTATGGAGGCCATGATGAATAATCAGAAAACGACAAAATAGCTTAGGCCCCATCATAAAAAAGTGGGCCCCAATCTCCTCTGACTGACACAAGTTTTCTTTCGGTAATTAATGCTACTAACGGACAAAATCCCCCTTCTTCTCCGTTAATCTCCGTTACTTTTACCACACCAATTCCTCGCCACTCGTCAGCCTTCTATTTTAACCATGGTTAGCACCACCTTCTAAAAAAACCTGTCTTTTTTTTTTCTAAAGCAAAAAATAAATCAATATGGAATTAAGTCATTAACCCTAACCTAATTTTTATATTGGAACCCAATTTTTTAAAATTTTCATCACGATTTTCTAAAATTTATATATATTAAAATGCTCGTTCTCTACTCCTATTGGTTGGTTGGTTGAATGTTCGTTCTCTACTCATGTTGTTTGGTTGATTGCTCGTTTAGCAGCACATTGTCAAAATATTGTCGTTCAAACTTTTTCTTCTAATAATGCTCATATTTGACAAACATGGTGGTTGTTTGGGTGCAATTGGTTGTTGCTATTTGGAGCATTACTTCGTTGCTGATGTTGATTGATAATAGTGTCACTAATTTCGATTTGTTGTATTTGCAAACGTAAAATGATGCGAATGGTTTAAGATATGAGGATGACCCAACTATTTTCAATACAGGTGATGGGATTTACTATCTAATTGGTTGTTGGCTGATAGCTGCTACTATTGTTGACAATAACTTTCTTGTTCATTTTTGTTTGTCCCGACAACGACTAAATGATTCTGTTGGGGATAAAAAAAATGGGCTTTTGAAAATGTTGTTAAAGACGTGGTTGAAGCCTTGAAGGTTGTTGACAACAACTAAGTGTCACTCTTTTGACTTACCTTGTTGCACATAAATTGCTCATTATGTTATTTCTGATAAATGGCATGAGGCTACAAGCGTTCATTCATGTTCCAACGTACGTAGCTCCTAACTTCATATCACACTCATAAAATAGCAATGCCTTCATCAATCCCCTGTTCAAAACTTTGCCTCTAAATAAGTCACTTTTAATATGATAACACATGGGTACATAATTCAATGCATTTAGTTTGTTCAAATAAATTAAAGCGTGTTTTCACATTAGACATTATCAACAACACAAAATACCACTTTCTACTTGTTTCCACCACTTAACACATGTATTAAACATTAAATTATTTGTTATGGGGATACATATATCGAATAAAACCAATTGGAGAAAATCTAAGTACTATAAAACTATAGTCATCAAAAAGCACCCCACATTTGCATGCCAATCGTATGTACTAAGCATAGAATACGCACAAGGCTATATAATTTTGAGATTCAATTATACTTCATGCAAAACAATTAAGGTTGCAACTTTATGACATCGCAGTGAGGACCATGATTTACTATAGCGGTTATCGTGCTGGTAAAGTGATGGTAATACATTAAAACATTAGGTTCATATAATAAATACAATATATATATATATATATATATATATATATACATATTGTAATGACCGCGTTAGAAGTTAATAAATTGGAAGTTAGGTGGAAGTTTAGCAGCAAGTTGAAAGTTGGAGGGGGCAGGTTGGAAATAGAAGGAAGGAGGGTTTTTACCCTAACCCTCCTTTCCTCCTTTCAGTTTGTGCGGCGACTGAAAGATTGAAGGAGGGAGTGAGAGGGCGATCTTGGAGAAGAAAGCAAAGATATTGTAATGACCGCGTTAGAAGTTAATAAATTGGAAGTTAGGTGGAATTTTAGCAGCAAGTTGAAAGTTGGAGGGGGCAGGTTGGAAATAGAAGGAAGGAGGGTTTTTACCCTAACCCTCCTTTCCTCCTTTCAGTTTGTGCGGCGACTGAAAGATTGAAGGAGGGAGTGAGAGGGCGATCTTGGAGAAGAAAGCAAAGATGGACAATTTGTTCTTGGAGCTTTATCCTGCAATCAAGCAACAAGGTAATAATCTTCCTTTTCATCTTATGCCTTTGGTTGCCTGATTATTTATAGATTAAGTTCTTGGGTAATTAAATGGATGGAGATTCCTTTTGATTCATTTGGGAACCGTATTATGAATGAGATTAGTTGATTATGAGTTTGGTTAAGGGAAGATATTGCTCTAATCATCTATTCTAGTAATCAAAGTTTAATGTGTAGTAAAGTTTTGTGGGATTCAGGAGGTAGGGGTTCGCTCTAAAACCCTTAATCGCCTCTAGGTAAATAGTGCGATCGAGCGAACTCGGGAGACGGGTCGTCCGACGTCGGTCGAAGTACCGGGCGGGATGGTACCGGGGGGTGACCCCAGGGATAGTCAATCTCGGGTCGTGACCCCAGGAGGCGGGGACCTGGGAAGGGATTGATCGACCCCGGGTCGTGACCCCGGGAGACGGGGGAGCCCGGGAGGGGTTGTATAACCCGGGCCGTGACCCCGGGAGGCGGGGGAGCCCGGGGTGGTGTTACCCGGACGGAGTAACCCTAGGAGTGGGGTTCCTGTAATTTTAAGAATATGTTGGTTTTGAGCAGTTCGTTGGGGAAGGGTCGCTATTTAAGAATGAGAGAGAAAGTAATCATCTCTTAATAGTTATCTTATCTAGGGAGAGTGTCTTACCGAATTATCAATGCTATCCTAGGTTGTGAGATTGCTAGAGAGTGGAATTAAGCAAAGACCAGAGGTGAGTTTTTCTAAATAAAAACCTTTGTGGTTTTAAGTGGTTAAATACATGTGGAAGTTACTGTTGGAAAATTGTAGTAAAAAATATTGTTTTTTACTAAATTTGGACACATTTAAATACATGTATATGTATTGTACATATCTAACTCTTAATGGGTTTTTGTTCTCCTATATGAGAGCTTCGAAACGATATATCATGTGTCCAAAATGGAATATGTGTGAATGAGATATCGATGCTCAAAGTTGGGTGTTTGAAATGAATTTGATGGAAACCAAGTGGGTATGGGATTGTGTCCCACATAGGAAGGAGGAGTGAACAATTTGTGGTTTATAACTAGGGATGGTAACGGGGCGGGTTTGGGGCGGGGATTCCCTTACCCGGCCCCGGCTCCGGTTTCGTCTACATGTACCCGCCCTCGGCCCCGGCCCCCAGCGGGTACGGGGATCAAATACCCGTCCCCGGTCAAAACCCGGTCAATACCCGGTTAAGACAACTTGAGCAAATCCATTTAATCAAGAACACCTAAAATCACATTAAGAAAATTAGCAAATCCATTTAATCGACTTAAAAACATAAAACCATCAAATGAATGTGTGCTTACAGTAATGAAACCATCAAAATGAAACAGAAAATCTTGGAGTTGAGTGCTTACAGTAAGTAGTCGGAACAGAAGAGGAGTAGGCCGCCGGTGAGTAGGCTCACTGCTGTGAGTGCTGTCGTCTGTCGAGACTCGAGACGCTGAGTGAAGACGAAGAAGACGAAGAGTGAAGACGGCGGGCAGAGGCTGTAGAGAGACGAAAGTAGAGACGCAGAGTCCAGAGAAGAATGGAGAACGAGAAGTCAGAAGTGTGGACTATGGTCTGTGAAGTTAAACCTAATTTGGAAAAAAACTTTAAAATGATTAATTGAATATTCTTTTTAGTTATTAGTATTATTATTATATATATATATATATATATATATATTAAATAATAATAATATATTAAAATCGGGTACCGGGCGGGTCGGGGGTAGGCTACCCGGCCTCGGCCCCGTCCCCGATATGAGTGAACCGGGTATCCCCGGGCCCCGTCCCCGCCCCCGTTTTTCCGGGTTTTCCTCGGCCTCGTCCGGGTCGGGTGAACCGGGTTCCCCAACGGGTCGGGTCAAATTATCATCCCTATTTATAACCATGAATGTGGGAAGGGCTTACAAGCTCTTTGATTGGTTTTACTCTAACACCTACCCGCGCGCAGGGGGGGTGCTGATTGAGACTTTTGTAGGCTAAAATCAGCGAACTTGTGGATGGGCGCGACCTGCGGACACGAATGCAACTCCGAAATCTTTTGCTCACGCAAACTTTTTTTTGCGAAATTTTTGTTTTGATCCAGTGCACTGGGCGGGTTATGCCGTGGGATAACTCACACGTCAACCCGAGCCATGCACTGGAATATGGACGAGAAACAGCACACCGGGCGGGTTGTGCCGCGGGGTTATCTGCGTCGCGCACTGGTGATGATTCCATGTGTAACTCCTGATTGATACTCATTGATATGAAAATTAATATGGTTAATTATCAAATAATTATTTTAATTACTGATTAATTACATATTAATTTGTCGGTTTCAATCTCGAGTATAAAAGAGGAGTCAAGGTTCATTCCACAAAAGATACCGAATATCGAATATATCACACAAACTCTCTGAAAAACTACTGCATACACCGATCTCCGGCGATTTTTCAGGCAAGTGGTCATCTCCGGCAGTTCAACTGCTTTGGCTGTTGTACCCTGTGAACAGATGACGAATCTTTTTAAGGGAATCGTGTCATACACGAGCCTCAACGTCGTTTGAATCTTATATACGGTGTATTCGTTTATATTTATCATCTGTTGATTCCGTCAATTTCCTTGTATTCGATTTGTTATTAATCATTCGTTGATTTTGTAGTTTATTACATCCGTTGTAATATTATATGTATTAAAAATACATCGAAATACCAACAATTACTTTAAAGCACCTTTTTATTACGTGAGCTTTATACATGCGAGCTTTCCTTAAAACGTGATTTATGTTATTGTTGTTGGTTAAATGTATGCATACATTGTTGTGAGTTGTATGGACAAAGTCGGGGGTGTGGCCCGCCTATGCTCGTACCGGGGGGGGGGGTGTCCCGTTTATGCTAATTGGGATGTGTAACCCAGCTAAGGCAGTATGAACCAGACACGCTGTTACTTTCGAGTAACGGTAGTGTGTGCCGAAAGCGAGTTTTTTGAATGTGGTTATGTTTATAAAACTGAATGGGTTGAGTTTTATTATAAACTTTTATGTATCATGTATTTCGAACTGTGTTTTGAGGGGACTCGCTAGACCTTTGGTCTAACCCTCGCTCTTTCAAAAACTAAAAACCTTTTCTGGTCGCCATGAGGTAGGTGGCTCGGGCAAGGGTAAGGAGAAGTTGTGATTGGTGCCAGAATAGGATACCTCATTTTAGTTTTTTTTTCCTTTGTTCTCAGTTGTGTAATAGGTTGCCTTACAGCAAACCTTGAGATTTTAATGGTTGATTTGGGGCCGTTTTTGGCATGATTTTCCGTTAACGATATTATGCTTTGTTAGTTTATGTTTGGGCTGTTATAATTGGTATCAGAGACATAGTTTAAGGGATCTAGGTGACCGGACGAGCCTAGACTTAAACTTAGGGAGTAGAACACAACTGAGAAGTAGGATGGCCTTAGGAAGACGAGTGATAGGGTAGTGAGGACTAGCATGTAAGGTAAATTTGGAATTACATCTAGCCAGTGTAATTGTGAATTTACTGGTACATGTGTATGCTTAACTTGCCTTATTACGTTGAACCTATCGTATTGAATGTTGTATGTTTATCTGTAGTCATGTCGGAGCGGGTAACAAGGAGTAGATCGGTGCCAGTAGCTGAGGCAACACCAGTGATTGAAGTTGTTGTGGATGGACCAGTCGTTCCTCTTCGGTCGACTGCCACTCGGGGAAAGGGTCGTGGCCGACCTAAGGGGAAAGGAAAAACGACCCGAAAGGCGGCTACTCAGGTGGGCGAACCGGAAACGGGAATTCAGGGGAGGAAAACGACACGTGTTACCCGACGAGCAAGAAGCATGGAAGTGGTGGCTGAGCAAGAGCCCTCTATTCGAAAGAGTTCAACTTCGGTAAGAGGAAGAAGACCGACGAGGAGCCGTGGTGGAGGTCGAGCCCAAGCCTTTGTAACTCAAGAGACCTTCGCTACTGAAATGGGGAAGTTACAGGAAACGCTACAAGCTTTACTGGCTTAACAGACTAAGGAAGCTTCGGTAAGCAAGGAAAGGAGCGAGGAGAGGGAGGTGACCGAGATGACTAACTCACTAATGACTATGATGGGCAGTCACTCACAGTCGACTCCGTATTTGGCAACCAAAGCAGTTACGGAGAAGGGATGTAGCTACAAAGCATTTACCACTTGCAATCCCCCTACTTTCAAAGAGGATTGTGATTCGATAGTGGTGATCAAGTGGATCGGGAATATGGAACTGGATTTTGACACATGTAACTATGCTGAAGAAGATAAGGTCGTGTTTGCATTGTCCATGCTGAGGGACAATGTTGTGTTTTGGTGGGAGGCGGAAACTGGGGGTAAGGGTTCAAAGGCGGCAAGAGGGATGGATTGGGAGACTTTCATTGCCAAATTCAAGCGGCAGTTCTGTCTGTTAGCAGCGGTTAAGAAACTAGAGGAGAAATTTCTGAACTTAGAGCAAGGGGAAATGACGGTTCGAGAGTATACAATGAAATTTCTCGAAAAGGCCCGTTTTGTTGAAATTTACGTGCCGAACAAAGAACATCGGATGGATAGGTATCTATTTGGGCTGAGGAGCAATATCCGAGAACTGATGGTCGTATGAGAACCTACTACCTTTCAAAGCGGTCGTTAACGCAGCCGAGATGACTGAGAAAGATAAAGCGCGCCAAATGTCTGAGAAGGGCGGTGAGAAGAGAAAATGGGAAAGGTTGGTTCGCGACCCAAAGAAGTTCAAGGGTGCCAGATCTGATCAACGGGCGATACCAAGGTTTGAGAGCAAACCGTGCAGTAAGTGTAACCGGATGCATAGAGGGGAATGCTTGATGGATCGTGAAGGTCGCTTTAAATGTGGGAAGTCGGGGCATATGGCTAGGGATTGTCAGGTGCCGATGACTTGTTATCATTGTGGTTCTCCAGAACACATTAAAACCGATTGTCTACAACTAAAGAAGGGAGCAGCCGGGTGATTTGGAGAAAAATATGGAGAGAGGAAGGTGAAGCCAGCTCGGGCGAGGCTTAGGGATTTTAATATGAGGGCGGAGGAGGCGGTGGAAACACCAGATGTGGTAACAGGTACTTTTCCTATAGACTCGATTTTTGCTAGGGTGTTGTTTGATTCGGGCGCAAACCGTTCGTTTGTGTCACCGAACTTTATTCATAATTTGCATGTGAAACCAAGAAGCTTAGTGATGGGTTTGAAGTAAAAGTAGCGGATGATAGTCGAGTCTTAGTGGGGGAAGTATACGAAGGGTGTAGAATTGACATCGACGGTCATTCATTCCCGTTACGGCTATACCCGATGGGTATGGAGGAATTTGACGTTATCGTGGGAATAAACTGGTTGGTGTCTAATGATGTCAATATAGTTTGCAATAAGAAGTTGATCCGTATAGCTTTACCTGATAAGGAAGAGTTAGTAGTATATGGTGACCGTCGGAACAGGAAGTTGTGTTTGATCTTGTTGATCAAGGCTTGACGGTGTCTGGGGAAGGGGTGCATAGGATTCTTAGCGTACGTTTTAGACGCTAAAAAGGAGAAGAAGGTATTGGAATCGGTTCTGGTAGTAAGCGAATATTCGGAGGTATTTCCAGAAGATTTAACCACTTTACCCCCAGATCGACAAGTGAAATTCCGGATAGACCTGATGCCAGGAGCGACACCTATTGCAAGAGCGCCCTACCGTTTGGCACCAGACGAAATAAAGGAGATGATGACTTAATTGCAAGAGCTACTCGACAAGGGGTTTATTCGCCCCAGTACCTCACCGTGGGGAGCGTCGATGTTGTTTGTTAAGAAGAAGGACGGGTCTATGCGGATGTGCATAGACTACCGCGAGCTTAATAAAGTAACTGTCAAGAATAAGTACCCGCTTCCCAGAATTGATGATCTTTTCGATCAGCTGTAAGGAGCGAGCTACTTTTCAAAGATAGACCTGCGATTGGGCTATCATCAGCTGAAGGTGAGGGATGAGGATGTGCCTAAGACTGCCTTTCGTACAAGATACAGGCACTACGAGTTCTTAGTCATGCCCTTTGGGTTGACAAACGCGCCAGCAGTGTTCATGGACTTGATGAATAGAGTGTGTAGCCCACTCTTAAACAAGTGTGTCATTGTCTTTATTGACGACATACTGATTAATTCACGGTCCATGAGTGAGCACGAGTCACACTTGCGAGCAATATTGGATTTGCTTAAACGCAAAAAGTTGTACGCCAAATTCTCGAAATGTGAATTCTGGTTGAGGGAGGTGCAATTTCTAGGACACGTGGTGTCGGAAGATGGAATTAAGGTTGATCCGACTAAGATTGAGGCTATCAAAGGTTGGGAAGCGCCAAAATCGCCATCAGAAGTAAGAAGTTTCCTTGGATTGGTGGGCTATTATCGAAAGTTCATACAGGACTTCTCGAGGATAGCCACGCCGTTAACGACTCTAACAAGGAAAAACGTCAAATTTGTGTGGGCAGAGGCTCAAGAGGATACGTTTAGTAAATTAAAGGAAAGTCTGAGTAGTGCACCTATCTTATCCCTACCCAACTGGATTGAAGGATTTGTGATCTACAAGCTACAGTGATGCTTCAAAGTTGGGTCTGGGGTGCGTGTTAATGCAAGAAGGAAAAATGATTGCCTACGCGTCTCGCCAGTTGAAAGAGCACAAGAAGAATTACCCGACGCATGATCTGGAGCTGGCAACGGTAGTTTTCACTTTGAAGATTTGGAGGCATTACCTGTATGGGGTTAAGTGTTAGATTTATACTGACCACAAGAGCCTTCAACACCTATTCAACCCGAATGAGCTCAATATGAGGCAACGTAGGTGGATGGAACTGTTAAGCGACTATGATTGCGAGATTCTTTATCATCTGGGTAAAGCTAACGTCATGGCCGATGCTTTGAGTCGAAAAGAGCGGGGCGATGCAACGAAGGTAGTGGCGTTTCGAGTCGAGGCAACTTCCACCTTTTTGGAGGAAGTCAAGAGGCTATAAAAGGAAGCGCCCTTAGAAGAGAACTTGAAGAGCGAAAGAATAGTCGGAAATGTAAATTCGTTAACCGTAGACAATCGTGGAGTGAGATGTTTTCATGGTCGAGTGTGGATTCCGAAACTGGGCGACCTTCGGAAGAAAGTGTTGGAGGAAACACATAAGTTGCGTTATTCTATTCATCCGGGAACCAATAAAATGTATTGAGACCTGAAGCAAAGCTACTGGTGGTCGGGTTTGAAGAAAGATATCGCTTACTTCGTCGAGCGATGCCTAACGTGTCTAAAGGTGAAAGCGGAGCATCAAAGACCTTACGAGGAGCTTCAGCCGTTGGAAATACCGGTATGGAAGTGGGATGAGATCGTGATGGACTTTGTTACCAGATTTCCGCGATCACCTAAGGGGCACGATGTCATTTGGGTGATAGTGGATCGACTCACAAAATCAGCTCATTTCCTATCGATTAAGGAGACGTATCCGTTAGAGAAATTGGCTAAGTTGTATATAGACGAGATAGTATCCAGGCATGGAGTGCCATCGTCTATAGTTTTAGATCGGGACGGTTGATTCACGTCATCTTTTTGGAGAAGTTTGCAAAGAGAGTTGGGTTCGCAACTCAAGTTGAGCACCGCCTATCACCCTCAATCGGATGGCCAAAGCGAGAGGACCATACAAACGCTGGAAGATATGCTTCGAGCATGTGTGATCGACTTCAAGGGGTCATGGGAAGTTCACCTACCGTTGATAGAGTTCTCTTACAATAACAGTTATCACGCCAGTATTCAAGCAGCACCGTTTGAAGCGTTGTACAGTTGCAAGTGTAGAACATCTTTGTGTTGGAACGAGGTGGAGAACGACAATTGACAGGTCCAGAGATAGTGCAAGTGACGGCTGATAAGGTGAACCAAATTCGAGAAAGGCTGAGAACGGCGCAAGACCAACAAAGGATGTATGCGAATAAGCGAAGGAAACCCACCGAATTCCAAGTGGGGGACTTGGTTATGTTAAAAGTCTCGCCTTGGAAAGGAGTAGTCCGCTTCGAAAAGAAGGGTAAATTGAGACCGAGGTTCGTTAGACCGTTTGCTGTCGTGGAACGTGTTGGAAAGGTAGCATACAAACTCGGTTTACCCGAAGATCTGCAAGGAGTGCACCCTACATTCCACGTGTCAAATTTGAAGAAGTGTCTAGCCGAAGCCGATGTGGTAATATTATTAGATGAAGTGCGCGTGGATGAGAAGTTAAGCATTATTGAGGAACTGGTGGCTATTTTGGATCACAAAGTCAAGAAACTAAGGACTAAAGAGATCCGCCTTGTAAAGGTTCAATGGCCGTTTCATATTTTAAAGTAAATCATTTTGGAAATCATGATCCAAGTTGCATTTTTTTCCGTTTAACGATTATATGATCATGAGGAAAACTCTTGAACTCACTAGGCATTAAGCCTAACCCTTTTTATTTGTCGACATATGCATCAGATTCTGGTTGGGGATAGTCCTAGTAACACTATGAAGAGTGGAGTGCTAGAGGTGTGCCTGAGAAGCAAGTAGCTTTGGCGAAGTCTTCCGCTTTTGTTTTGTGAAGAGCAGCTCGTATTGAGATTAAGTAGCACCCGACTTGTGTTTAGTCCTTGTTTGCGAGAGTTTAAAATTGTTGAGGTTAATTATAGAATTTTATATTCGAGGTATGATGAAATTTGATTTGTATTTGATTTTATATCGAGATTTTAATTAGTTACTCTTACCAAATTTGAGGGTGTTATAGTAAGGGACGATTGTAAACCCATGCCATGATTACCTAATCCGCTAAACTAATCATTTGTTTAAGTGAATGTTGAATAAAGAAAACACATGTGAGGACCAAAACAAGAACCCACACAATATCCTGCGTAAAACCAAAACGACCCACCAAAAAATATCGTTAATAACACCGCTATCTGGAATTCATTTAGTGGTAAATAACACTGCTAATCGCGACCACAACCATAGCAAGTTTTTTCAAACCCACAAACCTTTGTATCAACACAATTGGCTTCCTAGACTTCAAGGACATAAAACTATTTGCTTCAATTCTCATTTTAAAGTCAACAATGTTCAGGAAATGCAACGTAGAAAACTATATGCTTCGACATAAAGCCTACAAAACAAATCAGTACATTCAAAACATATTAGCAACCAATCAAACTATATGCTAAGTCCAACACCCACAAAAACATATCTAAAAAGGCATATGTGATTAATTGTTGTAGCAAGAGAGGTAAAAAACATATTGACGAGGAAAAGACAAAGGCATAATCAACAAGGAGTATGACGACAGTGAGGAGAATGACGATAACGTGAGGGTGACCACTTGAGGATGGCAATGGGAAGAGAAGCCGAATGGTTGGAAAGAAGGAAGAGAGGAACGAACGGGTTTAAAATTTCATCACGATGATTTTAATCGGTAGTTTAGGGCTTTTTAACTAGTGATGTCCCATCAAAAATCACCCCAACCCAAAAATTGCTTGCAAACTTTACTTTCATATCCTAAAAGATGTAAAAGTGTGTTTCCCAAATCAAGAGTCAACACAAATTCGGTTTCATTTTCATATAATTTACCATTTTTTTTTTCTAAAACAAGTTTTACCTTTGATGTTATTTTAAATAATATTTTTTATTGTAAACAGTAACATAACTTTTTTTTTTTTTTTAAATAATAGACTTATGTCATTTCATTCAAATTAACACATCCGTTTAACTTTCGTCAAGTATTATAGTTTTGATTGTTAAATCAATGCTAATTATTTTATTTCATCAACCTTTGGTGTAAATTCTTATTGTTATTTCACTTTAAAAAATTAAATTAATTAAGATGATAATTCCCTTTTCCCATCTAACTTTATTTTAAGAATATATTTTTACACCTATGGTCAATGAAAATATAAAAATATCAAGAGGTGCAAGCCCTAAAAAATGTCCAATTTATTTTGTCAATTTAAATAACGGGTTTTCGTTATTTAAAAAAAATAAAGTAATGAATTTTTTTTAAAAAAAGGGTAAAGTTACACCAAACATTGTTATGTTTTTATAAGCTAACATTGCGTCTTTTTATTAAAACATTAAAACAATATCATTTTATTTACGGTATAAATGCAAATAGTATCATGTAAATAGTTATTTCTAATCAAGTAAGCAGGCTACCGACTCCTTGGTAATCACAAAAGAACCGATTTTCCATTGGTGAAAGTCTTGTGTTTTTTAGTGTGTGAGGGGCAAGTGATAGGGTTAAGAACAATGATTTGACAATGTTAACTTGATAGACCAATATGTTATAAGAAACATAAAATAAATACCACTGGAATATTTTTTAGCATAACATATGACCAAGAATGTAGTTTACTTTTTTATAATCAGATATTTTATTTGACACATTTTCTAAATTTCAATAGTTTACTTATACATCATCCTTATCATTCATGAAAATAATTAACAATATTAATTAGACTGCAAGATTCTATAGATATTTTATCGTTAAGCTAAAAAATAACCCAAAAAGGAGACCAAATTTGTAATTTACGCTTTAATTCATTTGAGGTCGGACCCTCCAATGTAAAGAAAAATTATTTGATTGCTTAAATTATACTTCTTTTATGCTCTGCTCCTGTTGTGATCGCGATGGGCACTGCCGATCATATTTTCTCATCAAAATACATATGTAATAATTTTCAATTTTATGTTTTTTATTCAAATATATATTTTTTTGTCATATTATTTTGAGTTGTTAGAAAAATAAACCCTTTTCTAAATTATCCGTAGCAATTATCAAAAAACATTTAAAAGATTGATTATAGTGTGTGTATAAATTTTATGTTCCAATTTTTTTCAGATAAAAGAGAATTTTAGGTATCTAATTAGTAGATGAAGATTTTAATCAATTATGTGATAACTTTAATATTATATGTTTAAGTGTAGGAACTAATTGTTTTAAGGGGAAAAAACATCTATTGGTCATATTATGGGGACTTCTACATATAAATAAATTTATGTATGAAAGAAGGTGGCCTATATTTTTCTTCCTCTTGCTTTTTTATGTGGAAATTTAATTTAACTTTATGTTTTGAGTATATAAAATATATATTGACCTGAGTACATCTATTTCATAGTTCAACATGCGTTCACTTTATTTTACGATAAAGTATTGAACTAGATACCATATGTATTGATGTTCGATGATTGAGCTCCTTGGAGCACACTCCTGACCAATAAGTTTGGCTTAACATAGCTTATGACACCATAATCTCAAAGATTTGTTGATAGGTTAGTCATCGTGTAATACTCTTAATTTGTAGCATCCTTGGAAAGGTTGTCTTACAATGGCTATAGATTAGTTACAAAATCGATAGAGACACACAACCTTTTGCTTCTATCATAGAGAAACATGTGACCAAAGTTGTATCAAATAACTTGACAAGTTTCGTCTGACAAAATGGTCATCATTACTTTCAAATAACATAACATAGTTTGATAGCAAGTTTTAGAGCCTTCGGTAGAATGTATAAGATCCAAGACTCACTTATTTAATATATGAATGACCAAGTCGATATAACTGTATGATCATACCAAACAGGCTAAAAATTAGAAATCCTAGAAAAGTTGGAAGCACCAAATTTTGACCTCAATCTCACCCATGGGTCTAAAGTTTTACTACCAATATCTTTTAAAACAAACTTCCTAGGGAAAAAGCGTATTAAAAAAAACAACCAATCACCATAGGCTCTGATCACCTCGATGAAACCCATGACAATATTGCTTATGAAAATATTATAGCATATTAGTAAACAAAAGACAATAGTTTACAACCGAAACATAACATCACGCCTAATCGGAAATAAATTGTATTCCAATTTTATGATTGAACCGGGACATTAATGGTTTCGTTTGTCGAACCAGAAAGGAAACAAACAGGACAATTATTTAATTGACGAGTACAACCTTTGAATTGATACATTTCACATAAAAAACCAAACTTCCCTATAGGAAAATGGCATATGCAAATCACATGACTAAAATACATATAAATAGCAATTTAGGCATAAATAACTTATGCTCTACATGCAAATGTTTATAAATACTTATTGGATGCATATAATAAGAGGGATTTTCAAATTACAAACCATGTAAACTTATCTCAATCATTAATCTAGTTTAATAAATATATGTTTTCATAAATATATATCTCGATTGTTTCCTAATTGATAATAATTAATAAACTCTAATCATTTTTTCTAAATCTTCAGATGAATCTTGATCATTTCTATTAATATTTTAATTAATTTGTTTGTATGATTTGTATTTGAAACTTCATCTATATATGATAAAAAGCAATATGATTATCTATAACTAAAATTACTGATTTTGATTATGTTAAGCAGATATGTTATTTTGTTTTAATTTTAATTTTAATTTTAATTTTTCTGGGAGGGATTTTTTGTCTTCATCAAGAAGCGTAATTAAATGTTTTTATTAAATGATTTTATAATTTAGATGTTTGTATTTTTTTTTATACGAACAAAGAAATATAATAGAAACCAATGGGCGCAATTCCCTAAAACCATGTTATTTTTGGAATATGCTATAAAGGTCAAGAGGTGTGTCTACTCCTATTTTGGAAAGGAATCTAGGAATAGTGGCAAATAATTGATAAAAGAGTACACTCTAATTTTGGCCCCTCAGGTTTAGGGAAATATTTGAAAATGGGACTTGAACTTTGATAAGTTTAGAAATCGTCCTTATGGTTTTCATTTTGTTTTGAAAATGGTCCCTTGTTATTAACTCCGTTAAAAATATCTGTTGAGATGAAGGACATTTCTGTCTTTTACCTATTACTTTGTCTTTTTCTATTTTTTCCTTGTCTATTAATTAATTGTTTTTTCACTTTCTCTTCTTTAAAAATGATCAAAAGATTATTTATATAAAATATTTTATTATATTTAATATATATATATACACACACAAACATTATCATCACACAATCGTCATCTTCATACCACCAAATGCAGTTCCTCCACAACCATCAACACAAAACACACACGGACACATACAAAACACACACAAACACAAACACATACAGTAACCTCCAACCCATCACCACCTCCAACCCGTTACCTTCGGTGAACCTATGTTTTTCTGTGTTTGCAATGGTATGTGTGTGTGCGTGTGTTTCGTTTTTTGTAACGATGTGTCTAAATGTTAGCAAAGGTGTGTGTCCGGATTCACATGGAGGTCGCAGTGGATGGAGATTGAAATGAAGGAGAAAAGAAGGCCATGGTGAGGAGTGGTCGGTGATGGGACTTGGTCAGAGCGGGAGAGGGTGCCACTCCTCCGATTGGAGAGCTTGTATTTGATAGGATTTGAGGTTCATCGTCGTTCTTCACAACTTGGGTTCGTATTTCTTTTTGTTTCCAGTTTCTGGAATGGCCTGCTATAAGGAGGAAGACGAGACCGACGGAGGATGTTTCCGGTGGGAGAGGCTCATCGTGGTCGGGAGTGGTTTTGTCTCTGTGTATATCTATATGTATTAATTTCTGAATTAAAAAGAAAATTACATAATATTTTATTTTTTAAAAGAAAACTAAAAGTTTTGATGAAAAGACATATATGCCCCTTTCTCTAACGGAAAAAATAAACCGAATTAATGACCAGGGAGGCAAGGACCACTTTCAAAGTAAAATGAGAACCACGAGGACAATTTCTAGACTTATCAAAGCTCAGGTCCCACTTTCAAATATTTCACTAAACCTTAGGGACTAAAGTTAAAGTTTACTCTTGATAAAAATTTGAGTAAATTACGGATTTATGGGCTGTTTGTTTACCTCTTAATGGTTCCATTAAGAGGCAACATCTGAATCATTAAGAGGTAAATCTTGTTTGGCAAAAAAAGGGTTGCCTCTTAATGGTTCCAAAATTCTCTTAATGATTTAGTATCCTGATCCTCCCTTAACCATTAAGAGCCCTGATTTCATTATGAACAATTAGCAAACAACCATATTTCATTTTACACAATATCATAAAAATCTCTTAATCATTCAGACCACTTAATCATTCTGTACTAAACCATTCAGTAACTGCTAAACAACCCCTTAGTCTTTTTATCTTCGTTTAATATATGATAAATTTTTTATAGATTTGGTTCCTTTTCTAAACTCCGTCTGTTCCTTTGAAAAAATTGCCATTATAACTCTACATACCACTACTATATGTCAAGGAAAAAAAAAAAATACAATTTTCAAATATACGTAGCTCTACTGGTTAATATAAGATACATTATAACTCAAAATAATATTCAATTCCATTACAAGTATCTATTTTTATTTTACTTTGTCTAAAACAAGTGTCTACTTTACCGTTCCACCTTTAATTATGACAGGAAGAAATTCCTTACCTCATATGTTATTAAGAGTATAGTTGTCGTTTAGTTAATTAAAAAATGTATTAATTATACATTTTTAATTGTACGTCTCTTTTATTGTAGACATTTATTTTGGAACATAGTAATTAAGAAGTATATCATTTTTATAAGTTTTCTTTAATTCATTGTACTTTTATTTTATCTATGTATTGAAATTAACGTTTTTTATTTTAGAACTTTGTTAATACTACATATTTTAAAATCCCGATAGTCATTTAAAAAATATATTAACTAACATAAAATGTACTTCATATTCACGACACACTTGTATGCAAAACAAATAAATTAAAGCCCTAAATCAGAGCAGTTATGTCAAGGGAGAATCAAGAAGCATGACATGGGATAGGATCATAGGAAGTTGATAGGACCGTTCTTTAACATGTTAAATGTGTGATTTTGAACAGAACCTCTAAAATTTTGGAGCCCAATTTGACGTTGTTTAAAGTCTTTAATCAACGAATGTAAAATTATGACTCACATTAGTGTCTCACTAATTTCTATCAGAAAAAAAATAATATTCCGTATCATCACCTCGGTAATTTGTATATATGTATATTTGTTATCTCACTTAGTATTGCAATCGAAAGACTTAGGTGTAACAGGGTCTCCAAATAGATTGGAACGTCCCTGAAAGTTGAGTTAGAGTTCCCTTGAGATATAAATTAAAGACAATGGTGGTTGTTGTAAGAAATAGATGGGTACCCTTGGGGTTTCCTTTGCTGGTGACCGGAGTAAGTGTACTCTTCCTCACCGGCTCCTTAAGAACCTCAATCGACACAGATGCTCAATAAAAAGTAGATATGATTTTGTTTGTTATACACCTCATGACCTCTTAATAAAACCTAGCATAAACGAGTAACTGTTCGTAATTGTTGTAGTAGCAAAAAATGTAAATAAATATTATTATATGAAATTGAAAGTTTATATGATTCTATTTTCTAAGATTTAGTTATGTTTTGACAAACTGGCTGATAAGTTAGTTGATGGCTAATAAGCTAATTGATGACTGATAAACTAGTTGATGATCCCCACGCGGTTCGACCCGTGCGGACACTCGCGCGGAACATTGCCGCACTTTTTGTCTTCTTCTCGGCTATAGATTTCAGGGTGTTACAATCCTCCCAACCTTAAAAGAGATTTCGTCCTCGAAATCTGGCCGGACGAAATCTGGCCTCGACCCAAAGCACCCAACGTCGCATTTAGCGAGATCAATTGATGCTCTATCCAAAATGGATTCCTCCACGACACCGTGCCTCAAATGCGACCCGATTACGTCCCGGTTAAAGTTGTCGTTGCCCTTCTCATAACAAGCCGCCACACACCCGATCTTATCGTTTGATATATCTTACCGATGACGGGATAAACATCGAGTCCTTATCAAACCACTTTCCTATCTTTAAGATCTCGGTTGTCTCCCAACCTTAGGTTACACATATCATTTCAAGAGTAACTTACGACCTTAACTAGCCATTTCCACCAAGAATACCCCAAAGCAAACTTTTCCCTTAGATACTTCTAATTCCGACACATCAAGGTCTCCTTAGTACTCGGTTTGTACTTAAAGTCTACCTCGACATTATCACCAAATTTCTCAAATAATCAACACCACCAAAGATTTATCGTCCTTTCCCTGACAAAGTTCCTAACACTAGCTTGATCCAATCTATCACAACCTTAAACCCGTTCCTCAATGCTTACACAAACACGACATCTGGAAGGGCTACCAAAATTTCCATATATCAAGGCATTGGTCTGTTGTTTCCTCCAGAAACGTATCATTACACTCTACAGATAGCCGATTATCCCAAACTCTATGGTTACACAACTCCCATAATGCATTCAATTATCGATTGACGAATCAACGAAAGTCTTGCCGATTATCGAAATACCAATGATTGATTCTTAATTATCAACATCTAATCTCCTTAAGGTTGTCGCTTGACCTGCAGACACACCAGATCCAACGGAAGTGCACTGAAGCACACCAACAGTTATTGTCCTCAAAACCGAGCGTCGACACTTATCCTCGGAATGGCCATTCTGCAAACGTGGGTATACCACCAAATATTTCGTTCCCGAGTTGCAATGTTGAATAAAGTTGACACCTACTTATGGAAATAAAACCCCAAATCAAACAACTTTACTAGCCAACCATAACCTCATCATTATTCATGAATACCCATTAAGATAGTACACCACCGACACATAGTATGTCGTTGTACCATTAACCCACAAATTCAAAACCAACCATACCTAAACAACCGCACACGGTTTTAACCCGAAGGTTTATCGAAGCGTAAATATCATCACTTAATTAACTGGGAGAAAACATAAGTCTAACACCTCAAATACTTCTGCGTGAACCAGTTCATAGAACTGAAATCCAAAATTCAAACTAACCATAAGTCAGGTCCTCCGACACTTCAAACTCTGAGGACTCCTTTAGTCCTTGATCATGACATCTATCACAAGGGGGCTTACATCTATAGCTCTAATGAGTTCAAAGTTTTTCAAACTACTATGCCAATTTGAACTTTTATAAAACCTCTAAATGTAAAAGCTTTATAACGTTTAATCATACGAATAAAATCTACTACCGTTAACTCGGTAGGTGTACAAAGTGGTCACCAATGTCACACGTATAAAATCATTTCGAAAACTATCTTATTATTATTCAAGCTAATAATGAAGATGAACAAGGATATACAACAAGTTTTTCGAATGGACCACTATGGTCCTAACATGCATAAATTTACACCATGAATGAGAAATAGTTTTACGTACTAAAACAGTGTATAACAAGGCGTTTGTACAACAGGAGGGGAAATTCATGAAATCAAATTCTAGAAATTTTCGCATTAACCATATAATGTCATGTAATAAAATTTCCCAATGTGACTCGCATACATTAGTTTATTCCCCAAAACTTAGTAAAAGACAGATGCATGCGATTTGATCAAACGTAAGAATAATTTAGTTTGATTCCAAACTTTAGGCCGTACCGATAAAATGCTTGTAAAACCCAAAACAGAATTTTTATGATATCAAACTCTCAAAGTTTTCTCTCTTTTAGCCACAACACGACACGAAATAAGATCCCACAACAAAAATTGCATGAGACGGTTTGTTTCACAAGATGTAACACTCTAAATTTCAGAGTAAATTAAAACATTTAAAACCTGACAAATGACAAAGGTAATTCCATTAACTTCCCTTAAACGGGGTCAGTCCTTAAGACTATACAATTCAATACAAGGATTTCATCAAAAGAATGGGACTTAACAATGCCCGGTACCAATACTAAAACATCTCCAAAAACCTCGAGACTCAAAACTCGTCTCTCCCAAAAACCCCGGCACCCATCGCTAATGGAAACCTGTTATACACATCATTTGAGAAAAAATGTCAGACTATAAAGCCTGGTGAGAACATACAGTTTATAAAGCTCAAAAGATATAAACATCCATATCATAAAGAAATCTTTTCATAAAGGTTTAGTTCGTAAAGATAACATTTCGCCACAACCGGGCCTCTTCGGTCCAAAACTCTTAAACGGTGATAAAAGGACCATTTTACCAAGGAGAGTGGTGTAACACAAAGTAGACCACAAATCCGAGTTATGAGCTAAACACTTAGAGTCCTCGGCAATGAACCCAGAGTCCGTGCTACGAGGTGAGATCGCGCTCCCAAGGGAAACCAGTGTATACTCCTTCACTAGGATCACCATGAACCATGGCTAGTAACCGGCCTCACATAACCGTACCATAAACTCATCATGGAACATGTGACCCATAGCTACAATTTGGGGAATATAGCCTCCCAACAAAACAGTCTACTCCAAAACCTAGGGATCCACTAGAAATGGTAAGGACTCGTCACAACAACATATATGACCAACCATAAATAAACATATGGTTACAAGTACATTTTATAAACAAAAGCTACTTCCAGTTCAACTTCTGGTAAGAATGAAAATCATTAAAATGAGTTCATAAACATTCTTTTTACATAATCACGTAATGTGCAAGTAAAACATCATTTTACTTCAATAGGGTGGAACCCGTCATTTTGGTCAAAACTGACCGGGAACCCCGAGAATCACCAAAAACTTCATTTACAACAAAATGTAGAGAACATAAAATCATACCGTAGAAATACTTTAGATTTCGCAAATAAGAGTTTTGACATGTATAAAGTTTGTAAAATGATAGTAGGAACTCACCGATAGGTTTTCGGAATAAAACCCGGAAAACCTGATAATGACCACGACGTAGAGGTGAAGCTTAAAACACCGACCCCTTGCTAGAAACACCGGAAACTAGCAACTAAACGAGCCTTGAAGATCAAAAGAATAAAAAGGAGAAAATAAGAGAGAGAGAACTGAGATTGATATTTTTTTGAGAAAATATCTCCTGAATCAAGATAATAAGGCAACTTCAAAAAGCATTCTGACAGGGCGCACGACCCGTGCGCCCTCAAAGAAGGAAATGCGCACGACCCGTGCGCTAGCACTATGCCTCAGCCCTGGATCCTACGCACGACCTGTGCGTTTTCTCTGAAGGAGGACGCACGACCCGTGCGTCCTGTAGACAGCTCCATAAACTTCCTTTTTCTTTACATCTTCGCAAAACAACGAAATTCGGGGTGTTACAATCCTCCCCAACTTGGGAATGATTTCGTCCCCGAAATCCCAACTACACTAAAAGGTGAGGATATCTTCGCTTCATATCCTCCTCGGCTTCCCACGTCACATTCGCTCCCCGATGATGCTTCCACTGCACCTTGACCAAGGTGACTTCTTTATGACGCAACTTCTTAGTCTTTCTCTCTAAGATGGCGTCGGGTTCTTCCACACAACGGTTACCTTCGTCAACCCTTAATTCTGAAAGGGGAATGACGTTGTCTTCCACCGCCAAACACTTCCAGAGGTAGCAAACATGAAACGTGTTGTGTATTCTACTCAACTCCGATGGCAGTTCCAACTGGTAGGCCTGCAAACCCACCCGTTTAAGTACTTTGAAAGGTCCGAGGAAACGGGGACTCAACTTCCCACGTTTTCTGAACCGTATAATGCCTTTCCACGGCGACACTTTAAGCATAACGCGGTCGCCCACTTAGAATTCCATCAGTCGCCTCTTCTTATCGGCATAACTCTTCTGACGATCTTGAGCCGCTTTCATTCTTTCACGAATGCACTTGACCTTATCGGCAGTCTCTTGCACGATTTCAGGTCCGGCAAACTGCTTTTCTCCCGCTTCAAGCCAACACACGGGTGTCCGACACTTTCGCCCATACAAAGCCTCAAAGGGTGCCATGCCGATACTCGAGTGGTAGCTGTTGTTGTAGGCAAATTCTACCAAAGGCAGGTGAGTGTCCCAGCTACCCCCGAAATCGATGACACAAGACCTCAACATGTCTTCTAAAGTTTGGATCGTTCGTTCGCTCTGCCCGTCGGTTTGCGGATGGTAAGCCGTACTCAACTTCACTCGAGTACCTAGCTCTTTCTGAAATCCATGCCAGAAGTTCGAAGTGAACCGACTGTCGCGATCCGACACGATCGACAATGGTATGCCGTGTCTCGAGACCACCTCATCGATATAAAGCTTTGCTAACTTATCCATCGGTAGAGTCTCGCGCATGGCCAAGAAATGAGCGCTCTTCGTTAATCTGTCAACTATCACCCAAATGGTATCGTGACCTCGAAGAGTTTTAGGCAACTTCGTCACGAAGTCCATGGTGATATGCTCCCATTTCCATTCGGGAATCTCTAAAGACTGAAGACTCCCGTACGGTCTCTGATGTTCGGCCTTAACTTGCGAACACGTCACACAACGCTCAACGTAACGTGCCACATCAAGCTTCATTACCGGCCACCAATAATGCAACTTCAAGTCCCTGTACATCTCTGTGCTTCCCGGATGTATGGAATACCTGGACTTGTGTGCATCTTCTAGTAACAGCTCACGGTTACCCCCTATCTTGGGCACCCACACACGACCGCTGAACAGTTTCACTCCACGGCTATCTTCCGTTAAGAGTAAACGTTGTTTTGTCATGACTTCTTCTTTGAGATTCTCCTCTAACAGTGCTTCCACCTGTGATGCCTTGATCTTCTCAACAAGACTAGACACAAGTTCGATTCTTGAATGGGTAGCTCGAATGCTTCCGCTATAGTCCTTCCGACTTACGCATCGGCCACCACGTTCGCCTTACCGGGATGGTAAAGCAATTCACAGTCGTAATCTTTCAGCAACTCGAGCCACCTCCTTTGCCTCATATTCAGCTCTTTCTGATCAAAGACATACTTCAGGCTCTTGTGATCCGTATACAGAGTGCACTTCGTGCCGTAAAAGTAATGTCGCCAAAGCTTCAAGGCGAACACCACCGCTGCTAACTCCAGATCATGAGTTGGATAATTCTGCTCGTGTATCTTAAGCTGTCTCGAGGCATAAGCGATCACCTTGCCTCGTTGCATCAACACACAACCCAATCCCATCTTTGAAGCGTCGCTGTAAACCACGAAATCTTCCGACCCTTCAGGTAGTGTCAAGATCGGAGCTTCACACAACTTCTTTTGAAGGATCCGGAACGCTTTCTCTTGGGTTTCGGTTCATTCGAACTTCACATTCTTCCGAGTCAGAACTGTCAAGGAAGAAGCGATCTTGGAAAAGTCTTGAATGAATCTCCTGTAGTATCCTGCCAGACCCAAGAAACTTCGGTTCTCGGACGGACTCTTAGGAGGCTCCCAATTCATCATAGCTTCAATCTTGGAGGGATCTACTTTCACTCCTTCTCGAGTGACTACGTGCCCCAGAAATTGTACTTCTTTAAGCCAAAAGTCGCACTTGGAAAACTTGGCGTACAATCTTTCTCTTCTCAACACTTCCAGAACCTCACGTAGATGTTGTTCGTGTTCCGACTCACTCTTGGAGTACACTAGTATGTCATCAATGAATACAATGACCGACTTGTCGAGGAAAGGTCGGCACACTCTATTCATCAAGTCCATAAACACTGCTGGTGCGTTCGTCAGGCCAAAAGGCATTACAAGGAACTCGTAATGGCCGTAACGCATTCTGAAAGCCGTCTTCGGAACATCTTCTTCTCTTACCTTCACTTGGTGATAACCGGATCGTAAGTCGATTTTGGAGAAACAACCCGCTCCTTGAAGTTGATCGAACAAGTCGTCTATTCTCGGAAGTGGATACCTGTTCTTCACTGTAGCTTTGTTCAACTCACGATAGTCAATGCACATTCTCATTGTGCCATCCTTCTTCTTGACAAATAAGACCGGAGCTCCCCAAGGTGACGAACTCGGTCTTATGAATTCCTTCTCAAATAGCTCCTGGAGTTGTGCTACCATTTCTTGCATCTCCGATGGCGCTAAATGATAAGGTGCTTTAGCGATCGGTGCTGCGCCAGGCACAAGATCAATCCGAAACTCTACCTGACGATCGGGTGGCAACCCGGGCAAGTCGTCCGGAAAGATATCTGGAAACTCACGCACGATCTTCACATCTTCCAGCTTTGACTTCTCCGACTTAGCATCGATCACATAGGCTAGGAAAGACGAACATCCCTTTATTAAACACTTGCGTGCTCTTGCCATTGTGATAACTGCCACTTCACCCTTCCTCTTTTCACCATAGATGACCACGACCTCTCCAGAGAGGTTGGGAAGTCGAATCATTTTCTTGGAGCACACGAACTCGGCCTGATTGTCTGACAACCAATCCATACCGATTACCATGTCAAAACCCCCGATTAACATCGGTAATAGATCGATCGAGAATTCTTTCCCTTCGATACAAAGAGTACACTGCCTCATAACTTCGCGGATCAGAATTTGACTATCATCGGCTATTTCTACCACTAATGCATCCTCAAGACTAGTAGTGGGCATAGCAATTTTCTGACAGAACAATTCAGATACGAAAGAGAAACTAGCACCCGTATCGAACAAAATACGAGCAGGTACAGAGTTTATAAGAAAAGTACCCGATACCACATCAGCGGATGCTCTAGCCTCTTCGGCCGTCATCTGAAATGCTCGACTCTGAACCTTAGGAGGGTTCTCCTTCCTTGTTGGCGCGCTACCCGACACGAGCTTCGGGCAATCCTTCCTCGAGTGTCCCGGTGTCTTGCACTCAAAACAGATGATCCCCCTGACCGGGCAATCTTTGACAGTATGACCAGGCTTCCCACACTTTAAGCAAGTTTGAGAATTGTTGTAACAGTTACCGTGATGCTTGGTTCGACACCTCGGGCACCACCTTGCTTCCTGATAACTACCGAAATTGCGGTTCCCAACAAAAGGTTGGGTCCGCTTGGGAGGTACTGAACTGCTCTCCCACTTTCTCTTATCAGACACTATCACAGAATTCTCATATTTGCTTTTCGCGAACATCTCTTCCATGAATTGAGCTTCCTCCACCATCTCTCGGAGGTTAGAAGCTTTGGAATTATGGACCATCGATTGCATGTCCGCAGGTAGGCCATTCAGATAGGCCTTCATCTTATCCTTCTCTGTTGGGGCAGCGTGCCCCACCAGACCAAGCTTCTCCATGAACTGACGAGTATACTCCCTCACCGTCAGGTTTCCCTTCACCAAGGACCGGAACTCTTTCTCAATTCGGTCCATTGTTCTCTCATTGCAAAACTCTTCCAGCAGCTTCTTCTTGAACTCGGCCCAAGACAACTGGGCCAACACTTAGGAGATAGAGTGGATTGGATGATATTCCACCAGATAAGTGCAGTGTCCCTCAGCAATTGGGTACCGAACCGCACCCTCTGATCATCACCACATTCGGAAGAGCCAAAAGCTTGCTCAACCGCTCGGATCCATTTCACACACAAGATTGGGTCGTCGGAACCAGAGAATTCTGGTGGTCCGCAACCCAGAAAGGATTTGTAGGAACAACTTTTCCTACCTTCCGGAGCACCAACAATCCTGTTCTCCTCAGCCCTGACCCCTGTACCAACGCCTCCAGAACCTGCTACGATGTTTTCCACAACCGTCTCACTTCTATGATTGTTCACATCACGGTCCTCAATCACTTTTAGCAGAAACTCTTGCTGCTTTGCCATCTCTTCCCTCATTACCAACATCATGCTGGCCATCATCTCAGAAGGGGAACTAACATCCTTGATTACTGGGTGGGACGAAGCCAGGTCCACACGCGGAATGACCTCTGGCCCCCCACCTAGTATTTGCTGCACTGGCGGACGCACGACAACCTCAACTCCTTCCGGCTGATCAGCTGTGGAGGCTGTCGCTTCCAGTCCGTCAACATGAGTACGCGGTCTACCACGCGTATTCACCATACTGAACTGTTTCACAGAACAGAGACAAAGATAAGAGAGAGATTGGATAAACACAAAGGAAAACGTACTACCACATTACCAATTGTTATATCAACAGCAAATCAAGGACCCTTACGTACAATATCCACATAATAACATTAGCTAAGTGAAATTATGAACATACAACACATATCGGTTCTTGTCACCACTATTACAACGCCTGATAAATGTACTTTCCGTCAACTCTAAGACTAACCCATCTTAAGAGTTCTACCCAATTCTCGCGGATCAATTCTTAGCATACGCAGTCTAAGTCTAGACATCTTACATTCATGCCTAGTTCGCTTAAACTAGAGCTCTGATACCAACTTGTAACACTCTAAATTTCAGAGTAAATTAAAACATTTAAAACCTGACAAATGACAAAGGTAATTCCATTAACTTCCCTTAAACGGGGTCAGTCCTTAAGACTATACAATTCAATACAAGGATTTCATCAAAAGAATGGGACTTAACAATGCCCAGTACCAATACTAAAACATCTCCAAAAACCTCGAGACTCAAAACTCGTCTCTCCCAAAAACCCCGGCACCCATCGCTAATGGAAACCTGTTATACACATCATTTGAGAAAAAGTGTCAGACTATAAAGCCTGGTGAGAACATACAGTTTATAAAGCTCAAAAGATATAAACATCCATATCATAAAGAAATCTTTTCATAAAGGTTTAGTTCGTAAAGATAACATTTCGCCACAACCGGGCCTCTTCGGTCCAAAACTCTTAAACGGTGATAAAAGGACCATTTTACCAAGGAGAGTGGTGTAACACAAAGTAGACCACAAATCCGAGTTATGAGCTAAACACTTAGAGTCCTCAGCAATGAACCCAGAGTCCGTGCTACGAGGTGAGATCGCGCTCCCAAGGGAAACCAGTGTATACTCCTTCACTAGGATCACCATGAACCATGGCTAGTAACCGGCCTCACATAACCGTACCATAAACTCATCATGGAACAAGTGACCCATAGCTATAATTTGGGGAATATAGCCTCCCAACAAAACAGTCTACTCCAAAACCTAGGGATCCACTAGAAATGGTAAGGACTCGTCACAACAACATATATGACCAACCATAAATAAACATATGGTTACAAGTACATTTTATAAACAAAATGCTACTTCCAGTTCAACTTCTGGTAAGAATGAAAATCATTAAAATGAGTTCATAAACATTCTTTTTACATAATCACGTAATGTGCAAGTAAAACATCATTTTACTTCAATAGGGTGGAACCCGTCATTTTGGTCAAAACTGACCGGGAACCCCGAGAATCACCAAAAACTTCATTTACAACAAAATGTAGAGAACATAAAATCATACCGTAGAAATACTTTAGATTTCGCAAATAAGAGTTTTGACATGTATAAAGTTTGTAAAATGATAGTAGGAACTCACCGATAGGTTTTCGGAATAAAACCCGGAAAACCTGATAATGACCACGACGTAGAGGTGAAGCTTAAAACACCGACCCCTTGCTAGAAACACCGGAAACTAGCAACTAAACGAGCCTTGAAGATAAAAAGAATAAAAAGGAGAAAAGAAGAGAGAGAGAACTGAGATTGATATTTTTTTGAGAAAATATCTCCTGAATCAAGATAATAAGGCAACTTCAAAAAGCATTCTGACAGGGCGCACGACCCGTGCGCCCTCAAAGAAGGAAATGCGCACGACCCGTGCGCTAGCACTATGCCTCGGCCCTGGATCCTACGCACGACCCGTGCGTTTTCTCTGAAGGAGGATGCACGACCCGTGCGTCCTGTAGACAGCTCCATAAACTTCCTTTTTCTTTACATCTTCGCAAAACAACGAAATTCGGGGTGTTACACAGGACTAGTAAAATGATATGTGTATACGCTCTGGTTAAAAACTTGAAATAATCTATGTCGGTTTCAAGTTCAAAGCCAAATAATGATATGATCTCATTGTTCTTGTTAGAAGATGAATATGGTTGAAGAACACGATGAATATGCTGAAGGTTTGAAACCTCGATATATTGATTGAGAGAAAACGTACAATATGAAAGTGAAAATTATGAGAGTGATCTTAACCTAAACTACAAAATACAACAAATATATACGAAGACTAAATGGGCTTGGGCCCTAACATGGGCCTGGGCCTCTATATACATTAACATCCCCCCTCAAACTCAATCGGGAGAAGAATGAGCCAGATGGAGTTTGGAAACAAGATCACGAAACCGTCCTGGTAAATGAGCTTTAGTAAAAATATCAGCCGGTTGATCAAGAGTCGAAATAGGAAGCAGCTGAATAGTCTTACGAGTCACATGTTGACGAACAAAGTGACAATCAATTTCAATATGCTTCGTGCGCTCGTGGAAGACATCATTGTGGGCAATCTGAATGGCACTGTTGTTATCACACCACAATGAAGTTGGAGACTGTTGAGGAGCCCCCATGTCAGAAAGAAGCCAGCGTAACCACACAAGTTCTTGAGCTGTGTCAGCTAGTGCTCGATATTCAGCTTCAGTGCTGGATCGAGCTGTGAGAGATTGTTTCTTGCTTCGCTAGGATATAAGAGAGTCGCCAAGAAAGAAACAGTAGCCAGTAGTAGAGCGACGATCAGTCATGTCACTGTCCCAATCAGCATCAGAAAAACCTCGCAAAATCAACGATGAGGTGGATGGAAAATGAAGACCATGAAACATAGTCCCTTTTAAATATCGAAGAATGCGCAGGACAGCAGCATAGTGATCAGAACAAGGTGCAGACATGAACTGACTAACAGTATGAACAACATAGGCAATATCAGGTCGAGTCACTGTCAGATAGACAAGTGACCCCACTAACTGGCGATATAGAGTAGGATCACGTAGAGGTGGACCAACATTTGGAGCCAAATGAAGGTTGTGTTCAAGAGGAGTGGATGCTGTTTTGTTGTCAGTAATCCCAGCTTTCGACAAAAGATCTGAGGTGTATTTGGCTTGACACAGATAAAGACCCGATGGATCAGAGAGCACCTCAAGACCAAGAAAATAGTGTAAGGAACCAAGATCCTTCATCTCAAAACAAGAGCTGAGAGATGACTTCAGATTGGCTATGCCTGTAGAGTCACTGCCAGTAATGATCATATCATCCACATACAGGAGGAGTAATATTGTGCCAGCTTCAGTGGTCCGAGTAAACAGTCCTGAGTCATAGTTGTTGGGTGCGAAGCCCAAAGAGGTGACAGTGGAACTGAATTTCTCAAACCAAGCTCGCGGAGCTTGCTTGAGGCCATAAAGAGCCTTCCGAAGTCGACAAACATGACCTTGTGGAAGTCGAACGCCTGGAGGAGGTGTCATGTAGACTTCCTCAGATAAGTCACCATTCAAAAAGGCATTCTTAACATCCATCTGAAAAAGAGGCCATTGTTTTGTAGCAGCAATGGCAAGAAGACTGCGAACAGATGTGACACGAGCAACAGGTGCAAAAGTCTCCTCATAATCAATACCATATTCTTGATTAAAGCCCTTGGCTACAAGTCGAGCTTTATACCGATCAATAGAGCCATCCGATTTGGTTTTGATTTTGAACACCCATTTGGAACCAATGGGTTTCTTGCCTGATGGAAGAGGGACAGAATCCCAAGTCTTTGCTTTGTCAAGTGCCTGAAGTTCCTCATCCATAACTTGCTGCCAATCAGAGTTAGAAGAGGCTTCCTTGTAGGAAGTAGGTTCGTGATTTGACAGCAGAGTAGCATAAACATGATAATCACGAAGATGAGAAGGAACTTGTCTTACCCGTTCTGATCGTCTAACATTCTGAGATTGAGTAGTTTCAGGAGCCAAAGACTCAGCAGGCACCTCAGATGTTGGTTGTGCAGATGGAGTAGATGATTGATGATGATCAGGAAGACTTGGAGAGACTGACTCAGAAGGAGTTGGAACAATAGGTGAAGGTGATATAATTTCAGATTGGAGTGAGTCCAATGAGACGGAAGGATTGGTGAAAAACGGAGGTGTGAGATTAGGAGACTCACGAAACTTGGATATAGAAGAGAAAAGAACATGTTCCCAGAAGGTAACATGTCGAGAAATACGAAGACGCTGAGAGATAGGATCCCAGAAGCGATAACCCTTGTGCTCAATCCCATATCCAAGAAAGCAGCACAGTCTGGAGCAAGGTTCAAGTTTGGTATGTTCATGAGATTGTAGTTGAACAAAACAAGCACTACCCCAAACTTTTAGAAATTCATAGGCAGGAGTGACCTCATAAAGAGCCTCATAAGGAGATTTATTTTGAAGTATGGGAGTGGGGTGACGATTGATAGTATAAACAACAGTAAAAGCAGCTTCACCCCAAAAACGTTCCGGACATTTAGCAGAGATGAGAAGAGTGCGAACCGTATCAAGGATATGACGGTGTTTGCGTTCGGCACGACCATTTTGAGGAGAAGTGCTAGGACAGGAATACTGAGAGAGAGTCCCCTGAGATTGAAGAAAGGAGAGAAGAGATGACTTTTTGTATTCCATAGCATTATCAGCTCGAAGAATCTTTATAGATTTTGAGAACTGGGTGTGAATCATCCGAGCAAACATAATATAGATTTGAGGTAATTCCGAACGATGTTTCATAAGATATATCCATGTGAAACGGGTATGGTCATCAATAAAAATAACAAAATATCGAGCACCACCCATGGATGGATGTGGTGCTGGTCCCCATACATCAGAATGAATAATATCAAAGGAAGAAGTAGAATTAAATTCATTCATTTCAAAAGGTAAAGCATGGTGTTTGCCCAGTTTGCAAGATAAACAAGAAATATTGTCAGTTGGTACACAATTTCCTAACACCCCTAAATGAGCTAATGACTTTAATCTTGCGAGAGATAAATGACCCAGTCGAACATGCCACGGCTCAAGAGAAGAAGTGCTAGAAACCGAGGCAACAAAACTTGAAGAGGGTAAGGGAAGACGTAGGTAGACCACTTCAATCATCCGTCCAACTTTACGGCCGAGTCCAAGGATCTGCTTGGTCTTTGGATCCTGTACAACACAACCAGATGAATGAAATAATATGATCAAATTAGATTCAAGAAGTTGTGCAATTGAAACTAAGCTCAGAGATAGCTTTGGAACATTTAGAACATCTGGTAGTTGTATAAAAGGAGTGGAAACATTTCCACTAAAAGATATCGGTAGACCAGTGTTGTCAGCAGTTCTCACTGACGTAAAATGCTGAGGTGGTTTCTTAGAGATGAAACCATCAGGGCAAGGTGTCATATGATTGCAACACCCAGAATCAAAAAGCCATACGTTACCTGATGCAGATGAGTGAGGAGAATTCATACCCATAGCACCAGACATGATCTGCTCCATGAGTTCCTGATTGCGACGCATCAGTTCCATTAGGTCAGGTGAGGGAGCTGTAGAAACCTCAGTATCAACAATAGTAGATCCAACAACAACGTGCGTTCGGTTCTGAGAGGCAATGTGCTTTGAGTTCTTAGGACAGTCAGACTCATAATGGCGTGGATGAGTGATACCACATCTACGGCATTTGCGAACAGGACAATCAAGGAGAAGATGAGCAGTAGAGTGACAAAAAGCACATTCGGATGGATTTGTCTTTCCCACAGATTTAGACTGGTTGCTGTTGGTCCATTTACCCTTGGACTTGGGATTAGATGTGTAAAGAACACTATCAGTAGTAGGTACCGGTGAGCGCATGTGAAGACGAGTTTCTTCACTGAGCAATTCTGAGATGGCTTCTTCAAGAGTGGGTAGGGGTTGCCTATGAAGAAGCGAAGCACGAACATTATCAAATTTGTCTGTAAGTCCCATCAAAATGGTGATCAAATGTAGCTGGTTGAAGTAAGCTGTGAACTGTTGAGCCGTTTCATCAAAGATCTGTGGTGCTCCAAGACTGATATGATCTCTGAGAGACTGCATTTCAGAGATATAAGAGTTTATGGATTGATCAGGAAGCTGGCGTTTGCTCTGAAAAGTAGTCCACAGTTGATACTGATGAGACAGACCCGATGATGTGTATCTCTTGGCAAGAAAATCCCAGAGACTTTTGGCGGTGACATAGCCAAGAAATTGTTGGTTGATTTCGGGAGTAGTGGAGGCATTAATAAAGCCCAAGATGCGAGAATTATTGATGTCCCACTCGTTCATGCGTTTTGCAAAGTCAACAGCGTTCTCAACTGTTACTTGGACAGGAACTTTAGATGCACAAGTAACATAGGTGTAAAGGCCATGGGACTTCAACAGGATAGTCATATGATGATGCCAAAGAACATAGTTGCTACCATTGAAAACAACTGAGATGGGATTTGAGTGACTGAAATTGGTAGCCATGAGTTGAGGAAAAGGTACTGAGAAACAGTATTAATGACCGGTGTTAACGACCGGTAGAGTTCGACCGATAGTAGATTAGACCGGTTGGGTGTTCGACCGGTGGGGCGTTCGATCGGTGGGATTGTTCGACCGGTGGGGTGTTCGACTGATGGGGCGTTCAACCGGTGGGGTGTTCAACCGGTGGAGTTGTTCGACCGGTGGGGTTATTCGACCGGTAGGGTTATTCGACCGAATAAACAAAGGGTTCAGCGGCGGCGGCAATGCAAACACACAGAATCGATAAACAAGAGCAATCGATCGATCGATTCAAGAAAAACGATGACGAGAGCAGCGGCGGTGATGTCAAGAACAGCGGCGGTGACGAATCGACTGTGATGATGAATAGTAAAAGAACGATGAACAAACCTACAGCTCTGATACCATGTTAGAAGATGAATATGGTTGAAGAACACGATGAATATGCTGAAGGTTTGAAACCTCGATATATTGATTGAGAGAAAACGTACAATATGAAAGTGAAAATTATGAGAGTGATCTTAACCTAAACTACAGAATACAACAAATATATACGAAGACTAAATGGGCTTGGGCCCTAACATGGGCCTGGGCCTCTATATACATTAACAGTTCTAAAACGTTAGTTAAAACACTATGACGGAGGTTCCAAATAGACATGTATGCATACTAAATGCAACCAAACAACTCACACAAAGCTCAAGGAAAACAATACCACTGGATGCCATTAAAATCACATGTATTAAAATTCTCAATAAAACTCAAACACCAAAATAATGGAAGATAACTCTTCGTCCAAAACCTTAACATATGTGGAGGAGATCCAATGTCAATGTCATAAACCGCAGTTACTTGTCCAAGACCCTAAACAACATCAAAATACGCACATCACAAAACCCGAAATAACGTTGGACAACAATGAGAATAAATAAAATCCTCAACAAAGTTTGCAACCTCATGCCATAAAACAATTTTGTGCATGCTAGAAATCATGTTTTAAAACCTTGTATGTGCTAAAACACTCTCCAAGATTTGTAATAAGATCCACATGATGATTTGGAAACATGAGAAATAATTGATGCAATTTATTTTAGAAATAGATTATGTGCGTGAAGTTGATCGGCACTCAACATCTCAAAACCACGTTCCCCAATTTCTTAGTCGCACTATCGTCATCCCGATGCTCAAACTTCTTAAGGCAATAATCAAGGATTTCATAGGTTCACCTTACAACTTCTCTTTGAATAATGTCGGTTCCACAAGCCTATGGTTCTAATCCAACCAATCATTCCAACTCAAAATGGTTCACTTAATACAATTCGCATGCTTATTGTCACCCCAAGTGATGAATGTTAAGGTCATCAACCTCTGCCAACGGTTACCCACTTAGAAACTTATTCACTACCCCAACGGTCGCCACATCCCAGTAGTTCAAGTATACACATGTAACTCGTAAGTTCACCATAACACTGGTCATGTGCAATTATGAACGTACTGTACATGATAATCCTTGCTACTCTCGACGTGATTCCTGTTCCTAGTGCCTCCATTAGTCTCAAAACATCTTATCTTAAAGTACCTATTGGTGAAATTCTCTCTCCTAGTCACTTAAAAGAACACTAGATTGAGTCTAGGCATTCCAAACCAACACCTAATTCTCTCAAACTTAAACTCTGATACCAACTTGTAACACCCTCAAATTTGGAAAGAGCAACTAATTAAAATTTTCGATAATACATCAAATAAAAGATAAATCTTCTTCCTATAAATCAAGAACTTGATACACCTTCAAATTAAAATTCTATATTTAACCTCATCAATTAAAAACTCCAGTCTTATACAAGGACTAAACCAAAGTCGGGTGCTCCCATAATAGATGCGAAAGACTTCACCAAGCTATTCACTTCTCGAGCAAACAACTAGCACTCATTTTTGCGCAGTGTCACTAGAACTAATCCTGAAACGGAACCTGATACACATGCCGATAAATAAAAAGGTTAGGATAACACCTAGTGAGTTCAATAGTTTTCAACATGAATAAATATATCGTTAAAAAGGAAGAATGCAATATAAATCATAACCTTTCAAAATGATATGATTCAAATATGAAAACGACTCGTTTTCCAATAATATGCATTTTAGGCGGAGACACACCAATGTAAACGTTTTCCAAACCAAACTGTTTTAAGGACTAAGATCCCAAAGTAAAACGTTCTTTTGCAAATTAAATTCAATCAAAAACTCACTCAAAATGAGATAGAAATCGAACTCCCAATTTATGAAATACGGATAAAACTTTATATCCCGAAACACCCAAAACACGGTTGGGGAATAATACTCAACCCATAAACCTTGGGTAAGAACCCATATAAACAAAACATCACTGAAAACATGGATAATAAAACTCAATACCCAAAACAACACCTTTCGGTGACGGAGGAGACCTGAATTCCATTGAAAGTGGCAGACACACAAAGTTAAGCCACTTCTCGATGTTCTCGAGCTTCACATAGAGTCATGGATCCCCGTATACAGCTCCCTACCGAGCAACCACCACAAGATACCCAAATGACCCTAGTGTCTACTCGACCTCTAGATGAGTGTCACGACAAAAGCCACAAGTCCCGTTATCCGGCTCACCATGGGCATCACCGCAAGACTTAACTCCGTATATAGCTCTGCAGAGCACCACCGCAAGCTTCCATAAAACATGACTTAGGGACCACTCACTAGACTTCAAACGCGGACACTAAATTCCACGATGAGTAACCAGATTGGATTACAAACGGGCATCGAGTTCAACCACCCACGATCTATACCTCTAGCCCTTCACTAAAAGTTACACGGTTATCGAGTTCAACCACCCATGATCTATACCTCGAGCTCCCTCTAGCCATAAATAATTTCCAGTCCCAAAACAGGGATAAAGTCCCCAAGTAAACCAACTGACTGGCTCATATGTCTATGGATCCAATGCATTACAGTCTAAAATGTCACATGACTCCAACGAATGAACTAACACATTCAAAGTATGTAACTCTCAAATAAGATTCAACTAAGTACACCATACGTCAAAGGCTCCTTAAGGAGCTACCAAAACTGAACAAAGGTTCCAAGACTCATCTGAGTGTAAATCAAGCCCCAAAAGGCATAATAGACGTTAGGTTAAAATACGCTAGCCAATATGGTCCTATAATCCAAATACATCTTTTCCCAAAATATTGGTTTCTCAAATCACAACTGGCCTTCGGCCCAAAACCCAAAATGGTTTACTATTTCTAAAATGTTCCCAAGGTCGGGAATGACCAAAACCGAATGACTAACACATTCGTACTTTTCAAAACATCACATTTCATGAATGATGCATAAAACCCGACAAACACTAAAAGTGCATTTTTGACCAAATATCTATTTATGCAATAAATCATTAAAACACCTTCATTTATGATTTATTTATCAAAATACCCAAAATCCCAAATGTGGGTGTTTTACAAAGTTTATAAAGCTAAACACTTCAAATAATCAAAAGTTACCAAATAACTTAACAATTAATGATTTCATGTAAAACACATAAACACTTTAAAATGGACATTTTGGCATGTACAACGTATTTACAAATCAACTTGAACTCACCTTGCTAGATTAGGCTAAATCTAGATTTTACCCCAACATGAACTTCCTTGAAGAAACATGAATCCTCAAAGCCAGGACCTCCAAAACCTAGATCCACACATTTCGACCATAAGTATTTATATTCAACCATATAAAAACCGTTTCCCAAACATTACACATGAAAACCTCAACTGATACCAAAACCCTAACTTCCGTAGTGGAAAAAAAAATAGAAGATTACCTTAACCATAACTTGAATCCACTAACCAAGATACCTCCAGGTCACCGAGATGAGCCCCAAGCTTCCAATCTTCAAAAATGGTGAAAAATGGTTGGGTGAAACCCTAGAAAATTTGGTGAAGAAGATGAAGGTGGAAGGATGATGGTTCTAGCTCCGAACTTGTTATATGAAGAATAAACATTTAGTTTTAGGTGGAAAACCCCCAAATATGAGCTAGGGTTCGAATTTGGGGTTAGGGGTCGGTTTGGGAGAGAAAGGGGGAGGAGATTTGAGTTTTTTGAGAAAAAAAATGGGGTGGAGGCCGGTTTTCCCCCTTTTATGTGTGCACAGTGCGCGCGTGCGAGTGGTGGAGCGACCCAACTCGCACGGAGAGGCCCGCCGCCCTCTGGACAGATCCCTGCACGGTTCGACCCGTGCAGAACACTGCCACACTTTTTGTATTCTTCTCAGCTATAGATTTCGGAGTGTTACATTTATGATCTCATTTTACTCCAAGAACATAGGCGATTCTAAAAATCACCCATACTAACCAGATTCATAACCAACATGGGCTTACTTCATTAATCCAATGCTAGAATAAGATTTTGAGAAGAATCTTACCTTGAAGAAGAGGAATGCAAGTTTGATTTCCATAAAATTGCTCTCTTTCCCTTGCTTCTCTTCTCCAAAATCACCTTGACTCTTTCTTTCTGGAACAAATTCTCAGCCGCCATAAATGCGAAGAAAATTAGAGTCCTTAGGGTTTAATCCCTTTTTATTCAATTTTACACTTTAGCCCCCAAACTTTGGTCTATTGAGCAAACTTCCGCCCAATTTCCATATTATTCATTTTTTTCACACGGTTATTACATGTGTAACACCCTCAATTCTGGAAAGAGCGACTAATTAAAAACTTTCAACAATACCTTAAAGGATAATAAATCTCTTACTACCAGTCCATAATATAAATACATTTCTATGTTGAACCATCAACAGATAATTAAAATCTTACATAAAGACTAACTAAAGTCGGGTGTTACTATAACCCAATACCAAATCGCTATCTCCAATAATAATGCGGAAGACTTCATCAAGCTAAATCACTTCATCGAGCACACAACTAGCACTCATCACTTCACGGTGTCGCTAAAACTAATCCCGAAATGAAACCTGATGCACATGCCGACAAATAAAAAGGTTAGGCTAACGCCTAGTGAGTTCAAGAGTTTTATATCATGATTATAGAGGAAAGCGTAAAATGGAAACATTGTAACTTATAATCATTTTCCTTTAAAATAATTTACTTTGAAATAAGAGAACAACTCATTTACCAACAATATACATCTTATAGATGGACGCCTCAACGCCAAACATTCTTTCATGAAACAATGCAATCCAACACTTACTTAAAACAAGAATAATGGTAATGCTCAAATAATGACATTTGAATAAGCTTTATAAAAACAAACGACCAAAATATGAGTAAACTCAAGTCTCCAAAATTATAGCATAAGGAGATAACCCAAATCTCAAACGTCACTGAAAACGAGGATAAAATCAAATACCTCAAAACAACACCTCACGGTGACGGGGGAATCCCGAATTCCAAGGCTAGTGGCGGAACACAAAAATAGGCCACATTCCAAGTTATTGAGCTCACCATACTAGGACCCATGGCCACGAGCACGCCGACTCGTACTAAGATGTGAGGGAGGGCCCCCGAGGATCCTAATCATGCTCATTCGCTAGGATTACATTTACGACCCATGGCTAGTAACCGGTCCCACATAACCGTACCAAACGCCCCCGAGGATCCGATATCTCAACTAGCTACAAATGGGAAGTGACTATCCCATAAAATACAGGCTCAGAAATTAACTCCCGGATGCAGGTCTGGTCTTGGATTCCAAAAGCCCTCACAGTATTATCCTCGAAATCCCCAGAGACTAATTCTAACACCCACATATAACTAATAGCCCATTTTTCTTTTTTAAATAACACGACCGACTCATATGCCTATGGATCCACTGCATTACAGTCTAAATAGTACATGACTCAAAATGAATGACTAACGCACTCAAAACATGTAAATCTCAAATGATGCGCATTAACCGCCATCATACTTGGTATTTCGCAATCGGGCTATTAAACCAGACCGAAGTCCTAAAGACTCCTTTTCTTTAAAACCAACTTATGAGTTAAACACTCGGAATCCATGGCCACGAACAACACAGGTTCGTACTAAGATGTGAGAGAGGGCCCCCGAGGAAACCAAGTCTTACTCGCTCACTAGGACTACACTATGATCCATAGCTAGTAACCGGTCTCACATAACCGTACCAAACGCTCCCGAGGATCATATGCATCCATAGTTACAAATAACATTTATATTTGAAAATGCATTTCTAAGTTTAACTGCTGATAAGAATGGAAATCATAAAATAAGACTATACGCATTATTTCAAGTACTTCACATAAATGTGAAAGTAATACTTCATAAAACATTCCTTTAAAATGAATGATGCATAAAACCCGACAAACATTTAAAAGTGTATTTCTTTGATCAAGATCCGTTTATGCAATAAAACATCAAAACACATTCATTTGTGTCCCTTTATCAAAATGCCCAAAAATCCCAAATGTGAGTGTTATACAAAGTTTATAAGGTTAAATACTTCAAATAATCAAAGATCGACAAACATCCCAACATTTGATAACTTCATGTAAAACACATAAACACTTTTAAATGGACATTTTGGCATGTACAACGTTTTCACAAATCAACTTGAACTCACCTTGCTAGATTTAGGCTAAATCTAGATTTCACCCAACGAGCTCTTTTGAAGGCCGCTTGAATCCTCAAGCCGAAAACTTCCAAAACCATAAAAGATGATGAGACTTTCCGAGAACACCCAATCCAACACTTCAACCCGAGCTCCCAACCGAAGAACTTGATGAGGAAGGTGGAGATGGAGGTTTTGTGGCTCAAGCTCCCAACTAGCTAGACGATTTAGAATCATGTGGTTTGGGGAGGAAAAACTCCCAAAATAGGTTAGGGTTCGATTTTAGGGTTTGGGAGAGAAAAGGGAGAAGATGAAGATGGAGATGGTGAAGAAGCTTCCAATACCGAAACCTTGGATGGAACTCTTGATTTTAGCAACAAATGGTGAGGGTTAGGTGGTTGAAGGAACCCTAGAATAGTTAAGGAAGAAAGGGAGAGTTGGGAGAGAAAGACTTGGGAGTAAGAGAAGTGAGAAATGAAATAATTGGGGAGAACTCATTTAATCCCGCAGTTGTACCTCCTGATGCGACGCACGACTCGTGTGGTCTTACTGAAGGGAAACGCACGACCCGTGCCACACTTCTGTCTCCTACGCACGACCCGTGCGGAAAACTGAAGGAGGACGCACGACCCGTGCGCCCTGCAGACCTGCGAATGCAGCCCCCTTTTCTTCTTTTCTTCTTCTAAAATAGCCAAACGGAAATCGAGGTGTTACAACATGAGAAATGGATCTGCCCGTGGATCACTTTTAATCTCATGTCCTCCCATGAATTGTACCTTAGAAGAGAATTGATCTGGTGCATCTCATCCTAATATGCATCAATTTCTCATCCAATGGTTGATAACCACTTTTCACGCTTCTCGTGTTAACCTCAACCTCTCACCGGAACCCAACCATATATATATACATACATATATATATATATATATATATATATATATATATATATTAACTTTAATTCTCACCGGAACCCAACCATATATATATATATACACACACATACACACATAAACTATTATAACTTTTGGGTTTGTATAACCGTATTGTAAAAAAGCCTACATTAATTGATAATTTTAAATAACAATCTTTATACATATTAAAAGAGAAACCAAACATAATGACTTGGCAACATGTGGTTTGAGTATTACTCAAATCTTGAAATATGGTTGAGTTTCATCATCCCACATTGGTGGGAATATGATAATTTAGAAGAAGGTGATGGATATATATAAGAGTCATGGTTGTCATTGAAATTTAAAACCATGGTTGGAATCAAAACCAACCAAAAGGTAAAAATTATAGTGTAAAACACATATTTTAATAAGGTTTGAGTATTTCTCAAATCTTGAAATTTCATCATCCTACATTGGTAGGAAGATGATAGTTTAGAAGAAAATAATGGGTATATAAAAGAGTGATGGATATTCTTCACATCTAAAACCATGGTTGAAATCAAAACCAACCAAACGGTACACATTATAGTGTAAAACACATTTTTTAATGAGGTTTGAGTATATTCCTCAAATCTTGAAATTTCATCATCCTACATTGGCGGGAAGATGATAGTTTGGAAGAAAATAATGGGTATATAAAAGAGTGATGGATGCTTTTGAAATCTAAAACCATGGTTTGAAGCAAAACCAACCAAATGGTAAAATTTATAGTGCAAACACACACATTTAAACGAGGTTTGAGTATTCCGCAAATCTTGAAATAAGGTTGAGTTTCGTCATCCCATATTGATGGAAAAATGATAATTTAAAAGAAGATAACGGGTATATAAAAGAGTGATGGATGCTTTTGAAATCTAAAACCATGGTTGGTATCAAAACCAATCAAATGGTAAAGATTATAGCACAAAACACACACTTAAATGAGGATTGAGTATATCTCAAATCTTGAAATATGGTTGAGTTTCAACACCCCACATTGGTGAAAAGACGATAATTTAGAAGGAGATGATAGGTATATAAAAGAGTGATGGGTGTTTTGAAAATATATAATCATGGTTGGAATTAAAACCAAACAAATGGTAAAGTTATGGTGAAAACACACACAATTAAAATCTTTATATATTAAAGTAAAATCCACAATGAATGAGATGACATCATAAGGAATGATTATTCATCATTTCTTCAATTGTGGTTGAGTTTTGTGTATCCCACCTTGATGGAGTGATGAAATATTGACAATGAATGATTGGTATATAGGGGGTTGAGATGCCTTTGTAGTAACTCATGAAGTTGACTCATATTGGCCGATCCTCTAAACTTACATGTTGGTTGATTTTGGTTAACGCTCTTTTAGCAAACATGTTAACTATACAAGATAATAAAAAATCTTATAAGATTCAAATATTTTAAAATCTTGGAGTATGTGTGATTTCGACTATCCTACAGTAATGCGAAATCTTTTTTTGAAGAATGAATGTGGGTATAAATGGGTAAAATATTCATTTTAAAACTTTATATATATTAAAGTAAAACCCACAAAGAATGAGGTGACATTATAAGAAATGAGTATTCATCATTTCTTCAATTGTTGTTAAGTTTTGTGTATCCCACATTGATGAAGTGATGAAATATTGACAATAAATGATTGGTATATGAAGGGGTTGAAATGCATTTGTTGTAACCCATGAAGTTGGTTGATCCTCAAAACTTACGGGTTGGTTAATTTTGGCTAACGCTCTTTTAGCAAACACGTTAACTATACAAAATAATAAAAAAAATCTTATAAGATTTAAGTATTTTAAAAATCTTGAAGTAGGTGTGATTTCGGCAATCCCACATTAATAAGAAATCTTTATTTTGAAGAATGAATGTGAGTATAAAAGGGTAAAATATTTCTTTCGAAACGAAAATGTTAGTTTGCTAAATGACTACATTTATTTTGCAAAACAAACCTATTTATATGAAATTTTTATATATATTAAAGAAAGATAAAAGACATATGACGTGACATTATGAGAGTTAAGTAGTTTTAAATCTTGATGCATGGTGTGATTTTGGTTATCCCATATTACAGAAAAATCTTTACTTTTAAAAATAGATGTGGGTATATGAAATAATGATGTTTTCTTTTTGAAAATAATAAAGATGATAACTACCTTCATTTTGCAAAATAAACTTATTTATATGAAGATGGGCGTTTAAATACAACTCATTTACATGATGTAACCTCTCTATCCACCACTCATATAGAGGGTAGTTCAAATGCAACTCATTTACATGATGCAACCCATCTACCAACTACTCATTTTATTTTACATAATAACCCCCCTCTATGAGAGTTAACTATTTTAAAACTTTGATGTATAGTGTGATTTTGGTTATCCCGTATTAAGTAGTGATTTTGGTTATCTCGTATTAAGTAGGCATCTTTAGCTTGAAAAATAGATGTAGGTATATGATAAGATGATGTTTTTCTTTTTGAAAATGATAAGGTGAATAACTACCTTTCTTTTGCAAAATAAAGGTATTTATATAACATCTTTATGTATATAAAAGAAATATGAAAGACATAAGATGTAACAATATAAGAGTTAAGCACTTTTAAATCTTTATATATTTACTACCTATATGTAGACCTGTCAAACGTGTCGTGTCGTGTCGGGTTCGTGTCGGGTTCAAAGTTAAATGGGTTGAAAGTGTCTAACCCTAACCCGACCCGTTTAATAAACGGGTCAAAAAATCCCAACCCTAACCCGACCCGCCTAACCCGCCATGACCCGCCTAACCCGTTTAACATTTATAAAATTAAAATTAAAAATCGAAAATTCACAAAAAAATACAAATACAAAATTCAAATGAAAGCATTAGAAATCCAAAATTTATAGTTCAAAATTATAATCAAATCTAAAACACTAAAAATCTAAAACAACATTAAAAGGAAAACTTATATATATATATACATACATATACATATATATTTATATATATATATATAAACGGGTTATTCGGGTCATTTTCGTGTTGAAAATTTTGACCCTGACCTTACCCGTTTAATTTTCGTGTCGTGTCGTGTCAACCCGTTTACTTAAACGGGTTGAAATGTATTACCAAAACCCGTTTATTTCGTGTCGAGTTCGTGTCGGGTTAGCGTGTCGTGTTAGTTTTTGCCAGATCTACCTATATGTTTTGGTTGGTTTAATACTTAGCTGCCTTACAAAAAAAAAGCTTTATTAATTATGAGACAAAAGAAATACAACTTTAATAATTTGTGCAACTTACAAAAATATTTTTATATTTGTTTTTTGACACTAAAAATATTAAATAATAATAATAATAATAATAAACTAAATAATTGATATACTTAGGTGTCGTTTGTTTTTTAAGAGGTCTAAAGTCTGAAGTCTTATTTTAGTTATGATTAATAAGAGATGGTGTGTAAAAAGGTCTGAACGATTCAGACTTAAGAACTATTAAGAGGTTTTTTTTTAAAAAACAAACAACCCTTTAATAATAATTCTAAATAGTTAATAATTAATACCAATTTATAATTTGTCATTAATAATTAATATCTATACTATATTATAAAACACGGCTCTTAAATACAAATTATTAGGCACAAGGTACAAATTAAGGAAAGATTAAATAATGAATGAATGTGGATTTGATAAATGAACTTATATTGTAAAATGCGTCCAGGTTCATATTTAGGCGGAAAAATGAAAAAAATGGACTCACCAGAAAGCGACACGTGTATCTCCAGTTACTTATTTATTATATGTATAGATTTAACAAATAATAGTTTACATAAGTAAAAGGGAAATTAATTAAAATGACCGTATTTGAAACTCGTATTACCAAAATGTCCTAAATCTCGATAACTTTGCCGAAATACCCCTTTTGTCCGGGATATAGGGCCGGGATGAGACCCATCCCGGGGTTAGGCTGATTCGGACCAAAAAAGGATCGATCCCGGGGTTATGGCCGGGATGTACAGTGAAATCCCGGGGTTAGGACCGGGATGGGAGGGTTTCCCGGGGTGATGGGCGGGATGGGTAACAAATTGATTGATTTTATATTATTTTAATATATATTTACATTTTATACCCCTAAAATTATTTAGTTAGTTTACTTTATACCTTTTACTTTTCTATTTTTCATTTTACACTTTCACCATATTAATATATATAATCGTATATTAACTAAAATACGTTAAAAAAATACGTTTTAATTCTAACAAATTACACCATTATAATCGTATTTTCGATATCTTCGAAATGAGTCCAATATTGAATATTTTTTGATTTAATTATTTTATTATATATCATATATATTACATAATTAATATTTTTGAATATCATTAAACCACTACCAAAAATCATGTAAAACTAACAAATAAGATGGGACTCCCATTAAGCATATTAAGATGCTAACAAACATGTCTTAAATTTGGTCAATCATTTCACCTTATGTTTTTACCTGATTTTTTTTACCGTTGACCCATTAAACATAAAAGTAAAATTCAAATATCCTCATTTTAAAAATAAATGTATTGAAATTGTCGTATATGTATAATCGATAATTATTAAAAGTTTTTACAATAATAATGATATTAAAACTAAACTAAACTAAATATATAATAAATAATTAAATCCAAAAATATTAATATTGGTCTCATTTCGAAGGTATCGAAGAGACGATTATAATGGTGTAATTTGTTAGAATTAAAACGTATTTTTTTAACGTATTTTAGTTAATATACGATTATATGTGTTAATATGGTGAAAATGTAAAATGAAAAATAGAAAAGTAACCAAAAGGGTGTTAGCCTAGTGGTAAGGCATGTGGACTAGCTAGTAGCGGTCTCATGTTCGAATCCTGGGGGACGCATCCTGGAGGTACGGGGGCTTCGACCCCAGGCTGCATGCTTTAGCAGTCGGGCTTCGGCCCATATTGCCAGGGATTAGTCTGGGTCCAATGTGGTCTGGGATACCCTCTCAAAAAAAAAAAAAGTAAAAGGTATAAAGTAAACTAACTAAATAATTTTAGGGGTATAAAATGTAAATATATATTAAACTAATATAAAATCAATCACTTTGATACCCATCCCGACCATCACCCCGGGAAACCCTCCCATCCCGGCCCTAACCTCGGGATTTCACTGTACATCCCGGCCATAACCCCGGGATCGATTCTTTTTTGGTCCGAATCACCCTAACCTTGGGATGGGTCTCATCCCGGCCCTATATCCCGGACAAAAAGGGTATTTCGGCAAAGTTATCGAGATTTAGGGCATTTTGATAATACGGGTTTCAAATACGGTCATTTTAATTAATTTCCCTTTTACTTATATATAAGTATAGATTATTGATTATTGACATTGAAAAAATCAATGAAACTCATAAAAATTAGGTTTTTTTTTACAAAAACTACTATTAAAGATGCAAGAGATGTTTTACGGTAAATAGAAAATATTTATTTATTTTTACAAATGGACTATAATTTAACGGGTAAGTGTTTGGGTAAATGACACCCTAATCAAGCGTTTTTATGTATTTGTGCTAATTTGTGAATGATTAAATACAGACCTTATCGATTACCGATCCAACGGATCCTTTATTTGCATTAATTGAATTTGTCTATCTTTCAATTCTTGTAAATGTCAATAATTCATCATATTTTCAGGAAAGAGCAATACTTGCACACAAGCATGAAGTCGTTCAAGAAATAAATGATCGTTGCTATCATTGTTTCCAGGAGACGAAAAGGAGTACCTAAATTCAGATAGTCTGTGTGAATCAGAGTATCTTCACGAACAGTTTGATGAAACTTTGTACTCACCTGATGTCTTAAATGGTCTTATATTATCAGGTTTGTCAAACCATAAGATAGTACTAAAAGTCGATGTTCCAGTTATGTTACTAAGAAATATTGATCAGAAATCTGGGTTATGTAATGGAACTAGACTACAAATGTTATCTTTTGGAAATCGGGTTATAGAAGCACAGATCATGTATGGAAGTAATATTGGAAGCCGAACATTTACTCCAAAAATGTCTTTGACACCTACAAACAAAAGGATTTCGTTCAAGTTTCAAAAAAGACAATTTTCAATTGTTGTATGTTTTGCCATGACCATAAATAAAAGTCAGGGGCAGTCATTATCGAAGGTTGGTTTGTTTCTGAGACAACCAGTTTTCACCCATGATCAGTTGTATGTTGCTTTATCTAGAGTAAAAAGTAGGCAGTGTTTAAAAATATTAATTATAGATGATGAAGGTATAATTAGCAATAAAACAAAGAATGTTGTATATAAAGAAGTATTTGGTAATTTATAATACGTTGTTCTTATTTTATTAATATTTTAACTATGTATTTTTTCATAATTTCATTTATGTTATATTATAAATCTTGTTTTATAAATTCTTAATATTTATTCATATTTTTTTTAATTTTTTGCAAAACATCATTTCTGAAAACTGTCTAACACAATAACATTTTATGACTACCTGTAAAAAAAACAACTTTGAAGGAAAAAAACTTGGAAAAATAGCATCGTACGTTCGATGATCATTCATATCTGTAAGATAAGTTTTCTGACATTATTTAATTTTTGAAATTATTTAACAATGTAATTTTAAATATTTGGGTATTTTAAATTATATATATATATATATATATATATATATATATATTAGTTTATTATTTAAAAACTAAAATAGTTGATTTGGCACATTGTTTTGTGGAATTTACTTTTGTTTTACTTTTTGCTTTTCCTTTACTACTTGTATAGGCTTTATAAAGCTAGTGGTATATAAACTATAAATTTATAACCCCACGTGTTGGTTCAAATATTTGTTCTCATTTTATCAAAAATCAAATTTGTTACTTCTTCCGTTCCAAAATAAGTGTCCACAATTGACTTGACATACAGATTTAGACATGCATAATTATTACACATTTTTGTTACTAATTGACATCTTTAACCTTATTTAATGTTTCTCTCTCTTCACAACTCTTATGTATTTATGCATTAATTAAGGGTAAATGTGAGAATTTAGCTATCTATCTTTTTAAAGTGGACACTTATTTGGGACAAATATAAATAAAAATGTGGACACTTATTTTGGGACGGAGGGAGTATCATTTTTAGGTTATGGATATTTGCAACCCCCATTTGCATTCATTTCTACTTATTAATCATTATAACTCATTAATTATTTTTTAATTATTTTTTTTCATTACATTGTTATTATTTATTTAATATCATTTTCTTTTACTATTATTATAAAAATTCATGATTATTATTTTAAATTTTTTATTTTCATTTGTAATTAATTTTTTTATTTTTGTTTCTATGTATTAACATTTAAGATAATATGTTCGTTTACAAGAAAAAATAAATTATGTATTTTAAAGTTTTAAGTATTTTTATAAATATAACTTTTTCAATATTAACATCATTTTATATATTTATATTATTATTGTATAAATTATAATAGTATCTTTTCTACATGTTAACAATATCTTTTCTATATATTTTTTATTATAAAAATATTTTTTATCATAGAAAAATAATACAACATAACTAATTAATATTCAAAGTTTTAATAAAAATTGATGAGTTATCATATGAATTTTTAAAGATTGTTTAATAATTGACGGATTACTCTTTAGATATTTAAATGCTTAAATAAGAATTGATTGGTTATTTTCGAAATTTTAAAGTTGAAAAATATTATCAATTAGTTTATAAATTTTGTTTGAAATGTATATGGTTATAAAACAAATGATATATTATTATTTAGAAATAATAAGGAATTTGTATTTTTAGTCTATTTATTTAAAAACAATGAGAGAGAGAGAAAAAAAAAATAAAGACTAATTAAGAGAGAAAGAAAATGACTTTTCAAAATTTAAGGTAATTTTTTAAGATTTGCACCTTTAATTGTAGGTGGAGGTGCAAATAACAAACCCCCATTTTTGTTATGTTATATGTTAATATTTTTCAAGTATATAATATTTTATATATAATGATGTGCAAATATATCACTCTTTTTAGCTTTGTTTCTTTGATCTTATGGAGATTGTGTTAACCTGTAAGCTAAGATATTGTTAAGCTAACGATCTTTGTACAGGATATTGTTAATTTTTTCGGATCTAAATCAATTGTCAGACAAGTTTACAACAAAAGAAGTAAATATGATTGATTAAAATCTTATAATTTTAATTAAAAGTTTTATGATATAAAATATAAAATAGTGTCGTTTCATACATATACATACAAACGTGTGTAAGTATATGCTTTTTACATAATTTCGTACAAACATATACAGAATATAGTTGAAATGATTTGTCCCTCAAACTCCTTATTGTGGTTTTATTATATTGTAATATTTTTATATGTTGAGTTAATTTACAGATATAACTTTTATTAGAATTACATTTTGGCATACTAGTTTCTTTTATATAATCAGCTAATAAATCAGTGGTTTAAATGTTAAGGGTGCGTTTGGTTTGCGGGATTGGGATAGATTTGGAGGGATTTGGATTTCAAATGCATTCCAATCATGTGTTTGGTTTGTAGGAATGAAATTTATTGACCGGATTTGAAATCCTTTGACCTCTTTAAAATTCTTAACCTGATGGATTTGAAAATTATTTGCAATGGGTCGGGATTTCAAATACCCCCAAATCCAAATCCTTACTTGAAATCCAATCCAATCCCGCAAACCAAATACACCCTAAGGGCGTGTTTGGTTTGTGGGATTGGAATAGAATGGATTGGATTTCAAGGAGGGATTTGGATTTGGGGGATTTGAAATCCCTTCATGTGTTTGGTTTGTAGGATTTGGAATGGATTTCAAATCCATTCCTTTACAAGTCTTGCTTGGTTTGTAGGTTTGGATTTCAAATCCAGGCCCAATGCCAAGAATTTCCAAATCCATCATACGAGGGATTTTAAAATGGTCAACGGATTTGAAATCCGGTCAACGAAATCCTTTCCTGCAAACCAAATGCAGGATTGGAATGGATTTGAAATCCAAATCCCTCCAAATCCATTCCAATCCCGCAAACCAAACGCACCCTAAGGATGTGTTTATTTTGCAGGATTGGAATAGATTTGGAGGGATTTGGATTTCAAATGCATTCAAATCCTGTGTTTGGTTTGCAGGAATGAAATTTATTGACCGGATTTGAAATCCTTTGACCTCTTTAAAATTCTTAACCTGATTGATTTGAAAATCATTTGCAATGGGTCGAGATTTCAAATACCCCCAAATCCAAATCCTTACTTGAAATCCAATCCAATCCCGCAAACCAAATTCAAGTTTATTTAGACAAAAAATTGATTATTACTAACTCTAACCGGTCTCATATGGAACCCACCTCTAAGTAGGGGTGCTCAAATTTCTGACCAACCCGGCTAACCCAACCCGAAAAAACGCAAAAAAACTCAAACCGAGGTAACCCGATACATAATCGATACACATTTTGCCTAAACCACATCTAGGCGAAGGATCGTGTGAGAAGATGAGTTAACGGTGAGAAGCGTGATAAGTGGATCTGAACCGTTGATCTCTTTTAATCTCAAACCCTCCCATGAATTGCGGCTTAAAAGGGAATTGATCTGGTGCATCTCATTCTAATTAACAGAAGGTATTTTATTCCATAAAACAAAACACATCTCCTCACCTCCTTTTTATAATACGTGTTAAGTCAGATTTTATAATAATCATTGTATTTATAGACTTGGTCTAATATTGTGTTCTTAGTTGCGTATACTGTGTAGTAATTGCCAGGGTATTTAAGTCCCTTGTGGCATTGTTGTTTGGAAGGAACTCTCATGCATACTAATTCAATAATACTTTTGCGCTTCAAACTCTCTCTCTACTTTCTCTCACTAGATTTAGAACGATCTTGCATTATGAATTGGTATCAGAGCCTAATCTGAATCTGAGAGGATTGAGAGAAACGTTTTTCGATTTTGAATTTGTGATTAAATCAGAAAATTTGATCGATTTTCTTGATTTTTTCAAGAAAATCTCATTTTTTTGATTTTAATCAAATTCGGTCTGCTTTGTGAACAGATTTTCTTGTAGATTGGTTCGTTGGATCCGTTTTCATTAGTAAATCATATTTGTTTCACATCATTTTGCAAGAAAATCGTTTTTTAAAGATCAATTTTGAGTTTTTTCGAGTTTTCTGGAAAATCGTTTTCACGTACTGTTTGTTTCACGAATTCATGTTCTTGTGGTTTTGGACCGAATTGTTTGATTCAAATTTGTTAGAAACCTGTTTTCGAACGATTTTGTGTGAGAAAATTTCATCAAATTAGTATTTGTGATCAAAAGTTAGAAGTATTTTGAGTTTTTCATCGTTTTGCGCCAGATCCGAGTTTTGCGCGAGTTCATCAGGGATTTGCGCCAGTTCATTTGAAGATTTTCATCCAGCTCACGAAAAGTTCAAGTTCTCTCTATCTGCAGTTCGCGCAAAGTCAAGTTCGCGCCTTATGCATTTCACGAAAAGTTCAGCTCATTGTGCAAAGTTACTTTTACGCCATCATCTGCTCAAGCAAAGACAGGTTCTCGCCATCTACTATTCGCGCAAAAGATAAGTTTGCGTCACCTACATCTCACGAGAAGTTCAGTCCTTGTGCAAGTTATCTTTGCGCCAACTTTGTATCACGTAAAGTTTAAGTTTGCGCTACATAGATATCACACAAAGTGAAAGTTCTCTTTATCAACGCTTCATGCAAAGTCCAGTTTGCGCCACCTTCTTCTCACGCAAAAGTCAGTTTGATCCATTCACTGTTCACACAAATCTCATTTTGCGCCAGCCTCTCTGTTTCAGACTTAGCATTTTTCTGAAGTTTTTCCTCTATGGATTCTGCAAAGTTTGCTTTTCAAGCTCAGTTCTACAAAAACGATCTCATGATGTCATTGGGCACAAAAACTCGTCCTCCTGTTCTGATTAATGAAAATGAATTCACCCAATGGCAAGATCGGTTCATTAACTTCATCGAGCGTCAAGCTAATGGAGAAAATATGATGAAGTCATTCATTAAAGGACCGTTTATCAGACCTAAGAACGATACTCCTTTGACTGTTGAAGAGGTTACAAGAGAAAAAGCAGATCGTGAAGCAAAGTCTAATCTGATGTTAGCATTGCCCAATTCTATCTATAATAGAATTGATTGTTTCAAGCACGATCCGAAGATGATGTGGACTTAGCTAGAAAAGATTATGCTTGGTTCAACGGTCGCGACACAACTTCGGTAAACGCGCTACATGAATAATTTTGAGGAATTCAAAGCCAATAACGGGAGTCACTGAAAATTATTTTTGACAGGTTCTGTGCGGTGATAAATGATCTATGAAAGATAAAAGTGGAAAAGACTGAGTTGGAGATCAATCTGAATTTCCTCAACGCTCTACAACCAGAATGGAATAAATCTTGTCATCGCTTGAGGAATGATGTCAGGATATCTTCTATGCAAATCCAAGAGATTTACGAGATTCTGATGACAGATGAGTGCATAATCACAGAGAAGAAAGCCAAACTTGACAAGAAAAACAAGAAGACAGTGGACCCAGTTGCACTTCTCACAAGCAAACTAGCTGAACAAGCATTGACTGAGAATGCTTATGATGGTGCAACTGATGATGATGGTAAAGCTCTTCAGAAAGCTATGATTCTTCTCTCTCAACACTACAACAAGAAGTTCCAACATCATTTGGGTTCCAACAATCTTCGCTTCACTTCTGGGTCTAAGAATGTCAAAGTGCCCGAGGATAAGAAAGCAACTGCATGCTTTAACTGTGGAAAGCCGGGTCACTTCGCTAAGGAGTGTCGAGTGAAGAAAGTTCGGGATTCGGCATATTATTAGAAGAAAATGGAACTGGCCGAAAAGAGAGAGAATGGAACTGTTCTGTTAGCTGAAGAAGAATTCTAGCTAGATCACTCCGATGATGAAACTGATAATGTGGAGACTGCTCATATGTGCTTCATCAGAGACAATCAGAGTGATGATGATGATTCTTCAACTGATGAAGATGAGGTACCTTCTGAGTTTGATTACACATTTATTTCTTCACAGATGAATATCATTATAAATGCTTTACATGATTTACGCTCAAAGTTATTATCTGAAAAATAATTAAATTCAGAAAAGTCAAATTTGATTGATAAATTACAAATTTCTTTGAAAAATGAAAATTCTATTTTGGATCATACAAAAGAAATCTTTCAAAAGAAAGTGGGTGATTTAGAAAAATCAAATATGACTTATCTTGATTCTTTGACTGAAATGACCAAACAAAAAGAAAGTTTTTCGAATAAAATAAATGAGTTGGAAGAAAATTATATCGAAGGAATCAAACTGAACAAACTATTTATTTGAACAAACCAAGGAGTTATGAGTCTATAAAATAAAATTGGGGACTTGGTTTTGAAAATCCACATTGTTTAGACAATGCTATAGAAAAATCCCCTACTTTATATAAATTCGAGTATCTAAATCTTGCTAAATATGTTCCTCAATTTAAAATTGATTGGATGAATGAAAAACAAGTTTTAGATATCGAAAATGAGAAAAGAATGAACAACAAGAAAAAGGAAATTTCTTTTGTTTACATGCGCGAAAATGCCAAATATTTTTTTGAAAAATCAAAGAAGCACAGAAACAGTTTAAATGGCATTTCTTCAATTAAACCTTCATTATCTGATGATTATTTTGATTTATATGCTACTAACACTAATAAAGAAAATATATCTCTAGTTTCTTATGATTCTAAGAGATATATTCCTCCATTAGTGTTAGAAAGCAAAATCATTGATCTTGAAGATAAAATAGAAGAACAACATATTCAAAGCAAAATTGAATCAGATGTTATTTTTTTCTTTTATGACTTCAAGTCTTGAAGAAAAATTAATTTTTCAAAAACAAGATTATGTTTCTGATCTTTCTTCTGATTTTAAGGAAAACAAAAAGGAAGTTCTAAAATCTAAAATCTTTTCTCAAAAATTTTCTGACTCCGAGGCAAGTTCAGGTTTAATGTCTGATCAGTTTGGATTCATAGATAAAATTGTTTCTTCTGATTCAAATCTTAATTCGAAAATTCTTGATGAATCTTTTACGCTAAAAGATGATTATTATAAACCAAAGCGTAAAAGAAATAGGTCAAATAAGTCAAAGAAACAATCTAAAGTCATTTCAGATAATTCTAATTCTTGTGATTCAAAATTTTCAGATAGGACTTTGAGCACTCCAACAAGGCAGATATGGGGGGTCAAGCAGACATCTGATGAATCTGCGACTGAAGAGGATCGAAATGTAGACAAACTTTGTAGAAATAATTCATTTCTACCAACAATATTGAGATAATTATCTACACACTAAGTATTGAGATAATTATCTACACACTAAGATATATATATATATATATATATATATATATATATATATATATATATATATATCGAAGTATTTGAGATTATCTAAACATGTGATATATTATGGATTAATATGCCCCCGTAGTCTTAGCGACGGGAGAGCCAACGCGAAGACTGGAGTGAAATTCCTCAAAAAGGAGACGTGGTAGACCCTTGGTGAAGACATCAGTGAATTGAAAACGGGAAGGCACATGTAAAATCTGAACTTGACCTCGAGCAAACAGATCGCGCACAAAATGAATATCTAGCTCTACGTGCTTTGTGCGGTGATGTTGAACAGGATTACCAGAGAGGTAAACCGCACTGATATTATCACAATATACCAAGGTTGCCTTCGAAACTGGACAATGTAACTCAAGGAGGATGTTACGAATCCAACATGTCTCGGAGACGACATTTGCAACGACCATGTATTCAGCCTTGACACTGGATTCAGCGGGGCTTGTTTCAAGCCATAAAGGGATCGTTTCAAGCAGCACACATGATCGGGAAACACACGATTCTTAAACCCCGTAGGCTGATACATAAACGCTGCCTCGTTCAAATGACCATGTAGGAACGCATTCTTTACATCTAATTGTCGAATGTCCCACCGCTTAGAGAGTGCCAACGTAAGAACAGTTCGTATAGTAGTCGGTTTAACCACCAGTGAGAAGTCTCATAACAATCTACGCCCACCTGTTGAGAGTTGCCATTAACAACCAAACGAGCTTTATGGCGCTCAAGAAATCCATTAGCATGAAATTTATGTGTAAATACCCACATACACCGAATAACATTAACACCGGGAGGCCTAGGTACAAGCTCCCAGGTATCGTTAGTAATAAGAGCTTTATACTCATCATTCATTGCATTTGCCCAATTATGATCCCGAAGAGCATCAAAGTGAGACTTAGGAATAGGAGAAATTGATTGACTTACGGCGGAAAATGCATATTTTGGATTGGGCTTAGTAATGCCGGCCCGACCACGAGTTGTCATAGGGTGCAACGGTGGATCCAAGACGGGTGCAGGAGTCGGAACGGTAGGCACAGATGATAAAGGAGAGTCTGAATTGGGATGGTATGGCGAGTGGGGAGAAGGGGGCGAGGAAGTAGAGGGTGGTGAGGTGGAATAGGTGGGCGGTGGCATGGTTTGGGTTGGCATCGACGGTGGAAATCGATAAAAAATATGTGACGGAGTATCCAAAAAATTGTAAGTCCGGGGAGGGGTGGTGTCCTTGGAAAAAGGAAAGACCGACTCATCAAACGTGACATGCCGTGAGATAATGAATTTGTTGGACACCATATCGAAGCAATGATATTCACGGTGATGTTGTGGATAACCCAGAAAAACACATGGGGTGGAACGAGGTTCTAGTTTATTAATGGTAGAGGCCGGTTTATGAGGAAAACATAAGCACCCAAACACCCTTAAATGAGAATATGAGGGAATTTTATGATAAAGGGTTTACGTTGGAGAATGGTAGGTAAGAAGTTTGGAGGGTAATATGTTATGGAGATAAGTAGTTGTTTGAAGGGCATAATGCCAAAAGGTTGGTGGGACGTGAGAATGAAGTAACAAGGTGCGAGTGATCTTGTTCAACGATTGAAGTTTTTGTTCGGCTTTTCCATTTGGGAAGACGTATAGGGACACGAGAATTGAATATGAATGCCATTTGTAGAACAAAAATTGAAGAAATTGGGAATTGTTTATTCTTTCCCATTATCACATTGAAACTGTTTAATTTTCGTCTCAAATTGAGTTTTAATGTAAGCAAAGAATTGTTGAAACAACGCAAAAGTTTGAGACTTATTTGCCATTGGAAAAGTCCACACAAAATTGGTATAATCGTCAAGAAAAAGTAAATAATACCGATGGCCACTTGTACTCAAAACTGGGGAGGTCCAAATGTCACTGTGTATTATTGTAACACCTTAGGCATATCCCATATCGGCCGTGGACAGGAGTGATGCTGGGTGTTATAAGTAATATCTTGGCCTTCCTAACAACAACGCGTTTTGGGGCCACAAGCACGTCAGGTTCTGGGAACTCTGAGTTAAGCGTGCTTGGGTGAGAGCAGTCCCAGGATGGGTGACCCCCTGGGAAGTTTCTCACCAGGTCGCCAGAAACAAATCCGTGCGCTACACGTTGGTTAAATCTAGGGGCAAAACGGACAATATTGTTGTCGAGGCAGGCGGGATGTTACAAATGGTATCAGAGCCACTCCTGTGCCGTTCGGGATATGGGGCAAACCTCATCGAGGACGATGAGTCCCAAGGGGGGGTGTTTGTAACACCTTAGGCATATCCCATATCGGCCGTGGACAGGAGTGATGCTGGGTGTTATAAGTAATATCTTGGTCTTCCTAACAACAACGCGTTTTGGGGCCACAAGCACGTCAGGTTCTGGGAACTCTGAGGTTAAGCGTGCTTGGGTGGGAGTAGTCCCAGGATGGGTGACCCCCTGGGAAGTTTCTCACCAGGTCGCCAGAAACAAATTCGTGCGCTACACGTTGGTTAAATCCAGGGGCAAAGCGGACAATATTGTTGTCGAGGCAAGCGGGATGTTACAATTATTTCAAACGACATAGATGACCAAGAAGTAGAAGAACTGAAAGATAATTGATTATGTTTACCAAGTTGACAGGACTGACAAACACACGAAACATATTTTCCTAAATTAGAAATCAAACGACTCAAAACTAGGTTATGCAAAATTTGATCGCCCGGGTGGCCCAAACGGTCATGAAAATTAAAGGAGAAACGACAGCAAAAGCGGATGGAGATGAAGTTGGACTTGAAGTAAAAGGATAAAGCGGACTAGTACTATCACAGGGGAGGAGTCTGGTACCCTGCACGAGATCCTTAACGGAAAAACCAAAGGGGTCAAACTCAATGGAAACTTAATTATCACGGGTAAATTGGCGAACCGAAACAAGGTTCTTGATTAATTTAGGAACATGTAGAACATTGTTAAGTTTAAACGGAGGGAAAGGTGGTGAAAGAGATGTCATACTAGAACCATGAATTGGGAGCGAATTGCCATTACCAACAACGAAACGATGAGATAAAGAACTATTACAACGAGTAGAGAGTGTACCTTGGTTTGATGTCATATGAGATGTAGCGCCGGTATCCATGTACCAATATTGATCCGGTGGATTGAGCGTCACAGTATGGAGGGCCGATTCAATATCTGTAAGGGCGAACTGAGACTGAGCATCAACATTATATGCTTGTTGGGAGGATGTACCCTAGGGACGGGGATCACTGGATGATGGTCGTGGAGCCCACCGGGGGGGGGCTGAATACCCCATTGTAGGATATGGACTCGGAGATGAGTACCATTGTTGCTGCTGCCATGGACCATAGGAAGGAGAAAACCATTGTGGGCGAGGCCAAAATGAAGCACCACGACCGCGGAAGCCACGACCACCACGACCACGGAAAGAACGTCCACACCCCGACCACTACGACCCCGTGAAGCCAAAAAAATCCGGCTGTTGTGGCAGGTTAACCGGGAAAGAGTGTTGCAACGGAGGAGGGGATGGGAAAGAGTGGGGGAACGGTTGTGATGTTGAAGAAGCAACTAACGCATCTAGTGAAGGCGAGGAAAGCGGTTTGGCCTTCCGTGATTCTTCTAGCTTAAGCATACTACGGGAGCCATAAAAATCCGGTAAAGGATCAGATTGTTGAATAATGGTAGCAATGCCATCATACGCATCGGATAACCCAACAACCAGTTGTAAAACCAAACCTTGATCAGAGACCGGAGATCCTACATCGGCAAGTTGATCGACCAATGTTTTAAGCTGCTGATAATAGGCCGAAAGAGAAGTGAAATCCGATTGTTGAATACGGGAAAATTGATTATGAAGTAGAACTGCCCGAGAATGCTGATTGTCTTGAAACAGTTGCTTAAGTCGATTCCAAGCCTTTTGAGCCGTAGAGTTCGGTTCCAAAATTGTTTGGAGAAGATCAGGAGAAATCGTACCATAGATCCATTGTTGGACGATTGTGTCCATACGCTTCCATAAAGTCTGATCAACCGAATCGTCTTTCGGAGGGACAATATGATCAAGAACTTGAAAAGCGGTAGCATGTATTTTAAACAACTCGGCCCAAGAGGCATACTGGACTTTCTCGGTTTCTAACGTGATGGGGATAAAAGTTTTAATGTTATTCACCGTAAGGGCGGGGTGAAACGGGGTAGAGGAAGACGAGCTTGAAGAGCTCGATGTACTAGTCATGGTGGTTGGTAGCGATAGTGATTAGGAGGATGAGGAAGGAGGCTCTGATACCATAACAGAAGGTATTTTATTCCATAAAACAAAACACATCTCCTCACCTCCTTTTTATAATATGAATCCATCAGATCAAGATAACTACCAAAAATATTGAGATAATTATCTACACACTAAGATATCTATCTAAGTATTTGAGATTATCTAAACATGTGATATATTATGGATTAATACTAATGTACGTCCATTTCTTATCCAACGGTCGATAACCACTTCTCACACTTAACTCAACTTCTCACCGGAACCCAACCCCCCACATCTATTGGGTTAGAAACGGGTTGGGCGCAAAGTAACCCGGTCAACCCGACCAAAACTTGTACGCTTTTACTTTTTATTTTATTTTATGGTTTTAGACTTTTCGCAACTTTTCTTTCTATCAATTCACAAATCTTCCTATCATAGCCGTAGTTTAGATAAGTCTACGAGACCACGCCGATTATAATCGTATGGATATAATCTTTAAATCTTCAAAAATATTCAACATCGATAGAATCAAGAGGTAATAGATACTCTTCTTCTACTCTTATCTTATCTTATCTTATTATTCTTATTTTTATATTTTCATTTTGATTTTAATTTTTTAAACGAAATCAATTAGTTAGATTGTAAAATGGTGTATTAAAGTTTCAACCCGACCAACTCAACCCAACCCACACGGTTTGGGTTGAGTTGCACTTTTGATTGGGTTGAGTTAAGATTTTTCAAAACGCAAACATTGAGTTGAGTTGTTCAAATGCCTTCAACCCGACCAACCCAATCCGTGAACACCCCTACCTCTAAGGACACCAATACGAGTGATTTATTTATTTATTTTTATTTCTCTCACTCAACGGTTGAGACTAGGGGGTGGATCTGGAATCAAACCCAAAACCTATCTTGTATTTGAAAAAAGTCATCAATCCCTTTGTCAACTTAGCTACACGCCAAATGTGCCATGTAGTTTATTAAAAACGTTATTTTAAAGGGTTTTTTTTTGGGGATAAATTCAATATCATAAAATAGCTTATGGCATGCTTGAGTAAGATCAACTATAATTTATAAATTTGTTAAGAAATTTATTTATTATTTGATTGTTGGTTATTTTAATATTAAATCAAATATTACATTTTTCGAAACCAAAAACTAATCGTTTAGTCAGTGTATATTCCTTAAACCCATCTCAATATATTCTTTTCACACTAATTTACGTATTAATTTATTTATAAATCCTGATTATTCCTGTTTGGGAATGATTGTGTTCTTGCCAGCCAAAGCTCATGCAATCGAGTGTTGTACCATGTGGTGTCATCATTGTATTATTATTTTTATATGTTATTTACTTCAACTAAATAAATCCATATCTTATTCAATCATAAAATAAGTAATTTAATTGACCATTTCCAGATAATTTCGGTTTTCTAAAATTACATTAAAAAAAAAAAAAAAGAATTATAATGTTCATATGAAGAAACCAAGAAAGTGGTCATCACACGGTTTTTTGTGGAAAGACTTAAAAGTCAAAATTTCGTGGAAGCTATAAAAAATAATGTTCGATTATAGAAGTTAAAAGGTAATTTACATCATATTACAATTTCTATATAATATAACGTGTTGATATTAGGGAAAAATCCAAAAAAACCCAATAGACTTTAGTGTTTAGAGTGATTAAGTTCCTGGACAATTTTTTGAAACAAATAAGTCCTTGGACATTTCAAAACCTGTTAACTAAATCCTTGAACTTTTGATAACCTGTTGAATACATCCTTATTACTTAAAAATTTAACTTGCAACCTATATAGCAGGTAAAACTACAAATTAAAAACAAAGTCATCTACTTTATTCGCCTACAAATTAAAAATGGGAAAATTAACTAAAATAGTCAATCTCATCAACCATATTTATTTTTCTTTTACCATTTTTCAAAGTTTTTTTCCTAAAATTGCCAAAGTTTGCACATAATGTTTTTTTTCATGCACAAGAATTGTTTTTTTTCCAAAAAAAATAAAATAACAAACATCTCACGTAGAAAATTTTATGTATAAAGATTCACTTTCTGCTTATAGTTTTAGAAAAATTTTACACTTTGCATTCTTATAAAGTTATAATTAGTTATTTAATTTATTTTATATCAATTACTTTTTCATTTATATTTTTATTTTATTAACACACACAATCGGATATTAACGAAAATATATCAAAAAAATTAGTTTTTTTTTACAAATTACACCATTATAGTCGTTTTGTCAATACGTTCAAAATGAACTCAATATTGTTTTTGAACTTTATCTTGTATTATTCAATATCATAAATACGTACAAATTATTTTTAATATTTACCTTTTATAATTACAAATTAATCTTATATTATTAAATAAATAACCTTAAATGATAGAAAGTGTAAATATTAAATATAATTAGTACGTATTTATGATATTTAATAATATGAGATTAAATCCAAAAAAATCAATATTATGCCCATTTTAAACGTATTGACGAGACAATTATAATGGTGTAATTTGTAAAAAAAACGTACTTTTTTGATATATTTTAGTTAATATACAATTATGTGTGTCAATATAATAAAAAAGTTAAAATGAAAATAAAAAGATAGAAGATATAAAGTAAATTAAATAACAAATTATAAAGATGTTTTTTTTTGCCAAAAACAATTTTTAAGGCAAAAAAACAATATGCTTTGACTATCTATACTATATTATAAAGATGGCATAAAAAACTCTTAATTACTACTCATTAAGCTTTATGTACTATCATTTAAAGCTATCTACTTAAAATCTTTTAAAAATAACAACTAAAGCCTAATGTACTACTTGCAAAGCTTTTAACCCTAATTAATAAATTTCATCCTTATCCCCCAAAATCCTTATCTCTAATCCCTAAATCCTAAAATTATGAAATTTGAATTCTGATAAACATAATCAAAACAGGATAAACATCTCAATTTAAATATAAAAAATTTAAAATATATAAGATAATTAATGAATTTTAACAAACTACTTAATTTTTTTTATATAAAAAACATTATATTGTTAAGCCTAAATTAAACAAATTTATATATAAAAAAACCATTATCACTCAATAAAAATCATCCAAAATCGTACTGTAAGTTAATAAAAAACAAAAAATAAAAATAAACATTAAAATCGTGATGTATCTCGCTGCATTGCGCGAGTACGCTTCTAGTTTTAAGAAAAGACTTTGAAAAGTGCGTAAAAATTTAATTTTGTTGATTAGATTGACTATTTTAGTTATTTTCTTATTTGTAAGGTGATAAAGTAGGTGACATCTTTTTTGTTATTTCTTCTAATTTGTAATTTTACCTATTATGTAGGTTACAAGTTACATTTTTAAGTTATAAGAATGTATTTAACAGGTTTCCAAAAGTCCAAAGATTTATTTAGTATGTTTTGAAATGTCTAAGTACTTATTTGTTTCAAAAAATTGTTCAAGGATTTAATCAATCCAAACACTAAAGTCCATTGGGTTTTTTTGGACTTTTCCCTTGATATTATTAGTTTTTTAATTTCTATTATTTTGGATTGTTATTTCTGGTGGTAGACTCAAAATTATTGTTAAGTGGGTGTACCTTTTATACTAGATCAAAGACTAACAAAGTTATCTGATGTGTTTTTAGTCAAATTTCATTGACTCGAGTGATTTTTAAATGTTTTTGGTTGATTCCAAAAGATTTTTAAGTTTTCTGGTCGATTTCGAGAAACTTTTTCGGTTTTGGTTGATCCCGAGAGACTTCTTCGATTTTTATTGTTGATTTTGGGGTACTTTTTTAAGTTTTTTTTTTAATGTTCATTTTTCTAATATTCCAGAACATCCCTCAAAATTTAGTAGGTGTATATTTCATACTTCAAAAAAAAACCCCTACTTGTGAAAATAAGTTGAGGAAGTGCACAAGAGCTTGCTCGAACATACATAGGTCCGCCCCTGGTTATCTCCATCTTTCTTCTATAATATATCAAGTAAGCATAATGTATGGTTTTCGTCTTCGTTTGTTTTTGCCATAAAAATAATTTACAAGAGACGAGATGAATAGGGATTGAATAAATTTGACCACCAGAATAATTGGTTTGCAATTATTGCATAAATTATGAGTAACATAAATGGTAATCATTCATAAATAGTTGTAACAAATGAATTGTGTTATTTCGGAGTTTGTGGTATTGACATCTTAGATCCTCCTAATCAACATGGTTCATGCAAAGTGTCAAGAACCTAATAAGATTTTCATTTTTCTGGAGTCATATATATGTGATATATTTACTAACGATATGATTGTCTTTGTCAAATAAAGACACAGAATGGGATGTCCATTCATTGGTAAAAAAACTAAAAATGATGAATTCTGTTTGGAGAATAACCTTTATTTAACTTTGGAAAACCTTTCCATGATGAAAAACTCAAATACTCATGTACCCATTCATATTCAAACACAAGACACTTGATATCTTCATTGATATGTTGATTATCATTGTAATTGTTATACTTTGTTGTGTGTATAGCAGCAACCAAGCTCTTGCAAAAGGAATAATGCATAGTTGAATATTGTACAAATTGCTTTGTGTCATGCCATTAAAGAATATTAAATGGCGATCGACATGTTTTGAGGTGAACTTCGTGAAAATGGAGTGCCAAGTTGGTGAAACAATCTATATCGACTTGTTTGCTTCTCTTTTACCTCAAACTTTTACTTTTCTTTGCATTATTTATCATGTGTGAGTTTTTTTTCTTGTAGAAGCCGAATTTAATGTGCTAAGCAACTTTCCCACTTCCAACGTTGCACCAACATTGCGGTATACGAGAAATGTGATTAAAAATAGTTTAAACTTAAACCTTAAAGGCTTAGGATATTATATTATGGTAGGGCATAGTCTGAGACGTCGTGCCAATTGTGATAATATATTTTCTCATAATATATTTTAGGTATCAGAGTCTATCAAGATTTTGAGTTGGTATGCATCCAACTATGAGCTTTTTGAGGAGTATGCCCCTAGGACACTTGGATTTCAATCGTCGGTCAAGACATCAAGTATGTAACAGAACTTTTTGATTGAGTTGTGATCATGTAATAGAGCTAAAAAATAGGTACATATATCTCACCATATGATGGCAACTCTACAAGAGAGACACTAGAACATTGTACGCGAACATTGAGATTGAGGATCAAGGACATATGATGTTCCTGAAGGACGTGACATGTTAATGCTATGGTCTTAAAACAGTGCATTGTTGTCTTTGGGTAGGGTGGTACAGTCAAGGACAATGGGAGATTATTTCAGTAATTGGTTACAATACCAGGGGCCTGGTATGCATATGAATGTAGTTAACTTGCATTTTGAATTTTCACATGACATTGATAACTAGATGATCTGTATGGATGACTTCAAGTAGTGAATAAAATTTGAACACAGTGAGCCCTTGAACTAGTGAAAAGTCAAGTATATAAGAATAAATTTAAATATTTATAAACATGGTTGGCAAAATGAGGTGGAATACAATTTGAACATACTTAGCATTCAAATTAAGATAGATTTAACATTAGCAAGTAGGCGACAATGCAAAATAATTTATATCCAATGAAGAAAAAAAAAGAAATAATACGTACTTGCAGATTCATCATACTATACGATAACTGAAAATATGCATGAAAAATGCATTCAAAATGTACATCAATGTCCCTAGAACATAGTGCAGTTATCTATTGTACATGTGACTCGCTTCAAGAAGTAAAACACAAATAACAAGAAACGCGTTCGAACAAAGTCAAATACAACCTCGAATATCCAAAGTGACATGTTTTCAATTCTTTCAACAATTCGAAAGAAATAGACATATAAATTGTTAAAAAGTATCAAAAATAAATATAAAAAATTGCCGAAACCCTTCACATTCATACATCTGTACGTAACATAAATTACTGTAAGAGGGTGTTCGAAAACTATTTAACAAGCATTTATCTTAGAAGACCTTTTTTGAAGGCAACAATTCATTGAAGTAAATACAAAACAATACAAAAAGAAGACCCCCCCCCCTCTCAAACACAACTGCAAGATGCAGAACCATGAGAGGTATAACTAGGGATGTATAGAAAGTTATCCGATTTAATTTAAACCGATCGATAATAATCGAATATTAGATTGTAAATGGCTCGAATCAGATCCAAAATTCCAACATCAAAATTGGATCGGTCGGTTCTTGGATGACAGTCCAGAATCCAATAAAATCCAACCGATCCAATCCAATAATCATCTAACTACCATCCAATTAATAGCTATGTATAATTATTAACATTTTTTGATATTGTTTATTTTTTGTTAATATTTATACAATTTGTTTCTAATAAACTAACAAAATTTATGAACATTTGGTTGATAAGGTTGATTAATTAGTTGAAAACTATAACAAAATATTGGACGTATCCAATCTGACCCAATCCAATGGAAAACTAGTAGTAATATCTAATGAATAGATCGATCCGATCCAATGACAATATCCAAAATCCATTAAATAATTGGATTTGGATCAGAATAACCAAAATCATTGAACTTCAACTGATGAGCTTCGTATAACTCCAATGTGATTAATATAACATCTAGGTGTGCTCATGGGTCGGGTTGGCCGGGTTGAAGGCACTTGAACAACCAAACCCAATGTTTGCGGTTTGAAAAATCTCAACCCAACCAACCCAATCAAAATTGCAACCCAACTCAACCGTGTAACATCCCGCCTGCCTCGACAACAATATTGTCCGCTTTGCCCCTGGATTTAACCAACGTGTAGCGCACGAATTTGTTTCTGGCGACCTGGTGGGAAACTTCCCAGGGGGTCACCCTCCTGGATGTTACAGGCGGGATGTTACAGATGGTATCAGAGCCACTCCTGTGCCGTTCGGGATATGGGGCAAACCTCATCGAGGACGATGAGTCCCAAGGGGGGGTGTTTGTAACACCTTAGGCATATCCCATGTAAGACCCAAAATCTTCAGCGGAATAAAATTCGAAATTACTGCAATAAGATGGCTATAAATGGATAAAACCTGGGTATAAAACCTACTACAGACAACCCAAATGTATCATCCCAATCGAATGGGGAAACAATACTGAAATCATTACACTTAATCGAATGAAGGATAAACTAACAACCTAACAATCTAACTTAAATAAGAAGGATTGATATCGGGTGTTGCTATTCTTCCAAAAGGTATGATCACAAATCCCAAAAATGCCGGTCTATACTTCTCCCAAAAGACCGATCTTGACCCCAAGGCTAGCCGCTCAGTCCCGACAAACCCCACCGGAAGCTTGACCTGTTATACATGTCATTTTAAGAAGAAGTGTTAGGCTAAAGCCTAGTGAGATCAAACATTTGCAGTTTAGGAAATCAACATAAAAGTGAGTAAAAGAGTTACCCCTTTTTCTTTTAGAATACGACAATAATGGAAATAATGACAACAATGCTCTTTGATTGTTGTTGAAGTGACTTGGCCTCGTTGATTGTTGTTGAAGTGACTTGGCCTTTTTGAAAACGTGGGACCCCCTTCCCACTTCCTTTTATCCACTACCCCACCTCTTTCCACTTTACTCGGTCCGTAAGAGTCTTCCACAAGTTGCGCTTCTTCGATAGCCTCTCGGAGAGTAGAGGCCTTAGACACCCGAACCATATTCATCATTTCAGTAGGCAAACCCTTGATATACGCCTTGATCTTCTCTCTCTCGGTGGGGACCAGGTGTCCCACCAAACCCAGCTTGTCCATGAATAGCTTGTTGTAATCCTTCACCAATAAATTCCCCTTTTTCAAACTCCGGAACTCGTCGATGATCCGGTCCATAGCTCGTTCGTTGCAAAATTCTTCCATAACTTTCTTCTTGAAGGCCTCCCAGCTCAGCTGGGCCAATACAGTGGCCTCAATAGAAGTGGAATATACATTCCACCACGTGAGGGCCGCCCCTCTAAGCATTTGAGATCCAAATATGGCTTTTTGGTTCTCCCCGCACTCACTCGATCGGAAGGCTTGCTCCATTTCCCTAATCCAGTTCATGCAATCTACCGGGTCGTCGGTGCCTTTGAACTCCGGCGGTCGGCATCCGAGAAATGCCTTGAATGTACAAGATTTTGCCTCAGGTCTTGCGGTCGGGATTGCTGTCTCAATCGTAGGGACACGGGGTCCCGAACCTCCGGATCCCGCCACAATCACGTTCTCCGCCACCGTCTCCGGTCTACGGGGGTTAGCATCTCTGTCATCCAATAGTTTCAGGAAAGCCTCTTGCTGCTGAGCCATAGCTGCATTCATTGTTTGTATCATCCGCTCCATCATTCTAGTTTCTGGAGTTACCTCTTCCATGACCGGATGAGTTGCAGCTATGTTGCGTCGAGGTACATGCTCCGGTCCTCCACCCAACGTGTTTATAAAAGGTGGGGGCAAATCATTATTCGTCACTCTCGGTTGATCCGCCGTCGATGCCGTCGTATCCTGGCCTTCCGGCCGATTGCGCATATTAACCATAGTCTGCCACACACGCGAGAATATAGATAAGATAAGACTACACGGTTATAAGCAAGAAAACGTATCTCTACATTCATCAATTATCATAACAACGGAAAACGAGCATAATCACGTAAAAACATCTTCATAATAACGTTAGCTAGGCGAAATTATGAACATGCAATACATAAAAATTTTCATTCCCATTACCATAACTCTTAACTTGTGTAGTTTCCGTCGACTCTAGAACTATCTTATCTTAATAGTTCTACCCAATCTCACAAAATCATTGCCTAATTTCACAGCTTAAGTCTAGGTACTCTACATCCATACCTAGTTCACTTAAACTAAGGCTTTGATACCAACTTGTAAGACCCAAAATCTTCAGCGGAATAAAATTCGAAATTACTGCAATAAGATGGCTATAAATGGATAAAACCTGGGTATAAAACCTACTACAGACAACCCAAATGTATCATCCCAATCGAATGGGGAAACAATACTGAAATCATTACACTTAATCAAATGAAGGATAAACTAACAACCTAACAATCTAACTTAAATAAGAAGGATTGATATCGGGTGTTGCTATTCTTCCAAAAGGTATGATCACAAATCCCAAAAATGCCGGTCTATACTTCTCCCAAAAGACCGATCTTGACCCCAAGGCTAGCCGCTCAGTCCCGACAAACCCCACCGGAAGCTTGACCTGTTATACATGTCATTTTAAGAAGAAGTGTTAGGCTAAAGCCTAGTGAGATCAAACATTTGCAGTTTAGGAAATCAACATAAAAGTGAGTAAAAGAGTTACCCCTTTTTCTTTTAGAATACGACAATAATGGAAATAATGACAACAATGCTCTTTGAAAATATAACATATACTTCTTGGGTTAACGGGGGTGTCCCGCATACTAACCCGAATGACGGAACACAAAAATAAGCCATTCGATGGGTCAGTAAAGCCAATAAACACATAAAGTACACGCAAGGGATGTCAGGCTCAGTAGCTTTAAACGTACACCCACGGAAACTCGAGTTCAACCCCGTCGGGTTCCTATGTCGAGCCCCTCATCCAATATCGTAATACTTGAGCACGAAGGATTTATACCTCACCCGGAACCTAACGTGCAGCACGTAGGGCTTAAACCTCACCCGGAACCTACGTGCCTCGACGTGGAAAACTGGCCGTCCCAACGCCGGAACAATAATAACCAAATACGGGGTCATGACTCCCAATGCATCAATTAAGCCAAATAACACACATAAGACTCAACAAATAATCCCAATAATGGTTAATATGAAATACAGGATAAGAAAGGTGTTTTCCACAAAATCCACTCCCATGGTTTATCAGGAGATCGCTAGCCAAAGTATAAGTAATTCCTTTCTTTCCAAATCTCCAAAATATGAAGTGAGTTCAATATGCAAACTTATCAGCAGTTAACCACAATACCAACATTTCCAAAATTATAAGTTATGCATGGTAGTACCATGCACTCAAAAGTATAACCCAAGTAATAACTAGTCAAAGAACTTTAATAAAGTTCATAAACCATCATTTCTCCAAAATCAACACAAATACTAATATCCCCAAAATTAGGTTTAACAAAATGTTCTACAACTCCAAGTATATAAAAGAGGAGATAATAGGTATTCAAAATCCACCTTTTGACATGTATAAGGTTTGGTAAAAAGTGTAAGAACTCACCTTTGTAGGGTTGTATTCGAAACCCTAGAACTCAAAACTTATGGAGGAGGATCTTCACCAAGAGAGTTAGGTAACCTAGTTAATACCAATAACAACCTTAGGACTTCATTTATGGAGATTAAATGAAGAGAGAGAGATAACTACTCACCTAAGGCACCCAAAATCGCATCAGCTCCCTACTAGCACCACACTTGAACCAAATGAGAGAAAAAAAAGGGAAGAAACCCGTTTTTAATCGACCAGAGTAACTCCGCGGTTTATGCCGCGACTCCAAGTCTCGGCACAAGTCGCCCGTGCACCTGAACCAGAATCCAACAGTGGGTTACGTGGCTAAGCCGCGACTTGCAACCCGCGAGTAACTCGCGTAAGCCCCTGTGCTCAGCCCAAAACCACTAAAAGCAAGTGCCCCAAACTCGCTCCAAACACCATGCTAACGATAACAGTTGAATGGGAGAGTGCAACATTAAACGATACACGAGGCTAGAAGTTTTATCATTAGATTCTTATGATGAAAATTTCGGGGTGTTACAATCTTCCCCAACTTGGGAATGATTTCGTCTCCGAAATCCTACTAGCTAAACAAATGAGGGTACCTACGCCTCATGTCTTCTTCCGCCTCCCAAGTCACGTTGGCACCTCGGTGGTGCTTCCATTGAATCTTCACCATTGTCACTTCTTTGTGCCGAAGCTTCTTGATTACTCTTTCCAAAATAGCTTCGGGTTCTTCAACGCAACGATTATCTTCCACTCTGATCTCGGACAATGGAATAACGATTTCTTCCTCTGCTAAGCATTTCCGTAAATAGCATACGTGGAACGTGGGATGAATCCCGTCCATCTCCGGCGGTAAGTCCAACTTGTAAGCTTGGAGTCCAACACGCTCAAGAATAGTAAACGGTCCAAGGAAACGGGGACTTAGCTTCCCGCGCTTCCCAAATCGAATCAATCCCTTCCAAGGGGACACCTTTAACATCACACGATCTCCCACTTGAAACTCTATCGGTCTCCTCTTTTTGTCGGCGTAACTTTTCTGACGGTCTTGCGTCGCTTTTAATCGTTCCCGAATAGACTTGACTTTATCGGCCGTTTCTTGCACAATTTCAGGGCCGACAAATTGTTTCTCTCCCGCTTCTAGCCAACACACGGGGGTTCTACACTTCCGCCCATACAAGGCTTCAAACGGTGCCATTCCAATACTTGAGTGGTAACTGTTGTTGTACGCAAATTCCACCAAAGGTAAATGGGTATCCCAACTACCGCCAAAATCGATCACACACGATCTAAGCATGTCTTCAAGCGTTTGAATCGTCCTTTCACTTTGTCCGTCGGTTTGTGGGTGATAAGCCGTGCTCAAATTCACCCGTGTACCCAACTCTTGGTGTAAGGCTTCCCAAAATCTCGATGTAAACCGGCTATCACGATCGGAGACTATTGACAAGGGTATACCGTGCCTAGAGACGATTTCATCTATGTACAACTTTGCCAACTTATCCATTGTCAAAGTTTCCCGCATCGCCAGAAAGTGGGCACTCTTCGTCAAGCGATCGACAACAACCCAAATGGTATCGTTTCCTCTCACAGTCTTCGGTAACTTGGTCACAAAATCCATGGTGATTTTATCCCATTTCCACTCAGGAATCTCTAAAGGTTGAAGGATCCCATAGGGACGTTGGTGCTCGACCTTCACTTGTGAACAAGTCACACATCGCTCTACGAAATGAGCTACGTCCAATTTCATAACTGGCCACCAAAAGTGTAGCTTCAAATCCCGGTACATCTTGGTGCTTCCCGGGTGGATAGAATATTTGGACTTATGCGCATCCCCCAGAAGTAGCTCTCGACAACCACCAACCTTCGGTACCCAAACTCTGCCATTGAAGCACTTTATCCCTCGACTATCTTCGGTCAACAATGAATGTTGCTTTGTCATCACCTCCTCCTTGAGGTTCCCTCCCTTTAATGCTTCGGTATGCGCCTCTTTGATCCTTTCCATGAGGCTTGACACCAATTCGATTCTCGTTAGCTTAGCTTGAAGTCTCCCGCTATACTCCTTTCGACTCAAAGTATCAGCCACCACATTCGCTTTACCCGGGTGGTAGAGCAATTCGCAGTCGTAATCCTTAAGTAACTCCAACCACCTTCGTTGCCTCATGTTGAGCTCCTTCTGATCGAAAACGTACTTCAAGCTCTTATGATCCGTGTATAAGGTACACTTGGTACCATATAGGTAATGTCGCCATAACTTTAACGCGAACACCACCGCCGCCAACTCCAAATCGTGAGTGGGGTAGTTCTTCTCATGCACTTTCAGTTGCCTTGATGCATACGCGATCACCTTTCCTCTTTGCATTAGTACACATCCAAGCCCCATTTTGGATGCATCGCTAAAGACCACAAAATCCTCCGATCCCTCCGGCAAGGATAAGATCGGGGCTTCACATAACTTCCTTTGCAAGGTCCTAAATGCCCTTTCTTGTTCTTCAGTCCACACAAACTTCACATTCTTCTTGGTCAACATCGTCAACGAAGAAGCAATCTTGGAGAAGTCTTGTATGAACCTTCGGTAATACCCCGCCAAGCCTAGAAAACTTCGAATTTCGGATGGGATTTTGGGAGGTTCCCAATTCATCATAGCTTCAATCTTGGCCGGATCCACTTTCACTCCATCTTTCGAAACCACGTGCCCCAAAAATTGTACTTCCTTCAACCAAAACTCGCACTTGGAAAACTTGGCATAGAGCTTCTCCTTCCTCAAGATTTCCAAGACTTCCCGAAGATGACGCACATGGTCGACTTCATCCTTCGAGTAGATAAGAATGTCGTCAATGAATACGATGACCGACTTATCCAGAAAGGGTCGGCACACGCGATTCATTAAATCCATGAACACCGCTGGAGCGTTCGTCAAACCGAATGGCATCACCAGGAACTCGTAGTGGCCATAACGCGTCCTAAAAGCGGTTTTAGGAATGTCTTCCTCTTTTACTTTTACTTGGTGATAACCCGAACAGAGATCGATCTTCGAAAAGCAACCCGCTCCTTGAAGTTGGTCGAACAAATCGTCGATCCTAGGGAGTGGGTATTTGTTCTTTACGGTCACCTTATTCAACTCCCTATAGTCGATGCACATTCGCATAGTACCATCCTTCTTCTTCACGAATAAGACCGGGGCTCCCCAAGGCGAGGAACTCGGCCTTACGAATCCCTTCTCTAGGAGGTCTTGCAATTGGCTCATCATCTCCTTCATTTCTGACGGGGCCAAACGGTAAGGAGCGCGGGCTATAGGAGCCGCTCTCGGCGTCAGATCAATCTTAAACTCCACTTGGCGGTCGGGAGGTAAACCAGGCAAGTCGTCCGGAAATACGTCGGAAAACTCCCTTACCACTTCGACATCATCTAGCTTCTTCTTCTCAAGTTTGGCATCTATCACATATGCCAAAAAGGATGAGCACCCTTTCGCCAAACACTTTCGAGCCTTCACCATACTGATGATTGCAACTTCACCCTTCCGTTTTTCACCATACACGGTCGCCACGTGACCATCCGAACCCGGAATTCGGATTAACTTCTTGGCACAAAGAATTTCTGCGTGATTGGTTGACAACCAATCCATACCGACTACCACATCAAATCCCTCGATGACCATAGGCATTAAATCAATTGGAAATTCCCTTCCTTCTATTTCAAGCTTGCAATTTCTTAGGATGTCCCGAACTACTACTTGATCACCATCCGCTAGCTCTACTACTAACGCATCTTCTAAACTAGTAGTGGGCATGGATAGTTTTGGGCAAAACAAACTCGATACAAACGAGAAACTAGCTCCCGAATCAAATAGTACACGCGTAGGTACGGAGTTTAGGAGAAACGTACCCGTCACTACATCCGATGACGCCTTCGCCTCTTCAGTGGTCATCTGAAAAGCTCTCCATGTTGCCTTGGGAGTGTCCAACTTTTTGCCTCCACTAGAGTTCGCCATTGCTTTCGGGCATTCACTTCTAATATGGCCCGACTCTTTACACTCGAAACAGATACGCCCTCTAATTGGACAGTCATTGAAACGATGGCCGAACTTACCACATTTGAAGCACGGTTCGGGCCTCGAGTTGCAAGGGCCGGTGTGCTTATTTCGGCATCTTGAACACCACGGGGGCTCCCGTCTCGGTCCACCTCCCCGTTGATTGTTGTTGAAGTGACTTGGCCTTTTTGAAAACGTGGGACCCCCTTCCCACTTCCTTTTATCCACTACCCCACCTCTTTCCACTTTACTCGGTCCATAAGAGTCTTCCACAAGTTGCGCTTCTTCGATAGCCTCTCGGAGAGTAGAGGCCTTAGACACCCGAACCATATTCATCATTTCAGTAGGCAAACCCTTGATATACGCCTTGATCTTCTCTCTCTCGGTGGGGACCAGGTGTCCCACCAAACCCAGCTTGTCCATGAATAGCTTGTTGTAATCCTTCACCAATAAATTCCCCTTTTTCAAACTCCGGAACTCGTCGATGATCCGGTCCATAGCTCGTTCGTTGCAAAATTCTTCCATAACTTTCTTCTTGAAGGCCTCCCAGCTCAGCTGGGCCAATACAGTGGCCTCAATAGAAGTGGAATATACATTCCACCACGTGAGGGCCGCCCCTCTAAGCATTTGAGATCCAAATATGGCTTTTTGGTTCTCCCCGCACTCACTCGATCGGAAGGCTTGCTCCATTTCCCTAATCCAGTTCATGCAATCTACCGGGTCGTCGGTGCCTTTGAACTCCGGCGGTCGGCATCCGAGAAATGCCTTGAATGTACAAGATTTTGCCTCAGGTCTTGCGGTCGGGATTGCTGTCTCAATCGTAGGGACACGGGGTCCCGAACCTCCGGATCCCGCCACAATCACGTTCTCCGCCACCGTCTCCGGTCTACGGGGGTTAGCATCTCTGTCATCCAATAGTTTCAGGAAAGCCTCTTGCTGCTGAGCCATAGCTGCATTCATTGTTTGTATCATCCGCTCCATCATTCTAGTTTCTGGAGTTACCTCTTCCATGACCGGATGAGTTGCAGCTATGTTGCGTCGAGGTACATGCTCCGGTCCTCCACCCAACGTGTTTATAAAAGGTGGGGGCAAATCATTATTCGTCACTCTCGGTTGATCCGCCGTCGATGCCGTCGTATCCTGGCCTTCCGGCCGATTGCGCATATTAACCATAGTCTGCCACACACGCGAGAATATAGATAAGATAAGACTACACGGTTATAAGCAAGAAAACGTATCTCTACATTCATCAATTATCATAACAACGGAAAACGAGCATAATCACGTAAAAACATCTTCATAATAACGTTAGCTAGGCGAAATTATGAACATGCAATACATAAAAATTTTCATTCCCATTACCATAACTCTTAACTTGTGTAGTTTCCGTCGACTCTAGAACTATCTTATCTTAATAGTTCTACCCAATCTCACAAAATCATTGCCTAATTTCACAGCTTAAGTCTAGGTACTCTACATCCATACCTAGTTCACTTAAACTAAGGCTTTGATACCAACTTGTAAGACCCAAAATCTTCAGCGGAATAAAATTCGAAATTACTGCAATAAGATGGCTATAAATGGATAAAACCTGGGTATAAAACCTACTACAGACAACCCAAATGTATCATCCCAATCGAATGGGGAAACAATACTGAAATCATTACACTTAATCAAATGAAGGATAAACTAACAACCTAACAATCTAACTTAAATAAGAAGGATTGATATCGGGTGTTGCTATTCTTCCAAAAGGTATGATCACAAATCCCAAAAATGCCGGTCTATACTTCTCCCAAAAGACCGATCTTGACCCCAAGGCTAGCCGCTCAGTCCCGACAAACCCCACCGGAAGCTTGACCTGTTATACATGTCATTTTAAGAAGAAGTGTTAGGCTAAAGCCTAGTGAGATCAAACATTTGCAGTTTAGGAAATCAACATAAAAGTGAGTAAAAGAGTTACCCCTTTTTCTTTTAGAATACGACAATAATGGAAATAATGACAACAATGCTCTTTGAAAATATAACATATACTTCTTGGGTTAACGGGGGTGTCCCGCATACTAACCCGAATGACGGAACACAAAAATAAGCCATTCGATGGGTCAGTAAAGCCAATAAACACATAAAGTACACGCAAGGGATGTCAGGCTCAGTAGCTTTAAACGTACACCCACGGAAACTCGAGTTCAACCCCGTCGGGTTCCTATGTCGAGCCCCTCATCCAATATCGTAATACTTGAGCACGAAGGATTTATACCTCACCCGGAACCTAACGTGCAGCACGTAGGGCTTAAACCTCACCCGGAACCTACGTGCCTCGACGTGGAAAACTGGCCGTCCCAACGCCGGAACAATAATAACCAAATACGGGGTCATGACTCCCAATGCATCAATTAAGCCAAATAACACACATAAGACTCAACAAATAATCCCAATAATGGTTAATATGAAATACAGGATAAGAAAGGTGTTTTCCACAAAATCCACTCCCATGGTTTATCAGGAGATCGCTAGCCAAAGTATAAGTAATTCCTTTCTTTCCAAATCTCCAAAATATGAAGTGAGTTCAATATGCAAACTTATCAGCAGTTAACCACAATACCAACATTTCCAAAATTATAAGTTATGCATGGTAGTACCATGCACTCAAAAGTATAACCCAAGTAATAACTAGTCAAAGAACTTTAATAAAGTTCATAAACCATCATTTCTCCAAAATCAACACAAATACTAATATCCCCAAAATTAGGTTTAACAAAATGTTCTACAACTCCAAGTATATAAAAGAGGAGATAATAGGTATTCAAAATCCACCTTTTGACATGTATAAGGTTTGGTAAAAAGTGTAAGAACTCACCTTTGTAGGGTTGTATTCGAAACCCTAGAACTCAAAACTTATGGAGGAGGATCTTCACCAAGAGAGTTAGGTAACCTAGTTAATACCAATAACAACCTTAGGACTTCATTTATGGAGATTAAATGAAGAGAGAGAGATAACTACTCACCTAAGGCACCCAAAATCGCATCAGCTCCCTACTAGCACCACACTTGAACCAAATGAGAGAAAAAAAAGGGAAGAAACCCGTTTTTAATCGACCAGAGTAACTCCGCGGTTTATGCCGCGACTCCAAGTCTCGGCACAAGTCGCCCGTGCACCTGAACCAGAATCCAACAGTGGGTTACGTGGCTAAGCCGCGACTTGCAACCCGCGAGTAACTCGCGTAAGCCCCTGTGCTCAGCCCAAAACCACTAAAAGCAAGTGCCCCAAACTCGCTCCAAACACCATGCTAACGATAACAGTTGAATGGGAGAGTGCAACATTAAACGATACACGAGGCTAGAAGTTTTATCATTAGATTCTTATGATGAAAATTTCGGGGTGTTACAATCTTCCCCAACTTGGGAATGATTTCGTCTCCGAAATCCTACTAGCTAAACAAATGAGGGTACCTACGCCTCATGTCTTCTTCCGCCTCCCAAGTCACGTTGGCACCTCGGTGGTGCTTCCATTGAATCTTCACCATTGTCACTTCTTTGTGCCGAAGCTTCTTGATTACTCTTTCCAAAATAGCTTCGGGTTCTTCAACGCAACGATTATCTTCCACTCTGATCTCGGACAATGGAATAACGATTTCTTCCTCTGCTAAGCATTTCCGTAAATAGCATACGTGGAACGTGGGATGAATCCCGTCCATCTCCGGCGGTAAGTCCAACTTGTAAGCTTGGAGTCCAACACGCTCAAGAATAGTAAACGGTCCAAGGAAACGGGGACTTAGCTTCCCGCGCTTCCCAAATCGAATCAATCCCTTCCAAGGGGACACCTTTAACATCACACGATCTCCCACTTGAAACTCTATCGGTCTCCTCTTTTTGTCGGCGTAACTTTTCTGACGGTCTTGCGTCGCTTTTAATCGTTCCCGAATAGACTTGACTTTATCGGCCGTTTCTTGCACAATTTCAGGGCCGACAAATTGTTTCTCTCCCGCTTCTAGCCAACACACGGGGGTTCTACACTTCCGCCCATACAAGGCTTCAAACGGTGCCATTCCAATACTTGAGTGGTAACTGTTGTTGTACGCAAATTCCACCAAAGGTAAATGGGTATCCCAACTACCGCCAAAATCGATCACACACGATCTAAGCATGTCTTCAAGCGTTTGAATCGTCCTTTCACTTTGTCCGTCGGTTTGTGGGTGATAAGCCGTGCTCAAATTCACCCGTGTACCCAACTCTTGGTGTAAGGCTTCCCAAAATCTCGATGTAAACCGGCTATCACGATCGGAGACTATTGACAAGGGTATACCGTGCCTAGAGACGATTTCATCTATGTACAACTTTGCCAACTTATCCATTGTCAAAGTTTCCCGCATCGCCAGAAAGTGGGCACTCTTCGTCAAGCGATCGACAACAACCCAAATGGTATCGTTTCCTCTCACAGTCTTCGGTAACTTGGTCACAAAATCCATGGTGATTTTATCCCATTTCCACTCAGGAATCTCTAAAGGTTGAAGGATCCCATAGGGACGTTGGTGCTCGACCTTCACTTGTGAACAAGTCACACATCGCTCTACGAAATGAGCTACGTCCAATTTCATAACTGGCCACCAAAAGTGTAGCTTCAAATCCCGGTACATCTTGGTGCTTCCCGGGTGGATAGAATATTTGGACTTATGCGCATCCCCCAGAAGTAGCTCTCGACAACCACCAACCTTCGGTACCCAAACTCTGCCATTGAAGCACTTTATCCCTCGACTATCTTCGGTCAACAATGAATGTTGCTTTGTCATCACCTCCTCCTTGAGGTTCCCTCCCTTTAATGCTTCGGTATGCGCCTCTTTGATCCTTTCCATGAGGCTTGACACCAATTCGATTCTCGTTAGCTTAGCTTGAAGTCTCCCGCTATACTCCTTTCGACTCAAAGTATCAGCCACCACATTCGCTTTACCCGGGTGGTAGAGCAATTCGCAGTCGTAATCCTTAAGTAACTCCAACCACCTTCGTTGCCTCATGTTGAGCTCCTTCTGATCGAAAACGTACTTCAAGCTCTTATGATCCGTGTATAAGGTACACTTGGTACCATATAGGTAATGTCGCCATAACTTTAACGCGAACACCACCGCCGCCAACTCCAAATCGTGAGTGGGGTAGTTCTTCTCATGCACTTTCAGTTGCCTTGATGCATACGCGATCACCTTTCCTCTTTGCATTAGTACACATCCAAGCCCCATTTTGGATGCATCGCTAAAGACCACAAAATCCTCCGATCCCTCCGGCAAGGATAAGATCGGGGCTTCACATAACTTCCTTTGCAAGGTCCTAAATGCCCTTTCTTGTTCTTCAGTCCACACAAACTTCACATTCTTCTTGGTCAACATCGTCAACGAAGAAGCAATCTTGGAGAAGTCTTGTATGAACCTTCGGTAATACCCCGCCAAGCCTAGAAAACTTCGAATTTCGGATGGGATTTTGGGAGGTTCCCAATTCATCATAGCTTCAATCTTGGCCGGATCCACTTTCACTCCATCTTTCGAAACCACGTGCCCCAAAAATTGTACTTCCTTCAACCAAAACTCGCACTTGGAAAACTTGGCATAGAGCTTCTCCTTCCTCAAGATTTCCAAGACTTCCCGAAGATGACGCACATGGTCGACTTCATCCTTCGAGTAGATAAGAATGTCGTCAATGAATACGATGACCGACTTATCCAGAAAGGGTCGGCACACGCGATTCATTAAATCCATGAACACCGCTGGAGCGTTCGTCAAACCGAATGGCATCACCAGGAACTCGTAGTGGCCATAACGCGTCCTAAAAGCGGTTTTAGGAATGTCTTCCTCTTTTACTTTTACTTGGTGATAACCCGAACAGAGATCGATCTTCGAAAAGCAACCCGCTCCTTGAAGTTGGTCGAACAAATCGTCGATCCTAGGGAGTGGGTATTTGTTCTTTACGGTCACCTTATTCAACTCCCTATAGTCGATGCACATTCGCATAGTACCATCCTTCTTCTTCACGAATAAGACCGGGGCTCCCCAAGGCGAGGAACTCGGCCTTACGAATCCCTTCTCTAGGAGGTCTTGCAATTGGCTCATCATCTCCTTCATTTCTGACGGGGCCAAACGGTAAGGAGCGCGGGCTATAGGAGCCGCTCTCGGCGTCAGATCAATCTTAAACTCCACTTGGCGGTCGGGAGGTAAACCAGGCAAGTCGTCCGGAAATACGTCGGAAAACTCCCTTACCACTTCGACATCATCTAGCTTCTTCTTCTCAAGTTTGGCATCTATCACATATGCCAAAAAGGATGAGCACCCTTTCGCCAAACACTTTCGAGCCTTCACCATACTGATGATTGCAACTTCACCCTTCCGTTTTTCACCATACACGGTCGCCACGTGACCATCCGAACCCGGAATTCGGATTAACTTCTTGGCACAAAGAATTTCTGCGTGATTGGTTGACAACCAATCCATACCGACTACCACATCAAATCCCTCGATGACCATAGGCATTAAATCAATTGGAAATTCCCTTCCTTCTATTTCAAGCTTGCAATTTCTTAGGATGTCCCGAACTACTACTTGATCACCATCCGCTAGCTCTACTACTAACGCATCTTCTAAACTAGTAGTGGGCATGGATAGTTTTGGGCAAAACAAACTCGATACAAACGAGAAACTAGCTCCCGAATCAAATAGTACACGCGTAGGTACGGAGTTTAGGAGAAACGTACCCGTCACTACATCCGATGACGCCTTCGCCTCTTCAGTGGTCATCTGAAAAGCTCTCCATGTTGCCTTGGGAGTGTCCAACTTTTTGCCTCCACTAGAGTTCGCCATTGCTTTCGGGCATTCACTTCTAATATGGCCCGACTCTTTACACTCGAAACAGATACGCCCTCTAATTGGACAGTCATTGAAACGATGGCCGAACTTACCACATTTGAAGCACGGTTCGGGCCTCGAGTTGCAAGGGCCGGTGTGCTTATTTCGGCATCTTGAACACCACGGGGGCTCCCGTCTCGGTCCACCTCCCCGTTGATTGTTGTTGAAGTGACTTGGCCTTTTTGAAAACGTGGGACCCCCTTCCCACTTCCTTTTATCCACTACCCCACCTCTTTCCACTTTACTCGGTCCATAAGAGTCTTCCACAAGTTGCGCTTCTTCGATAGCCTCTCGGAGAGTAGAGGCCTTAGACACCCGAACCATATTCATCATTTCAGTAGGCAAACCCTTGATATACGCCTTGATCTTCTCTCTCTCGGTGGGGACCAGGTGTCCCACCAAACCCAGCTTGTCCATGAATAGCTTGTTGTAATCCTTCACCAATAAATTCCCCTTTTTCAAACTCCGGAACTCGTCGATGATCCGGTCCATAGCTCGTTCGTTGCAAAATTCTTCCATAACTTTCTTCTTGAAGGCCTCCCAGCTCAGCTGGGCCAATACAGTGGCCTCAATAGAAGTGGAATATACATTCCACCACGTGAGGGCCGCCCCTCTAAGCATTTGAGATCCAAATATGGCTTTTTGGTTCTCCCCGCACTCACTCGATCGGAAGGCTTGCTCCATTTCCCTAATCCAGTTCATGCAATCTACCGGGTCGTCGGTGCCTTTGAACTCCGGCGGTCGGCATCCGAGAAATGCCTTGAATGTACAAGATTTTGCCTCAGGTCTTGCGGTCGGGATTGCTGTCTCAATCGTAGGGACACGGGGTCCCGAACCTCCGGATCCCGCCACAATCACGTTCTCCGCCACCGTCTCCGGTCTACGGGGGTTAGCATCTCTGTCATCCAATAGTTTCAGGAAAGCCTCTTGCTGCTGAGCCATAGCTGCATTCATTGTTTGTATCATCCGCTCCATCATTCTAGTTTCTGGAGTTACCTCTTCCATGACCGGATGAGTTGCAGCTATGTTGCGTCGAGGTACATGCTCCGGTCCTCCACCCAACGTGTTTATAAAAGGTGGGGGCAAATCATTATTCGTCACTCTCGGTTGATCCGCCGTCGATGCCGTCGTATCCTGGCCTTCCGGCCGATTGCGCATATTAACCATAGTCTGCCACACACGCGAGAATATAGATAAGATAAGACTACACGGTTATAAGCAAGAAAACGTATCTCTACATTCATCAATTATCATAACAACGGAAAACGAGCATAATCACGTAAAAACATCTTCATAATAACGTTAGCTAGGCGAAATTATGAACATGCAATACATAAAAATTTTCATTCCCATTACCATAACTCTTAACTTGTGTAGTTTCCGTCGACTCTAGAACTATCTTATCTTAATAGTTCTACCCAATCTCACAAAATCATTGCCTAATTTCACAGCTTAAGTCTAGGTACTCTACATCCATACCTAGTTCACTTAAACTAAGGCTTTGATACCAACTTGTAAGACCCAAAATCTTCAGCGGAATAAAATTCGAAATTACTGCAATAAGATGGCTATAAATGGATAAAACCTGGGTATAAAACCTACTACAGACAACCCAAATGTATCATCCCAATCGAATGGGGAAACAATACTGAAATCATTACACTTAATCAAATGAAGGATAAACTAACAACCTAACAATCTAACTTAAATAAGAAGGATTGATATCGGGTGTTGCTATTCTTCCAAAAGGTATGATCACAAATCCCAAAAATGCCGGTCTATACTTCTCCCAAAAGACCGATCTTGACCCCAAGGCTAGCCGCTCAGTCCCGACAAACCCCACCGGAAGCTTGACCTGTTATACATGTCATTTTAAGAAGAAGTGTTAGGCTAAAGCCTAGTGAGATCAAACATTTGCAGTTTAGGAAATCAACATAAAAGTGAGTAAAAGAGTTACCCCTTTTTCTTTTAGAATACGACAATAATGGAAATAATGACAACAATGCTCTTTGAAAATATAACATATACTTCTTGGGTTAACGGGGGTGTCCCGCATACTAACCCGAATGACGGAACACAAAAATAAGCCATTCGATGGGTCAGTAAAGCCAATAAACACATAAAGTACACGCAAGGGATGTCAGGCTCAGTAGCTTTAAACGTACACCCACGGAAACTCGAGTTCAACCCCGTCGGGTTCCTATGTCGAGCCCCTCATCCAATATCGTAATACTTGAGCACGAAGGATTTATACCTCACCCGGAACCTAACGTGCAGCACGTAGGGCTTAAACCTCACCCGGAACCTACGTGCCTCGACGTGGAAAACTGGCCGTCCCAACGCCGGAACAATAATAACCAAATACGGGGTCATGACTCCCAATGCATCAATTAAGCCAAATAACACACATAAGACTCAACAAATAATCCCAATAATGGTTAATATGAAATACAGGATAAGAAAGGTGTTTTCCACAAAATCCACTCCCATGGTTTATCAGGAGATCGCTAGCCAAAGTATAAGTAATTCCTTTCTTTCCAAATCTCCAAAATATGAAGTGAGTTCAATATGCAAACTTATCAGCAGTTAACCACAATACCAACATTTCCAAAATTATAAGTTATGCATGGTAGTACCATGCACTCAAAAGTATAACCCAAGTAATAACTAGTCAAAGAACTTTAATAAAGTTCATAAACCATCATTTCTCCAAAATCAACACAAATACTAATATCCCCAAAATTAGGTTTAACAAAATGTTCTACAACTCCAAGTATATAAAAGAGGAGATAATAGGTATTCAAAATCCACCTTTTGACATGTATAAGGTTTGGTAAAAAGTGTAAGAACTCACCTTTGTAGGGTTGTATTCGAAACCCTAGAACTCAAAACTTATGGAGGAGGATCTTCACCAAGAGAGTTAGGTAACCTAGTTAATACCAACAACAACCTTAGGACTTCATTTATGGAGATTAAATGAAGAGAGAGAGATAACTACTCACCTAAGGCACCCAAATCGCATCAGCTCCCTACTAGCACCACACTTGAACCAAATGAGAGAAAAAAAGGGAAGAAACCCGTTTTTAATCGACCAGAGTAACTCCGCGGTTTATGCCGCGACTCCAAGTCGCGGCACAAGTCGCCCGTGCACCTGAACCAGAATCCAACAGTGGGTTACGCGGCTAAGCCGCGACTTGCAACCCGCGAGTAACTCGCGTAAGCCCCTGTGCTCAGCCCAAAACCACTAAAAGCAAGTGCCCCAAACTCGCTCCAAACACCATGCTAACGATAACAGTTGAATGGGAGAGTGCAACATTAAACGATACATGAGGCTAGAAGTTTTATCATTAGATTCTTATGACGAAAATTTCGGGGTGTTACATCCCATATCGGCCGTGGACAGGAGTGATGTTGGGTGTTATAAGTAATATCTTGGCCTTCCTAACAACAACGCGTTTTGGGGCCACCAGCACGTCAGGTTCTGGGAACTCTGAGGTTAAGCGTGCTTGGGTGGGAGTAGTCCCAGGATGGGTGACCCCCTGGGAAGTTTCCCACCAGGTTGTCAGAAACAAATCCGTGCGCTACACGTCGGTTAAATCCAGGGGCAAAGCGGACAATATTATTGTCGAGGCAGACGGGATGTTACAAACCGTGCGGGTTGGGTTGGGTTGGTCGGTTTGAAACTTTAATACATCATTTTACAATTTAACTAAGTGATTCCATTAAAAAAAACTAAAATCAAAATGAAAATATTAAAATAAGGCTAATAAGAGAAGAGAAGAGTAGAAGAAGAGTATATTTTGTCTCTTGATTCTATCGATGTTGAAGATTTTTGAAGACTTGAAGGTTAGATTCGTGCGATTTTAATCGACGTGGTCTCGTGGACAAATCTAAACTACGACTAAGATAGAAAGACTTGAGAAATTGATAGAAATAAGAGCCGCTAAAAGTCTAAACCCATAAATAAATAAATAAACGTACAAGTTTTGGTCGGGTTGACGGCAGGGACGAACTCATAAATTTTTTCATACGGTGACACTATATAATATAGATAAAAAATAATTTCAATAAACACGGTTTTTATCGACGTGTTATCAACGTTCAATATCGCCCGATGTGTTTTTGGACTAATTCCACCGTTTCGAGCGATTTTTATAGCTTTTTGTTTGATTTCGAGAGATTTTTAAGTTTTGTTTATCGATTTTGAGGGACTTTTTCGGTTTTCTGGGTTGATTCCAAGAGTTTTTTTTGGGGGGTTTTGGTTGATTACATGGTACGGTTGCACATTCTTGAACTTTTGAATATCATACGGTGACACGTTTTAAAACGATACGGTTGCACCTTTTCATAATCGTAAAAATTTTAACCTTCCGACGGAGAAATGATATGGTTGCACGTGCCACCGTATTACCTTGATTAGGTCCGTCCCTGGTTGACGGGTTGGTCGGGTTACTTTGGGCCCAACGCGTTTTTTTTTTGTAACTGTGGGTTTCCGAGCCAGCTTACGCGCACCGACTAATCCCCGGGCGACCACGAATGGCCTGGAGTCATCGCAGGTGAACCTCAATGGCCACAAGGGCTTTGGCAGCGCCTGGATTTGAACCCTGAGTAGAGGAGATCTTCCACTACATCCCCCAAAGGGTTTACCAGTGTACCACAACTCTGGCCCAACGCGTTTTGCAACCCACTAGATGCGGTTTGCCCAAAAATTGTATCGATTATGTATCGGGTTACCTCGGTTTGAGTTTTTTTGCGTTTTTTTGGGTTGGGTTAATCGGATTGGTCGGAAATTGAGCACCCCTAATCTATACTATATTATAAAGCATCTATAATTTTTTTTTTAAAACAATTGTTAAGATTAATGTACCGCTATGTAATGGTAATTACTTAAAATCTCTTAAAAACAATCATTAAAGATTTATGTACTACATTTAATCTTTATCTTTAACCACTTTAACTCCCTTAAAATCACTTCCCGCATAACTAAATACAAGATAAAAATCAAATTTTAAATATAAAAATCTAAAATATAATTAAGAAAATCTAACAGAATATTTGATGTTTATTTTATAAAAAAAATATTATATTATTAAACCTAAAATAAATTACATTATCATTAAACTATTGAAAAAACTCTTAAAAACAATCTTTTATGCATTAAGTATTGTTTACTAATACACATTACTTAAAATTCAAGATTACAAGTCATGATGCATGAGTACAAATTTCTAAAGTCATATGTTTGAATTCATAACTAACTGATAAATATAATCAAAACATGATAAACATCTCAATTTAAATATAAAAAATTTAAAATATATAAGATAATCATTTAATTCTAATAAAAATACTTAACTTTTTTTTATATAAAAAACATTATATTATTAAGTCTAAATTAAACAAATTTATAAAAAACCATTATCACTCTTTCAAAACCAACTAAAATCGTACTGTAAATCGATAAAAAATAAAAGAAAACATTAAAATTATGATATATCTCGCTACATTGCACGAGTACGCTTCTAGTAACATCTAAAGTAAATATATTGTAGTTTAAGTTTAACATGCATTTTTCGATTAAGAAGTACAATAAAATTGGAAAACGAATATTAGAGGTTTAATGCGGCCGAAAATTAAATTTGGTGGTCAGAGATTTATGATTAAATAATTAAATGTTGCAGGAAAATGTACGATTAAATTAAATAATAATAATTGAAAAAAAAAATCACCGAATTGCAAATCCGCTTTCCAAATGGCCGATTACTCGCAAAGAAGTTTTTGGTCGCTACCGACAATAGACGACGTTTGTGACCGTTAACTGGTAGCTCCTTCCGTCCTGCCACGTGTCAACTCAAGTTTTGCCAATGGGTCTCGAAAGAGGAAACATCTTTTTTCTTTTTCTATAAATTCACAAAAGTTAAATCGTAATCATTACATTTGTATCACATTTATCAAGCATTTCAACGAACTCATAAAAGTTCCTGAATTAAAATTTAAAATCTTTAAAAAAATAATCATAATTAATTTTAGGAAAATGTCCAAAAAAATCCAATAGACTTTAGAACATCTCTTACAGCTTCTCAAAAAATTCTTCAAAATAGAGAACCAAAAGTCAAAATCTTTAAAAAAAATTACATTCATCTCCAACAGATTCTCTATTTTAGAGATATATCATTAATTATATTATTAAAATACAGTAAATATTTACTAAAATATTATTTCTCTAACCTAAACATTTTATTTTCAAAGTTTATCATTGGTTAGAAATAACAAAAAGTCATTTCTCTCAATTGGTAATTATTTTTTTAGGATATTTCCAAATTTGGAGAAAATTACACTCTCTCTCCTATTTTCTCCATTTTGGAGAAAGTTTTGGAAAAACTGTTGGAGCAAAAAGTTGCTCAAAATCTCCAAAAATCTTCATTTTCTCCATTTTAGAGAAGCTGTTGGAGATGCTCTTAGTGTTTAGAGTGATTTAATCCTTGGATAATTTTTTTGAACAAATAAGTTTTTAGACATTTCAAAACACACTACATTCATCCTTGGACTTTTCTAAACATGTTAAATACATCGTTATTACTTAAAAATGTAACTTGCAACCTACATAACAGATAAAACTACAAATTAAAAAAAAACAAAAAAGATGTCACATACTTTATCCCCCTACAAATTAAAAAATGAGAAAATTAATTAAAATAGTCAATCTTATCAACCAAATTCAATTTTTAAACAATTTTCAAAATCTCTTTTTAAAATAGTCTAAGTTTATGCATAATTTTTTTGCTTTAAGAATTGTTTTTAGCAAAAAAAATAATAATAAAAAATAGAAAACATCTTTATAATTTGTTATTTAATTTACATTATATATTCTGCTTTTTTAGTTTCAGTCCTTTTATTATATTAACACACATAATCGTATATTAACTAAAATACATTAAAAAGAATATGTTCTTTTTTCATATTACACGACTATAATTGTCTCGTCAATGCGTTTAAAATGAGCTTAATATTGAATTTTTTGGATTTAATCTCATATTATTAAATATCATAAATACGTACGAATTATATTTAATATTATATTTTCTATCATTTTAGGGTTCTTTATTTAATAATATAAGATAAATCTGTAACTATAAGTATTAAAAATAGTTCGTACGTATTTGTGATATTGAATAATATAAGATTAAATTCAAAAATAATATTGAGTTCATTTTGAACGTATTGACCAAACGATTATAATGATATAATTTGTAAAAGAAGAAACCAAATTTTTTATATATTTTAGATAATATACGATTATGTGTTAACATAATAAAAATGTAAAATAAAAAAGTAATGTATATAAAATAAATCAAATAACTAATTATAGCTTTATAAGGATGGAAAGTGTATTTTTTTTTCTAAAACTATAAGCAAAGTGAATATTTATACATAAAATTTTCTATGTAAGGATGTTTTTTATTTTATTTTTTGGAAAAAACAATCCTTACACAGAAAAAAAAACATTATGTGCAAACTTTAACTATTTTAGAAAAAAAAAACTTTGAAAAGTGGTTAAAAAATGAACTTGGTTGATGAGATTGACTTATTTCAGTTAATTTCCTCATTTTTGGTTGGTAGGTGGATAAAATATGTGACATTTCTTTTTTAATTTGTAGTTTACCTGTTATGTAAGTTGCAAGTTACATTTTTTAAGTAATAAGGATGTATTCAACAGGTTATCAAAAGTCCAAAGATTTATTTAACGGGTTTTGAAATGTCCAAGGATTTATTTGTTCGAAAAAATTGTCAAGAGATTTTTTTTAGAACGGCTTGTTAGTTGTTAGTGGTTCAGGTCCAGCAGTGACATCCAATTGGGCAGTATGCTGACCCTGAGACTCACCTATATCTCCTATTATCGCCTGAAGGGGTAAACGTCTCGGGTGGGACTCGAACTTGAGACCTCCCCTAGCCAAACATCCCCTCCCCAAGGCACCTTAAGGAAACCTTGGTGGCCAACTGAGCTAGCCCAGTTGGTTATCAAGGGACTTAATCATTCCAAACCCTAAAGTCCGTTGCGTTTTTTTAAATTTTTCCCTTAATTTTATGATTTTGGTTCATGTGGTTTTTAATTGGATAAATGACAAAAATAGACAAAGAGCGAAAATGCTATTAATTTAACTACCGTTTAGGGAGTGATCAAATCTGAACGTTTTTGCAAACCATGATTACCATCCTGTAATTTCAAAATTGTAGGGATGAAAAGTGTTGTTTTCAACAAACTAAAGGGACCATTTCTTTTGAAGCAACATCAAAATTTTAACAAACACCAGAACCAAACACAAAAGAACATACACAGTAGCATGTAGCAACCTACAATCGAGTAAACAAACACAAAAACAACGATCAACAAGACAATATAGCAACGAGACACGTTTGCGAGAGGCAAACAGACCCACACCAGAAACTGGTACCAAAGCTGAAAACCTAGGGTTGTGGCCCAAAAACCGTCCGCTTACCCCCGACTTGATCAAACAGAACGCACCCCTGCTATGCGATCAACCAACTGCTACCAAATTTGTACTCTTATAATACTATTAAAAAAGTATTTATATCTTACAATAAACATCATAGACGGACCTAGTCTGGTGACAATGGTGGCACGTGCCACCGTATTATTTTTCCGCTCCAAGGTATAAAAAATTAGGTTTGTGAATGGTGCAACCGTATCGTTTTGGAAGGTGCTACCATATTATTTTGGAAACTTGAGGAAGGTGCAACTGTATCTCGTAATCAACCAAAAAACCGAAAAAAAAACTTTTGAAATCAAACAAAACACCGAAGAAAACTCTTAAAAACAACAAAAAAAAACCTTGAAAAAATCCCTCTAAATTGATAAAAAATAAAAACTAAAAATCCGTCGAAATCAAGCAAAAAACTTTAAAAATCACTTGAAATGGTGGAATTAGGCCAAAAACACATCAGACAATATTGAACGTCGATAAAAAGATGGAGGCACATTGGGCCCAAACAATAAAGCCAAAAACCGGACCAAGCGGGCTTCGGGCCAGGCCGAGCCGAGCCGAGCCGAGTTTCACCCAAATATCGTTGGCCCGGTTAATGTTGGAAGAAACCGGTTCTTAGAAAACTTGTCGGTCCTTTAACAATACTACTACTATCAAGTTTTATAGAAACAACAACACAATAACGATTACCAACCTGTATTGAATATATCAAACGATTATAAGGTTGATCGATTAAGTTCTTGATGTGTTCTCTATGTTTTTCTCTCTTTTTCACCTTGAAGTGTGTGTTTTTGTGTGTCTGTTCTATATCTGATTGTGTGAGAGTAGAGAGATACACTTGACAAAACTAGTGTGTTCAACACACTACCTAAACATAATATCTAGATTAAAATCTAGATATTATACTAGATAATATCTAACAAACTAGAAAATTACTTAGAAACAAACTAAGTTAACTTTATCTAACTATTACAATATTATAACTTAGGTATTAAATCTAAGTAAACTAAAACAATTACATTGACATTTATTAGAAATAGACATAGATTTTTATATCGAGAGTCGACGTTCCGGCTTTAGCTTCAGATTGCGATCTTCAGTTTGGATGATCTTGAATCCAATGAGACTGTGTCTTAACAATCTCCCCCTTTGGATCAAGATCATTACGAAAGTCATTTAGCAATACAATCTTCTCTTTCAGCACAGAAGAAGATGCAATCTCTTTCTCTAGCTCTGAAATTAGCATGTCTTCAATCTAATTTTGAAGAGTGGACGTGATTCTTGAAACATGTGATCTTTGCCATTTCTTCTTGTAGTCATTCTCCCCCTTTTTGATGTTAAGTGCAACGACTTCATCAAAATTAGTGGTAAGAAATGTCAATCTTGCGATTAGAGCCCCTGATTCGTCAATTTATAAGAGATTCATCCAAATCTTTGCAAATCCAGACAAATTAGATGTGTAACACCTGAATCAACTAATGAATCAGTTAGAATGCCTGTCAGTAACACTAAGTCACTGAGTGTAACGAATACACATTGGAAAGGAGCTGTTTTGATGTTGACTCCCCCAGGGCTTCCATCTAATCATCGAAACACCACAAAGGTTATTTCTATAAACGTTATGACAAAGAAACAAATTCCTTGTGTGTTCGTGCTTGTGTTTGAAAGAATTAAGCACATATGATTTCTTATTGGCTCAAAATTGTGTAAACCACTGAGACAACAGTAAGTTAAACACAGACTCAATGTGCATGATTGAAGTGCGAAGGTAGGGCAGACTTCCTTCTTTTCAATATCCAGATTTTCCAAATGAAAATCAGATAGCAAATGTGCTGCATCCCCTTAGAAAATGAAACATTTTCTTTTTGAGAAGAAAATGAGTAGATGGTGAGGTTTGATCAAGAGTTGGCATGGGTTTGTTGACTGTTTCAATAATGATCACCAAAGAATTGTGAATCACTAGAATGGTGGTTACCCGACTCAGAAAAAGTTGGTGCAGAGTTGTGATATTCTTTTAACTCTGTTCTCACACGCTCTTTCTTTTAAACATTTTGCTTTCTCTAATCACACTCATTTCTTTTCTATTTGCACACTCAATCACTAAGGATTAACTTCTTGGGTAGAAATCACTGGTTAAGGTGATTCCATTGAAGTTGTGTTAATTCCTAGCACAATGATTCTTTGTTTTCCTATGATGCATGTGATGCTTAGATTGGTTTAACTATGTCAGTTAAAGCACAATTTAGATCATGAAAACATTTAAAATTACACTCCCAAAATATAAAATCTGTTGAAAAATCAGGAAGTGGTTTGAACATTAAAAACAATGTTTTCCAATGATTGAAAGTTGTCCTTCTTTCAATCATATATGAGATGAAGATTTAGAATTATACCTTGATGTACGATCTTCAATCTCATGAAGCTAAGATTTAAGTCATAGAAATATGAACTTGTAAGCTTCTCTCAAAAATTCTGCAAAAGTCTAATGTCAAGTCAAAGTAATAATTATTCACTTATATTGAAAAGACAAAAAGCAGTAAAACTGTTTAAAGTATGAGTCCTGATCTGAAATAATCAGAAGTCATATCCGTACTCCCTTTTTGACTTGAAGAGCTCCCCCTAAAATCTTGCATTACAAAAAAAATTGACATTAAAAGGTACATGCAATATTTTATGAGCTCCCCTTCGAAGTAATATTGACCAGATGTCAATTTCTTCTCATTCTCCCCCTTGGATCATGAACATATGATAGAATGGCAGATATCAATCAGAGTTAAGAATGAAGAAATGATGAATAAGTATACAATTAGAAAACTTTTATAGGTAATTACTGGTTAAACTTTGAGATTTAGCATACCAAGCTTCGAGACTAGAAAGGTAAACCTCTTTTCGTCTAAAGGTTTGGTGAACAAATCAGCAAGTTGATACTCAGTCTTTACAAAGAAAGTTCAATTGTTCCTTTCTCTACATTATCCTTGATAAAATGATACCTGACGTCTATATGCTTTGTCTTCGTGTGTTGAACAGGATTCGCCGTTATTACGATGGCGCTCTTGGAATCACAGTATATTGGGATCTTGTTGAAGTGGAAACCGTAGTCACGTAATTGAGTTCTCATCCACAAGACCTGAGAACAGCATCTTGCAACAGCTACATATTCTGCTTCTGCCGTGGAAGTTGAAACACAAAGTTGCTTCTTTGATCCCCAACTTACTAATTTGTCACCGAGGAACTACACATGTCCTGACGTGCTCTTCATGTCTAACATACAACCTGCATGATCTGCATCTGTATAGGCTATTAGTTCAAAACTAGTATCTTTAGGATACCACAGACCAAGATATGCAGTGCCCTTTAGATACCTAAAGATGCGCTTCACAGCAGACAAATGGATTTCTTTAGGATTGGCCTGATATCTTGCACATAAGCATGTTGAAAACATTATATCTGGCCTACTCGACGTAAGATACATTAAAGAACCTATCATCCCTCGATAAGTCCTAATATCAACAGCCTTTCCCGAAGGATCGCTGCCAATCTTAGTACCTGGTGCCATTGGGGTACCAATCGGTTTTGAATTTTCCATTTGTAACTTCCGAAGAATATCCCTAATGTACTTTGATTGATTGATAAAGATACCCGTAGAAAACTGTTTGACTTGCAATCCGAGAAAGAAATTCATCTCTCCTATCATGTTCATCTGAAATCTAGACACCATAAGGTTTGCGAAATTCTTACAGTACTTAGTATTTGTAGAACCAAAGATAATATCATCTACATAGATTTGAATTAATATGATATCGCCTTTTTCCTTTTTAATAAACAAAGTGGCATCCACCGTACCTTTTGAAAACCCAGACTTGACTAGAAAATTAGAAAGGACGTCATACCAGGCTCGAGGTGCTTGTTTCAGACCGTAGAGTGCTTTGTCAAGAATGTAAATGTGATTTGGATTCTCTTGATTGACAAATCCCTCTGGCTGAGAGACGTAGACTTCCTCCTTCAGAATTCCATTGAGGAATGTTGTCTTCACGTCCATTTGAAAGACCGTGAAGTTCTTGTGGGTTGCGTAGGCTAAAAACATTCTGATTGCCTCTAATCGCGCCACAGGAGCATATGTTTTATCATAGTCTATTCCTTCCTCTTGTCTGTATCCTTTGGCTACTAGTCGTGCCTTGTTTCTAATGACGGTTCCATCTTCGTCTTTCTTTATTTTGAACACCCATTTCGTACCTATTATGGTTTTACCTTGAGGTTTCGGTACGAGTCTCCAGACTTTAAGTGCATCGAACTGATTTAGCTCTTCTTGCATTGATATCACCCATTCTGGATCAGCAAGAGCTTCTGATACTCTTGTTGGCTCAATCTTGCTCAGAAAGGAGTCATGCATGCAAATGTTCATTGATGCTGACCTAGTTTGCACCGTTTTTGATGGATCGCCTATGATCTGGATTATCGGATGCTCTTTGGTCCATTTATGTTCATGAGGTAGTGGATTATATGAATGTATGTCAAAGGTTTCATCAACATATCCACTTGTACCTTCTTCTGTTTGTTCATGAGGAGTGATTTCAGTTGAAGTGGCAGGTTCAGAAGGCTCAGCAGTACAACTTGTTCTGGCTGTAGATTGATCTGTACAGAATCTCCTACTGTTTCAGCTACTTCTGTCTCTTTATCATTTGTCACTTCTTCAACTGTTGGATTCGGCATTTGAATTGTAATTTCTTGTTGAATCGGGGCGTTTGATTCAATAGGAACATCTGAACTGGTTGGATGAGTAGTTGTTGAGTCTTCCATCCTGTCAACCATAACAGATTTCTTTACATTTGATCCAAGAAATTCATCATAAAACAATTCAAATAATAAGTCTAAATCAGATAAATGGTTAGTTGAAGTTGAAGCTTCGTCTGATTTATTCTGTGGAGACGCATGTTCTGGACTGAGTTGCCCAAAAGCTAGTACTCCGGTTATAACGGGTTCTGAACTGTGTTGTTCGGAAGCCATTTCTTCATCAAAGGTGACGTTGACGCTTTCAATCACCGTCTTTGTCTTCTTTAGATAGACACGATATGCAGTTGAAGTCGAGGAATATCCAATGAAGATTCCTTCATCTGCCTTAGCGCTGAATTTGTTGAGATTCTCCCTATCGTTTAATACGAAACACTTACATCCAAATATATGGAAATATTTGATTGTCGGTGTTCTGTTGTTGATTAACGCGTAAGGAGTCTTCTTGAATCTCCGATGTATCATGGATCGATTCTGTGTGTAGCACGCGGTCGAAACAACTTCTGCCCACAAAAATAGAGGTAAGTTGGAATGACTTAGCATAGTACGAGCAGCCTCGACTAGCGTTCGATTTCTTCTTTCAACCACTCCATTTTGTTGAGGCGTACGAGCAGCAGAGTATTGATGTGAAATCCCGACAGATTCGAGATATTCTTCAACTTTGTTGTTTTTGAACTCTGTGCCGTTATCTGTTCGTAGAAACTTGACCGATTTCTGCAGATTCACCTGGGTAGTCTTCAGGAATGTAATGATAACATCTGGTGTTTCATCCTTTGTACGTAGAAACTTGACCCATGTGTACCGCGAATAATCATCCACGATCACGAGTATGTACTTCTTGCCGCCTAAGCTTTGAGTGCGCATTGGACCGCATAGATCCATATGCAATAACTCTAAAGGAGCTTTTGTACTTGGTTCAGGCTTCGGTTTATGAGGTGCCCTCTTCATCTTCCCCTTTTCACAAGCTGCGCATAGATGTTCTCTTTCATATTTCAGCTCTGGAAGTCCTTTGACGAGCTTTCCACTGACCAAATTGTTGATGTACCTGAAGTTGAGGTGAGAGAGCCTTCGATGCCATAACCAGCTTTGTTGCATCGAGGCTTTCGTCAATAGACAAACTTGCTTGTCAGTCTGGACATTTGATAAATTGATTGTGTAGAGGTCTGATTCTCGAGTACCGACCAAGAGTTCTTCGCCTTCTTCAGTGTGAACTGAACAACTCTTGGCTTTGTAGTTAACCTCTAAGTCTTTGTCACAGAACTGGCCTATACTAAACAAGTTGTGTCCTAAGCTTTCTACATAGCTCACCTTCTTGATAGTGACATTGTCATGTTGTACATCACCGTATCCCATGATTGGAGAAAACTGGTCGTTTCCGAATCTTACTGTTCCACAAAATTTGTCTTTAAAGTTGGACAATATCTCTTTTTGCCCTGTCATGTGCTTTGAACATCCGCTGTCCAAGAACCATGTATGACAAGTCTGCATAAGAGAAAATAACATAATTTAGATTTTCGTATGACAACATTGGAATTTACACTTTGATTCTCGAAGTGTGGGTCTTGAACAGTATTATCCAAAAACCTATTTTTGACATTGAAGAACGAGTCCTGATCTGTACATAATCAGAAGTCGGTTTCTCTTTAATCTTTGTGTGCCTGCAACACAGATTTAGCCTTAGGTACCCACTGGAATTTGGGTCCTGCTGTGTTAGCACAAGATTTTGGTATCCATTTCAAATTGGATCCTTTGTTCTTTTGAAAAGCATGAGAGTTGGTATGAGATGAATGCACATGGTAATTTCCAAACCAATCTCCAGAATCTTGACAAGTAATAGAAACATGCTTATTATAGATAGAGGACTTTCCAGCAGATAAAGATAACTGAAATAATTGCTTCATTGTATATTGTTTACGAGAAACAACAAGTTTTGGATTCAAAACAGCAATTTCAGCAATCACAACATCTTTAGTAAGCGAAGTCTTATTACAATTAACACTACTAGACGATAAAACGACCTTGTCAAGCTTCCGTTTTGGTTGCCATTGAGAATGGGCTTCAGGTCTTGACTTGCTCATATCTGAAACATGTAAAACTGGTGAGTTAGACCTTTGAGCAACAACTGAATGCTTCTTCTTAGAATTACCAGTAGTGGTTGGTTTCTGTGAATGCTGAGATATTTTCTTACCTTTAGCACTCTTAGCGTTCACAGAGACTGATTTATCAACGAAAGCTTTCGTTGATTTTGCACTGAACACAGGCAAACTGATTTTTCTTGAAGTTTTCTTAACAAAAGACGCATGGTTAGGAAGTTTCGCATTAAAATCAATTTATTCAAAACAACCATCTAAACCACCGTTAGAATTAAGAAAATTAAACTCTTCGTTTGATGAACCAAACATGTCATTAGAAGTAAAAGCCTTTGTAAAAACAACATTTTTCATAACAGTTGAAAAAACCTTTAGTTGAATCTCAATCATAAGTCTTTCATCTGATAAAGAGGTCTCGAGTTCATAAATTTTACTTTCTAACACGAGAGAAGGGACATAAATTTTACCTATAACAGGCTTCGCCTCCATCTCTTTTTCAGAATAACTTTGAAAGTAGTCAGTTGAAAGAGATTTCTTCTCATCATTTGGAAAGTCATAACTATTATTCAACTTCGCATAATAAAATGGAGCGTGAACTTTAGTTGACTTCATCCGTTTTTCAAATTCATTGGCTTTATCCTCTTTTGATAGTTTAGTATTAAAAACTTTAAATGAGGCGATTCGGTGAGAAACAAGCATAGAGGTATAGTCATAAAGTGCGGGCACTTCTCTTATACCCTTTTTAAGACATTGAGGTTTCACATAACCGATTCCCCAATTTTCTTTATTCATTTTCGGTTTGTTAAGATGAATGGTTTGCTCACTTTGACCTAATGAGTATAGCTTCTTTTCCAAATCATCTAATTTAGCAATTAAAGTCTTGTTTTCTTTAATACATAAAGAATGCATATCAGTAAGCGTATAAAAATCAATCTCACTTTTTGTCAATTTAGACTTGAGCTCACTATTCTCTTTTAGAATTATAGTCTGTTCTTTTGCATTGGTGTCAGCGTTTGTATGTAAAACCTCAACTAATACTTTCTTCTCAGCAAGTTCATCGCTAAGTTTTTGTATCAATTGGTTTTTATTAATAATAACACCATTTTCTAGCTTAAGATTAGATTCTAACTCTTCTTGTGTTAAAACCATAGCATGCATTTTATTCATTAAATATTTATACGATAAATCACATACCTCCTCTTCTTCATTTTCTGAATCAGCTTCAGTATCTGATTCGATTTTTCCCATCAAGCACATATTGACGGCTTCATCCTTTTCTTCTTCATCTTCTTCTTCATCTGAGTGATCCATCCAGTATTCATCTTCAGCCATCAGCGCCTTGCCTGCCTCCTGTTGCTTTGCAAGAAGCATCTTGTTCTTGTAGAAGTCGGAGTTTCTAACCTTTGATATTCGGCAATTCTTGGCAAAGTGACCGGTTCTGCCACAGTTGTAGCACATGGGTGGTCCTGGCTGACTTGATCCTTCAGCTTTGTACTTCCTTTCTTCCGGTTTCTTTTCTTCCAATCTGTTTCCTTCTGTCTGATATCTTCTCTCATCAGATTTCTTCTCCTCTTGTCTCTTCCCTTCAAATCTCTTCCCTTCAAATCTTTTCCCTTCATACTTATTTCCTTCATATCTGCTTCCTTCAATTCTTTCCTTGTGAGCATAGTTGTTGGGTCCAGAAGAGTACCTCTGACTGTTTGACGTTGGATTCCTGTAGAACTTTTTCTGAAATGCATTTGTTAGAAACTGCATTGCTTGCTGCATTTGTTCATTTTCATCCGAGTCAGAGACAACATCAGCTTCAGCTTCTTCTGATTCATACACAATCGTCTTGTTCTTCTTCTTCACAACAAGAGCGACTGTGTCTTCAACTGTCTTTCCTTTTCTATTTTCTGCTAGAATTTCATCCACCTCATCTTCATTTTGTCGGAGGGTTTCATACACCTCGTGAAGTGGAATCTCATTCAGGTCTTTTATCTGCCTCATCTGTCTGGCAAAACTTTTCCATTCTGGTTGTAGAATACTCAGGAATTTGATATTCATCTCGATTTGAGATTTGTTGACCTTGTTCTTGCTCAATTCGTTTAGCAATGTCACAAACCTATCATATGTTCCTTCTAGAGTTTCTCCAGTTCTGCCTTTGAATTCTTCAAAACTGTGCAGGCATTTAGAGATTTTCAGTTGGTTCCCAATCTTCGAACCCAACATCATTTTCTCTAGTTGATCCCACATTTGTTTGGCTGAGGCTTTGTAGCTGTCAATCTTTACATAGATTTCATTTGTAATCCCTTGTAGAATGTATGACTTGGCTAACCTGTCGCCTTTTGCTCTTAGCTTAGCATCACCTGTTAGATCTGTATAAGAAAGTGCAACTGTCACTTCTTGAGTTCCTGCTGCTGGCTCCCTATACTGTGTTTCCATTAGGCCTTCTTCTAGGGATTGTATAATGAAATTACCCAAATCCTGTCTTTCAATGAAGTTTAGAAACCTATCCTTCCACTGTTCGTATTCCCCTCGAAAGAGAACTGGTGGCTTGGTGTCGGTTCCTATTGCGAGAGCTTCTTTGGATGTCATCCTGTATTGAATAAGAGAAAACTTGACAGATATGATCGTTAATCCAAATAAAATTTGATCACACAAGAAATTTTGTCCCCCTAGGCAGACTTATCACGGGGGTTCCACTAGAGAATTTTTTTTTATGACAATTAAAGACCCTATTACAGTTTTGAAAAATTCTCAGAAAAATATTCTAAGTCTGGAAATTGGAGCTTTGCGTTTGAGAAGGTTTGCGTTTCAAGTGAGGAGCGCACAATGAGGTGCGCGGGTCTTGTGGGAAGCGCACAATTGAGGTGTGCGGATCTAGTTGGACGCGCACAATGGAGTTGTGCGGGTCTGGTTAGGAGCGCACAATTGAGGTGTGCAGGTCTAGTTGGACGCGCACAATGGAGTTGTGCGTTTCAAGAGGGAACCGCACAATTGAGATATGCGATTCAAATGGGACACGCAAGGTTTGACTTGTTCTTTTTAAGAGATGAACTCGATGTCTTGAGGTATGCGTGTCTGAGGTATGCGTGTGCTTTGGAACCCGAGAAGTAAGGAATGCGTTTCCTTTGGGACGCGCACAATAGAATATGCGTTTCCTTTGAGACGCGCACAGTAAGGTATGCGGGTTATTCTTCATGTACTTCTGAAAATCGACTGAATCTTGTTCCTGAAACGATTTAGCAATACCAAACTCTACCAATATGTCTAGAATTACTTCTAGAACTGAATGTAAGCACTCGATCTCACTAAAACACTCTTTTTAGAATTTAATCTGATCGCACAGTGACTTACCCACTTCGACTGTTTTCACTCAAAATCCACAAATTGGAACTCGATTTAAGCTTAAAAGTGAAATTAAATAGCAACAACTCGATCTAGCATGTAGTACGATCACACTCTTATCGATTCTAACACCTAAAACAGTTTAAATCACAAACTCAAATTTTCTTGAAGAACACAGAGACGTTTTTCTTTTATAAAACTTGTTTTGATCTTAATCAGGCTCTGATACCAATTGTCGGTCCTTTAACAATACTACTACTATCAAGTTTTATAGAAACAACAACACAATAACGATTACCAACCTGTATTGAATATATCAAACGATTACAAGGTTGATCGATTAAGTTCTTGATGTGTTCTCTATGTTTTTCTCTCTTTTTCACCTTGAAGTGTGTATTTTTGTGTGTCTGTTCTATATCTGATTGTGTGAGAGTAGAGAGATACACTTGACAAAACGAGTGTGTTCAACACACTACCTAAACATAATATCTAGATTAAAATCTAGATATTATACTAGATAATATCTAACAAACTAGAAAGTTACTTAGAAACAAACTAAGTTAACTTTATCTAACTATTACAATATTATAACTTAGGTATTAAATCTAAGTAAACTAAAACAATTACATTGACATTTATTACAAATAGACATAGACTTTTATATCGAGAGTCGACGTTCCGGCTTTAGCTTCAGATTGCGATCTTCAGTTTGGATGATCTTGAATCCAATGAGACTGTGTCTTAACAAAACTGGGCTGGGCCGGGCCCAAAATCGGGCCGTGATCGGGCCATGTTTTTTTATTTTAAAATTAATTTCTTTATATAATAATTAATTACTAAACTTTAAAAAATAAAAATTGGATTGGATCACTAAAATACACTTTAAAAATACGTTTTATTTATAATTTTAAGTTACAATACATAAATTCTAAGAACCCGGGTGGTGCTTTAACGTAGTATTTGCGGTCGCCGCAAGTAGATCTCCACACCGTTTGCATTGCGCTTTTTTGTACCGTCGGGGAGGATCACCATGTTGAAATGGTTCCAAATCGGTGCTTTTCGTCCATGCTCGGCAACAACTTGGTAATTTTGTGCGGTCATTTTGAAAGTAGAGAGTAGAGAACTAGAGATATTAGACTAGAACTTGCGAGAAACGAATATAGCGACAAATGAGAATTGTATGCGTTTTTTGCATTTTGTAGGTTGATGTCTAACTCTATAACCAACACAAGTATTTATAGGGGTTTGGGGGGGTAAAAATTCCAAAAAAAAAAACGGTCAAAAACGGCTATTTTTTTTAAACCATCGAATCGGGCCGGGCCAAAAACCGGGCCTTGAACCGGTCCCGGGCTGGGCCGACAAAACCTCCAAAATCCTAGACCGATCTGGTATTTTGGGCTCCAAACCGGTTTACTACCGGGCCGGGCCGAGCCGGGCTTTGAGCGGGCCGGGCTTCGGTTAATCGACCGGGTCGGGCCCATTTGGCCATCACTACTGGTGACTGATAAGTTAGTTGATAACTGATAAGCTAGTTAGTGAGTGGTAACTGATAAGCTAGCTGAAGAAAAAGTCAAGTTTGACAAAAACTAACTTATAAACATCTAAAAAATAATCAATTACAATATTAAATAATATAATTAAAACAAATTTATAGTAATATCATATGTTAATTAACATAAACAAGGTAGTAAATAATATAATATTTTAATTAAAAGAATTTGAACTTTATTATTATATATTATAAATTTTGAATTTGTTAAACCAAATAAAAAATATTATATTAACTAATAACTTTAAATAATCGTTAGATATAATATGAAAAAAAAATAATAATCATATAATAATTAAAAAAATTATATTAACTAATAATTAAATTTTAATCATTAATGTTTATTTATAATTTATAGTTAATAAATAATAATCAATATTAATGAGGGCATAATTGGAATAAAAAAAACTTATACATAAGCTACTCCAAGTAGTTTATCAAAAAACTAATTTAGAAATTAGTTTATATCCATCCAAAATGTATCCAGAAAATAAGCTAGCAAACTAACTTAATTTTGTCAAATGATGTCAAGTAGTTACATATATTATAAACAAAAATAAAGTTGGTCAACCTCAAATATTTTAATTAATTAATAATTTAAAAAATTATAATTAGTAATTAAATTAATTATTTTATTAAAATCATTTAATACAATTTTATGTAACTTATATAAACATATTTAGAATTTGTTATATTTGGTTTTTGATAGCTAAAATATATTGAATAGTAATAACAAATATGTTATTATAAAAATAATTGATATGGTTAACAATAATCCTGAATAATTAATATCAATATATAACTAACAATAATTAATAATAATTACGTTTAGTTAATATTAGTAATAACTAATTTTTATTAATATTTATTTATAATTAATAGTTTTTTAAAGGCAACTTTTATTAGATACCAAAGGGACAAATACACCCAAAACAACACCGACACTTAACGAAACCGCACGACCGCGCGCTAAAACTATTCCAAAATAAAAGGAAACGAAATTCAACAAAACAAATGAGAATCGAGTCTACAATACTCTAATCCGTAGCGACAAACGGAATCCAGTTTGCAAGACTTGAACTAGTCGTTGCCATCATCGAAAAGGAATGAACCTTCAGGCGCTTCTCCCCTGATCCCCACTTTGTACTTTTTGCACTAGGTGATTGCCGACGGGTTCTAGAACCAAGTCGCACCGTCTACCGCCGCGTTGGATTTACGCCTTTTGACCCACTCCACTCCAATATGATAGCTTGAAACACGTACAGTTGTTCCGCGATTTTGCTTTGACCTCTTCTAAACACCAATCTATTTCTATTCTCCCATATCAAGTATAGGGTAGCCCAAATCACTCCATTCCACAACGAGTCGGTCGTATTGTTATTGAACGAGTTTTCTCCTTCTTGGATGATTTCTCGAACCGATGTTATACCCTCCAAATTTATTCCCCACCATCTGCCGATTAATTTCCAAAAGGTATTTACTTCCGGGCAAGATACAAGTGTGTGGTCCACCGATTCAATCGAATCACCACATCTTGGGCACAAGACCGAATGTAAGTCAATTCCTATTCGGTCTAGCACCGATCGACATGGGATTCGATCTCTTAAAGTTCTCCAAATGACCACACATACCTTTTTTGGAACCAATTTCATCCATTTTGTGGGATCCATCGAACCATTCAGACTTGGTCTTCCGTCTTCTATGGTCTCTCTTTGTTTCTTGACGTTGAAACATTTTGCCTCGTCTAGTGCCCACTCCACTTTTTCTTCTCGTCCTTTTTCGAGTTGAATATCTTCTAGCATTCGAATTAAATTCTCCAACTCTCCTAATTCTCCCCCTTCTTGGTGATCTTCTCCATTTCCATTCCCAATTACACGATTCTTCCGACCACTTTCCTCTTTCCGCGACCTTTGCGTCTTGGTCCAATTCCAATCGATACAGTCTTCTGTATTTGATAAGTACTCAATTTTGAGTACTTAAGCCCTTTTCTTTTAGCCTTTTTAGATAGAATTTTTCACTTTCAAATCCCACTTTGAGTCATTTTCTACCTTATTTTCTATTTGTTGTGTCTTGGAGCATAAGTTGTGTGATTTACTTGTTTTATTAAGATTGTAGGCTAAATTTGGTTATCTTTTGGAAATCTATTTGGAAACAGGGCATGCTGCAGCATCAGAACAACATGGAGCTGATGGTTTTTGGAAGGGAAATCTTGAAGACCGAAACTTGAATATGATTTTTGGCTTAGATTTGATCTTTTGTAACCCTTGGACAATTAGTTAATCTGGTTTGTAATATGTTGGTTAAGTTGGGACAAGCTTTGGTAGCCTTAGTTGGCATTAGACTAGGTAAGTACAATTAGATTCTCCTTAATTTACAACTTTGCCACTCCCTTTTGTTATAAAAGGAGGGTTTAGTTGCTCTTAAGGAGACATCTACATCTCTCTACATCATCTTAGTTTATGTTTCTTAAAGTCTTTTGCATCTGATTTGTAGTATCTTGGGGCTGATCGAAAACCACTCTTTAGTTCTTTAATTTTAAGTGTTAATCTTTATGTTCTTCATCTTGTTCTTAATATTTTCTTTAAAGTTTTCATTCTTGTTATGCTTAGTGTAATCTTTCATTTTCTGTCTAGAATCACGAACTGGTCCCATTCCAGTCCCGTGTCCTTTTAATTTCTAGAAGTCATGCATGTTCATCGTGTTCTTCATCATCTTCATATAATTGTTGTTCTTGAATATGAATGCTTGCAGCATCCAAACAGCACCCACCTGCACTTTTCATTTGGTTGTATTTCCTTTCTTCATCTTGCATCTCTAGCCTTTCCTTTACTCTTTTGTTTTAGACTTTAGTAGTTAAAATTCATTGTATTTGTCTTCAAGTTTACTTTCTTGTCATTTCCATTTCCTTGTAATTTACATTCTCGTCTTTACATTTTTTTAGCAACATATATATATATATATATATATTTATATACTTTCAAGTCATTTATCTTTCAAGAGCAATTTACATTATGTTTATCTTTGTAATTCTTAGTAGCTATTTTTCTTTCCTTATTGTAATGAGTAGCTAATCATCTTAGCTTAGGTGTGAGACAAATGGTGGTCATGTGGATCTAAAAGAAAGTAGGTTTTTGTGACTTTAACGAAATTTTATTATTCCAACTCAAGTTTTATCAAGATAACAAAACTTTTTGACAAATTGATTATTTTGATAGTGTAATAGTGTCATGTAATAGTGTCATGGACCTAGAGATAGGCCATTGAATAGCACATCAATTTAGTGACATGAGAGGTAATATCGAAAGAGTTACTTGCAACGAGAGTTGTTACTTGTGTCATTTAAAATGATCCATTCTTGATAAGTTGTCACTTTTTCAAAAGACTAAAATGGAATAGACTTAGAGATAAGCTATTTGGAATACATCAACTTGGGAGGTACGGGGGTTATTTCGAAAGAGTAACTTTTAACGAAGAGAATTTGTTTCGCCGTATATTTTGAGAACTCCATTCCCATCATTCCCTTATATGGAACCTTGCTCAGAGATGAGATGGTTCATAGCTACTAGAATAATGGGATGGTGAGAGTCCGAGAGGAACGTGTCTTAAAAATCGATAATGAAACTAGTTAGAGTCAGAAGCATGCTGCAGCACTCAAATAGCATCATGCTATGACAAGTGTTGTAGCATTGACCCACTGGAATTTGGATCCATATACCATCAAAAGTCTTACACCCTTGCTTCTCTTTTAATCTTGTTAAAGTAAATCTGTGTTCACCAACCAATCAAAATATTGCTTCAAATTCGCCATCTGAAATCATATCTTTCATCATACTTTTATTACACTTTTTAATCCAATCTATGTGGGACGATATCTGGTATTTTACCACTTTATTACTTGAAAGGCGACATAGTACCAATTTGTATACTTGCTTTTTGGTATTATCAGTCTCACCCTAAGGTAAACAAAAGGGCCTATCAGTATTCTTCTTGAAGCGTCCTTGAACCTGACCACCTTTCTTTCCAGAAGCTTGTGTTCTTCCCATCGCCAACTTTCTTGCGGAACGAGTTAGTGAACGCTACTCCATTATTATCCATCACTGGGCCGATCCGAACTATGTTACTCCATACCGTCTCTGCACCAAACCGAAAAGATTGGTTACCAAACAACCCCCTCCCCGTAAATTCTTTTGATTATTTTTATCCAAAATGCGTTTTTATCGTTTTGGAATCACCACCACCATTTCGCTAAAAGTGACCAATTTGCCGATTTCAGGCTACCAATATTTAGACCCCCTTTGTTAAGACTCACCAATGATTTATCCCAACTCACCCAAACTAAGCCTTTCTTTTCGCACTCTCCGACTCCTCCCCCCCCCCCCCCCCAATTTTTTTTTTTGCATCTCAACCTTTCCATCTCTTTTAACACTCCGCTCGGGCTCGATAAAGGGAAAAGAAGTACAAGGGAATGCTTCCCAATACCGACTTTACCAACGTCAACCGACCTCCGTAGGAGATCACCTTTGTTTTTCACGATGCAAGTCTCTTCTTTACTTTCTCAATTGCCGGATTCCAATGTTCCAACCGATTCATTGTAACACCTACCGGGAGTCCTAAGTATGTGAACGGTAAGGCACCCGTGCTGCACCCTAAACATCGTGCCCAACTTTGAATTTCTTCCTCCGACACACACAACCCATAAATTTTACTCTTGCTAACATTTATCTTTAATCCCGACATCATATTGAAACACTTGAGAATTTTTAACAAGTTTTTTAGATTGCTTAAACTCCACTTACCGAAAAATATGGCGTCATCCGCGTATTGAAGATGCGTGATTGGGATGTTGTTAGACCCCACTTTGATGCTTTCGTATAGACCTTTTTTGTCCGCCTCTATCATTAACAAGTGGAGTCTTTCCGCCACAATGAGAAAAAGAAACGGCGCCAAAGGGTCTCCTTGTCTCAAACCTTTACCCATCACGAATTCCTTAGTCGGACTTCCATTGACTAGGATGGACATCGATGCCGATTGGAGACTAGCCTTTATCCACTTGACCCATTTTTCACCAAAGCCCATTTTATTCAAGCTATCGATCAAAAAATCCCACTCCACACTATCGTAGGCTTTTTCGAAGTCCACCTTGAAGATCAACCCCTTCTTTTTTTTTCTTTTTCTTTTTTCATATAGTCGATCACCTCATTTGCGATGAGGATCCCATCTAAAATAGACCGGCCTTTCACGAACGCGCTTTGAGAGTCGCTAATTACTTTTGACATCACCTTTTTCAATCTCTCTGCTAGTACCTTAGAGATTATTTTGTAGTAGATATTGATTAGGCTAATTGGCCTAAATTCCCCTAGATTTGCCGGGTTTGCTACTTTGGGAATCAAGGTGAGGAAAGAATTATTGCATCCTCGGCTAATGTAACACCCTAAAAATAGGAATAACAAAAATCCGAAAAACGAACATGCGGTATTTAAAATTGCCAAAGTAAGAGCCTCCCAACAATGGGGAAAATACACAAACCTGTTTAAATACAGTCGTAATTAAACGGACAATAAATAACAACCAACTAATCTAATTTCCATAACTAGAAAAGAGATTACAAATAAGGGTGTCATTTATAAACCCAAAGGTTCTCCTACCAAAAGTAAGTCCAAATGCAATATTCCCCAATGTCTCACCCAAGCACTATGTCAGCTTAGAACCGGTGCCGCTAGAACCTGAGATACACATCGACACCAAACAAGTGTTAGGCTAAAAAGTCTAGTGAGTTGAACAATAATAAGCATGCATGAACAATTACAATTCTTATCAGCAGTTAACCAGAGTTCAACAAATGTGGAGTCAATAGGGGAGACCCATAGCACCAATCAGTTCCACCCAAAGAGACAATGTACCTTAATGCCAGCTACCAAGAGTGACATCCAAAGGACCGGCACATCCGAGGACTACAACCATGGCATTATCCCGAATGGCGGAGGTCTAGGCACATACCCACACGGTGGCACCCAAGACTACATCCTCCTAGTGTCTACCGACTTGGTTCGTCCAACATAAATTATATAGGAGGTGTTTAGGTGTATTTCAACCAATTATAATTCAATACCAACCATGGGTACAATATTACCATCCTAACCATATGAGCCCAGCATAGGACCCAATTATCCACATAAACATTTTGTAGATACAATATCACCAAGAGAGTATTCCAAATGGAAATCATTATACTATTCCAAACATGTATTCATTAATCATGTCAAAATACCCATTGTGGGTATACATAATGAAAACCCCAAATACTTACACAAAATAGAGTAAACCATGGGATGATACTTATAAACATACTCCTCACATAATTTCATAGGAATATCATCAAATACTTGAACACATGGAGGTGAACATTTGAGCAAATATGCAATAATGATAACAAGTAAGCAAATATGATGTGTATCTAGTTTTAACAAAAGTTTAGTAAACTCACCTTGCTAGATTTAGACTAAATCTAGATTTTACCCACTTGAAGAAACTTGATTCATCAAACCAAATCTTCCAAAACCTAGATCCACAAGGTTCCAACCATAAATATACATATTCCACCATAAATAATCATAATCATCCACAAAGAATCGTTTCCCAACCTTATACATGAATACCTCAACTGATATCGAAATCCTAACTTCCATAAATGAAGAGAATATGTAACACCCTCAAATTTGGAAATAGCGACTAATTAAAAACTTTCAACAATACCCTAAAGGATAAAAAATCTATTACTACCAGTCCATAATTTAATTACGTTTCTAGGTTGAACCATCAACAGATAATTAAAATCTTACATAAAGACTAACTAAAGTCGAGTGTTACTATAACCCAATACCAAATCGCTATCTCCAATAATAATGCGGAAGACTTCATAAAGCTTAATCACTTCATCGAGCACACAACTAGCACTCATCGCTTCACAGTGTCGCTATCACTAATCCCGAAATTGAACCTGATGCACATGCCGACAAATAAAAAGGTTAGGCTAATGCCTAGTGAGTTCAAGAGTTTATATCATGATTATAAAGGCAAACGTAAAATGGAAATATTGTAACTTATAATCACGATCCTTTAAAATGATTTACTTTAAGAATAATGGAATAAATCATTTACCAACAATATGCATTTTATAGATGGACGTCTAAACGTTAAAACATTCTTTCATGGAATAATGCAATCCAACACTTACTTAAAACCAACCATACCCAAACAACCGTACACCGTTTTAACCCGCAGGTTTAACGAAACATAAAGATCATTACTTAACTAACTGGGATAAAGCAAAGGTCTAACGCCTCAAACTCCGAGGGTTCTTTTAGTCCTTAATCTCGAACTCTAACACGAGGGGTTATACCTATAGCTCTAATGAGTTCAAGGTTTTTCACACCACTATGCCAATTCGAACTTTTATAAAATCTCAAAATGTAAAGGCTTTATAAAGATTAATTGTACGAATAAATCTACTACCTTATCTCGATAGGTGTAGAGAGTGGTCACAACCGCCACACATATAAAACCTTTTTAGAAAATAATTGATCAATAATCAAGGTAACACTGACACCAACGAAAGATATTTCAACAATCTTTTTCAAAGGAACTGCTATGTTCTCAACACGTATAAATTGGTGATACAAAAGAGAAGTAGTTTTACGTACTAAAACAGTGCATAACGAAACGTTTGTACAAAACTTCCGAAGGGAAAAATATTCATGAAAACGAATCCCAAAATTTTGCATTAAACCATGAAATATCATGAAATAAAACTTCCCGACGTGAATCGCATACATCGGTTTATTCCCCAAAATTTAGTAAAGACATAAGCATGCGATTCGAGCAATTGTAAGAGTAATTTAGTTTGGTTCCAAACTTTAGGCTGTACAAATAAAATGTTTGCAAAACCTTAAACAACATGTTCACGATATCAAACTCTCAAAGTTTTCTCTCTTTTAGCCACAAAGAAATACGGAATAAGATTTCACAACCAAAACTCGTATGCGACTGTTTATTTCACAAAACTAGCAGGATGATATGCGTATGCACTTGGTTAAAAAACATGAAATTATTTATATCGGTTTCACGTTCAAAGACAAATAATAATATGCTCTCATCGTCCTAAAATGTTTGTTAAAACTCATTGACGGGAGTTCCAAATAGACATGTATGCATACTATATGCAACTCACACAAAGCTCAAGGAAAACGATACCACTTGACGCCATTAAAGTCACCCCATTAACTCCACAAAATCGCATGGATTAAAATTCTCAATAAAACTCAAACATCAAAATAATGAAAGGTAACTCTTCGTCCAAAACCTTAACATACGTGGAGGGGATCCAATATTAAGGTCATAAGTCGTAGTTACTTGTCCAAGACTCTAAATAGTGTCAAAATACGAACATTACCATATTCAAAAATAACGTTAGGCAACAATGAGGATAAACAAAGTCTCGACAGGGCATGCAACCACATGCAATAAAGTAACTTTATGCATGTTTAAGATCATGGTCTAAAACTTGTGCGTGCTAAACATTTCAAGATTTCGTGGTATGATCCACATGGTGATTTTGGAAACATGAGAAAAGATCGATGCAATTTATTTCAAAAATAAATCTCGTGCATGAAATTGATCGGCACTTAACACCTCAAAACCACGATCCTCAAATTTCTTAGTTACCCTATCGGCAACCGGATGCTCAACATCTTTAAGGCAAGGATCACATGCCTCATAGGTTCACCTCACAAATTTCTTCTCGAAATACGTTGGTTCCCAACGTCTATGGTTCTAATCCAACCAATCAATCTGATCCAAAACGATTCACTTAATGCAATCACCGTGCTTACCGTCACTCCAAGTGACGAATACTAAAATCATCGACTTCTTCTAATGGCTTCCCAATTAGAAACTTCTTCACTACCCCAACGGTCATCATACCAAGACAGTTCAAGCACACCCATGTAACTCGTAGATTCACCATAACACTGGCCAGGTGCTATTATCAACCTACTGTACATGATCATCCTTGCCATTTTCGGTGTGACTCCCGCTCCTAGTGACTCCAATTACCTCGAATCCTCATCTCTTAAAGTGCCTAATTGTGCAATCTCACATTCAATCACTTAAAATCACGCTAGTTTGAGTCTAGATATTCAAATTCAACACCTAAATCTCTCAAACTTAAGCTCTGATACCAACTTGTAACACCCTCAAATTTGGAAAGAGCGACTAATTAAAAACTTTCAACAATACCCTAAAGGATAATAAATCTATTACTACCAGTCCATAATTTAATTACGTTTCTAGGTTGAACCATCAACAGATAATTAAAATCTTACATAAAGACTAACTAAAGTCGAGTGTTACTATAACCCAATACCAAATCGCTATTTCCAATAATAATGCGGAAGACTTCATAAAGATAAATCACTTCATCGAGCACACAACTAGCACTCATCGCTTCACAGTGTCGCTATCACTAATCCCGAAATTGAACCTGATTCACATGCCGACAAATAAAAAGGTTAGGCTAATGCCTAGTGAGTTCAAGAGTTTATATCATGATTATAAAGGAAAACGTAAAATGGAAATATTGTAACTTATAATCACGATCCTTTAAAATGATTTACTTTAAGAATAATGGAATAAATCATTTACCAACAATATGCATTTTATAGATGGACGTCTAAACGTCAAAACATTCTTTCATGGAATAATGCAATCCAACACTTACTTAAAACAAGAATGATGGTAATGCTCAAATAATGACATTTGAATAAGCTTTATAAAAACAAACGACCAAAATAAGAGTAAACTCAAGTCTCCAAAATTATATCATAAGGAGATAACCCAAATCTCAAACGTCACTGAAAACGAGGAGAAAATCAAATACCTCAAAACAACACCTAACGGTGACGGAGGAATCCCGAATTCCAAGGCTAGTGGCGGAACACAAAAGTAGGCCACATTCCAAGTTATTGAGCTCACCATACTAGGACCCATGGCCACGAGCACGCCGAATCGTACTAAGATGTGAGGGAGGGCCCCCGAGGATCCTAATCATGCTCATTCGCTAGGATTACATTTACGACCCATGGCTAGTAACCGGTCCCATATAACCGTACCAAACGCCCCCGAGGATCCGATGTCTCAACTAGCTACAAATGGGAAGTGACTATCCCATAAAATACAGGCTCAGAAATTAACTCCCGGATGCAGGTCTGGTCTTGGACTCCAAGAGCCCTCACAGTATTATCCTCGAAATCCCCAGAGACTAATTCTGACACCCACATATAATTAATAGCCCACTTTTCTTTTTAAATAACACGACCGACTCATATGCCTATGGATCCACTGCATTACAGTCTAAACAATACATGACTCAAAATGAATGACTAACGCACTCAAAACATGTAAATCTCAAATGATGCGCATTAACCGCCATCATACTTGGTATTTCGCAATCGGGCTATTAAACCGGACCGAAGTCCTAAAGACTCTTTTTCTTTAAAACCAACTTATGAGTTAAACACTCGGAATCCATGGCCACGAACAACACAGGTTTGTACTAAGATGTGAGAGAGGGCCCCCGAGGAAACCAAGTCTTACTCGCTCACTAGGACTACACTATGATCCATAGATAGTAACCGGTCTCACATAACCGTGCCAAACGCTCCCGAGGATCATATGCATCCATAGTTACAAATAACATTTATATCTGAAAATGCATTTCTAAGTTTAACTGTTGATAAGAATGGAAATCGTAAAATAAGACTATACGAATTCTTTCAAGTACTTCTCATAAATGTGAAAGTAATACTTCATAAAACATTCCTTTTTCATGAATGATGCATAAAACCCGACAAACATTTGAAAGTGTATTTCTTTGATCAAAGATCCATTTATGCAATAAGACATCAAAACACACTCATTTGTGTCCCTTTATCAAAATGCCCAAAAATCCCAAATGTGAGTGTTATACAAAGTTTATAAGGTTAAATACTTCAAATAATCAAAGATCGACAAACAACCCAACATTTGATAACTTCATGTAAAACACATAAACACTTTAAAATGGACATTTTGGCATGTACACCGTTTTCACAAATCAACTTGAACTCACCTTGCTAAATTTAGGCTAAATCTAGATTTCCCCCAACTAGAGCTCCTTTGAAGAACACTTGGATTCTCAAGACAAAACTTCCAAAACCTAAATCCATACATATCCAACCACAATTAAACATAATCAACCACAAAGAATCATTTCCCAAACCATATACATGGATACCTCAACTAATACCGAAACCCTAACTTTCATAACCGAAGAGGATAGAAGATTACCTTAACCCAAGCTTGAATTCACCAATCAAAACACTTCTAGTTCACCAAAATGATTACAAACCTTCAACCTATGAAAGGGAGAACAAAGGATGGATGAAACCCTAGAAAACTTTGGGGAAGAAGATGAATAGTGAGAGATGAGAAGCTTACCACCACAAAATACTCTAGTATACTTCAATAGACCTCCAATCTCTTTCTATATCCTTGAAGAGCTCTCAAAAACGAAACCGTAGCAACTTGAATCGCCCAAATCGTAGTTGTGATGAAGTTATGAAGAAATGAAGATTTGGGTGAGAAATGCGGCTAAATCAGGTTTATAACCCGAGTCTCGGCCTGATGCGCACGACCCGTGCGCTTTTGTGAAGGGCCCGCGCATGGCCCGTGCGCCCCCTCCAGCCGGCCCATGATTTCCCCGAAAACCGTTTTGGTCATAACTTCTTCGTTATAGCTCCGTTTTCGCTCCGGAAAGAACCGTTGGACTCATAATTGAATCATTCATCCATCTAGACTATAAAATCAAGGATTCAAGACCAAAATAAAATATCTTATTTTTCCTTAATATATCGGTTTCTGTAATAACTCGAAATGATACCTTTCGAAAATCGGGGTGTTACAATCCTCCCAACCTTAAAAGAGATTTCGTCCTCGAAATCTAGCACCAACCAATCACCCAATATCGCCCTTGGCGAGGTCAAATGATTCCCTATCCAAAAGGAATACCTTCACTAAACCTTAGCTCATAAACGATCCCGATTACATCCCGGTTGAGGTTGTCGCTGCATTCCTCATAACGAACCATTGCCAGCTCAACCTCAACTTTCCATATAACTCACCCAAAGCGGGATGAACGTTAAGTTGTGGCTTAATCACATTCTTAACATTAAACCTCGGTTGCCTCCCAACCTTATGTTGTTCATATTACCTCAAGAACAACTTACGACCTTATTCCGTCATTTCCACCAGAATACCCCAAAACAAACCTTTCCTTTTGATACCTCTAAACACAATGAGTCAAAGTCTCCTCGATAATCGATTTGTACTTAAAGTCCACCTCGACATTCTCATCAAATGTATCCAATAACCATTACCACCAAACTCCCACCATGTACTCAAGCATCGATTTCCAAATCAGCGAAAATCCTGACAATTCTCAAAATACCAATGATTGATTCTTAATTGTCAACGTCTAACTTCCTTAAGGTTACCGCTTGTCCTGCAGATACACCAGATCTAACAGAAGTACACTGAATCACACCCACAGTTATTATCCTCAAAATATAGTGTCGACACCTATCCTTGGAATGGCTATTTGCAAACGTGGGTATACCACCAAACATTTCGTTCCCGAGTTGCAATGTCGATTCGAGGTTGACACCTATCCTTAGAAATGATCACCCAAATCGAACATCCTTACAAGTCAACATAACATCAACAATAATCACAGATACCCATTAAGGTGATACACCATAGATACATAGCATGCCGTCGTACCATTAATCCACGAATTCAAAACCAACCATACCCAAACAACCGTACACCGTTTTAACCCACAGGTTTAACGAAACATAAAGATCATTACTTAACTAACTGGGATAAAGCAAAGGTCTAACGCCTCAAACTCCGAGGGTTCTTTTAGTCCTTAATCTCGAACTCTAACACGAGGGGTTATACCTATAGCTCTAATGAGTTCAAGGTTTTTCACACCACTATGCCAATTCGAACTTTTATAAAATCTCAAAATGTAAAGGCTTTATAAAGATTAATTGTACGAATAAATCTACTACCTTATCTCGATAGGTGTAGAGAGTGGTCACAACCGCCACACATATAAAACCTTTTTAGAAAATAATTGATCAATAATCAAGGTAACACTGACACCAACGAAAGATATTTCAACAATCTTTTTCAAAGGAACTGCTATGTTCTCAACACGTATAAATTGGTGATACAAAAGAGAAGTAGTTTTACGTACTAAAACAGTGCATAACGAAACGTTTGTACAAAACTTCCGAAGGGAAAAATATTCATGAAAACGAATCCTAAAATTTTGCATTAAACCATGAAATGTCATGAAATAAAACTTCCCGACGTGAATCGCATACATCGGTTTATTCCCCAAAATTTAGTAAAGACATAAACATGCGATTCGAGCAATTGTAAGAGTAATTTAGTTTGGTTCCAAACTTTAGGCTGTACAAATAAAATGTTTGCAAAACCTTAAACAACATGTTCACGATATCAAACTCTCAAAGTTTTCTCTCTTTTAGCCACAAAGAAATACGGAATAAGATTTCACAACCAAAACTCGTATGCGACCGTTTATTTCACAAAACTAGCAGGATGATATGCGTATGCACTTGGTTAAAAAACATGAAATTATTTATATCGGTTTCACGTTCAAAGACAAATAATAATATGCTCTCATCGTCCTAAAATGTTTGTTAAAACTCATTGACGGGAGTTCCAAATAGACATGTATGCATACTATATGCAACTCACACAAAGCTCAAGGAAAACGATACCACTTGACGCCATTAAAGTCACCCCATTAACTCCACAAAATCGCATGGATTAAAATTCTCAATAAAACTCAAACATCAAAATAATGAAAGGTAACTCTTCGTCCAAAACCTTAACATACGTGGAAGGGATCCAATATTAAGGTCATAAGTCGTAGTTACTTGTCCAAGACTCTAAATAGTGTCAAAATACGAACATTACCATATTCGAAAATAACGTTAACTTTATGCATGTTTAAGATCATGGTCTAAAACTTGTGCGTGCTAAACATTTCAAGATTTCGTGGTATGATCCACATGGTGATTTTGGAAACATGAGAAAAGATCGATGCAATTTATTTCAGAAATAAATCTCGTGCATGAAATTGATCGGCACTTAACACCTCAAAACCACGATCCTCAAATTTCTTAGTTACCCTATCGGCAACCGGATGCTCAACATCTTTAAGGCAAGGATCACAGGCCTCATAGGTTCACCTCACAAATTTCTTCTCGAAATACGTTGGTGCCCAACGTCTATGGTTCTAATCCAACCAATCAATCTGATCCAAAACGATTCACTTAATGCAATCACCGTGCTTACCGTCACTCCAAGTGACGAATACTAAAATCATCGACTTCTTCTAATGGCTTCCCAATTAGAAACTTCTTCACTACCCCAACGGTCATCATACCAAGACAGTTCAAGCACACCCATGTAACTCGTAGATTCACCATAACACTAGCCAGGTGCTATTATCAACCTACTGTACATGATCATCCTTGCCATTTTCGGTGTGACTCCCGCTCCTAGTGACTCCAATTACCTCGAATCCTCATCTCTTAAAGTGCCTAATTGTGCAATCTCACATTCAATCACTTAAAATCACGCTAGTTTGAGTCTAGATATTCAAATTCAACACCTAAATCTCTCAAACTTAAGCTCTGATACCAACTTGTAACACCCTCAAATTTGGAAAGAGCGACTAATTAAAAACTTTCAACAATACCCTAAAGGATAATAAATCTATTACTACCAGTCCATAATTTAATTACGTTTCTAGGTTGAACCATCAACAGATAATTAAAATCTTACATAAAGACTAACTAAAGTCGAGTGTTACTATAACCCAATACCAAATCGCTATCTTCAATAATAATGCGGAAGACTTCATAAAGCTAAATCACTTCATCGAGCACACAACTAGCACTCATCGCTTCACAGTGTCGCTATCACTAATCCCGAAATTGAACCTGATGCACATGCCGACAAATAAAAAGGTTAGGCTAATGCCTAGTGAGTTCAAGAGTTTATATCATGATTATAAAGGAAAACGTAAAATGGAAATATTGTAACTTATAATCACGATCCTTTAAAATGATTTACTTTAAGAATAATGGAATAAATCATTTACCAACAATATGCATTTTATAGATGGACGTCTAAACGTCAAAACATTCTTTCATGGAATAATGCAATCCAACACTTACTTAAAACAAGAATGATGGTAATGCTCAAATAATGACATTTGAATAAGCTTTATAAAAACAAACGACCAAAATAAGAGTAAACTCAAGTCTCCAAAATTATATCATAAGGAGATAACCCAAATCTCAAACGTCACTGAAAACGAGAAGAAAATCAAATACCTCAAAACAACACCTCACGGTGACGGAGGAATCCCGAATTCCAAGGCTAGTGGCGGAACACAAAAGTAGGCCACATTCCAAGTTATTGAGCTCACCATACTAGGACCCATGGCCACGAGCACGCCGAATCGTACTAAGATGTGAGGGAGGGCCCTCGAGGATCCTAATCATGCTCATTCGTTAGGATTACATTTACGACCCATGGCTAGTAACCGGTCCCATATAACCGTACCAAACGCCCCCGAGGATCCGGTGTCTCAACTAGCTACAAATGGGAAGTGACTATCCCATAAAATACAGGCTCAGAAATTAACTCCCGGATGCAGGTCTGGTCTTGGACTCCAAGAGCCCTCACAGTATTATCCTCGAAATCCCCAGAGACTAATTCTGACACCAACATATAATTAATAGCCCATTTTTCTTTTTAAATAACACGACCGACTCATATGCCTATGGATCCACTGCATTACAGTCTAAACAGTACATGACTCAAAATGAATGACTAACACACTCAAAACATGTAAATCTCAAATGATGCGCATTAACCGCCATCATACTTGGTATTTCGCAGTCGGGCTATTAAACCGGACCGAAGTCCTAAAGACTCTTTTTATTTAAAACCAACTTATGAGTTAAACACTCGGAATCCATGGCCACGAACAACACAGGTTCGTACTAAGATGTGAGAGAGGGCCCCCGAGGAAACCAAGTCTTACTCGCTCACTAGGACTACACTATGATCCATAGCTAGTAACCGGTCTCACATAACCGTACCAAACGCTCCCGAGGATTATATGCATCCATAGTTACAAATAACATTTATATCTGAAAATGCATTTCTAAGTTTAACTGTTGATAAGAATGGAAATCGTAAAATAAGACTATACGCATTCTTTCAAGTACTTCTCATAAATGTGCAAGTAATACTTCATAAAACATTCCTTTTTCATGAATGATGCATAAAACCCGACAAACATTTAAAAGTGTATTTCTTTGATCAAAGATCCATTTATGCAATAAGACATCAAAACACATTCATTTGTGTCCCTTTATCAACTTGAATCACCCAAATCGGAGTTGTGATGAAGAAGTTATGAAGAAATGAAGATTTGGGTGAGAAATGCGGCTAAATCAGGTTTATAACCCGAGTCTCGGCCTGATGCGCATGACCCGTGCGCTTTTGTGAAGGGCCCGCGCACGGCCCGTGCGCCCCCTCCAGCCGGCCCATGATTTCCCCGAAAACCGTTTTGGTCATAACTTCTTCGTTATAGCTCCGTTTTCGCTCCGGAAAGAACGGTTGGACTCGTAATTGAATCATTCATACATCTAGACTATAAAATCAAGGATACAAGCCCAAAATAAAATATCTTATTTTTCCTTAATATATCGATTTTTGTAATAACTCGAAATGATACCTTTCGAAAATCGGGGTGTTACAGAATAGAAGATTACCTTAATCCAAGCTTGAATCCACCAATCAAAACACCTCTAGTTCACCAAAATGGTAACAAACCTCCAATCTACGAAAGGGAGAACAAAGGGTGGACGAAACCCTAGAAAACTTTGGTGAAGAAGATGAAGAGGGAGAGATGAGGAGCTTACCACCACAAAATACTCTTGTATACTCCAATAGACTTCCAATATCTTGCTAGATCCTTGAATATCTCTCAAAAACGAAACTGTGGCAACTTGAATCACTAAAATCGGAGCTAGGATGAGAAAGTTATGACCAAATGAAGAAAAACCCGATTTTATGCATTGCAGGTTTGGCGCGACCCTGACATGCGACAGTGACATTTGTCACTGTCGCGGGCACTGTCGTGAGAAATGTACCGAAAGTCATTTCAAGTTTTTCGGCCGTAACTTCTTCGTTATAGCTCCGTTTTCGCTCCGAAAAGGACCGTTGGACTCGTAATTGAATCCTTTATCCATCAAGACTATAAAATCTAGGATTCAAGTCCAAAATAAAATATATTATTTTTCCTTAATATATCCGTTTCTGTATTAACTTGAAATGATACCTTTCAAAAATCGGGGTGTTACAGCTAATCTCCCCTTTTTCACCGAACCATCTTAATGCCACCATAAGATCCTTTTTTATCGTTACCCAAAATCTTTTTATGAACCCGATAGTAAAAACATCTGGACCCGGTGCTTTATTTGTCCCACATGATTGGATCGCTTTCAATATTTCTTCTTCTTCAAATGGTTGCTCCAAGTCATCCGCTTCCTCTTTTGATATTCTTTTATATTTTTCAACTTGAAGACTCGGCCCACTTGATCTACTTGACTTGAATTTTTCTATAAATAACTCGAAAGTAAAGTTCTTGATTAAGGTTGGTTCATCCGTCCATCCCGAATTCGTAATCAAACCTCTAATTGAGTTCTTTCTCTCTCTCTATACTTCATTGCCATGTGAAATATCTTGGAGTTTTCGTCCCCTTCCAAGATCCACTTCAACTTAGCTTTTTGTCTTGCCATTCCAATCTTCTTTTCTTCGAATTCTAGCCACTTTTTCCGAGCGTGAAGCCAAATTTCTCTATTACCTTCGATCCACCCGCTTTGATCTGCCTCTTCTTCCTTTTTGGGTGCCTTTTCTTTCCATTTACCTAACTCATTTTCTAGGTTGCCAAACTTTGTTTTTGCCCAAACTTTGACAACTTCTTTCACATTTTTAGCTTATCCCTGAAGACACAATCCGGCCGATTCGAAAGAACTCTTTTATTCCACGAAGATTTCACCAAATCCTCTAATCCGTCCTCTTTCATCCACGAGTCGAAAAATTTAAAAGGTTTCGGGCCAATGTCATTTTTATCTTCAAAAAGCATGATAGGAGCATGATCCGACCATTTTCGTTCCAAAACTTTTACCCCCAAATTTCTTCCCGCAAGCCCGAAATCTTTCGATATTAGGAATCGATCAAGTTTACTAAACTTCAACCCATCATCACTAATTCTCGTATACTTTTTACCCAACATTGGAACCTCTAACAATTGACTTTTTTCAATAAAGTCGTTGAATTCTTTCACCCCCCGGATTCGTATTAGAGTTCAATCTTTCATGATCCCCCCTAACCTCGTTAAAATCTCCAAATAGGCACCATTTCACCTCTTCTTTTTCTACCATTTTTTGAAGTCTTTCCCACAATTCCGTTCTACCTTTAAGATCATTTGGACCATAAACATTAACTAATCCAATCTTGCCTTCTACCCCTACCCAAGATCCTACCACCGCTAAGAAGGTCGGGTCCTCTATAAGGTAATCACATTCAAATACTTTTTTATCCCATATCGTAACAATTCCTCCCGAGTTCCCGATAACATCGACCTTCACATAATCAAGATCGTCGCCACCCTAAATCCCTCTACTTTGAACAATATCCCAACTTTTTATCTTTGTTTCTTGGATTCCCAACACGCTCAGTTTTTTGGACCTACAAATTTCTTTTAGCTACTCCATTTTTTCCCGCGACCCCAATCCACTCACATTCACAGAAATGAAATTCATGATGAACTTTCAGTTGTTCGACACTTACCTGCCTTGTTATCGTCTACTGCCAATGGAATTTATTTCCCCGTGTTCGGCCTTTGCGGTTTATCCCACACCATACCAATCGCGTTCCCAAATTGTTCCACACCCTCCGATTCATCTTTGTTGTTTATTTCGTTCGAAACTGATATGTGAGCTGTCACCGCTACAGATTATGCACTGTACTTTTTCTTTCCCCCTTTGTCGCCGATTCCTACCTTGCCTTTCCTCATTCTCATCTTCTTTGATTTTAAACGCGCCATTTGTTTTAGCAGATGAAAACTAACCTTTCCTCGCCCGTAACTGTAAGATTCCACCCTTTTTCCTCTCGTTTTTTCTCCGATCGACTTCTGCGATGATGACATTTATGCCCGTTGATTGTCTGCTATTTTATCGATCGATGTGGTTGACGCTCGATCACTAGATCCATCTGGGCCACAATTACCTTGATCATTTTCCAAGATTTTGGGCCCACGCCCACCTGTTGGGCCACCTTCGAAAAATTGGCCTCCTTCGCTTCCGCTTGTTGGGCCATCTGGTTTTTGTTGGTCTAATTTCATGTAACACCCTCAAATCTGGAAATGGCAACCGATTTAAAAATTTTCTAAATACAATGATAAATAATACATCTCCAATCACAAATTAAGATTTTACCTTAATACGCACATTCATTCAATACATACGGTCTATAATAATTACGGGTGCTACTATAACCCCATAATAGTCACTATCTACAAACTGCGGAAGACTTTACCAACTCCTTACATTTGCACAAAGCTAAGGCTCAACTCCTCATAGAATTGCTAGCATCCAAACCCCCAACTGGAACCTGATGCACATGCCGACAAATAAAAATGTTAGGCTTAACGCCTAGTGAGCTCAAAAGTTTTCAACATACATAATTAAATCGTTTAGAAAGGAAGGATGCGAATAAAATCATATTCTTTCAAAATGATATGCATCACTTATGAAAACGACCCGTTTATCAATAACTATGCATTTTGTACAAAAGAGACACCGAGTTAATTGTTAACCAGACCAAACTGTTTAAAAGGCGAGCCTCTCAATTTTATGAAATGCGGATAACACGTTATAACTAGAAATACCCAACGTGGGTGGAACATGATACCCAACCCATAAATCGTAGATGAAAATTTACACAATTAAATGTTGCCATAAACACGACATTAGACCCAAAACTCACACGACCATGAAATGGACAAAAATAAATACCGACACGTGGAAACGACACATTCCATTCAAACTTTAATATACTTGGGAAGAACCCCATATTAAAGCCATCATTTACCATCGACCACTTAAAAACCCAATTTGGTCAAATACAACATTACCCTTTAAAATACCACGAATCAACGATGAAGAGATCCGTATACACTAAGAATAGAGTAACACGCAAGTAGGCCGTTCACGCGACTTCCTTGCACGTCATCTAAACGTTTCCATCTTGGGTGGCGAGAACATGTGATGGCCACCCGCGATGTTATTGGATTTCACCAACGTACCCCGGTTCTAGTTCCCATGCCATAACAGACATCACAATCCTCAAACCTGTTGCTTCCCCTTGCCATACTCCGTCGAGTTCCACTCCGAGGTCTTACGAGCCCGGTTGCCTATCCAATCTAGACGAGTTCCAACTCAGCGGCTTGAGCCACCTATTGTCTACTCGGTAGCAAACCCGAGCGGTCACTAAAAGTAACCCAAAACCTCAGGCCTTACCAGACAGACAGACTTACGTGCCTATGGATCCATTACGACACTGTCTAACATTACATGACTCCAATTGAAAGACCAAAGCTCCCAAAACATGTAATTCACCAATGACACGACTTAGGCGTCATCATACTAAAAAACCCACAACGGTTATAAACTCGGACAATTGTCCACACGACCCATTTAGTCAAAACCAAGCCAAGGGCCCAACACTTTACGTAATTACCAACGAAAGCCTTTGTAAACATCAAAACACGTTTAACCGACTGACAAAAACACAATGACCCAAAAGTATAAATAAATAAAATCTCGTCGTTGGTTGAGACAAACCATTTTCCCAAATGAACTCATACCCTTATGTTTCAAAATGCCTTATAACACAATAATAAGCATTTTCTAAAAAGGTTCATAAAATCAAATACATAAAATGTCACTTACGTCGAATGAGCTCCAATTATGTATGTAAAATCATCAAATAAACATTTCTGCATGAATTATTTACCAAAATACCCAAATGTTGGGTCTGAAATATGCCAAGGATGGTTCAACATGGTTACTACTTCTAGTTCAACATGGTTACTACTTCTAGTTCAACATGGTTACTACTTCTAGTTCAACATGGTTACTACTTCTAGTTCATCATGGTTACTACTTCTGAAGTTAATATTCATCATGGTTAGTACTTCTGTGGTTAATGTTGCTAGTTGTAGTTAATGCTACTGGAACAAAGTTAATGCTGCTAGAAGAAAACAGTTAATACTTCTAGTTAATGCTGCTAGAAGAAAACAGTTAATACTTCTAGTTAGTACTTCTGTTCTTTAATGCTGCTAGTTGATGGTTAATGTTGCTCAACAAGATTAGTACTGCTAGTTCAAAGTTAGTACTGCTTGAAGAGATTAATGCTGCTGAGCATGGTTAGTACTGCTAGAGTTAATACTGCTCAGAGTATTAATGCTGCTGAAGATTAATACTGCTTATAAGATGGAGATTTGTATGGAAAGGATGACAGCTAGATAAACTGAAGATATTCATGGAAGCTGAAGATATTGATGGAAGATATTCTGAAGATATTTTATTAATTGTAATTAGCTTTTATCTTCAGTATATATATATATATATATATATATATATATAGTATTGTTTAGAATAGTTAGAGATAACTTTTTGAGAATTAATTTCATTCCAAGTTCTAGAGAGAAATCAACCTCAAGGCATAGATCCTAATTCTAGAGAAGTAGAATTCGTCTTGAAAGAGTCTGTTCTTCAAGATTGAGGTTGAGTGTGTAATCTTGTGTTGTCAATCATTCAATACAAGTTTACAGTTTGTTATTCATATTTACTGTTTGTGATTACTGTTTCATTGAATATCAAAGTGTTATTCCGCAAACTTCTTTGATATTGTTTCTGAGAATTAATTCTTGTTGAGAATTCGATCCTAACACCAAAGATCCCAAAATGGGTGTCTCAACATACTTATAAAACTAAACATTTCAGAATAACTAAAACTTATCAGCAATTAACAATTTGAGGCAAAACACAAACATTTTAAAATAAACATTTTGGCGTGTACACCGTTTTCACAAATCCACTTGAACTCACCTTGCTAGATTTAGGCTAAATCTAAATTTTACCCCTTTGAGCTCATTTGAAGAAACTTGAATCCACAAGCCAAATCTTCCAAAAACCTAGATTCATAAGTTTCAACCATAAATATACTTATTCCACCATAAATAATTGTTCCCCAAACATTTTACACATTGATCTCATCAAATATCCAAAACCCTAATTTCCATAAATGAAGAAAATGGATTATTAACTCAACCACAACTTGAATCCATCAATCAAACACTCCTAGGTCACCAACACAAGCCACAAACTCAAAATCTTCAAAATGGGGGAGAGTTGGATGAAACCCTAGAAAGCTTGGGTGAAGAGGGTGAAGATGAAAGGATAATAAATCTAGCTTCCATAACATCGTTAAAAAATGAAGGAACACTTGGTTTTAAGACAAAAACACCCAAAAATGAGTTAAGGTTCGTAATGGGAGGGTGAGGTTCGGTTGAGAGAGTTTTTAGAAGAGAAAGGGTTAAGGTATCAATGAGAAAAGGTGAGAAAAATGGATTTAAAGAAGGCTGGACCCCGTCGACGATTATGCCCAGAGATTTTGACATGTGTCACTTTCGTCGGACACTCTCGCGGAGAGTGTACCACGGCCATGAGGCCCTCCGCGAGAGTGACACATGTCACTTTCGCTGTCCCTTTCGCCCAGGTTCCGCGAAGCCTGAAAATCCGATATTTTTCGACATTAAGGCCCTCGACACTCTTTGGGACTTTTAGAAGTATTTTCCCAACCTGAAACCCACCAAACACGAGGTACAGAAACGCCTGGTGGCTCTATACTTACCGAAAATTACAGGTGTTAAAATCCTCCCAACCTTAAAGGAGATTTCGTCCTCGAAATCTAGATTTCAACAAAACGTTGCCCGTAGGATAGATTGTCCTTAATCCATAATCCAGAACCACTACCATAACCCTTATGTCGATGCACACGACAGCCGTCCCCTTGGGTACGTTACACTTATGTCCGAGTGAATACTTAACTCACTAAGGTAGTCTTTACTCACAAGACTACGGTTGTCTCCCAACCTTGGGTGACGCTTAATACTTCAAGAGTGGTCTGTGCACTCCACTTCACACCGGCCAATTCACCTCAACTCAACATAATTCTAGACCTAAACGAAAGTTCAACATCAACCTCCAAAGAATTCCCAGAATTCCTAATGATCGATTCTTGATATTGACAACGTCGTCCTTTCGAGGCGTACCAATACGCTCTTCGGGTAACTGGTTAAAGTAGATCCGACTATCACTCAACACCGATCTACTCCCAACCTCAAACATTCCATCAACTAGATATTTACCATAACAGGGAAGCTTATACACATCGATACTTAATTATCAACATCTAATCTTCCTTTAAATTCCACCACCGTGAGGCTAACATTCCTCATAATCCAACGAGATATTTCCAAACATTCTAAAGATTTATTAACCTCAAAACACCAAGTCGACGCCTAGAATCAAGATGGTCATACCGAAATCGTAGGCACACCGGCTAACGTCTCATTCCCGATTTGCATTGCCAAATTACAATTAACACCTAACATGGCACTAAAGTTCCTACTCTTGCATCTCTAACAAATGAACCACCGCATTCCATTTAGTCCTGAAGACTTGCCCCGATGGCACATTCTCCAACACACGGATGATGTCGAATGATCAACCCAACCACCCATCTCCAATCATGTGCCTTTAACCACACAAAGCCTTAACCCGAAGATTTATCGAAGCAGAAAGATCACCTCTTGATTAACTGAGAGAAAACCTAAATCTAATACCTCAATTAACCATGCATGACCCGATTCAAAAACTGAGACCCAAAATTCAGAACCGACTACAAGTCGGATCATCCGACGCTTCAATTCCCAAGGACTCTTCTAGTCCCGAATTACAACTCCTTTCATGATAGAGTTTTAAAACCTATAGCCCTAATGAGTTCAAGGTTTTTCAACTAGTATGCCAATCTGAAATTCATAAAACTTTCAAGTACACAAGTTCTATAACGATTAATTGTGCGGGAAAAATACACTACCGTTCATTCGGTAGGTTTCAAAATTGATTGCCAACACTACGCATATAAAACCATTTCAAAAATCCATTTGGTCAGTACTTACGTTAACAGGAGTAATGATAAAAGATGCGCAACCATTTACACTATATGCATGAAAATAAGCTCCCGCACCACAACACGTGCAATAAATGTTTGTACAACTCCAAAAGAGAAATTCACAATTTGAACTTTATCATTCTTCCCCTTTAATCAAAAGGTGTTGTGGCATAAATTTTCAACAAGTCCTGCATGCATCAGTTTATTCCCCAAAACTCGGTAAAACGATGGGAACGTAAATAAATTTCAAATCGAGTTTAAAACTTTGAGCCGCACAGATAAAACACACTTGACCAAAGCGGTACTACAACGACATGCAAACCGAAAATTTATTTCATGCATTGCGGAAAACTTATGACAGCAAAGTCAACAATTGAAACACATTTAATTAAACAATTCTATCTGCAACAACATAAATCTTTTATACGTTTACTCACCCCATTAGTATAATTTAATCCAAATAAAATTAGTGTGAAACAATTGACAATTGAATATAATCCAGAGATAAATCACGTGAAAATGAAACTTTCCCAAAACAACGCGTGGGATGACGTCTATTACCAAAACTAAAAAAATATCAACGCACACAATAAGGTACGTATACACGTCCCAAAATTCACCTACGCGACACAAAATGTCGTAAGATAAGATACCATAAAACCCAACTGAACTTTCATAAAACTCGATAACGCTAAAAATCAAACGGTGTCAAAATTTCATTTCCCAACATAATACACAAAAAAAACGTAATACGGCAATAAATCCAAAATGTCAAATTCTAAATCGCAACGTAAGATAGAGTGACCTTTTTCAACAGAACCTTCATGAAACACGCCGCCCAAAAAGTTCGTAAATTTACACGCAATAAAATCGAAGCCCACGCAACACAAAGTACACTCACACGCCCGAAACGTTGCAAAACTATACTTCATAAAATTGAACACGACTCAAACATACTAAAATTCTACAGAAAATCCCGACTCCAGAACATGGGACAACTCTTCCTTTAAAACCTTAACATACGCGAAATAGATCCAATGTCAAGGTCAAAAATTCCATAGTTACTTGCCCAATAACTCAAATAACATTAAAACACGGATATTATAATATCCGAAAAATAGCGTTAAACACGAGATGTGAATGAAGAGAATTCTGAATACAATTTTGCAATCATTTGCACATAACAATTGCATGCATTCTTAAGCTCACAGTTTAAAATCTGATGAGTGCCAATTGTTTTGCCAAAACTTTACAATGTAAATCACTTTATGCTTGGCGAACATGAGAAACAATTTATGCAAACTTATTTTAGAAATAAATTTAGTGCATGGATTTGGTCGGCACTCACACCTTAGGACCATGCTTCTCAATAACCCGACATACTATCGTCATTCGAATGTATCAACATCTTAGAGCAACAATCTCATTACTTTGGTTGACTACTTGACTTACAATTTTCCTCGAAACATAATCGGTTTGTCGAACCGATAGTTCTACTCCAACCAATAACTCTGACCCAAGATGGTCAACTTAATGCATTCATCACACTTACCTATCACTTTCAAGTGACATTGGTATAAACGTCATTCTTTCCTTAGATCTCTCGCTTAGAAAATTTCTCACTACCCCAACGGTCATCATACCAAGGTAGTTCAAGCATACATATGTATCATGTAGGTTCACCATGACACTGGCCAGGTGTCATTATGAACGTACATTACATAATCATCCTTGCGACCCTCGACAAGTTTCCCGTTTCTAGCGACTCGATCAATCCTCTAAATATCTTATCTTAGGGTACCTAATGTGCAAATTTCATTTTCAATCACCTAAAAGAACGCTAGTTTGAGTCTAGGTATCCAAAAATCAATACCTAAATCTCTCAAACTTAAGCTCTGATACCAACTTGTAACACCCTCAAATATGGAAATGGCAACCGATTTAAAAATTTTCTAAATACAATGATAAATAATACATCTCCAATCACAAATTAAGATTTTACCTTAATACGCACATTCATTCTATACATACGGTCTATAATAATGACGGGGGCTACTATAACCCCATAATAGTCACTATTTCCAAACTGCGGAAGACTTTACCAACTCCTTACATTTGCACAAAGCTAAGGCTCAACTCCTCATAGAATTGCTAGCATCCAAACCCCCAACTGGAACCTGATGCACATGCCGACAAATAAAAATGTTAGGCTTAATGCCTAGTGAGCTCAAGAGTTTTCAACATATATAATTAAATCATTTAGAAAGGAAGGATACGAATAAAATCATAATCTTTCAAAATGATATGCATCACTTATGAAAACGACCCGTTTATCAATAACTATGCATTTTGTACAAAAGAGACACCGAGTTAATTGTTAACCAGACCAAATTGTTTAAAAGGCGAGACTCTCAATTTTATGAAATGCGGATAACACATTATAACTAGAAATACCCAACGCGGGTGGAACATGATACCCAACCCATAAATTGTAGATGAAAATTTACACAATTAAATGTTTCCATAAACATGGCATTAGACCCAAAACTCACACGACCATGAAATGGACAAAAATAAATACCGACATGTGGAAACGACACATTCCATTCAAACTTTAATATACTTGGGAAGAACCCCATATTAAAGCCATCATTTACCGTCGAACACTTAAAACCCCAATTTGGTCAAATACAACATTACTCTTTAAAATACCACGAATCAACGATGAAGAGATCCGTATACACTGAGAATAGAGTAACACGCTAGTAGGCCGTTCACGCGACTTCCTTGCATGTCATCTAAACGTTTCCATCTTGGGTGGCGAGAACACGTGAATGGGGCCACCCGCGATGTTATTGGATTTCACAAACGTGCCCCGACTCTAGTTCCCATGCCATAACAGACATCACAATCCTCAAACCTATTGCTGCCCCTTGCCATACTCCGTCGAGTTCCACTCCGAGGTCTTACGAGCCCGGGTGCCTATCCAATCTAGACGAGTTCCAACTCAGCGGCCTGAGCCACCTTTTGTCTACTCGGTGGCAAACCCGAGCGGTCACTAAAAATAACCCAAAACCTCAGGCCTTACCAGACAGACAGACTTACGTGCCTATGGATCCATTACGACACTGTCTAACATTACATGACTCCAATTGAAAGACCAAAGCTCCCAAAACATGTAATTCACCAATGACACGACTTAGGCGTCATCATACTCAAAAACCCACAACGGTTATAAACCCGGACAATTGTCCACACGACTCATTTAGTCAAAATCAAGCCAAGGGCCCAACACTTTACGTAATTACCAACGAAAGCCTTTGTAAACATCAAAACACGTTTAACCGACTGAAGAAAACACAACGACCCAAAAGTATAAATAAATAAAAGCTCGTCATTGGTTGAGACAAACCATTTTCCCAAATGAACTCATACCCTTATGTTTTCAAAATGCCTTATAAGCATTTTCTAAAAAGGTTCATAAAATCAAATACACAAAATGTCACTTACGTCGATTGAACTCCAATTATGTATGTAAAATCATCAAATAAACATTTATGCATGAATTATTTACCAAAATACCCAAAGATCCCAAAATGGGTGTCTCAACATACTTATAAAACTAAACATTTCAGAATAACTAAAACTTATCAGCAGTTAACAATTTGAGGCAAAACACAAACATTTTAAAATAAACATTTTGGCATGTACACCGTTTTCACAAATCAACTTGAACTCACCTTGCTAGATTTAGGCTAAATCTAAATTTTACCCCTTTGAGCTCCTTTGAAGAAACTTGAATCCACAAGCCAAATCTTCCAAAAACCTAGATCCATAAGTTTCAACCATAAATATACTTATTCCACCATAAATAATTGTTCCCCAAACATTTTACACAATGATCTCATCAAATATCCAAAACCCTAATTTCCATAAATGAAGAAAATGGATGATTACCTCAACCACAACTTGAATCCATCAATCAAACACTCCTAGGTCACCAACGCAAGCCATAAACTCAAAATCTTCAAAATGGGGGAGAGTTGGATGAAACCCTAGAAAGTTTGGGTGAAGAGGGTGAAGATGAAAGGATAATAAATCTAGCTTCCATAACATCGTTAGAAGATGAAGGAACACTTGGTTTTAAGACAAAAACACCCAAAAATGAGTTAGGGTTCGTAATGGGAGGGTGAGGTTCGGTTGGGAGAGTTTTTAGAAGAGAAAGGGTTAAGGTATCAATGAGAAAAGGTGAGAAAAATGGGTTTAAAGAAGGATGGACCCCGTCGGCGATTATGCCCAGCGATTGTGACATGTGTCACTTTCGTCGGGCACTCTCGCGGAGAGTGTACCGCGGCCATGAGTCCCTCCGCGAGAGTGACATGCGAGAGTGACACATGTCACTTTCTCTGTCACTTTCGCCCAGGCTTCGCGAAGCCTGAAAATCCGATCTTTTTCGACATTAAGGCCCTCGACACTCTTTGGGACTTTTAGAAGTGTTTTCCCAACCTGAAACCCACCAAACACGAGGTACAGAAACACCTGGTGGCTCTATACTTACCGAAAATTACAGGTTTTACATTCCAGCCCAATTTCATAAACTTCTTTTTGGCCCACAAGATCTGTTGTTTCTATTTTCCACATTTTGTTTTGGGGTGGGTCCCATCTGACCACCTTTATTCACCATTGATTCTCTATTTAAAATTAAAAAATTTCTCTCTTATTGACTTTTCCTAAGTCTATCCGATTGACCTGCAGCTCCACTATTAATGTGTAACACCCGTAAATTCTAATAGGATGGTCAATGATCAGCTAAGGAAAACAGTCAGCGATCGACCGAGAGAAACGATCGGGGAGCGGTTTATCGCGAAAGGTGAGAAGGTGCTCCAGGGACACGCGCGGCTTAGCCTACGGCCTCAAAGCCACAGCTAAACTGGCGTAACTCACTGTTGTGTGCAGCTATGTAGTACGCGCAGCTTGGCCCATGGATTTGAAGTCGCGGCCAAGGCCGCAAGAGTAGTCTGATCGATTAAAAACCCAAATTCTAGGGTTTTCTCTCATTCTACTTCCACACTTCATTCCTCTCTTCCTTGGGACGATTTTAAGAGCCCTAGAGCCGATTTTTGGGAGCAACTATGGTGGATTTGTCCAAAGAAAGCTCAAAGGTTCGGTATTTGGAAGCTCGGTTGAAGATTTGATGGGTCGTTTGGATATCTTTGGGTGGAGAATCTCAAGATCTTAACGTGGTAAGTTTTCTTGAATATTCCAAGCTTTAGTATAAGGATCGTTGTAGATCTAAAGGTTCATTTTTTGTTGGCTTATTTCTAGAGTTGGGGAAATGGGCTATTTGGAAACCCTAGCTCTTGGTTGAAGATGACTTGAAAATGGTGGAATCTACACTTTTGGAGACTAATGGTTGATTTTGGAATCTAGGTTTAACTTAACCTAGCGAGGTGAGTTCAAGTTGATTTGTGAAAACGTTGTACATGCCAAAATGTTTATTTTAAATTATTTATGTGTTTAACATGAAATTATCATTTGTGGAGTTACTTAATGGGGTTTGGTTATTTGAGGAGTTTAGTTTCATAAACCTTGTAAAACACCCATATCGAGGATTTTTGGGCATCCTGATAAACGAGTCATGAATGGGTGTGTTTAATAATTTATTTCATAAATGATATTATTTGGTTAAAAGGCATTTTTTTATTTGTGTGGGTAAAAGGTTTAATTTTGTGTTATGGGACATTTTGAAAGGATAAAGAGTATAAATCTATTTGGAAAACCTTTTGTCCCGACTTAAATTGTGTTGGAGGCCATTCAAGTATTTTAGAGCGTGTGATTTCATGGTATGGGTCGAGTACATTTATTATTTGAAAAGCGTTAATCATTGGTCAAAAAGAGGTTTTGAGTATTTTGGCTCGATTTCGTTTTAAAGTAGTCTTGAGGACACTTGTCCGGTTTTATATGGCTCAATATGGAGTCCAGTTATGACGTACGTACTAATGCACAGTGTTGCGTATTGAGGTTGGTTACGGGCTCGAGTGCTTTGGTCATTCATGTGTAGTCTGGTAAGGTTAGACTGTGTTGCATTGGATCCATAGGCACGTAAGTCAGTCTGTTTTGGGGATGGTCAATTGGGTATTATGGGTTAAACTCTGGTACCCATGTTTTATGACCAGAAACTTTACAAGTGATCGCTAGGAGGGTTGAGTTTGTTAGCGTTACCGGTGAAGTAGGCGCTAGGACCTCCGCCGCTTGAAGTAATGCCTGGGAGGCAGTCTTTAAGTGTGACGGGCCTTTGGGGTGGAGTTCTTAGGAAAATGCCATCAATGTCAACTGACTTGGGGTGACACTTGTAAAGAAGTCTTAGGGACACCTGGCTGTGATGTCGGGAGGTATCATGCGATTAACGTTGCTTGGATGGCATACTTTTGTGTTTCCTCCACTCTCAACGGATACGGGTCTCCCCCGTTGTCGACTATCAGTATTTCAAATATAAGGATGTCTTATTTTATTGTCATTGGTTCTTTAGGGTCGATAGTGAATGAGGGCCTTAATCTTGGACCTCCCTCCTCGTATGTTAAGGTTTGAATGAATTATGTCATCCCCATGTTTTGGGTAATTAGATTCTTCTCTTTTATGGTCGCGTGAGTATTGAACCTAGTGTCCATGTTTTCGAACGTACAATATGTGTGGTTTTGATGATGATTTTTGGGTCGAGTATGTTGCCCCACCCATGTTGGGTGTTTTGGGATATAACGTTTTATTCGCATTTCTTAAATGGGAGTTATTTCATATTCATGTTTTGAGTTAGTTTACGTTGCATCAATTTATAAAGCATATTGGAAATGAAAAGTCCATCTTTGAAAGTGCATAATATTGGATAAGCGTTGTTTTCTACGTTTTAAAGTACATCAATTGAAATGTCATGACTTTAAGCGAAGTTCATCATTTAAAAGGAATTTATTCATGTAAAACTCTTGAACTCACTAGGCGTTAGCCTAACCCTTTTATTTGTCGGCATGTGCAACATGCTTCGTTGGCGAATAGTTCTAGTGACTCTATGAGGAAATGAGTGCTAGTGGTGTGCCGAATAGGTGATTAAATTAGTGAAGTCTTCCGCATTAGTATTGTGAAGAGCAGCATGTACTGGGGTTAAGTAGCACCTGACTTCAGTTAGGTCCTTGTTTAATACTGAAGTTTGTTATTGTTGAGGTTATTTATAGAATTTTATATTCGAGGCATTTTGGGCTTTGTTATGCAAAGTGGAAGTTTTGTCCTTTATTTGTTATTAAATTGAGATTTTTAATTAGTTGCTCTTACCAAATTTGAGGGTGTTACATAATGGGGGACCCAACCTCATGATGATGTCTTGGAACTTCATCCCTCTTTAATTCAGGTGCCTCTTCGCCTTCCTTCTCTCTACCATTCTTCTCGCCGGCGTCAGCTATGTTTCGGCCAGACTCGCCGGAATCCTCACCACTCCTTTTTTTTTGTTCTTGTTCCAATGCATCTCCTTCCCCCATATCTCCAGCCCATGTCTCTTCCTCCCCCAATCCTCTTCCAAAAGTCTTCCATCTTCCGACCATTGTGACGGAATAGATGAGCCATCCTCTTCTTCCCCTCCACTACTTGAGATCTCTTCTTCCTCCCTATCCCATTCAAAAGTTTCCAAGAGGCTGGTTTCTTCTTCCACGATCTTGACCCGATAGTAAAATTCCCCCACTTTTATTCCTTTTAAACAATTGATCAGAGATAAAATATGGGTGGATATCATCACCTTACCCCAAGCCAGATTATTATCCTCTTCCAACTCACATCCCATGGTTTTCAATACGATAACCCATTTTTCCGCAATGGACACAAATATTTCCTTCTTCCAACCATGTAGCCGGGTTCTTATTATTTTTATCAATACTAGTCTTTCGGAGTTTCGATACCCAACCGACCACTTTCGGAGGTCATTTACCCAATAGTGAATCCCGTGTAACTTGTTACTAAGGATTTTGTTTAACGATTCCTCCCCATCGAACCTTAATAAAATTTGAGTACCGCCCAGGTATTTTACTTTCTTCACACCAATGGACTCCTCATGCATACATAGTTGTCGAATAGTTGCTATGTTATCTATGGTCCTCATGCTTCCAACTAAGCATCATTTCAATATTTCCATTGCCTTACCATCCTCCGGCCATGCACCGATGATTTCGTCAATATTCTCCTTTAGCGATGGCTCTTTTACCTCCTTTGTCGGCTTCTTGTTATCGATTTTTTTCAAGATTATTCTTTAGAACTTCTGCGTATGACTTTCTTCCTACCCCGTCCAGCCTTCCTTTTTGCATATACGAACTACCTGCTCCCTGGAATCTCCTTGTTTCCCGAAAGCTTTTCCTCAAATCCGTATTAACTTCAACCCTATCTCTATTAGCAACGAAAGCCCGAAGTTTGAAAGAGTCAATCCAAATGTTGTTCAGTTTCTCACCCAACGACTTGACATCATTATTTTTTCTATACCTCACAAACCCGAATCTTTTTCCGTTCTTCAATCGCTTCCTTGCTAGATACACATCCGATAAGTCTCCATATCGCCTGAAAATTCTCCATAGCACCCCTACTTCTAAGTTTTCCTGGAAGTTAAAAAACATAAATGAATTTTCCTTAAGAGGTCAGTTGAAATTGGTATTGTCGGAAACGGTCGCTCTGGTGTACCGGATTTTCCCTACACGAGCCCCCTCACCTCTCCTCTCCACCTCTCTCTCACTCCTCTCTCTTTCTCTCTCTACCCCTCTCTCTCTCATCTCTTTTCTTTAACGATCATTCCTATTTTTTGAATTTGGATTGTATTTATAATTAATAATAATTAATATTAACAAGGATTATAATTAAAAAATGTGACAAAAACTCTAATAAGTTACTCCAATTATCTTATCATCAAGCTACCATATGTCCATTTTTACATATACTTTAAAATAAATTAACTTATCTTTGCCATACAATGCATTTATCTATTTTAGAAAATCTATTCAATGCTGTTATTGTTTTGATCATAAATAAGCTGAAAATTCATTTAAAATTTAAATTTACCAAAAAAAGTTAACCGACGTAGAGGGTATTGAAATGACAACTTAACTCAAGTTCAATCATGATGTCTGGTGTTCCTTTAATCCACTTTTTAAGTTTCGGGTGTTGTTATATGCACCCTAGTCTACATGCCTATGGTGTAACTGGATCGGAAAACCAGACAGTAACTATACCATTCCCTCCTCACAATCTTACTAGACTAGGGTGTAAATGACATATAGACTAGGGTGTAATTAGAATCACCCTTAAGGGTGCGTTTGGTACGCAGACAGGACAGGACGGAACAGAACAGGACAATTGTCCAGCGTTTGACAAGACATGACAGAACAGGACTAGACCGGTTAAATGACGAATTTACTCCTGATGAAAAATCATAGATTACATCACATAAAACTAATTTACATCACTAATACATAGTGCAATGGATTATCAAAAACATAAAACTAATTTATCACGATTGGATTTTGGATATGGAAATCAAAACCCAAATTTTAAGTTTCAGATTTTAGGTTGTTTCGGGTTAGGGTTAGTCGGGTTTCGGATTGATGTCGGTCGGGGTCGGGTATTATATAATGCAAAAGTTATATATAAATTAAATCGTTTTTTTAGGATGAATACAATCGAATGAAAGATTGATGAAATCGATAACAAGTTTAAAATTTAGAAAATATTTCAACATACTATAATTTACGATTTTCAAAAAATAATTAGATATATATATATATATATATATATATATATAGTATTTAAAATATAGATTTATGTTATTTCGGGTTTTCGGACGGGTTGGGTGGCCAACGATCAAACCCAATCCGAACCCGGATATCCTCCCAAATGTCAGGTTTCGGATTATCGGATTTCGGGGTATTCGGGTTTTGCAAAAACACCTTATTTTCGGTTCAGATGCGGATTCGGATTTCGGACTATTCGGGTTTTGCACACCCCTAGCTTGGAGGCGTGGATGATGAGAAGACATGTTTTATGTTTTTAACCAAGGGTATAATAGTCAAAGTATTGTTGTTCTACTTAGTTACAGGAGGTTGGAGTGGGACAAGTGTGTCCCATGTTTGTTCCACTTAGTTCTAGTGTGTCCCACATATGGTCACGCCAAACATGGGACAAGTATGTTCTGTTCTGTCCTGTTCCACTCTGTTCTGCATACCAAACGCACCCTAAGTGCCTGCAACTATCCATTTTAATGTTTTATTTTAAAACAATTATATTGAACTCAAATATTAATTCAAATATTAATGGAGAGAGAGAGAGGGGGGGAGGTTCTGGGCGAACTCTCAAAAAATAAAAAATTGAAGAACACTCTGGTAACCTTTTATCTGGTATAGATAAATTATGTTGTTGTTTTTTTGGTTTTATGCACAAATGCATTATGTACTTATGCATGTTACAAATTACTTGTATGCACAAGTCAATGTTCTAAATGGCGTGAGGCGTGGCGTGGCGTCGAGGCCAAGCCTCAAGCCTTAGGAGCCACGGCGAAGCCATGGTGTTTTCAAGGCGTGACTTATGGCGTCAAATTTCTAATTCATTTATAATATTATATAAAAAAACTGTATGTTTTGTAGTGTTAGTCAATGAGTCAATAGTAATAAGCAAGTTAAATTAGGTTATATATTAAAAACTTGCAAATAAGACATTAAAAACGTAAAGAAAAATCAAATATCTCATTACGGTAATTGCGCATTAGGTCATGGTGTGTCATGGGCTTAACGTGGCGTGACACACAAGCCTTGGTGTCATGGCGCGCCATAACGGCTGTGTGGCGAGTTTTTTAGAACATTGGCACAAGTGCTTATTGTTCGGATGAGGGCTACCAAAGTGTTTTTCAATTTTTTGTTTTTTTTTCTTTTTCTCTTAACCTGACACCAAAGTAATTAATATTTTTATTACTTAAAATAAATACGAGTATATTGATTTTGAGTAAATAGTTTCTAATGATTACCCATCCCCTTTGTGATCCAACGGCTCTTGTTCGTAGTTTCTCCCACCCATCCAACGTCTCCCTTTTCTCCATCTTTCTCTACACCACTATACTCCTTCTCCCAATCCAATCCACGTGGGACCTACCACACGCATGAATGCCACCCACTTTACTATTTATTTATAGTAAAATTTTAACTATTTAACTATGTAATTAATTAATATATACTACTATATTATAATCTTAAAATAAATACATTATAAAAACGGTACACACATAACACGTTTGAGTAAAAGGCTTTTCCGCCCATTTTGGCCCGTTCTTGAAGCCCAATTCAACATTGTTGAACTTTGATTCCATTTTTTTTTATTTTGCAACAATTTTTTTAAAAATTAAAATATATTGTTGTATGTACTTTTTTTTTCGTATGTAAAATTTCTTAAAATCCATAATTCTTTTATTTCATGTATTATTTAAAACGTGAATGTTTAGGTCAAAGTATATATCCGTCAACTAATTCCACGAGCCCCTAAAGTTAACCACAAGACGAAATGGTCATTAACAACATGAACAAAAAATGGTTTACAGATTTCCTACATGTTCATGCTTTTGATCTATAATCACTTAAAAGAAAGTGGAAGAAATTAAATAACCGAAAGATCGATCATCAATGATTTTAATTCAAAATAACGGTATATCGATCGATCATTTCAATGGCGGATTAAAGATTTGGAATGTCTCTCAAAATATGAATAGATGATCATTGTCTCTTAAAGCTTCAAGATCTTCAACTTGAGAGGCATCACCCATGAGCATTATTGTCCCTCTTTTCCCAAACTTCTTCTCTGCATGCATGACACCATAAATGATCAAAGATAAAAAGCTTCACACATTGAAACCATGAAGTTTCACCCTTGCAAACCAGGTTAATTACTTTTTTTTTTGGGAAAGGGTGTCTTAGGCTATGTCTAGACTAATCCCTTGACAAATTATGACTGTAAGACATCAGCCCTGATTAAACCTCAATGGTCACAATTGTTGTGTACGCCTGGATTCGAACCCTGGGCAAATGGCAATTGTTGGAACCAGGTTAATTACTTACCTGCTATATTGAAAAGCTTCTCTACCGATTCCGGCAGGTGGATTAGTTTTCCGGTGTCTGTTGTTTCCTCATGTGGATGATGTCCATGGATTACCACCCTCAATGGAAATGTTGTTGAAGCTGCTGCATTCATCGGCTTTCCTGCAAATTATAGCGTTAAATTTGTTCGCATTATCGTTTCTTCGTGGTGAAATATTTTTGAAGATCAATCACCAAACCTTGCATATCTTCTTGATCATAGTTAGATGTTTTGTGGTTTCTACATTCATCAACCAATGTGACTTGCTGCAAGAGATGACATTGTAAACAAACTTGGATTTGGTCTTTTTTTTTCAAACATTATGGAAGCTGCATGCCATATATGGTTTTTTAAGGGTCGGTGGCAGTTACAATATCGTATTCCAAAGTGATTTACGGTCCCAAGAATCTTGTAAACACGTTGTAATTTCTCCCGGTTAGTAATATATCGATCTCTCTCTGTGGACGTATACTATCGCACTGATAGTGGAACTTTGGAACCATGTTAAATCTCGCTGTCTCGATTTACATGCCGCTTTGTTATTTAATCGTATATTCAATATAACTGTTATATTTATGTTTGCGGAACGGTGTATGAATCATTAGACTAGAATATGCAACATTTAGATCTCGTTAATCCACTTGTTGTATTGGGCCAGTTGCATGGTGATTTATTGTTATCACAAATCACTTTCAAACCGTCGATCACTTGGAAATACGATCTTGTAAGTTGTAACTGCTAAAATTAAGCATAATTTAATCAATTAACCTCCATATTCAAGTCGCAAAGAAGGTCTGTTAAGAATGGTATCTCTTCTTGGACTTCCTTCTTTAAGTCCTTCAAGTACTGGAAACCAACAAGTTTATTAGCTCCGATCGATATTTGCATGAATCTTTGGAAATTAATAAGCAGATCATCAAGAGCCCAATTAATTAAACCTGAGTGAAATTGGACATTATGGTTTTCCCGTCGTCTGTAAGTGGCTGCACCAGTTCCTTGAAGTGATGATGACTGATTCGGACCACCTGAGAAAGTTTCTTGCTTCGAACCGTGAACGGTTGCGGAATGTTGAAAAGGACCCCGATTTCCCCGAACATGTCCATGGGCCCTAACTTTGTCAAGAACTGAAAAAACACGAAACAGAATTGATTAATTGATCTTTGTTGTTCATATATATGGTTTTACTGTTTCTGTATGTTCTATCTCTGTTGCATTTGTTCGTCTTAAAATAGATTGTGATTGATATAATGAAGCGAAAAAACGTACATGCTCCATTCCGTTTCGATGTGTTAGCATCTCCTGCATTGCACATTATTAGAATAACTTGAATTCGAGAAGGTGAAATTCATATTTTGGAGAAAGATCATGTACCATGGCTCCAGAAACTATGATGTAGAAATCAGTTGGTATCTCATTTTGTAGAATAACTTCAACTTTGGGTGGAAAGTACTCTGCTTTCAAATCTGTTACCTATCAAGAAAACCATAATACATGCATTACTAAATTTCTTGCAAGAATGTTGCCAAGATTTCAATCTTATCAGAAGTTGATCATATATACATACATATATATGGCAGGTTCAAATGAGAAGCTAAATATTTTGCAAGAAGGCGAGAAGTGTGGTATAAGCTTAATCATATATGATTAAACACATGTTATATTGGTAATACATAGACGTTTAATCATATATGATTAAACACACCCACATACCGTGTAATCATATTTGATATCACACTTCTCGACTTCTCGTAAAATGTTTAACTTATCGCATGATCTTTCGTTTGTATAGGGGCGAGTTCAAATGAAAACCAAGTTTCGGTTGTAACCGGAGGCAAAAAAGAGCGCGTCACGTCACGTGTCCACACCTTCACGAATCGTTCATGTATTATTAATCATGAATAATGTATCATTCAAGATAAATAATACATGATTCATGATGAAAAATACATGGATGATGAATTCGTGGATTATTCATCCTGAATGTTGTATTATTCATCATGAATAGTGCATGAAAGTTTATCTTAGTTATTCATATTGAATGTGGACATCCGATGACAAGTGTCGCCATCTCCTTTGTCCCCTTGTTTACAACTGAATATCAGTTTTCAACTCTCTCTCTATATATATATATATATGTATGGGAAAGAAGAGATTTGTACCAATTGGCTGCTAAGATCTTCCGAAATCCCTCTAAAGAGATAAGTTCTGTCTACAGTTTTCCGAAAAAGATGCTGAGCAATGCTGGACCTAATCGCTTTCGGTAAATCTTCCAAAACTTCTTCTTGTTGTAACTCAGCTGTCTTGAACTTAAGTTGCATATGTGCCAGCATTTGCTCTTTCAACCCTTCTGGTAGTCTGTTCTTGCTTGCATATCTCAAGATCTCATTAATCGAATCCCTCTTTAGTACACGAAAACACAAACATTAATCCTCGTAACCACGGACCAATCCACGAAAATCGACACAATTAAAAGAGAACCTACCACGATAAACGTTCTAACCGCGCTATGAACGATGAGATTGGTCATGTTTCCGATCAGATAGGATGTGAGTCCAATGTTGAACAACATATAGAAGATGTTAAACACTTTCTCTCCTGGATTCACTGCATGCAAGTCACCGTAGCCGACTGTCGTAAGGGTAACAATCGACCAATATAAGGAGTACGTATATCCTAACCATATGCTTTTATCCTCGAAACCTTGGATGATCGACCCGATCCATGTTTCCTCCATGGGGCGGTGATGGGTGGCGATCCAGTAGTAGAAACATCCAGCTGAGTGAACCGCGAAAAGCGTAACCTGTGGACAACTTTCGATAAATCGAGGTTTTCTAGTAAAAAACGACAAATTGTATCGATCAAAAGTAGCACGTATACGTACACAGATTAGTTTGATGTATCGTGTCCAAAAGTAGCTGAATCTAGTGTCCTTCTCTAACCTGTGGAGAACACAGCTAATTAGCCGGATTTGGAATGTGATGGAGGGAGAATTTAAGAGTTAAAATGGTTTTTCATAGCTCAAAAAAAGCATAGAGTTTGGCATTAAAAACTGAGAAACGGTCGATTACGCGACTTAAATAATTAACTCTTAATTAAAATGGTTTTTCGTAGATCGTGTCTAGCATAGATTTTATTTGATTATTTTGTTTCTTAAATAATTATTTATTTATGTTTAGTTATTAATTGTTTGCTTCATAATTAATTAGGGTTAGTTTCTTTTATTTATTATTTAATTATTTATAGTTGGTTTAGGATTAATATTAGAATTGAATTTAGTTCCAATAGTTATCTCTTATTTTAGTTTAGCCTATAAATTAAATAGGTTTAATTGTTTTCATTAATATCATATTATTGATTAATAAATTAACTACTATTTTATAGTTTTATCTAGTTTATAAGAGTCTATTTTTCGGGTTCTAGCTCGTTATCCTTTTGGATTTAGATGCTTGTCTATCCATTCTATACTTTTCCGCTACGCCAGAATGGCTAGCTCGATCGATCGAACCCACGATGGAGTGGCTTTGGCCTTTGGGGGGTCTGTACGTAATGTACCTGGAGAAGAGCCGACTAACACGCCTTAGCCGCCATAGCCGGAGTAGATTGAGGAAACCAAACACCTGGCCACCGTGGAAGTTTCCGGTGAAGAGGCGGTAAATGGACTGAAACGGCAGCGTTGAAGCGACGTCCATGGGGAACATCATGTGGGTGACATACCTGTAAATTTATTTATAAAGAAAGATCAACATATATAATTAAGGTGATGAAAGGTTTAATTAATTTAACTACCTTGTGGCTATCTTGCTACGATCATCGATTAACAGATAGGTGGATTTATCCAAATAAGCAACGAAGAAGGTTAGAACGATATCAATGGCGAAGAACAAGTCGACAACCAGATCGAGAAACATGAGCGAGCCTGTAGCCACCTTGGTGAAAGCTAGCTCGAATGGGGACGACCATGCCGAGTATATCACCAATACCACTAGAAATGCTTGCCACCACCTTCACATTCAAAATTTAACGTTAGAGAATGTTTGTCAGTTGCTGAATGATTTAATACAAAATAATCATTAAGTGATCAGAATGACAGAAATGCTCTGCTTTCAGTCCGGTCTGATTTTACTTTTGTGAAAAATACAATAACAGGAGGTTTTAATGCATTTTTTGTTTTGTATTCTAATTTTATTATTTATTGACATAAAATAAATAATAAATAAAAGGCAGAGGCCCCAGTGGCCGGTGGCCTCGTGCCTTTAGTCAAACCCGACATATTATACTATACTATACTATTATACGTTATATTTCGATACGTGTAATATTGCATCAATTGTACTACATTTATCGAATTGTTCTACAATGTAAACGTTAAATCAAACAATTGAACTTACCGGTATCTACGATCGTAGGGTGCAATGGCATATTTCTTAAGAGGAAGAGAATCTTCACCAACGAGAGTTCCAAACGCCGGCAAGAGGCTACTCGAGACGGAAGCCATGTTCTTCATCATCTCCTCACTCGAGTGCCGTCTATACAACAACGGCGTCGGTGATCGCGCCTCCGATAACATCTCTCCCATATCCGGTGACCGTATTCGTTGTTTTTTTTATTTTGTTCTGAGTTTGGTTATGAGTTATGGTATATATAGAGGTCCAATTATTTGTATATTATGATTTTAAATCAAATAAATAAAGAAATATAACGTTATGGTAGGGAAGATAATATAGTTAACAAATGGGTTTGACTTTCTGTTTTTGGAAAGACGATCTATATAGTAGCTTACTCTTTTTTTTTTTTTGGTAACCGTGGGTTTCCGGGCCAGCTTATTCGCACCGACTAATCCCCGGGAGACCACGAATGGCCTGGAGTCATCGCAGATGAATCTCCATGGCCACAAGGGCTTTGGCAGCACCTGGATTTGAACCATGGATATATGAGATTTTCCACTACATCTTCCAAAGATTTTACAAGTACGTTGTACTACATTGCTTACTTCATGGGTGTAATTAAATGATCTCTCAAACCATTTTCTAAAGCATTAAAATATTTAAAGTTCATAATATACAACTAGCGTTTGCACAATTTTATAAACCGATTTTAAAAGTTGTCAAAGACGAGTTACATATCGAAATTAGACTAAAAACGTATGGTAGAAATGAAAAACAAAATCTTTACAAAATGGTAGCGAAGTTGACACTTTGAAGTTTAGCAATCGTCAACAAAGGACAAATCGGGAACATCTTTTTCAGTTGGATAACAAACGATTGTTTACAATCAACACCAACCAAGCAACCAATGATTATTTTTTAGGTCATAAATAAATCATTATTGACCAAATTAAACATAATGAAAACACTGTTTTTTTTTTAAAGGTAGGTCGGGAATGTGTGTGTATATCATATATATTTTTACTCTTACTCACTAATATTGAATATACATTCATATATAAAAGAAAAAGAATAATATGTTTTTTTTTTTTTAAGAAAAAAAATAATAATATGTTGATATAAAGATATTACAAAGAATATAAAATTACGGTAATTTTTTTCAAAAAGAGTTGAAAAGATGTAAAAAAGACAATTAAAAAACGTGCATGACAACATCACGCCTTAAACAAACTTATGAGAGTTAACAGGATATGCTAGACATGCCTTGCCGCCAAGGCATGCCATAATGTTGCCCAGGCCCGTTCCTGATAGGCCCTGGGCGAGTAGTAGAAAAGGACCCTAGATAATTATGGGAAAAATCCTTAATATATTATTTTTATCATAAGAAATTAAATGAATTCAAGAAATACTAATAATTTATATAAAATCGTTTTTCCGGGTACTCTGAGATGTAAAATCAATCGATAATTATTTTTAAATTAATATTATCTGAACCACAAGAGTTGTGGCGTACTGGTTAAGGCCCTGGGGATGTGGTGGAATATCCTATCTGCCTAGGGTTCGAATTCAGGCGTACACAACAATTGTGGCCACCGAGGTTTAATCAGGGCTGATGTCTTACAGTCATAATTTGCCAAGGGAATAGTCTAGGCATAGCCTAGGATACCATTACAAAAAAAATTAATATTATCTGTCATGTCAATTTTGCATAGCATCGTTAATCTGTTCCACAGACAAAAACATTCTTATGATGTACATTTAATATATATATATATATATCTATACTATATTATAAAAACGATATAAAAAACTCTTGATTACAATATTTTAAGCACAAATTACAACTAATTAAAGTCAATTACTTAATTTATAACTTATTAATGCTTTGGTATAAACTTTCCAAGCACAATATCTCACATAATCATCTATTTGTGGAATGAATACTTATTTATTAATATAACTATTTGTTTTTTTGGTGGAGGATTTTATAAAATAGATTTTATATTAGCATAATCTATTTTAAATGCATAATCTATTTTAAATGTAGATTTTACATTTAAATCTATATTAATGATTTAAATCTTTTTATAAAATCTTTCCATATTTTATTTTATAAAATCTTTTTCCATATTTTATTTTATAAAATCTTTTTACATAATGAGATGTAATATAAACTCTTTTTTCTTTTGTATTTTTTTTGCTAATATAAAATCTATTTTATTTTATAAAATCTACACGTATTTTATATTAGCATAATATAAAATCTACACGTATTTTTTTGATAATATAAAATTTACACGTATTTTTTTCACGAGCATTAAAAGAAGAAAAAAAAAGTTGATATGAATAAAAAATAACGAGATACATTAATAAATTATCGTATTCTTTAAAATAAAAATATTCCGTAATACTTTCCAAATTAACCAAGTGTAAAGAAAATAAAATAGAAACGATGTAGATATAAAAATATTCTTCCATATTTTTAATATATTTACATTTAAATGTAAAATCGAAAATGAAAATAAAAGATTTTAAAATATTCTCTACATTCACTATAAATATATATAGCTTTTATATGTATCATCCGAGTACAAGAAGAAGACGAACGACCGGGTGTCAATGGGAGAACCTGCAACTGAACAAAAGGTATTTCACTATATTTTTGTTACTTTGAAAAACTACTTTTTTATATTTTATTTAATTTACTGAGGATTTGTTTATATTTTTCAAAACCCACAATCATATTTTTCGAAGTAAGGGAATAAGATATATATGCATATCTTTACTTTTATCGATTAATACTATGAGGTCTTGAAGTCAATAGGCAGATAAATATGTTGTGAGACATGTTCGTTTGAGTTTTAAATAATATAATACAAAACTATTACCAATATTATTGCACAAACTCATAACAACAAACGATTAAGAATATATGCAAGTTAACCACTTATGAAGATACATTCGTTTTTCACATTGTATTTCATTAACTGTTAACAGAGAAATTACGTTTCATTTTAACTCGGTTCAATGTTCCAACAAAAAATTTATCCTCCCGTGCAATGCACGGGCCTAACACTAGTATATATATAAAACGACATAATTTTGGGTCAAAATGTTGACTAATCGGAGTAATACTCTATGTAAATCAATATAAATCACTTGAGTTTCCATCTCATCTTAGATTAATGTTTTTCATCACCGATTTAAACTTTTAGCGGTTTAAACAAACTTTTTCGGGATCATCTCTTAGATTCAAAATCCAGTTATATCTTAAGGTTTTATTGTTGTTTTAGAGATAGGAGAGTACTAAAGACTCATATACTCAGTATTAGGTAATAAAGAGTCAATAATGTTTGAAAAAATAATGGTATAGATATAAATTGAACCGTCTCATATGGTTGGTATTTTTTTTTCAAAAGGTATGAGGGCACTCTCTTAGTTACTAACAAAAAATCTATTATATTATAATACAAATATAGAATTCATGTAAATGAAATAATTAAAAGAGTCAGTGCGAGATGGATGATGGATAATATATCAAAATTTTCTAGATATGTAATTTTAGACTTTGATACTAGATAAAAAAAACCCTTAGAGAAACAATAAGCAATACTATAAAATAAACGACCAATTAACATTTTACATATTCTTTTTCCAATGTAATTAATTAATATATGTTTGGGTCCTTAATATAATACAAAATTCTTTGGGGTCCATTAGACTTTGGATTTCTAATAGGACAAGTGGGATATGAATTATGGAGAATATATCAAAAAAAAAAAATAGACAAAGTAGTTTTAGACTTTGGTACTAGATAAAAAACTTAGATAAACAATAAACAATACTATAAAATATACAACCAATTAAGTTTTATCATATTTTCTTTCCCAATGTAATTAATTAATACATGTTTGGGCCCTAATATAATACGAAATTTTTTATTAGATACTAAAAGAATTTGTCTCTTTTATTTTACTATATTTTTACTACTACAATATACTAAAAAAATTGGGCCCCTATTTCTCGTGGGCCCTGGGCGTACGCCCGACCCGCCCTCCTCCAAGCACAGCCCTGATGTTGCCACCTCTTGCCATGACTCAATTTCTCAATCACATTGTGCCTTTTAGAACACTGTTGTTAACACATGATATTATAACTTTAATTTTAGAGCAAATTACATGAATGTTTATATGTTATACCGTATCAAGTCCCTATTTATTATGGATTAAATCTCTATAGTTTATAATTCAAAACGCATTCGTTCCCTGCTAGTGTAACACTCTAAAAATTAGAGAAATAAAAATTCGAAAATTTCACAATATGACGGCTATAAACTGGGTAAACCTGAGTATACAAAACCTGTCATAACAATCCCAAAGTATCATCCCGAGAACGGGGAATAAAGTTGTAGCCTTTACAATGAATCAAATGAAGAATATTACTTAACAACCTAATAATCTAACATAAACAAGAAAGATTAATATCGGGTGTTGCTATTCTTCCAAAAATGCGTATCCACTATCACTATCGTATTGGTCAATATGTCATCCCAAAAGGACCGCTCTCGACCTCTAGGTCGACCGCTCATTCCCGACGAATTCCACCGCTAGGTTGATCTGCTATACATGTCAATTTTAAGAAAAAGTGTTAGGCTAAAGCCTAGTGAGATCAAACAGTTGACTTTAAAATATTTAATGATAAGCGTAAATAAAGAAGTTGAGTTATGATAGAAATAATGATGCTTTTACCATAAACAATTACCTATTGGTTTAACGGAGGAGACTCGCTTACTAACATAAGTGACGGAACACAAAAGTAAGCCACTAGACAGTCAGTAAAGCCAAACACATAAAAATACACGCAAGGGATGTTAGACTCAGTGGCTTTAAACTTACACCCACGGAAAGTCAACTTCAACCTAAAAGGGCCCTTACATTGAGATCCTCATCCAATATCGTAATACTTAGCACTTAGGACTTATAACCCAATCTGATGCCTAAACGTGCCTCGACGAGGAAAACTAATGCCCCAACGTCGGACCAAATGCACAACAATGATGGGGTCATGACTCCCAATGCAACCAAATATGTCACATAGAGCTAAAAGTTAACCGGTGGTTCCATGTTAAGATATGATGTTCGAAATATCGATAAAAGAAAGTTTTCGCATAATACTTGCATAATCTTACCAAGAGGTTCCAACTACTCAACCCAAGGTTGTAGTAAAACAAGTTCTCAATGTACAAACTTATCAGCAATTAGATGAAAATAACATTAACCCATCATTTACAAATCTTTGAAGCTAGAAGATAGAAAACATAATGACAAGTTTTCTTCATACATATATCCAAGATATCCTCTTTCTTTTCTCAAAAACCCTTTCCACACATATGAACCCTAGACTCTCAAAAGTTAGGGTTTTGGGTGAAAATGCACCCCAAGTTACACAAATGAAAATGGAGATGTCTGGTAGGTTAGAAATATTATTTTAACATGTATAGAGTTTTATGAAAAGGATGAACTCACCTTGTAAGGTTGTATTTCAAAACCCTAAAATGACAAGACTTGAGATGAGAAGGAGATCCTTGAGAAGACTTGAACTAGTGCCACCAAAATCACCTAAGAGCTCCAAGATAGACATAAATGATCAATGAATGAGGTAGATGGGAGTATTAATGGCAAAGGAGGGAAGAGGATTGAACTTACCAAATCCTAGAGGAGCAAATCGCAGCCACTAAGAGTTCCAAAAGCTAAAATTAGAGAAATGAGGGTTTGGGCCGATTTTACTCATTTAATTGAAGTCTGCGCGCCCACGCGGGTTCACTCGCGCGGTGAGCCGCGCAGAGCACTGAATTTGCGGATTGGCAGAGATCCGCGCGGTTCCACCCGTGCGGTAAGCCGCGCCAAACACTGCTAAGGTTTTCTTCTTCATTTCTACTACCTTGACTAACAAGTGAGATAGATAGTTAATCCAGATCGCAACACCATCAAGACTCAAAATTCGAGGTGTTACAACTAGGGACGTGGAAGATGAAGTCACCGAGGGAGGGGATGGGGCGGTAGAGGGTATGCTGGGGAAGATTAAGTCACCGGTGGGTAGGGGGTGAGCCGATGGGTTTCATTATTCATACATGTATAAGTATTGATATAAATAATATATATAAAGAATATGTATTTACTCTGATATATATATATATATATATATATATATATATATATTATTAGAATTATATATTATTAGAATACAATATGAATAGAGTAAACTATAGAAAAAAGGGGGAAATAAGTAAATGAATAAAATGTCCATCTATTTGACCTATTTAACAAAAAAAAATAACGGAGTTAAAAGAAAGGCCCCAATGCATTATAAATTGCAAACCACATGGATATAATCCATAATTATTTCAAAAATAGGGACTTGATACATTAGAACATACAAACCAAACATATAATTTACTCTTAATTTTATAAAGATTGGTTGATAGATGATAAAGCATACCAAAATGGGGGTTATTGATGTTTCCAAGTTGCATGAGCATTTTGTCAAAAAATCGCATATAAATAATAGAAACTTTTTTTTTCAACAGCAACAATTTTATTACCAACATATACAAAAACACCAAGTTCAAATACAACAAATAGGAGAAACACAACCATATAAATGATAGTTTACATATATGATATATTAAGAGTAAATTAAAAGTTTTTTTTTTTTAAAGGGTATCTTGGGCCTATGGCCCAGACTAATCCCTGACAATTAGGGCCTTTGGCCCAGCTGCTAAAGTGTGCAGCCTTGAGTTTATCCTGCCTCAAGTGCTACTAGTGGGGCTCGAACCCGAGTTGAGTGCTATGAACTCCCCAAACCTTTACCACCACACCACAGCCCTTGTAACATATTTTCAATACAAACAAAATTATTATTAATATAATTGTGTATTTTTCCTAATAATTTTACATAGCAATAATGTCTAGTTTGTCGAACCACCTTAACGTGGACTTTAAGTTTGTAGGTGTTGACCAAATTTTTTTTTATCAAATATTTTCTTCCTCAATTATGTTACATTCTTTAATACATGTGTACTACTAGTGGATAACCCACATTTTAAAAAAATCCCACCATGACTATAATTTCCTCAAACATCTTAATTAGACCAAATATATATATATATATATATATATATATATATATATATATATTGTAAGGATATTTTGCAACCCTTAAAAAGGTTGCAACCCACATTTTAACCGTTGGATTCATGATTGACGGTTATTTTATTTTATTTTTATTAAAAATATTGGGCCCCATATCTATTGTAACCGCCGATCATGAATCCGACGGTTAAGATGTGGGTTGCAAAGTTTTGCAACCTTTTTAAGGGTTGCAAATTAAACAACCCCTATATATATATATATATATATATATATATATATATATATAAGATAGCGAGTTTTATATAGATAATATTTTATACTGATTAATATTCCCTCCGTCCCAAAATAAGTGTCCACAATTGACTTGACACACAGTTTTAGACATACATAATTATTACCCCTTTTTGGTATCAAATGACATATTTACTCTTATTTAATGTTTCTTTTTCTTCACAACTTTTATGTATTTGTGCATTAATTAAGGGTAAATGTGAGAATTTAGCTATCTACTTTTTTAAAAGTGGACACTTATTTTGGGACAAATATAAATAGAAATGTAGACATTTATTTTGGGACGGAAGGAGTAATAGATAGATTGATAAATTGAAGTTTTTCCAAACGAAAATGTCCTCGGGCCATGACATTGAAGATATGATGGTTTTCAAAGAATGTTGCAATTTGATATATTAAAATGTGGAGTAAATTACGTTTTTCATCCCTATGGTTTGTTGAAAATTTCTATTTACATCCCTGTAATTTTGAAATTACAATTATCATCACCATGGTTTATAGTTTATTATTATTTTTGTCCTATGGTTTAAACTTGATTGCTTTATTCGTCCCTATAGTTTACAATTCATTTCTATTTTAGTCCCTCATACTTAAATGTAGTAATTAGTCTCAAGGACGAATATAGAAATGAATTACAAACCATAGGGATGAAAACCAAAATTTCAAAACCACAAGGATGAAATCTGAAATTTTCAACAAACCATAGGGACGAAAAATGTAGTTTACTCTAAAATCTGATTCGAGATGGAATTGTCTATGTAGTCAATCAGTAGCAGTTTTGATGCATAAAAGTTTTGTATGTAATGCAAGTGTAATGCCAAAGAGAATTCAAAAATCAAACTAAATTGAAAGAATGTTTGAAGTTATAAGAAAGCAGGGGGGTAGAATGTAATTACTTGAAAGTTAGAGGAAAGGGCATATATAGTTTGTATTGACAAGGTTAAAGACATTTGAATAATCTAAACAAACTATCCTTTATGTGTTGAGGTTAAATTAGGTTGAGTTGGTGTAGTTGAACGTAACTTTAAGAGTAAACTACATATTTGGTCTTTGTGGTATGGTGAAAACTATGGATTGGATTCCTATACTTGGTTTTTTGTATTGATGGTCACCATTGTTGATATTTCTTTACAAATTGGGTCCCTAATGCTAATTATGATAAAAACCCGAGAAATCGGATTTCAAGAACACAAACAATTGCTTGAATTTGAACTTCAAGATATTTTGATTCAGGTGAATAGACCACCAACTCAAACACTTATTTATACTCGAGCAAAATGGCCTGGAAAACGATGATCCGGTCAGTCCTAATAACCATGTAGTGCAGTTTTACGAAAATACGTTTGATCTCATTAAAGTCAAATTCAAAGTATGCTGCAAATATTTTCATTTCTTTGTAAATCAATGTAATCAAAGCAAAACAACCTTTTGTAGATTTTGACATCAAAATCCAACAACTTTAACTACTAAAAGTCAAGATGTCATCTACCCTTTTTCGATCTACCGAACACAAACATAGCAACCGAAGAAAACAAAATAGTTTGTGAACAAATGAGTACTCCGAATGATATATACATACACCTCTTCTACCTTATCGAACCACCTATCTTCGACAGCAGCGAACTTTGTCATTTCCCCTTGAATGGCAAAAATGCTATAAAATGTGCTTTTTGGACATTACAAAACTAATGGAACGGTCGATCATGGAGCCACACATTACATGTATTGAGCTAACCATTGTTTGCACATATCGAGCACTGGAAGTGCATTAGCATGTAACGCCTACAATATCCATCGATCTCACATTAGTTCTACACACAAATTCCATCTAACCCTTTTTTTAAAGATTTTAATGAACCGAACACAAATTTAAAATATTAGAAAAACCGGGAAAAAAACATTTCTAAATAAGGAAAGAATTAAGGATACAAGAAACTAGAGCTTTGAGTTTTCAAGAATCAGAATACATACCTGATGTGCAACATATTGGACGTCTGCCACGCTTCCACTTCGAGAAGCAATCTGGAAGGCGCTTTTAAGGCGGCCACACACCACACACGCCAAGACTTTCCTGAAACGCCAAGAAAGTATTTAGGAACGCGTTGCCATCTGGCATTGAATTAACTGATCGAGAACAAGAAAAATGAAATATAAAGGACACCAATTCCCTCTTTCCTATTTGCAACACCTGATTTATACATGATCTCAAGAGAATAAAAAGGGTAAAAAAAACAAGACTACATTTGGAAACATAATCTGATTCACACTTGAGTAAAGGTTACATGCTACAATATCATAATCTAACCTGTGGCTACTAGTTAACATGTCGATAAGACGATCAGGGCGTTCTTTATGTTTGTTGGCATATACGTTGATAGCTGCTCCCAGAACCTACATCCACAGACAATTTGCCAATTAAAGATTAGCATCAGAATTGATGGTAATCTTCTACAAACAATCACCCCGGTCTTTATATGTGAATTTAATACCAACAACCTTGCCGTTTTATTTCCACTGTTCTAAGAGCAAACTAATGATAAAATTACCTGGTCCCAGTCTTCATCGTCAATTGTGCCCTTAATATTTCTGAAAAAATCAGTCAATTGTCCGCCTTTCTTTCTATCAGCAAGCGATGACGCAACACCAGCGTATATATCAACAGCTGGAAGTTCACATCCAATTCAAGAAAAGAGAATACATAACTGAATTCTTCAAGATACTAGTAAAAGACACAGGGGAAATGTTATGAGGAAGTTGCTACCAGAAAGATTGAACTCGTAGATCACTTGGAAAGCCAAGTCAAAGTTCTTCTCAACAAGAGTTTCTGCGATCTCACACCTCCGCCTGTAGAAAAGATATGAGTGCCCTTATGTTAGTAATCAACAATAGTTTCTGCGATATATATATTAGGCATGCTGCTGTAGATAATACCAAATATAAACCAAGATGTATTCACCACAAGCCTTTATCACTTGTTTGTTTGTCCCCATGCAATCCACAAAAGAATATCATTTCATAGCAAATTTGATGTTACTCAAGTATCATGGGACACATTTAAACTTTTCAATCTGCTTAGATTCAGTACCAATTGACCTTCATGTTGTATCATTGGATTTTGAAATTTAGAGATAGCTCTCTGCTAGTAGTATTTAGAAACTTGAGGTAAGTTACCAACAATAGCAGAAGAACTTATAGACCTCTCCAACCGTATTTCACTTATGAAATTTGGTGTAGCATGCCTTCATTGGCACATTCACGAATCAGAAAACGTGGTTTCCCCACCTCTGTTTGAGAAATAAGGGAGGATCCAGAAATAGATCCATATCAGGAATTCTTTTTTCTGGCACAAAGCATATTTAGCAGACTACACCTTGCGAAAGTTTAAAATATATATATATATAGTAAAAATGAAGTGACCATGAACATACCTGAAAGTTTCTGGATCATTTGGATTTCCAAAAAGAGAGTATTTCCATTGAGGCCCATCTGTATCATTAAAGGATCTTATCACATCCACCTGCAATAAAAGATGTGTGGCATGCCTAAGTATCACAATGAAAAATGGCAAGCTTTAACCATACAAAAGGTGCACCTAGAATTGACATGAATTCAGGTACAAGATAAATGAAAGTTGGTCATAGAGAAATGATGCAGGGTAACATTGATGAAGATTAGAAGAACACTAGAAGAGGGATTATTTCATGAAGGTGGGCGATTAATCAAATCATAATGACATGGTTGTTTAAAAACCATCTGGAAGCTGCTTCTTCCTCCACTATGACAGATTATTAGGTAAATTCGCTCCAAATAACCTTATTTAGCTCCAAGGTGTTGACATGTTTCAACTGTCAAATTTGACGTTTAGATCTGTGAATTTTGCTATTTCAATCAGCAAATGTTAGTCTATTTCAAACATACTAATATGATCTAAATAAAGAGCCAAATTAGCAATTAAAGCACTCGATTTCCAGTCCAGATACTCAATAATTTGAATCACGGATAAGGTTGTGCATCCTGTTGTGAGATTTATAACCTCAAAAGACATTTGCTATCACAAAAGTCTGCAAAAGCTTGTGCAAGTATACACTTGCTTTCACTGTTGTCTTTTTACAAGTAATGAAGTGGTAACGTACCGAGTATCATCCCACAGGATTAGGACTTCAAAGTTGTAGACAGTCAAAGACGAGAAACACTGATTTCAGAGGGGGTTTCAAGGAATACTTTTGGGTTTGTCATGCTTTAGATTAGGATTTAAGCAGTTAGGATGGGTGTAAAGTCCTTCTGAGTTAAATCAAAACACGGGCAGTGGGTGTTATACTGCAGCATAACTATGCTATAGCATTCTGTCACAACGAATTGCTACCACATCCTACAACATTACTCAGTTTTGTTAGCCATTGTACATACATTTTTCCAAGTTTAGGAGACGCTTATCCTAAATGCACTCTCATGTTCCTATGCAGAAATCGCATCAGGCATGGTACAACCCAGAACCGTATAAGCTATAAGAAATAAGTACGCATTCCTAAACAACTTTGATAAACTCTTCCAAGTTCATTTTCACATCTTTCAAGTTGGTTTTTGTCTTGGTTGAACTGATTCCTGAGTCTCAACTACAAACAAACACTTCATCAAGTGATCAACTTGTTTGCAAAGATGTTTTTTATTCAAATGAAAACAAGAACGGACATAATGAGAATGCAAACCAAGAAATGGCAGCCCACTGCTGTTTTGTCTTGAACTCAGAATTCTTTTACACACAGACACACACACTAATAAAGTTAGCCTAACAATACGGCAAAGTAAATGGAAATAATAACATAATACTAGAAATGATTATATTAATGTTGTTGCAAATGATTTTACAAAACAGGAGTGAACAGTAAACAGATCCCTTTCCACAAAAAAAGAAGAAAAAAAACAGTAAACAGATAACAACAGAAAGAGGAAGATTAAATACATCAACTTAAAGAAGCTGAAAAATACATAACATGTAAACCTAACTTCTACTCCTAAAACCTTCCCTTTATCAGAAACATAACAGCCCACTTATACCACAAAACAAGCTGTCCAGAAGTTAGAATTCAGCAGACTGTCTTTGTCTGGTAGATAATAGTACACATACTTTAATCATCATCGAATGCTTGAAGTCTTTCACTTTGAGAGTCTAATCACTTGTTTTTTGTTCTTTGAATATTCTACTTCTATCTGATTAAATCAAAATCAACTCCAAAAAAATTATACCGCCTCGTATCCGTGATTTAAGGCTACTTCTTGCTGCAGCATAGTCCTTCTAACAGCACACTATTTAGATTTATTAACGTCTTACAGCCTTAGCTACTCAAAATGACTTAGAACTCCAGAAAGATAAAAAGAACACAAAAACAACACAGAAACAGACACGCACAGCGGCACAGGGGAAATAAATCTGTCAAATAAGGGAACTAGATGCTGTAATAACTCTCTAAATAAGAGTCATCACATCCAAATAGGCAAGCAAAGTTGCTATGATACACTCTAGATCTTTACTACACTGTATTAGGTCATAAATCAAGGGATGTTAATAGATAATCGAAGTTTCCATCCTACGGTTTGCTGTTGTGGTAGAAGAATTTCCCAAGGACATGCAATCAAATAGGAGATGCATAAATGAAAATATTCAGATGTACGTGATCATTATATGGATTTATTAACACATTAACAACTCAAAATAACTTACAGTTCCATAAAGATAAAAGGAACTGACAAACAACACAGAAACAGGCACACATACAGGGGAAATAAAGCTATCAGATAAGTGAACTAGATGCTGTAGTAACTCCCTAAATAAGAGCTATCACATCCAAATAGGCAAACATAAGTTACTATGATACACTCCAGATCTTTACTACATTGTATTAGGTTATAAATCAAGAAACGTAAGTAAATATTTTATTAGATAACTGAAGTTTCCATCCTACAGTTCGCTGTAGTGGACAAAGAATTTCCCAAGGATATGCAATCAAATAAGTGACACATACATGTACATGATCATATGCAAAGACAAGCACAATGCTAGATGTGGACACAAGGAAATTCTACAGGAAAAGCAACAATAATACATTCGTCTCATTGTGAGGCAAGGTCAGTCAAAATGTATGCATGGCAAATGTGCATGTACTGATGCGTAGATCTTTATTATGTAATTTCTTCAAATACAACACAACTGTTAGCATGGTACTAACCCTCATTAATGCACACAAGGGTAGACTAATGGGAAAAATAGAATGGTAACAGCAACCTACCTGCATGGCAACTCTGGCAGAAAACTTTACAAGCCCTTCTTCCGTAAGTTTTTGTGACGCACTTTTTCCACGGACACCCTTGGTGACAAGCTTAGTTGAGCCTCCACTTTTGTATCTTGCTGACAAGGCTTCATCAAAATGCATCTTCATCCACATAAGTAAGATAATTAGTTGCACAGAAATTGAATGATACTCCATCCCCCAAATGTGTCCACCTTAAAAAAATTCTGTCCCAAAAATACTACTCAAAATTTAAGATTAAAATAAATATGATGCACCTATTTTAACCTAACTAAGTTTAAACTGCAAGATCAAGGCAATAGCCTAGTAGTTAACTAAAATTTAACAAGTAAAGAAACATGCAAAAACACGAAATAAGCCAAGGAAATGTGAAATAGCTCAACAACGAATCAGTGTTAACTCAGGTGATTCGGTGCAATTTTAATCAATGCATCCATGTGTTCTGAATTGATCCAATTGAACAAGTGAAATAGGAACAGATTGATAAGACCACTGTGGATTAGGGCTGTAAACGAACCGAACGAACACGAACGGAGGCTTGTTCGTGTTCGTTTGTTTAACTTAACCGAACAAACGAACGAACACGAACGGTAAACGAACGGTTTTTTTGTGTTCATGTTCGTTCGTTAAGAAAATATGTTTGTTCGTGTTCGTTTATGTTCGTTCATTAAGAGCTAAACGAACGTAAACGAACAAACATAAATGAACATAAACGAACGTAAACGAACGAACATAAATGAGCATATATGAACGTAAATGAACGAACATAAACGAACACAAATGAATAAAAAACAACCACCTTTACTCATCATTTTGTTCGTAAAAAATAACATAACAAAATAAAAAAACAGATAAACTTAGGAGGTATAAAAAATGAATTTTAAAAATTTAATTTAATTAATACTTTGACACATTAATGTCATAATATATATAAATATATTTATATATACAAACAAATATAAACGAACATAAATGAACGAACATAAACGAATGTAAACGAACATAAATGAACGAACGTTCACAAACGTAAAAGAACGAACGAGACCATTGTTCATGTTCGTTCATTTAACTAAACGAACAAAAAAATGTGTTCATGTTCGTTCATTTATTAAATAAACGAACATAAACAAACTTCCCGTCGAACAGTTCACGAACAGTTCGCTGAACGTTCGGTTCGTTTACAGCCCTACTGTGGATGCTTCAATTTGATAAGAGAAGGATTTCTGGCTATTCGAGAGGCCAGAGCCCTCCAAAACACTCTTACTGATTTTCTGGAAGATCTTCTCACTCCCACTTACTCACTATTTAATAAAAGCCATACAGACTCTAGGGTAAAAATACCAGAACTACCCCTTCTAGCAGTGGTCCCATTAATTGCTGTGAACTTTCTTAGAGATGGATGACAATGATCTTCTGGAAAAGCCTCACAATGACATTAGGAAAGTAAAAACAGTCGCAAAAGTTGATGGCAATATAATGAAGGTTGATAACGCCACACATATAATAAGATATACTGTGAACTTTCTTAGAGATGGATGACAATGATCTTCTGGAAAAGCCTCACAATGACATTAGGAAAGTAAAAACAGTCGCAAAAGTTGATGGCAATATAATGAAGGTTGATAACGCCACACATATAATAAGATATACTGGGACCAGGCACTTGAATAAAATATATGTGCTAAGAAAATCTGGATTCCCTATGAGTTCTAAGTAAGAATATATACTTTTGTGGGTGTGCGGCATGGTCCATGAGGTGAACATGAAGTTAGAGTAAGGTTTAAGGAACGGTAATCCAATGGTGAATAATTCTTCCCATGCAGATATTCCAATGGGAAGCGGCTATAGCTGCGAAATTTTAATAGAATAGACTTGAAATAATTTCACATGCATGTCCTCACAAGTAAAATGTCAAGCATACACATTGTTAAACAAATCTTGATTGTTAAACATGTATCTCCTCAGCTGTCATATTTGTTCAGTCTCCGACTTTGAATATAACAATGCGAGAGTACTTGAAAAGGTGCTCATTGAAGGCACAAGGACTTACCTTGGCATTTTCCAGGTGTTTTATAGCTTCATCCAGCACAGATGAATTCACAAATAACTGGATACAGCAAAGGCCAGCAGCCACATGATCATTCCCTATCACCTGAATAATTAATATACCATCAAATCACACATCATCTGACCAAGAAATATAAAACATGGACATTCAACGTTGTTTTAGGATGAAATGGAAAGGGTAGTAAAGGCAAGAAGACTGATTGGATGAGAAAGAGAAATTGAAAGGAAAAAAGATACTATTAGTAGGGAAATACTTATAGACTGATCTAATTCAATAGGAGTCTATGTAATGAATTCAGTAGGACCAATATGGTGATTTTGTGATTCTAGTGTTATGAATAAGCATTATCAAACTCATGTTACTCATCTTTCACCTTTGTTTTCTCCTCACACATTCCATGACACTTCCAATTACCATCACCCATCAGAGATGGTATTTACCTCTAATGAGTAAAGCCATGATGTCATTTGTGATCCAATAAAAATAATCATGAAACAGAAAAAATGAAGCGACTACATGGGAGGCACGGCGTATTTCTAAAAACAGGCACAGCGTATTTCTAAAAACAAATCCATTATTTGCACTTAGCATGTGTATATAGAATTGAAAAGGTGAAACAGAAATGCTGCAGAGCACATAACAGCCACTATACCATAACTCAGTGCACACACACCTGAAACGACAACTTCAAATTTTACAGCAGTGTTTACAATAGTTATTTAATTAATAAAGAAGACGCTCGAAGGTGGCACCCAGAAGTCAAAGAGCCAACAAGTATCTCTTCACAATTATGCCTATTGATAGAATCCTAAAGTTCTCACACATATTCACCTACTCCGACTCTCCCCTTCAACTGCTTTCAGAATTTTGTTGCTATCTTTCTTCGTTTCTCTCACAAAGAAAGCATATAGTACTTCTGTTATTAACTTGCATTAGTCACTGTTCAATTATGATGAATAGATAAGGCATTTTCTACTAGGTTCCTTCCAACAATATGGCACAGAATCAAAAAAACTGCAAGAGCAACAATGTTTAAATATTTTTCCTTTTGGTTCACTTTGGTAATTCTCAACCAGCCCCCTCCTTTTTCTTAGTTTATTGAGCATTTCACATAAAAACACAAGGTTAACCCTTTTTCTTAATTCAACTGAGAACTATTAATCAAAAGTCAAGAGATTCAACCAAGAACGAATGAATTACCTGGAATCTGTATAGGTAGTTGAAATGCTTATGAGTTTCACAGAAGACACAAATACGATTAAGTGCAGCTGCTGTATGCTGCTTCACTGCCACATCCACTGTTGCTGTGGATGACATTCTGGAAGACATTACTTCCTCTAAGACATGCATGGCTTCATAACCAATGCACAGGTCACACAAATCATCAACTGTTCCATAATCAGTTGAAAGAGGATCTGGTTTCTGTGGGGGAGATGATGACATAACCGCAAGTGACGACGGTTGAGGAGGAGAAGGAACAGCATTTTCAGGAAAAAACAGCATGCAAGCATCCTTATAATGACCATGCATAAACATAAAATCAAGCAAATTCTGGCGTGTAAACTGCATAAAGGAGATAGCACGTCAGAAGACCTGAAATATTTAAATGACATGTGAACTCCTGCTCATGCATGGTTTAGAAGATCACAAGTCAGGGGCAACCCAAGGTGCACCATTATTCATATAAACAGGAAACAATGTCTTGAGTGGCACTAATCTAATAGTGAACACATGAAATCTTGATTTGCACAAAAGGTACCGACTTCGTATGATAAGCAGCCATTAAGTTGTATGATCGGAACCATCTATCCTAATTGCAACTTACACTTACAAAAACATGCATACATGATACATGTGCATGCTTTGGTTTGTATAAAGGTGCATTTGATAAGGTCCATGAAGCTGTTGGCATTTTTCACTTTGGTTACTGCATACACAACTGCACTGCAACACAAACCGACACAAACATGCACAGACTTACTCAGACCACTTAAGTTTATGACAATATACAGCTACTCATATGACGGTGCGATCCAAAACTATAGGCTGAATGCAAAATGTTCTTGATTTCAACTTTTATGACTAGGGTATGAACTGATGCAATATTACCTAAGGGAAACATTATATATACATAATACATAACACATAAAGTGGACCTCGGGATTGAGTGAAATAATTATAAACATACTGGAAACCCCAAACACAGTAAGCCTCCTCATCAAATTGGCACATAGATATCCGTTATCCCAATTTCCTACCAATAAAATCAATTTGGGAGGGAGTAGACATAAATTGACTACCTAAACTCGGAGTAAGCAATGACTCAATGCACCACTATCATGTACTAAAGTTCCCGACTAGCTAGAATTATTCCACAATCAGATAAAGGCACAATATAGACTGAGATTTCAACACGCGCGTCAAGGGAATGGTAGAATGTGAGCTTATACAGAAGATCTTGCCATAATATGGCCTCTTTAGATGCTGACCTAACAAGATGATCGATAACCCTGTGGTCTACCTCTGATTATTGTGTCTAGGTGGCAACCTCATGTCTTAGACGAGTAAAAAACAAGATATCATATACTGCTTCAGTCATGTGTCATAGTATTAAGGCAAGCCAAATGTTACCTGTGACACGATAATGATATTGCCAGTTTGCTACCTTACATCAACCCCCTTAAGAAGGCCCAGAATGAATTTAAATGTGAAAGTTGCATATGACTAATATTTGTTCTTCGATTTAGAGAGCGCTAGAAGTAGTAATATTGTGTATTGCAATATTATTGTTGTTCTTTTAGGCTAATGGTTCAATGATATGTAGTATATATGTTTATCTCCCTATGTGGTGGCTATTAAGCTTCTCACCGAACATTGCAACTTTTTCGTATAAAGCAGATTACTGATTGATGCTTACTTCTTGTAAATAATTCACACATTCAAGGTATCTAACGCTATCCAGGTTGCTGCGCGGAACATCTTCAAATTCTAAACTATTAGCGGAATTATCGTTTGAAGCTTCTTGCGATCTCCTGGATCTCTCAGATCGTGGAAATGTAGATGGCATGTATAAAACGTTGAGATAGGAATCAGCAGAAAGAGAATCATCCAAGATTGCAGGTGCACTTTTAGCCAAATGCTCGTACCTGCAGCATAAATTAAAGTTGGTGACTGTTTTTTCACTCAATATCTATGTCATATTATGATTAAACAGTAAGCACATACTTTGCATGCTTTTGAGTAATGCAAAAGACATCAATCGAAAGCATATTGAGATCAACATTACTAGCATAGAAACAATGAACTATTATTATGCTTGAGTTGACCAGTTCAGCAATAGTCTGGACAAAATGAAAGTGCTTTCTCATGTTACACATGCATTGACATGGACATGCAATGAGGAAATATCGATATGGCAATCTAAAGGGGTGAAGGAATAAGAAAGAGTTCTTTAAAGAACAACCTAAAGATTGAAATATGAGGTTCAAGACAAGAAGAGATGAAAGAGGGGGATTGCAACAGTCACATCCCTAGGCAAATATCAGCCACATCACCAAGTTGAATGTCAGGTCAGTCAAAAATCAACTCACTAGACTGCTGCAGTTTTAGGCTATGTTTGGCAAACTAGCTTATAAGCTAGCTGGTGGCTGATAAGCTAGCTGGTGAAAAAGTCACGTTTGGCAAAAACTAGCTTATGAGCATGTAACGTTACCAAAAAGGACATCTAAAAAAACAATCAATTACAATATTTAATAATATAACTAAAACACATATATAGTAATTAAATATGTTAATTAATACAAACAAGGTAGTAAATAATATAATATGTTAATTAAAAAAATTTGAAATTTATTATTGTATATATTATAAATTTAGAATTTGTTAAACCAAATTTTAAAAAAAAATCTACATTAACTTATGATTTTAAATAACCGTTACATATAATATGAAAAAATAATCAAATAATAATTAAAAAATAATAATAATTGATAACTAAAATATATTGATTAATACTAAAAAAATTGATATAATTATAAATAATTAAAAATTAATATCAATGTATAATTAAATTTAATTTATAATTTTAAGTGAATATTAATTAATAATAATTAAATTTTAATAATTAATAGTTAATAAATAATAATCAATATTAATGAGGACATAATTGGAATAATCACAAAAAGCTCCTCATAAGCTACTCCAAGTAGCTTATCAAAAAGCTAGCTTATGTCCATACAAACATGTACCCAGAAAATAAGCTAGCTTATTTTTGCCGAACAATGCCTTAGAGAGAATTGAATAACAAAAAAAAGTGTAGCCAGGGAAAAGAAAGAAGAGTGGCAACTATATGGAGTGAACAGTAAGAAAAGGTTACTTGACTATGTGAATAAGAAAGTAAAGATGAAACGTTGAGGGCTGGTGAGACGAAAGACAACTGCTCAGATTTATTGTTAAAATATATTTACTCCCTCCGTTCTGGAACAAATGCAACATTGCCGTTCTGGAGAAGTTGCATACAACAATTACCTCTGTGCCCATTTCTAGTTATTACAAAATATTTCAGTACACAAGATTCCCCTACTTTGTCACCATTGAGGGATATTTTAGGCATTCAATTAACAGCCAAAGACTTCCATCAAACTATGTGCCAAGTCAAACTTGCCTTCATCTTGGAACAGAGGGAGTAGTAACTGTTACGTTGCATGCTAATTTGGAACAAAGCACAAAGGATAGAGCAGAACATAACTTGCTCTGGAGTGAGTGCTACCATACCAAGGACTAGTATTTGTTAACAAATACTAGATAGGATTCACCACCAATAATGAAAAATTAACCAGTCAGGATTTTGAAATTATCAATCTGGCACTTATTTCAAGCATATCAACATCTAGAATCAAGATAAAATTGCACATACATACAGCAAACAGAATACTTTCTTACATGGAACGAACAGATGAAACTTCTGCCGGTGGACCTCCTTCAATTGTATTAATGATATCTTGAATAACTGGTGCAGGGTCATCCTTGTACAATTGAAGTGCTTGCCTATGCACAATGTAAGCAGTATATCATCAAATATAGAAACTAAAGATATGAGAAAGCATTTGTATTACACAGCCATTGTGATGAAATTAAAGGGTGAATATGAGCTTAACATACTTGAATTTGACACGAGCTTGAGCATAATGCTCCATCCGAATTAAAGCAAGTCCCCACGCATTCCATACAGCAAAGGCGTCAATCTTTAAAGATCCAAACATAACTATCACCATTAGATAGAAGAGAATGAAAATGTCAATTGTACAATGCCTATGTACCATACATACCTTACACTTCTTACAAGTATACACCGCCATGCTATACCGTTCCTCCAGAATCAATCGATCACGCAGCCGTGCAGAAGACTCTTTATCGGCAATATCATCAAGGGAAGCAGCAATTCCATATCCCAGAAGGCTTTGCAACAGTTCAGCCCGTCTGAGCCAAATATCAGCTTGCGAGAGAACTTCAGAGAGCTCATCTGTGGACTGATTCCCCATCGTAGAGCTGCCTGCATCAGAGAACGTATCCTCAACATCTTTACTTCTATCAGAATAACTGGATAACTCGTTTCCCTCAGAAAGCTTTCTAAGCTGAGACTTGGCATAAAGGAGCCCCTGCAGAATACGGAACAAGTTTTATAGTAGTTCATGCATATCTCCTTCGACTATATATAACCACTTCTATACGATAACTCCTGGATACCTGAACAAATGTCTCTGTAGCATGATAAGCTCGACCAATTATTTCCATTGATGCACTTTCAGGAAGCTGTTGAGAGCTTAAAACAGCTCTCATTTGATTAACACACAAATCCAGAGCACCTTTGGCGGATGAGCTCTCATCCGCACACAGAGAAAGCAGTTCCTATACACATAGGAATAAACCTTTAGAAGAAGACAACAGCATAATCTATGTAATGCTAGAATCAACAACTTCAACTAGTACAGATGGTATGCATGAAGGATTTATATTTCACAGAAGCCATTTTCATACCCATATGGAACACATACAAGCAACAAGTGCAATACAAAGTTTTCCCATACACTTGTGTGGAGATAACTTCAGTATGCAAGGCATGAGAAAACAGGTCATAAGGATCATATTATTATCTACTAAATTTAGTTAAGATTTATTAAGCCAGAATTCTGAAAGATCAAGTCATAAATACACAAGCAGTAAAATAACAGCCATTTACTAGCAAGTATAAGGGAACCCAATGATATCTAACCTCATAATGCCTTTCTTCTGAAGGCCAAAAGCTTTTAGCTGTCACAAAAAAAAAACAAGGCCAAAAGTCCCAAAATGTTGACATTCTTTTTGCTAAAAGTCTGATAAATTTTCAGTAATATGGCATATAGGTTCTTCAGTAACAAGATGTTCACCCCCATCATCCTTCTACTAATATTTAGGCATTTCCGAGGACATGACCCTGCATAGAGTTCTTGGAGACGCAGGATTAGGGGCGGGGATCCGTAGATAGCATAGACAGGAGGAAGGGAGCTGGAGAGATAGAGGATGGCGGATAGGATTAGTGAGTCGTTAGTTAGGTTACCAGACCCATGGTTAGACTAATATGTGTAATTTTTATACTTTGTTTATGTTTTTCTTGTACATATGTGTATGTTATTGCTTACTCGTAACTAGGTTTCAAAATTTATCATAAATGCATTTCTCTCTATCACACACTTTTCACAAGTCGCAGGTCTTCACGGAAACAACTGCTCTACACTTTGATGTAGATGTGAGGTTTGCATACATCTTACCCCTCCTACTACACCCCACCTCCGGGTGGGATATACTGAGCTCGTTTGGTTTATCCTTCTATCAATATTTACCACCGAAAGGGTATTAAAAACCACATGCAAAGGTGCACATGCCACTATGTCAACATAACTTTTGTTTTCATTTACAAATTAAACATATGATTGATAACACACGATTGAACGTCCGGTGTGCATATTTCCTAAATAAAAATTTATTTTCTTCCTTTCTCCACCATCTAAATTAAATGCTGTTCCTCTTTTCTCTTAACCTGCAGCCATCATATGCTTTATCTATAATCTATCAAGTTGGCTCAAACTTCCTACAGAGCTGTTTTTTGTTGGATGTGCATAATTATGATACATATTGCCAAAGAGCTTGGCATGGTTGAAGTACATATTGCCTAACTAGCTATCAAACTTTAGTCTTGTTCCATCTGCATTCTTGATTCTCTCCATGGCCAGTAACAGTCGATTCCAGTAGAAAGGGAGTTCCACCCAGTTTCCTTCCCCTCCACACAAGTACAGTTCCATATATATATGCATGTACATAGATATAAGTGTCAAAGCACGAAGATACATTGGAAAATCATTTTATGAACTTTTCTTTCTATTTTCTCTTTTATTCAATCCAAACCATCACTCCTCACTGTATGAGATGAGGTTTTTCAGTAAGATGAATTAGGTAAGAAAAATTCAAAAGCCTAGATCGAAAATATCAGTTTGATCCCTGAACTTGGATAAAAAAAAATTCACAATATTAATTGACAAGGGGTGATACATCCATATGAAGAAAATTATACATATAGACATTACCTCCTTCTGGTAAAACAGGTGAAACCAGAAAAAAGAAATGACAGGAAACTCCTCTAACCGACATTCAATAGAATTGAGACTTCTTTTCAGAGGGGAACTCCAATTAGTGACTAAGGGGTTGTTTACCAAAATGCTTACCGGGTAAGTGCTTACCGGCAAGGATATTACCTTACTTACCTTATCGTATAACATTCCAGAGCATCAAAATTGATTGTGCGTAAGCGTCTTAAACCAGGTAAGCGCTTACCGGGTAAGAGTCATTTCCCTCACTTACCGGGTAAGACTCTCGGTCCTTGTTATGGCTCTTACCGGGTAAGATTCTAGGTAGTTTCCATGCTCAATAAGTAAGGACCGTAAGGTAAGTGACACCGGTAAGCGCTTACCCGGGTAAGTATTTAATAAACGGCCCCTAAGATTCCCCCCTCAAATTACATGGGTGCTATTGACATACCATTTGTAAGGAATTCCAAGTACCAATGGACATATGAACCAAAAAGAATTAAAGAAAGTGTCATTAGATCAAATATACAGTTATCAATAAGCCAATTCTTAACAATATACGAAACTAACATCTAGCTACTTACAAAAGAACATATCTATCAGTGTCTTCTTAGCAGGACCCAAGGCAAACAAGTATAAAAGAACTTACTGGCTCACTGAGAAAAGGAAAAAAAAAACTAATATCATGTGGTCTAAAATATTTTACACTTTGAAAATGCTCAAAATATTAATTGTAGACCAGTAAACAAACTAAAGATAAAATAGGACTTTAACATGCTAAAGTGTTGCCATTAATGAATCTGTTGCTAGCACATCACATAATGTATTATATAGATTATTAAGGCATCATACCTTGAAGAGAATGATGTCTGGGGCACTTTCATAGTGATGAGAGGACCGGACAGCTTCATCCTTAAATGTGTCACCTGTGAGCATCCACTGTTCAGCAATAGAAACCGAAGGAAGACGTTCTTGGCCATCCATGGTGTATGATGAAACACGATCTTCTTGAATGCCAGCCATTGCCTCCCATGTAGCTCTTTCAGATTGTGTCAGTCCAGAGCCTTTTCTTTTCCTCTGTACATCCTTAGGAGCAGCTTTCTCAGCACTATTCCTAGGATTCCAAGAAAATGCCCTACGAGCCTCCTTTTGCAAGTTACTTAGGCTGTTAGAGAACGAAGATCTTGTAGGAGTTCCTGACTTCTGCTTTGTTTTTGGACCTGAAACTTGGATCCGCGACTCACGACGAGGTGGGCTTATGGTAACAGAAATTGCTTTGGCAGCATATGTAAGAATTTTGTTGTTGTCTCTCAGTGACGGGAATTCTTTAAGTATCTGGAAACAATTATTATACGCCAAAAATCAGGAAATCGATTTTCGAACATCATACATGGAAGCGAATTTGTGTTGTTAAGGTACCAAAGAAGCAGATTGTAGTTGTTTGCGCATTAGCAGAACTTCCACGATCAGCTGAGGATGCTCGTGTAACGAGGAGCATCTTTGCTGCCACGGCAAAGGCAAAACAGCCAACACACGAAGACCTAAGGCCCACAAATTAAGCCGGGAAAGCTCGGGTTCATTCAAGTTGCTGTCTCTTCTTTTCAGGAAAAAATGAACCTTCAAACAAAAGCACACAAACCTACTTAAGTTGCATTCTTTCTAAATCGATTAATGAAAACAAAGAATGTACTCTTACAAGCAATTGTTTAGATCGCAGGTTGGGCAATTGCTGCATCGCACCCATTGCAACTGGCAGAGCATCTTCTGAATCACGCAGGGAAGACAGAAACCGTGAAGCTTCAGCGGGACCACCACCGTTTATGGGGTCTGCTGTAAGAAGCTTCACAAGTTGACGGCCCTGCAGTTCTCTACGAAGTTCAATAGATAACCCTGCACTTTCAGCAACCTCTAAAGCAGCAGAAACAGCTCCCTTTTCAGCTAATCTAAGAGCCAGACCCTCAGGATCTTCCTTACACTCTGCCTCAACCTGACAAATCAAGAATATTGGAAAGGGGAGATGGGAAAATCTTGGACCACAAATTATGGTTAATGATTAACAAGAATAACTATTAACATTGCATAGATGTCACTATTAATAATGCATTTAACCTCTTGCCAGCTATTGTAACGCTCATCCGCAGATAATATGTGACTGTACCGCATCAAAGCTTGTCTCCTGAGAACAACCTATATACACACCATACATGTGAGGGGTAATAGCAATATACATAAGCAACATCATCTTGGTCTACCAAAGGGTCAATGGCCCAGTGGTATCCGGATTACCAGTAAATCCCAACCTCCTTGGGGTTTGAGGTTCAAGCCTCACCAAGGGTGAGGAGTGTGTGTGAGTTTTGTTGTATATAAATATTATATACTTCAAAGAAAAGGCATTACTTCGTCTAAAACATCTCCAACCATTTGCACACTCCAATTATATCATGAGTTGGTAAAATAAACACCAAACTAGATACCTCATTCTTAGAAGGATCACTTTCCAGCAAGTGACAGTGACACATGGTCAGAACATCCAAAGCAGCATCCAACTCCCACCTATGCAAATATCTGTAGTACGAGAAGACATTTATGAATGAGTTCTCTAGTTCTTATCCAGAATCTGATCTAACTGAGTACTTTTAAATAATAAGTGTCAATAAACTGCAACAAAACAACTGAGGAATCGAAGAATTACAGATGAATTTACAAAAAGAATTTACTTCTGTAAATCGAAAACTTAACATTGCTATCACACGAATTGAAAAGCCTTATAGAAACCCTAATATTCTTGCAGAATTTATAGCCAGCCAATTAAAAAATCAACCTGAATACATAATTATGACAGCACTACGTAGAAAATTCCAAAAAATGGAAACATCTGGCCATAAGAAATAGAAAAAATCAAGATATCAGTAGTCATACTTGAGGACAAGTGTTGCTGCAAGTTGTTTATCTTTCAGCCTTAGACAATATTTCCAGCTATTGCTTGGTATTCTAAAGCTCGAGTGACCTGAACGATTGAAGACAGTATGATTTTCTTCCTCACGTTCGATAAGTAACTTAAGTAAATGATCTGAAGCGCCATCGCGTAAGCATCGATCGGAAAGAGCAAGGGCATCCATTAGTTTTCCTTCATCTATCAATCTAAGAATGTATAGGAAAATGGAGTAAGCAACAGTAAGTGGTATAAAGTTACAGCATTGAATAGAAAATTAATGCACACTGCAATATGAGATAAGGAGCGGTTTAGATGCAGAGTATCATTACGAAGTAAATTCTATCTTGTCCAGTCACACACCAAGATTCTAATCTACTCATAGCAAGTACACACATTAGAAGAGAAAAAAGAAAACTACAATAGAATTTGAATCCAAAAGTATTTCAGGAGTAACATTCAGATTTCACCGTACTAAGTGGTAATGAGTATGATTTTCCTAAAAGCTTACTGAATAAGTAATTTTCTGCATAAAGCTCGGAAATAACAGGTTTGGAGAAAACTTGGTTTTCTGCATAAAGCTCCCCCCTAAAAGCTTACTGAATAAGTAATTTTCTATATCATTAAGTCACTACCAAATAGTCATGTATAGCTGGTTGAATAAGCTGTGAATCAACTCATTAAGCTGCTAACAAAGAGACCCTTAATGAAAGAAAAAACAAACAAACAACCCTCTATTTTATTTCAAAGGGTTCCAATCACTACAAACATATAAACTCTGATTATGAAGTAAATCAAAAGATAGAATGAGACTACACGCCATCATATCTTCAAAAAAGGAAGAAAAAAGAACACGTACGCCACCTACTTCTTTTCTACGTAGTTTTAGACCAAAACTCATATATATTTTTTTTCATGAACTTCGACACTCGGTAACAAATTAAACATATGTAGTTTTCGGATATTGATCATGATCGGTAACAAACGAATGATATTAGAACTTAGAACTAGAGCTATATAACTACAGAAAAAAAAGATTATAAAAAAAGGTACCTGGCTAGGGAAACAGGACGTTATTTAAGGTATGTGACCAACACCGAACCACCAAAATTACTATTCAATGTTATTGAAAGCTTGAAAGCATACAAATGAGTAAAAGTAATGGAATTCACAACAATTTCGAGACTGCTGGATGTCTCCCACTAGACCCGAGCCGATTCAACAGAAAGATACCCCTATCTCCCCCACCATGGCATCTATTTAATAAATCCACACCCTTCACGAAATGCCAAACTACCCCTCTTTTATGAAAAATATATAATAGAAATATGAAGAAATATAAATATAGAAATAACATAACTAACAGAAATAACACAAATAAATAAATTCTATTTGACTCTGCCTCTTCAAGTGACTCAATAAGATAGACTGGCCCATTTCCAACTTCCCAAAGATTCAACCCATAAGGAATCATTACAATTCTTGATAATCGAAAAAGTTTCCTACTTATACATCATTATTTGAGTCAAGTTTTACCGTAAAGACTATATTTGATTATCATAAGAAAGATAAATCTCTGTTTCTTTTTTAATCGAATTGTCAATGATTTAAAGCAAATAAGCTAAATAATTATTATAATAGAATAGACCAAGTCTATTTAAGTAAACCATAGCTTACTGCCTCGTACGAGTGTACGTAAAGTGAATCGGTGGTGAGTATGCACCAATGAAAACAGTGGAATCTATCAGAAAACGTTGAAGACAACCAGGACCTGAAATAGGTCACTGAGGACACAAGTCTAGATGGCAAAATGGACTAATTAAATTTACATGGCCAAACTAAACTAGGTTTAGAGGAGTTAAGTAAGCAGATTGTTTCATCTTTTCCAATTACTGAGCACTTTTCATACATCTGTTAATATTTTCTAGTGATAACAGGCCTGGAGGCCAACCGAAATATGCAAAAAGCCTCAGTCAGGCATGTGAACTAAGAAACAATCGAAAAAGGTCATAGAACTCTGTAATCATGTTCTTTTTACCAAATTCAGCAAAGAATGCCAAATATACCCACCGATTGCAAAGTGACTAATTGAAGGGCCCATTTTGTCAAACTTAAAACTTAAAGTTTTCGAGGATAAAAAGCTGTTTTATTCAAACAAAAAAGGTCTTTAGTATTTACAAGGCGTAAGTGTTAATGCATAATGTACATCCATTCGTTATGCATCACAACTTGTATACTATATATATATATATATATATGTGTGTGTGTGTGTGTGTGTGTGTATAGGGAGAATCAAACGAGAATGCTAACTATTTAAGAGAATACGAAAACGGCCAAATCACGTGCAAAATCACATGTGATTTTACATTAACGGGAAGAAAAAAAAGGTGTGCGGACGACTTTGGCAGCGTCTTTAGGTCGCGGGGCAAAAGTCGCGTGAATCACATGTGATTTTGTACATGATGTTAGTGTAAAATCACATGTGATTTGGCCGTTTTCGTATTCTCTTAACTAGCTATTGTTCTCGTTTGAACCCGACTCTCTCTCTCTCTCTCTCTCTCTATATATATATATATATATGTATTTGTAAGGAACTTGTATACTATATATTCTTCTTCACTGTTATCATGAGTGTTATGCATTCAAACAACATCTTCACATTCACAGATTGAATTAGACAAAAACTTAAACATAATTAAAAGTTTAAAACAAGGACACCAACACAACGAAAAGCACAAAAAGTAAAACCATTAGCCATCATCTTCTTCCCCAGAAAAGTAAAACTCAGAAATTTTAAGAATGGATCCCACCCCACTCTATCTGATACAATGAAACAGGTTGCATCACACAACCAAAGCTTGTAGATCTCAATCAAAGGTTATAAAAACATCAAAGAACCTATCAAGTCTGTTGTTACTTTTAGGTTTTCAGAAATATAGACATCAGAGAAAGAAGACCGGTTTCAGTAGAACCAGCCCCTTGTATAGAGGGCTCCAAACCTGTGCTTCAGCAGGTCAAGTAGTCCTTAGGCTGTTGAGCGAAACTCACATTTGGTTTGAAACTCTCTAAGAGTCTTAAGGGAGAGCGAGGTTAAAAGAAAATGGAAAATGGAAAATGGGAAGGAGTTTCTTCATACTCCATCAAAATGCTACAAATAAATTTGGAGGGTGGGGTAATTACCCTTTACCAACTGGAGATAGACATAATATTAGTAATCCGTGATTTACTAAAACCCTTTTCATGGGGTATCTTCGCTTTGAGCTCCTCTGTAACAACAATGGCTCCTCAATTCATCACACTAACACAATTTGGAGGAAATTTCATTCTTTTTTCTTACTTTTTCGATCTTGTGAGAGATTAGAGACTACATAAGGTGATTTATTGAAGTGGGTTTTGCTCCACTATTGAAACAATTTGGAGGTAGTTTCATTCTTTTTCTTTTTATTGTTCTTGTGTGTGAATTTACGACGACATATGGGAAGTTATTGGAAATTGAAGAGATAATGATGATGGAAATGGTAGTTGAAGAATAATTCAAATAGCATAAATTCCATCAAGTACATTTGTTTTATAAAAAAAATTTCACTTGAGGGTTTAAGTTTAACAAATAGAACCCCGAAAGGTTTGTTGCCATTTAGTCACTTATACATATAAAAGGTGAATTGAAGGGCATTATGGTCATTTTATGGTTTTCTGGTGACTTCTTCCTATATCTGAAAAAAAAAAAAGAGCCTGATTGCAAAATTCAATAACCTCTTTTAATCATTTCTTAGGTAACATATCTTAGTGAGACTTGTTGCATCTCTGGTGGCCTCCATGCTGATTATCCCTATTTCCTATGAGACCCACTTTTTGAACACCAGAACTAGATTAGAAGAAATGCTTAGGTTGTGTTTAGCTATCATTCCTCTATGATTCATTTACTTCTGCCACAGGTAAGATAAACAACCACTTCATTTATATGAAGACCAAGGAAATCAAGTCGTGCCCATATGGAGATAAACAATGAACATAGAATGAAGAAAAAATATGGTAAAAGACGATAGGCAATACAACAAAGGTACACTATAGGATGTGAAGTAAAGTTCCTAAATGAGATATAAAGCTAAAAGAAGGAAAATCACCGTACCTTTCAACGGCTTTTTCATATGGTTTTTCATTCTCCCATCCAAAAGAAAGGAATACTGTGGTATCAATTTCAGCAGTTTCGGACTTGGGAGAATCTTGCCAAATACCACTTTCATTTGCGGTGTCAGGAAGAACTGGAATGCTGGCACCAACAGCTAGGTCATCATGTTCTAAATCAGAATCACTATCATGCTCACGAAAACGCTTGACAGAAGTCTTTGCCTCAGGTTTATCACTTCCATCACTAATAATGTGCTCAGCAGTTACAGCAACCTCTGAAACTCGGTGAAGATTAGTTTGCATTTGTATCCAGCGATTCAAGGTTGGAAACCTGCTCACCAAAATTAAAAGTTAAATGGCATAAAGAATCGGCAAACTAACTGAAATCAGTTTTATTTAAAGTGCAAACAGATGAAAGCAACCTCTCTGATTGATCAAGTGCAAACTCATAGAATAATCTGTCAGCATCATGCTTCTGCACTGATCCATCGTTCAAGGAACTTGATATGGTAGAGTCACTGCCACCATATAATATACAGTTCCCAAAAACACATGCTAAGACAGCCCTGACAGGGGAGAGTTTCACAAGATGCTTTACAACATCCAACTGAAGAGGGTACAGAGGAACTCCAGGTGTGGCTGAGGAAGGACAATATGAACTGGGCTTGGCTTCTTTTGAAGAGGGGGAAAGAAGTTTACACTCTGAACTACTTTTGGGGCATGTAGGTATAACTGCAATGTCTGCCCAACCATGACCAGACCTTGGTGGATAAATCGGGGGTACACATGCAGAAATCACCTCATGGACAAAATCAGCAGACATAATTTCTGCTACCTTTGCAGCTGCATCAGTGCTACCTCGGTCAAAGACCAAACGAGTCAAAAGCTGTAAGCAACGGGTTAGAAAAAGAAACGAGTCAAATGTCGTGAATAGCTAATGAAATAATCAAGTGTCACTCAAACAGCGAAGCTGTATGCTAATACATCCATATATACAAGCTGTAAGACTATGAAGTCCCAATTTGAAAGGAATTATGCAATTTTCTTTTATCCAAATTGGATTACCCAAGTTCATATTCCAAAGTGTGTTATGTAAGCAAGTTAATAAAAGAAATTGCAAAAACACCCAGTATGATTCACAAGAGTAAAATACTAGCATAAACCAGATCAAACAATTACTATCAGACTATTAGCAATTGTAATTGTATTAAAGCTCAAAAAACAAATATGAAATTTCAAGTGCAATTTGACTTCCACTTCCACAAAATGAAACTACAGTAAGATCTTTAAGAACAAAGATGTGGTGGAAATCAGGAACATTAGAAGTTTATATGTAGATCAAGGAAGATTATTAATCTTCCACACTCAACCAGAGAGCTCTTTTCGGAAGGGCAAGCTAAGCCACCGGGAAAAAAGGTTATTAATAAAAAGAGAGCGCTTTTTATAACAGCCAGCTTAGCATACAGCATATATCAACTCCCATACAGAATCCAAAAGGGGAACATGATTAGAAAAAAATTCAGTGAATGGTCAGAAATATGCACAATTAAACCAACTAACAACTTGATGTAAATCCCATAGCATTTAGAAATGACGTAAAGGAAACAAACAAATGATCAATCCATAAACATCTCTAGGGACCTTCTATGGCAAGATTACAGTTTTTCAAATTCCTCACAGTTGTGCACAAGAGGTAGAAGAATTTAACAAAGTTCACAAGAACAATGCTTCAAACAGGTTCAAATAACCCGAGTTGCTCGATATTTCATCCCAACTTCTCCCTATAAAACAACTTAATTTTATTACAAACGTACAGCAAATTATTCAGCTTAGTATTTTGTTGAACAAGGGAACCTTTCAAATTAAGATGGTAATGTATCTTCAATAAGATTCCACATTTTAAGCTTCTCCAATTTCATATTCATTATAGCACATCCATCTCCACCACCCCCTCCCCAAATTAAAGGAAGAATAATGATGATGCTTTAAGATCCAAATTGATTAGACTTCAGATTAAATATCCTTGAGAAACAAAAAGAAATGCATATTGGCAAAATCCACATTCAGTAGGAAAAGAAAAGGAGACAAGAAGCTAAGCCCAGGAAAAAAGAGGACGTACATCTTTAGGCCATTCATAAATGAGAGAGAAATAGTTGAAGTCGTGAGTAGTATCTGTCCCATCAACAATGTCACCAATAGCTGCGATATGGAGGATAAATTGGGAGAGGTAGGTTGTAGCCTTGGAAGTCAAGGGGCCATATAGTCTCTTGTCAGCATCTTTCACATCATATGATGTAGAAGCCATGGACTTCTCACCAGCAGATGGAACTAATGATGGTTGCCTCATGGGTCTCAATCCAAGTCCTAGAACTCCATCCTTGTCATGATTCAAAGCATCCTTATCAGGATATGAACTTTCTGCTCTCATATATTCTCTTTCATTTTCTTCATCAGCAATAGCTCTCGCAAGATTATGAAGCTTACCTGAAATTGATCAAAAAGATCAAACTTCATAATAGAAAGTGAGAAAATGGAAAGTATGCCCACACTAACTATCATCCCTGTATAGAGGTTGGACAGCTGTAATATCGCTGAATTACTGTCATAAACTAATTCGGAAGAAAAGTATAAGAATTTAATGAGAGGAAAATTTTCTGTGTGTTATTGATACATTGGAGAATACAATAATTTATAGGTACAGGATACAACAAACTACACCTACAACTTAGGGAACAACTTTAGGATTAACATAGCTAACAAACATCCTCAAAAATAGGTTTGATCCTAATATTCCAGCAGATAGATAATTCCAACACTCCCCCTCAAGCTGGCGTGTATATATCAATCATGCCAAGCTTGCAAGTAAGATCTTCGAATAGTCTCCTTGTAAGACCTTTTGTCAGTATGTCGGCTACTTGTTGTGTTGTGGGTAAGTAAATCATGCACACTCTTCCGGAGTCGAGTTTTTCTTTGATGAAATGCCGATCTACTTCCACGTGCTTAGTTCGGCCATGGTGAACAGGATTGTGAGCTATGCTTACTGCTGATTTATTATCGCAGTACAACTTCATAGGGGATTTGAACGTAGCTCCTCCATCAGCCGTTCCAACCATATTCCTTCACATATACCATGCGCCACTGCTCTGAATTCTGACTCAGCAGTACTTCGAGACACAACAGGTTGTTTTTTACTTCTCCAGGTCACAAGATTCCCCCATACATAACTACAATATCCACTGGTAGAGCGTCCGTCGGTGGCAGCGCCTGCCCAGTCAGCATCTGTGAAAACTTCAATAAACCTGTTTTCTCCTTTCTTAAAGTGCAACCCTTTTCCAGGGGTCCCCTTTAAGTACCTCAACACTTTATAGGCTGTTGTCATGTGTCTCTCCTTTGGGGAGTGCATAAACTGGCTGATAACACTCACAGCAAAGGTGATATCAGGCCTTGTATGAGAGAGATAGATGAGTTTTCCTACCAATCTTTGATATCTCTCTTTGTCAACCTCTGGACTATCTTCCTCAGCTCCCAGTTTCTTGGGTTCCGTCGGGGTGCTAGAAGGTTTACATCCCATCATTCGTGTCTCCAATAATAAATCGAGTACATACTTCCTTTGTGAAATGGATATCCCTTCTTGGCTTCTTGCAACTTCCATTCCTAGGAAGTATTTGAGTGGTCCAAGATCTTTCATTTCGAACTCCGAGCTGAGGTAGGTTTTTAGTTTGTTGATTTCATCTAAGTCGTCTCTTATCATGATTATGTCATCAACGTATACAATAAGAATTGAGATCTTACCATTTTCTGAATGCTTGAAGAACAAAGTGTGATCTGCCTGTCCTTGACTGTATCCTCTACTTGTTACCGCTTGAGTGAATCAGCTAAACCACGCCCTCGGTGATTGTTTTAGCCCGTAAAGTGACTTCTTCAGTCTGCACACTTTCCCTTCGGGGTTTTCAAAACCAGGGGGAAAATCCATATAAACTTCTTCATTGAGCTCACCATTTAGGAACGCATTTTTAACGTCTAATTGCATTAGAGGCCAATCGAGATTAACTGCTAAGGAGAGTAAAACTCGAATAGTATTGAGTTTGTGCAACAGGGGCAAAAGTCTCTTGATAGTCAATGTCGAACGTTTGAGTGTAGCCCTTAGCTACCAATCTTGCCTTGTACCTGTTTATGCTGCCATCACTGTTGTACTTGGTGGTGAATAACCATTTGCATCCCACAGTCTTCTTCCCTGTTGGAAGGTCACTTAGTTCCCAATTTCCATTATCTTTCAAGGTTGTTAGTTCTTCCAAGACTGCACTCTTCCATTTTGAGGATTGGAGAGCTTCATTTATGTTTTTTGGAGTTTCAACCTGATCCAAATGAGTGACGAATGCCTTATGTGTGGTAGACAACTTTTCATAGGACACAAAGTTGGAAATTGGGTGCTTTGTACCTATGCTGTTAATATCAGATATCGGTGGTGTATCGGTCAAGGACCGATACACGATATATCGAAAATATCGGTGATATATCGGTGATATATCGGTAATATCGGTTCATATAATATTTCTCAGAATTATATATATATATATATATATATATATAATTATAAGTTTATAAATTTGACGTGAAGATTATAAATTCGATTAAAACAATTGAATATAAAATCAATTTCTTTTACCTCATTGTTTATTTATTATAAATGAAAAAAAAATTATATTATTAAAAAATTAATTTATTTAAATTTATAGAAAAAAGAGCCTTTGTCTTATTTTCTACAAAAGCATGTCAGTATGCTTTATTGCTTTGACTGTTTATTCATCTTCCCATTGCTTTGACTGTTTATTCATCTTCCCTCTAACTCCCCGAACTCCTCCTTTTCTCCTCCCCTATCTCCGGCGAAACCAACCCTCTCCTCCCTTCTTTCCGGCGAAACCAACCCCCCTCCCCTTTCTCCGGCGAATCCACCATTTTTCTGGTGAAACCACCCACTCCCCTTCTCTCTCTCCCCCTCCGGTGAAACCCTCCAATCACTCCATCTCTTTCATTTGCTTTTCTGATCTGGGGCTTGAGAGATCGATGAGTGGAGATGCGATACTGGAGGAGGAGCACTGTTTATGCGGATAAGAGGTTAGAGCTCAGATTATCACTTGTATTATCAAAATATCGGTATTATCGGCCGATATTTTGATTAAAATATCGCCGATATATCGGTAAATATCGCCGATATATCGGCCGCCGATATAATGTCCGATATTTTACCACCGATATTTTCCGAAGGGGCGATACACGATATATCGGCGATATATCGCCGATATATCGCGATTTTAACAGCATAGCTTTGTACATGATTGGACTCCCTTTCGAAGCGCAATTGGGAGATTTTGATGACCTGTAGTGTCCGAGACAGCACTTGATGGCTGTTCATTTTCGGAACAGTTTTCGGGAACAACTTCTTGGCAATCCACGGTCGTTGATTTATCCATTCTGGTGGAGCGATGTCTCCTCGAATAAACAAGCAAATCAGGTCCATCCGATTCGGGAACTTGTGTGCTAGATTCGGGAACTTGTGAGGTGTTTGGTGGTGGTTCTAGAAACGAAATTTCTGGGATGGGAACTATTAGCGTGTTATGTTGGATTTCCCGATTTTCAGCACTTTCAAGGTCGAGGAGACCATTTAGCGGCTCATCTTCATTTAGAGTCTCCCCCTGAAGATGAGACCTGGGAAAATAGGGCTCAGATTCGAAAAAGGTGACGTCTTTAGAGACAAAGATTCGTCGCAAGGTTGGTGAGAAACACCTGTATCCTTTTTGTGTTGATGAATAGCTAATAAAGACACATTTGTGTGCACGGGGATCAAGTTTGGACTGAGTTGGGTCACGAGAATGGACGAAGGTTGTACATCCAAATATTTTTGGTGAAAGAGAGGAGGCTTGGAATAGAGGGAATGATTTTTTTAGGACATCAATTGGGGTTTGCAGACTAAGAACTTTAGAAGGTTATCGGTTTATAAGGTAACATGCAGTGAGAACAGCTTCACCCCATAAACATTTTGGAATGTGCATGGTGAACTACGAGCTATGGCTAGTAAGTGTCGGTTCTTTCGTTCGGAGACACCATTTTGTTAGGGTGTGTCCGGACATGAGCTTTGGTGAATAATGCCATGATCAGAGAGGTAGGTTCCTAGAGTGGAGTTAAAGTATTCCTTACCGTTATCGGTACGGAGCGTGTGGATTGTTGTTTGGAACTGATTTTGAATCATGGTGTGAAAGGTTTGGAAGGTTTTCGGGGCTTCTGATTTATCTTTAAGGAGATAAACCCAACATAGGCATGTATGGTCATCGATGAATGTGATAAACCATTTTGATCCAGAAACATTTTTTATACGACGGGGTCCCCAAATATCGCTGTGAATTAAAGAAAACGGTTTAGAAGTAGTGTAAGGTTTTAGAGAATAAGGAACACGAGTATGTTTTGCTAATTGGCAAATTTCACACATAAAGGAACCAACATCTTTATTTCGAAATAGTTGAGGAAACAAATGTTTAAGGTACTGAAAGTTTGGGTGTCCTAGTCTACGGTGCCACATCAAGATAGTGTCTTCATTGAAAGGTGAAATTGTAGAGCTTGAATATGCTTGTTTATTCTTGGATTCATTGCTTTCCCATATATAGAGTCCATCTTCAACTTTAGCATTGCCAATCGTCCTCCCCGATCCCTGTCCCTGCACACGGCAATCAGTAGGAGAGAAAAGAGCCAAGTATTGGTTATCTTGAATGAGTTTGAGAATAGATAGGAGATTACAAGACAACTTTGGAACATGAAGAACTTTAGTGAGAGTGATTCGATCTGTGAGGCGAACCGAGCCCGTGCCGGCAACCGGGGAGAAGGATCCATCGGCTATCCTTACCCTAGATTGGTTGTGGCAAGGACTATAAGTGTGAAATAGAGAGGAGTTGTCGGTCATGTGATCGGTGGCCCCCGAGTCGAAGATCCAATGGTTATTACCACTGGATTTAGAAAGAACATTCAAGGCATTACCTTTGATAGGTTTACTGAGGAGTTGGTGTAGAGTCTCTAACTGGGCTCTGTTCAGCTGGACATTCATTACCTCATCAGAGGTAGGTAGTTCCTCCGGCACAAGTGAGGATGATGTATGGTTCGCCCTCGATGCGGTTTGATTCTTGTTTGCCCATGGATATCCATGAATCTTGTAACACTTGTCACGAGTGTGGCCTGTTTCGTTGCAATGAGTACACCATACACGATCTCCTTGCTTGTTCTGCCCTGAGTCTCCTCTTTCACGAGGCTTAAAGATGGGTGGTCCTTTTGAGACGAGTGCAGAGGTCTCTATAGGGCGGTTCCCATTATTGGAGACAGGTTTAGCTTCCTTTTGATCTCCGAGCATTACACGCCGACGATTTTCTTCACGACGAACCTCAACAAATGCTTAACCAATTGATGGTAAAGGGGTTCGCCCCAGAATTCTCCCACGTACCTCATCTAAGTCACGATTTAATCCAGCAAGGAAATCGTAGTCTTTCTTTCTCCAAGTGTGCCTTGAATTTGATATGTTCTTCTACTTCGCCCCAATCAGCTTCATAGAACATATCTAGTTCCTGCCATAAGACTTTCAAACAATTATAGTAGTTAGTTACTTCAGAAGTACCTTGACGAATCTCTTTCAACTTCATCTTGATCTCGAACACTTGGGAGGCATTTCCCAAGTCAGAGTAGTTTTCATTGACTGCATCCCATATTTCTTTTGCGGATTTAAACAGTAGATAGGTACGACTGATGTTGCTTTCCATAGAATTGATAAGCCATGCCATCACAATTGAGTTGTTGAGTTCCCACGCCTCATACTGCTTATCAGTAGAACTAGGGCACGGGATGCTACCATTGAGGTATCCCAGTTTGCCTCTTCCTCAGATAACCATTAGGACTGACTGAGACCACTGCAGAAAATTCTTCCCATCGAGTTTGTGACTAGTAATCACCAAAGGTGAATTGTCACTGTAGGTTTAGGTCTGTGAATTGGTAGAAGATTCGGCTACCACTGTTTCTTTTGTCATGATGCTGGATGGCAGATGAAATTCCCAACAGGAACGAAGGAAAAAAATAGTGCAGTCTTGCACCGATTAAGAGAGAATAGAAATTTGAACTATAGTGAAAAGGAAACTAGAACAGGGAGCACAGAAACACAGCCTGGATCTTCAGGCTCTGATACCATATAAGAATTTAATGAGAGGAAAATTTTCTGTGTTATTGATACATTGGAGAATACAATAATTTATAGGTACAGGATACAACAAACTACACCAACAACTTAGGGAACAACTTAAGGATTAACATAGCTAACAAACATCCTCAAAAATAGGTTCGATCCTAATATTCCAGCAGATAGATAATTCCAACAAAAAGCATTGATCATTCATCAATGGGAAGGCATTTATGGAAAGATGAGTACAGGAATAAGCCAAAAGTGTCAGATGACAGATTCTAAAAGATCAACAAGAGCATAAGTGCAAGAAAGGTTACCGCTAAGAAACTGCCGCTTCCCCATGTAAGCATCTTCAATCATTTGATGTAGCATAGCAAGAGCACGCTCCCTATGTCCTTGCCGCTGGAAATCCTTTGATGAAGTATTTATCAGGTCTCCTGTTAAAAGAGCCTGTAGTACTGGAAACTTGTCCTAAAAAATGTAATGATATCATGTAAATGAAGTATTACATGCACATGCAACTATGTGCACAACCAAGAACATTAAATCAAAATTGTCTCCGTCAAAAAGCTAGATGTCGTGGTAATACTTAATGCGACCCCTTTATGTAGCAATTGAGTGACATCAAACAATTTGCCAAGGATGGTTAAGACAGGAAATTATACATAGAAGCTCGGCATCCCACCATAGGAGGGAGCATAGCTTGCAATCCTTTGATCATGTTGTACTTCCCTTCATCACTCATGACATCAAGAGAACAATAAAGGTTCCTATATGGATGATTAAATATTTGTGTATATTTGTGTATGCATGTGCTCAGAGGTTTAAGATATCATGCTTCAGCGATAAGCACAAGTTAAATAGTGATTGCAGCGAAAGAAACTATACACACTTGCCCCTGAGAAGGTCCATTGTGAGTTATCATCGTATGGAAGGAAATGCGGACAAGGGCTACACACTTTGTTTACTAAATACTACACAATTAAATCTTTAGCTTGTAGGGTATACCCATCGACTCTGGCCGGTATTTTTCAATTATGGATGACAGAAAAAACTGGAATACATGGGGCGAGCTGGCATATCAACTCTTAATCATATAATGGAAGAGTTCCATTTCTTTGTCAACTGTCATTGGCAAGGTGTAAGCATAGAGTAACCTTAATTAATAGAAACCTTGGTTTCGAAAGGAAGTTAATTAAAGCCACATAATATAAAATAGGGCTGCTCACTAGGAAAAGATACATGGCAAGAAAGTAATAGCACATCAAACACCAAGATTTCCTTTCTTTAGCTAATATGCCTTGATCGGTGCACAGACTCTATTAGAATCATGATGCATAATCAGCTTGGAGACAATAAAACATTAAAACTTAAGCATTTAGTCCGAACTACTTGTCAGAGCTGAGACGTGGTTTGCTTTATAGCCACGAACTAATATTTTACTATATTAAAAAGATCTGTATACAAATCTTCCTGCTATACAGTAGAACAAACATCTTATGATTAAGAAATATATACCAAATATGTGGACCTTACATGCACATCCAAAAAGAAATAGCAAAAACCGACCTGTTCCAACAACTCTTGTAGACGTTTGAGAAGACGCTTTGCGACTGAAATTATTCCAATCTCATAAATCTGATCCCAATAAGTAGCGCCCATCTTAGGAGCACGACCAGGATAGATCTCTGACAACATAACTTGACCCTGTACCATCACAAGTCCAGGTACAATCAACTTCTTCAAATATACGTAGACATAGGTAATGTTAAACAAACATATCATTGCAAAAAACCATTCATTACCATATTACCACAAACACTACAGAATTAGAACAAGCATTTAAAAGAAAGCAGAACTAACATAATGAGCAGAAAGATTGGGTGAAAGTTGGAGATCCCACCAATAGTTCTCCTGTGGTTAACAGCCAACAATGGAGCCTTATAATCCTCTGCATGATACTAAGCCAAGTAACTAAGAGTGTCCTATCACTAAAGGGCCGATAATAAATTTACATTTCCCATAGCTATTATGAAGAGCTTTGAAAATGTTTTGGGTTCTATAGTTTCTTGAAAAAATTTGCACATGGAAGTTCAACACAAACCATGCATGTGGCTTCTCAAATAGCTCACGGGCCAGGAGGGAGAAGTGCATACTGCAGGCCTTGTGAGCCAGCATCATATTTAGCTATTCCCATGAAAACAAGAACAAAAGAAATTACATCAGCACTACCATCAGTTAAGTGCTGCATTGGGACGACGGCGCAGGGAGCGTAAATGTGACTCATCGAGGCATTTACACTAGTTAGCAATTGAATCATTTATACAAGTGAGAAATGTGTCACCAGGTTATTGTTCATGACTTGACCACTTATGAGGCCCTAGTACCAGCCTCAGAAATACTAAATCAGCCTGAAAAAATTGAGAATGGATTTGGTTGGAAGAACGAACACAAGATTCTGGAAGGATTTGTAGACAGTGTGTGTACGAAAGTTTTGTTTATTACTTAAAAAGCTTTTTTTGGATTTTTGGATGGTTTATAAATGGAGGCCACAACCTACTTTTAGAGAGACTCCACCTCCTTGGGACATTCTATAACAACTCTCCAGGCTTACAAGATGTTTCTATGTTCTACTGCAAAAACCTCCAAGACTCCATCCAATATAGACTCTGTAGAGAATCCTACATGATATAAGAGAATCTCATAAGATTAAGGAGAACTCTAGTATTTCCTAGAGAACTTATGTTGCCTGCCTTGGTGGATGCTTTATTTATTGGTGGTCAGTGGGTGTCATGCATGTGCCTATAGGGCAGACGCTGATGTGCCTCAACCTAGTGAGTATATGCAGCATGTGACATTCTTAACCACCTAACTCATTATGCCCTCGTAATGATATTTTGCAGCATCACCTTGCCTGTCTACCACGAGCTTACATCATGGAAATTGTATGTGTCTCGCCTCGCGGATGATGCTAGTACAAGAGGATAGGACATGGTCGGGTAATTGGAAGTCATTAACAAGCAAGCTAAGGGACTAGATGACACCCATAGTAGAAAGAGAGTGAAGGTAGTATGTGTCAATGAGACGAAATAGGTGGTGTTCTAAACATAGCTACTTAGAGCTGCTCAGGTGGCCATCTAACTTGTTAAGCATCCATCTACAGTTTCCATCACTTGGGAAGCATCCCAAATCACTTTAATTAACAACTAACCGTTCAATTAAGTGTTTCAAAAAATAAAATGGCAATTAATCAAATTTTCTCAACTTGTCTTCATCAAAAAAATTTCAACTTCGCGGGTTTACAGTCCTTTCTAAGTAACTGTGTCAATGAAACATTGAATTAAGCATTCACAAAAAGTAATTGTATGAAAATAACACAGTATCAAAATTTTAATTGTCATATTTCTACACAATCTAAAAATAAATTATATACTTAAATAAATCACATCTTCTGCATAAGGTCTTCTTAGTCCTTGCTTAGGTGATTTAGGGCTAAAAGCTCACTCGACCCCCTAGCTCCAACTTACACCTTTTAGAACACTAATAGGTAGATGATAAAAATTGATAGCATGGTTTATAAGTTGTCATAAAAGAGAGACAAAAGTAGGAATACGGAATATATTACAATAGAAAGGAGCCTAGGGAATGCCAGAATGGTGTATAGTTGAGATAGAATTATTTTAGTCAACTGAGAATCGTTCATGCGTATGCCCCTGTGCCAGGCTCCAAAAATTCAAATAAATGACAATTACGGGAGGACCTAGAAGTAGAGGTTTTTATTCTTGTTGTTTCAGACTTTCAAAGACAATACAAATTGAAACGTGAATGATAGATTAGCATTAAAAACCACATACACTTTACATCAAGAATAGTAGGTTGAATTATAATGCCTAAATTTATCTTTCTTTTGTGGAATGGAGGGATTAATTATTCACTTGCCTGATCTAGAAGCTTCTGGGACAAAGTTGAGGACCTTGAAGATGTCGCAGCTACATCAATACATAGAAGAGTCTAGCAGGAAGCATAAAAATGTAAGTTTGCATACCACACTTACAAATGCAGGTGTTTCAAGCTCCCTTTGGGTCCACACAAACCAAAGGAAAGAAAAATGAAAAAGAAATAACAGAACGGGAATATCATACTGCAGTCAAAGGACCTAATTGAGAGCGAAGAGTGGAAAAATCTAATTCTTGGACAACAGAAATTCCATCAGCAGCACGAGAAACAGCATCCGCAGCCTGCAGAATCACAAAAAAAAAAAAAAAAACTGCATTAGCATTGGATTTTAAAATGAACATATTATTTACTCCCTCCGTCCCAAATTAAATGTCCACATTACTATTAGTTTGTCCCAAAATAAATGTCTACTTTCAAAAGTAAGTTTCCAATTTCCTATTTTACCCTTAATTATAAGGTGGAGAAAGTTTCTCTCTCTATTTTCAAGGGTAAAAGCGTCTTTTGGTTATATAAAAAGTGTAATAATTGCACATTCCTAAAACTGTGTGCCATTTTCATTGTGGACATTTATTTTGGGACGGAGGGAGTATTAGTTATCAAACAGATGTAAATGAAAAAGTGTAACTATAAGTCTTGTGACAAGACACTATGCATTTTGAAGCACTCATCAATGCTAAGCCTTACGGATCGATCACACTTCTTCATGTCCCAAATAAATGCACACTTCAACAGAATTTAAATGAAAAAGTGTAACTATAAGTCTTGTGACAAGACACTGTATGCATTTTGAAGCACTCATCAATGCTAAGCCTTACAGATCGATCACACTTCTTCATGTCCCAAATAAATGCACACTTCAACAGAATTTATAATCGGGCATAGGAAACCACTATGATGATTATACATTACACCCATACTTCAAACATCTCAGAGCAGTCCCCAAAACATTTTCAATACATTTATCAATTTTGTTAAATAAAATGCCATCATAGATTATTTCCATCCTTGTGCACACACAACATCAAAAGAGAAAATTAAAATAAGCCTTCAGCAGATTTAAAAATATCAGTCAAAAAAAGTTTCTAGATTTACATACACCATTGTTAAATGTTGCTTTCTTGACCATTTCAACTTGTTTAGTGCCATTACCGGTCTATTCAATTTATTATCTTCTTAGAAAGACTTTTTGAGAGGTCAATCTACATATAGTCTATGCAAACAGTTTAGTTGATATTTCCTTTTAAATTCTTGAAGACTGATGCTTCCTTAGGTGAACTAATCTATCACATCTATTAATATGCAAATAAACCAAAAGCATAGAGTTGTAACACATGTAAAACAAACAATAACTTTTTCATGCAAAAAGTACTGGTAATTAAATAAAATGTCATCATACAATATTCCCATCCTTGTTCACACACAACACCAAAAGTGAAAAGTAAAATAAGCCTTGAGCAGATTTAAAAATATCAGTCAAAAAAGTTTCTACATTTATGTACACCTCCGTTGGTCTGTTAATTGTTAAATGTTGCTTTCCTGACCATTTCAACTTGTTTAGTGCCTTTACCAATCTATGCAATTTCTTATCTTCTTAGGAGGACTTTTTGAGAGGTCAATCTACATGTAGTCTATGCAAACACTTTAGTGGATGTTTCCTTTTAAATTCTTGAAGATTGATGTTTCCTTAGGTGAACTAATCTCTCACTTCTATTAATATGAAAGTAAACCAAAAACATAGAGTTAGTAACACATGTAAAACAACAATAATTTTTTCATGCAAAAAGTACTGGTTATTAGTATAGTCACCAGCTAGGTACATACAGATGCTCTCTTAAAGGCTCCATCCACCCATTCAGCCAGTTCAAGAGTTGCTTTATCTTCTGGAGGCAGGGAAAAACGGTTGACAGCCTCTTCTCCGATGTCATACTTTGCCCTCTGCATGCAACTGAATAATAAATAATGGTCAAACTGCAACTTAAATTCAATAAGTCACTGTCTCCATTCAAGGAAGTAAATGCATTTGAAAAAATTATAGACACGTTTCAACCACTAAAGCATACAAGCTGTCTTTCATTCTTTGCTTGGTTAGCTAGATTATGTGCACTTATCCTTAAAGAGGTTATTTAGGATCTCCAGATTTGTGTTAAGCACAAGAAAAACATCTTCTAAGTTCTAAGTCCTTGAACCATTATCTGTTGATGATCTCTTCACAAGAGCATTTCTGTTTACCATCATGGTTCTCCATTAGAATTTCTATCTCAAACCATGCATGATGACTCAAGAAATAAAAATAATATCGTTAACCCGTCTCCATGCTCCATTGATTCTTGCTGACTTTGTTCCAGCCCTGTCAAACCAGTCCTGCAGCGATTCTGGAACGTTGAGGATTGATTTATACTTCCTAACGGTCAAGAGACTGTACTGAAAATTTACTAGATTCAAGGACAAGAATATGCAGGCGTTTGCATAACCTGTCAGAACCTTGTGACCTAGTCCTAGGCCTGGCCCGGCAACTGCCATGCCTAACCTGCACCAGCACATTCTTGACTAGCGTGCATTGATGCTAATCTTAGTTCCCATGGTCCTAGCCACCATCCACCAGATCTCCCCTAATTTCAACTCAAATCTGATGAATCCAAACCCTATAGAAACCCTTTAGGAAAGGGTGATGTACAGATGAAAGATCGAACACAATTACACAAGTCAACTAGAGCCAGAATACCCAAGATGATAGACCTCCTACTGTCCTACGGAAGTAAGATTACAAGATTGTCGTCATCTTGTCAATCTCCGGTAGGATTTTCCTATGTGAGAGCACTTCCAGCCTTCCAGGAGCTCACCATATACAGATATACTATGTATAAGGGCAAATATTTCATAGGAATCTTCATTTTCACACAGCAAGAAGCCTGTGAAACACCACAGGCATAAGACATGGACAACTACCTATATAAAGATAACTAGAGATGAGCTGATAGCTTCTTGGTGGTAGACAATAAACGTTTATTGATAAGACACCAGGCTACATTGCATTCCATAGGGTCATACTGATACCATTGTTATAGGCCTCGCAATCATCAGTTACAGATTTGGTTAGTCGGATATTTGTTTAATGTAGAGAGCACTATGGACTATGGTTATGGTTCTGGTTTTCATACCACATAGATCGAGGTTTGAATGAATTATTCACACTAAAAGAGAACCTAGTGTAGAGCATATGAAGTGGGCTCATTTACAAGATAATACAAAAGGGAAACCCTCCTTAACATAACAAAACTAACAGAAAATAAAAAACCTAACAAAAGAATACTATTAACAGATTATTTTGCTTAGTATGAAGGTGCATACTAACAAATGCAAAAATGTTAGCACAGATGGAACTCTCATTTTCCAGAACAGTAAGAATCTGGTCACCATACATGAGCCTCCTTCACCTTCCCCCCTCCATAAGAGATCATAATTTCCTGGACTCTCAAAAGCCTGGAATCATCTAATAACTTTTTCTGACTCAGGAAGTCATCTGTAACCATGAATCCTGTAATGTGACAGGATCAAATCCATGTGTACATCCTTCTCAACTAGAGTACAGATGAGAGGAGTGTGGTTGTGAGAACTCGTAGATTGGATTAATAGTCTCTTCGGGCCTTCGACTTGTAATTTTTAAAGTGGTTATCCGTACTCATATTTTGAAAGATATAACCATATGTTTACATAGCCATATGAAATGAGTATATACAAGGTGAGCCCAAGCCTAAGTTTTCTGAGCTAGGTAAACCACAAACTGAGCCAAGTCTACAAGTTTTTTTACGATCCAAGCAAGCTCCAGATAGGGCTCAAATACATATTGATTCTCAACAATGAACTACCATTAAAAAGTGTGTACATAATACATAAGTACGATAAATAGAAAGTCAGCATCATTCGCAATAGTTTCACAAATATCACAAAATACTTCGCGCACTTTACAATGAAAAACTTGTTAAAATAGTTTCACAAATATCACAAAATACTTAGCCCACTCTACAATGAAAAACTTTTTAAGCAGTGGTTCCACAAGTAAAACAATAAGATACGTGTAACTTGATATTTAAATCGTATAAATGATACTCCCTCCATCCCAAAATAAGTGTCTACATTACTATTTTTGTTTGTCCCAAAATAAGTGTCCATTTTCAAAAGTAAATTTCCACTTTCCCATTCTACCCTTAATTATGTGATGGAGAAAATTTCTCTCTATAATTAAGGGTAAAATTGTACTTCGGTTTATCAAAAAGTGTAATAATTACACACTCCTAAAACTGTGTGCTTTTTTCATTGTGGACATTTATTTTGGGACGGAGGGAGTATTTCAGTTCTCGCTAAGTGAAACTCACAGATTCAGTAGCTTAGATGGGGCTGCACGTAGTACAGTTGATGCCTCCTCCCATTTCCACTGACGGTCAGACAAGGGCAGAAGGCTTTGCAAGATTGATAAGCGCCATTCCCAATCTTCAATGAAGGATCTTGCCTTTGAGATTCTCCACTCTAAAGCTTGTCTCCCATCAGTAGGCACATTTCCATCAACTGCAATCTCCTGTTCGGTAACAGCTGCAGGTAGATTCTGCCGCAATATATTAAGGAGCCGCCCTGTGAAGGATACAACCATGGTATTCCCTTCTTCATTAGTGCAGGGATCAGCACTTTCCCCACTATAGGTGTTGGACGTCTCAGGTTGTCTCCTAGGTGGTGGACACGGCGATAAGCCGCAAGAAAGATCATCCATATGCAAAAGTGAGATAACAATGTTCACCATCATTATCTGCATCATTAGAAGGGTTATGATACACTTAGGTTGTCAAAATAAATAATATTATTGAGAGCAATATTGATGATAACAGGACTAAAATATGACCATCAGAAGGTCACAGTAGACAATGGAATGTAAAACAGCAATGATGTAGACGATTACAGCAAAAGATAATTTGGAACCATAGAAGAACTTGCATTGTTTCCTGTCTATGAAGTATGACAGCATCAAAGACCTCGTATTTTCATTTCACAATTTCGATAATTATCAACAAAATGGGTTCAGTCCAGTTATTTTTAGAGGACTTCGGTGGTGCCAACATGGAAGCTTTGTATCATTGTGCACAAAAATTGTGTATGGGTGAATAGATGCCACCCTGAAAGGATGTCAATATAGGGAACATGGAATAAACAAACTATGGAAGGTGATATAGGTGTACAGCCATTATGGCGTTAGAGGCTATCGATGTTGGAGAGCTTATCACCAGATTGAATGAAGCTTTCGGGCGACACCAAACTTGTGCTTCTTGAGCTCATAAAATGAGGTTAAGGCTCTATCTTCAAATAATAGTGCTTTTAAGCTATTTCTTCAGCCATTCGTTGCAGGAAGTCTGCCAAAAGAGGGTGATAAGTGCCCATGGGGTACTGCAACTCTTCATGGCCATGATCAGCTCAGGTGAACTCCTCAAGTAAATGTTTACAAGCTCCAAACTTCATCCACTAAGCAAGCTACTATAGCATATACCATGGGAATCGGCCAGGCACTGAAAAGGTCCATCTCTGTGACACTCTACTTAGTTCCAAGAACAGCAGTACTTGTGCCTTCCCTTGTATTTCCAATAACACAAGAAATCCAGCTTAAATGTAATTATCTTCAAAAGCCATCCATACGTTGAATTCCTGCTTTACAAAATATCAAGCATGATGCCATATTTTACACCAACTTTAATGCATTCCAATGTCCTTGATCATTCCTAATAGTTCGCACTCATCTCTGCAATATTCATTCTATAAAATACTCTCAATCATTGTCGTAGTGTTTTTTGAATCTAATAAACTAATTTAAAATTTCTGGGGAAATGAATCATCATCAGTTGTTCGGTATCAAAAACATGGAGATAGCATAACCATCTTGGGGATAGCATTGATAAATAACTGTTTCTTATTTCGACGAAGAGCTATTTGATATCCATTATATTACAAAAATTAGAATTTGGTCCTAGAAAATCCATATCAGCACATTATAACCAAATAATAGCAGTACACCAACCGGCAAAGTTGTGAGGCAAAGCCTCTAAGCACATCACTACTAGTCAAAGGCAAATTGACACATTCCAGCGACTTATTCAGTTGCAAATGATCCCGACCTCTAGTTTTGGGTGGATGGAAAGGGAGTTTGAGCGAAACTTTTTAAATCAGAGAAGAAGGAAGCACAGAGAGAGAAAGAGAGATGAGGAAGTACACACGTGTTTTAATTAATGAAGACGCTAACCAAAGATGATTATCTCATTTCTTGTAATAAGATGCCATGAGACTAAGCAAAGGACCCACAGATATGCATAATGAAGAAGGGACTAAGAAACAACCTTGCGTGGAATGTTGTTGATGGCCTCCAAATGGATACTGAGGTCTTTCAAGTAACATAATGCCATTTGATAGCTTTTAACTTCATTATTCTTACTGTTCCCCATAGCTCCAAGGGCAAGAACAGCAGATTCCATGGCATAGCGCATGTGCATGAGTTCAACGTCTTTCATCCTGTGAAACACAAAACAAAACCACAGCAGAAGAAAAGGTATTATACACACATATAGGCATGTGACCAACCGTTCTTGAGTTTATATCACAATTATATTCACTTGCCCTTATCCATTACATATGCCACACAAATTAGAAGGCAGGGATTAAACATGCACTGGTAGTAGCACTTGATCTTTAAACGTGCACACTGATTCAACTATCATATATTCAATAATTGAACAACATAAATAAAAATAAAACAGTATAGAGACTCATTCCTAAGACATATAAGAAATTGGTCGCTACCTTTTCCAGGCTGCTAAATTAGAGGTGATTGGTTGCATGCTAAATAACTCAATAGCTTCTTGAAATCTTATGTCTGGAACTACATCAAACAAAACCTGTACATACAAAAAAGGAAATTAACACCTCTCAAGTAAAATAATCTCAACAAGCATTTTAATTCACAAAGTGGATTTATCCAAAAGCTTACAATTGGGCGTAAGAACCCAATAGCTTCCTAAACCATTTAACTAAACATACAAATGAACAAAAAGATTGACCAAACATGAGTACAAAGAGCACAAGCATTATCTTTGGAGTAATACATAACCAGTTAAAGAAGCAATATATAGACTGCGACTGTTGCATTTAGCACTCAGCTTTATGGCATACCAAAAACTAATTCCTTCTCCAGCAAGTTAGTAAACTTTACCCCTTCCCAATAAAACCCCCCATCAAATTAAGGCTGTAGATTGTCAATTCTCCTATTATGCCCTTAACTTTTTTACACAATTAAATATGCCAATTGACTACTGGAATTAGGACACTTTTGGAAATTATGGAAGATGAAGTTTAGTTTGTTAAGTAAATAGAAATGATTTAAATAATCATCTATTGTAAGACAAGACTGTACAGTTCATGAGCCAAAAAGGTATTCCCAATAGCTTTTGCACATGTAGCACGTACACATTTTCAAATTGTACCAAAATACCAGGAACACGGTTTGTGCTCATTACGTGGAGATTACCAACATCTAGTGACAAGAGTCTGAATAGCACAGACAGCTTAGTAGCGATCAACATGGCCAAAAAGATGGCCATGCTATATGTAATTGAGATTGAGATTGAGATAGAGCATATGAGAGATGGATAGGATATATTCCATGACATGCCTAACAGAGTAACAGACCTTAAGAGCATCCCTAAATGGTCTATGAAGTTTGTCAGGCTACCAAACATTACTTCGCTTAAAAGAAACTTAAACATCAAAGTCCCAAGGTGCAATGCGTGAGCTGGGTTGGTGCAGCGGGTGAGGTGGGTTAGATCAACACCGCATGAGAGTGCAACAGCTTGGGTGGTACAAAAAGAAAATGCAAGTCTCTTTTATTTACATAGTTGTAGGTTTGGATATAAATACCTGAAAAGGCTGAAAATACTTGCTACTTTCAAAATTTTGGGCTAAAACAATTCAAATTTCCTTCAGGAATTCTCTTTAGACAAAATTACTAGAAGTTCGATAATCCAATCATGAAGAACAAGGTACAGAACAGTGATGCACAAGGAAACCTCTAGACAAATAAGTTTGAGAGATGGTAGGAATATTATAACATGAGGCAATTAAGTTGCTATAAGTTTGGAGTTGATTTTGATGATGCAAGTATAAGCATGTGTAATTTAGATGACAATCAATGGATAAGAGCTTGATTGCAATGGTTTTCATCCTAGAGATGGAGCTTCATGATCATTTTTATATGTCATCCCAAAAGTTTTTAATAAGGGGTGTTCAAAAAAACCGTTGGACCACTCAAACCAAGTCAAACCGGACCGTTTTTGGCGGTTTGAGTGGTCTTGCGGTCCGGTCCGGGAAATAGCCAAACCGCTCGGTCCAGTCTGGTCTATGGTTTTAACATTTTTTTGAGCGGTCTGGACCGAACCGACCGCCAAAAATACACATGTATTGATTGTATTTATTTTTCATGTTGTAGGCTTTACTTTTATGGCCCATTTAAAAAAATTACGTCAAAGACATTATGTTTTTTAGTTTTCATTTATAAATTCGCAAAATTCCGAAATCCTTCAAAAATCAAATTCAAAATTCCAAGTCGTCATTCGTCTTGCTCAATGTTTGTCCAAAATTCCAACTATTGTTGGTGGATTTGTTTAACTTTTTTACATTTGCTCAATGTCTATTTAATTTTAGATATAGACATTTTTTCTATAATTCGGTATACAATTTTTTAATAGTGTTATATTGATAGCAATTTCATTTTAGATATAGATGTCATGTTTTTTAGTTTAAAGTCAATAATAGGCCCAAACCGCCTAAACCGGTCAGACCAGACCGCTTTTTAAACCGCTCGGTCTGGAAATTTTCTAAACCGCCATAGTGGTCTGGTTTGTGGTTTGAGGGGTTAAACCGCCCAAACCGGACCGTGAACTCCCCTAGTTTTTATAATCATCCTACAAACCCCATGGAATAAAAGTATAAGTAGAACTGTTTTCCTCTATGTCGTACATGTTGCTGTCCAAATAGCTCTTTCTTTTGGAGTTGTAATGTGGCAATGCATGTAATAGTTGAAGTGGATACAGAGCATTAAGCAGAGGTGCAGTAAAGAAGTAAAGTGATTATGAAACATGTAGGCAAATCTAGATTTCAGTATTATACTTGTGAAAATGCAAGGCAAATCTCAATGATCATCGCTTAGCTTCAAGGATTACCTTTTTTCACTCGTGTACCACATATTGCACAATGAACACAGCTTAACAGAAAATGAGTCTTGAATTATTACCAGGAAAGATATTTCTACAAATTAAGGATGAAAAAATAACAACCAAGCAAGCAGAAAATGAGTCTTGAATTATTACCATTTTCATCTCGATGTGCACCTATAATTTGCTAGAGCAGCATGTAGAATTCAGAAAAAGGAAGTGCCTTAAATGACCAACGAAGTCTATAGACTTACTCGAAGGGGGCTATGGATGGACAATCTTTCCAGAACAAGATTTTCAACAAATGGGTCCAACTGGAAATCTTCGTTTTCAAGCTCTGTTTGCCCTTTTCCAGACAAGAGTAATGATGATTTCAAACTCCATGATTGTCCAGAATTTACACATGCAACAAAAGAAGCCAGATCAAGTTGGTAACTTAGGAAGTCACAAAGATGTTCAACAGCGGACACCTGCCAAAATTAACAAGTCATACTTGACGTCTGGGATTTACCACTGATTCATATGAAGCGAGAAGCCGATAACATGTCAGATTAAATTTGGAAGGAAAAAGACAATACCTCGTCTGATTTATCATAGAGAGAAGATTCTTCCAGCCTGAGACTTTGTGATTTACTAGTCCAGAAAAGCTGCATCAACTTCCTTCTCATATCTGTTTTCCCAGGCAAAAGATCCCAACCCATAACAGCTACAAGAGGTTGAAGTCGGGGGTACAACAAAAGAATCTACAACATAAATGGACATGGGACTTATAAGACCACTATGAAGTCATTTTTATAGCTTTCTTAGGGATTCCAGCAAAAGATAAATTGTTAACCAGCAACTGCAAATGTTGTTAAATTAGATTGCAGTAATTGATCTTAGCTTAAATTATGAGTTTGAGGAAATTTAAATGGGATAATTTTAGACCGAAAAAGAGGGCACATACGTTGCTAGCTTCTTGAAGTTGTTCCCTCTTGACAGCAGAAAGGGCAACATCCATGACACATTCAAGTACATGCAACCCCGATATACGAGCATAATGGTACATATCTCTCATGCATGCATAGATCACCGACTTAAATGACGATGTTTGGCTGCCCGGTGTCTCAGGTGTCATCTGTGCAATAAAATTCAGAAGCCGCACAAGAGGGGGTGGAACCTGGTTGCCATTCAAAACTTTATGCATCTCTATCTCTTCAGAGAGCAATTCCTCCTGGATGGACTGCAAAAGGCACATCCTGATGAAGATTCTAAACGCATACCCACCAAAATAGAATTGTTGACAACCACAGAAATTGCACCCAGTTCAGGCGTTAAATCTATTGCAGAGGTAATAGATATGCTACAAACCCCAGAACAGGCAAGACATGGGTAACTGCTGCCCAAGTATTCAGTCAGGCATAAAATCAAATGGTGCCCATGCTGGAGGAAAATGATGCATAAATTTCCAGGAAAGAACATAATTGTAATGCCAGTAAATGTATTATGAAAGAAGAGACAGAATACATAAACAAGGAAGAAACTATAAGTAGTGCTTTGTAATGCTTTTCTTCCCTTTTAAAGTGTGTGGATTAAGCTATCAACAACTTAAAAAGTTATCTTCTACCTTACCCATATATCCCCTCCTATCTCCTGTTATTCCTCTCACATCTTATTGCATCTCAATATGCACCTCGTTCTGCATCTTCGCAAGAAGCTATTGTTACGCTTATGTAGTAATAGACGTGAAGATATTAATCAGAGCCAATGCCATATACATACAATTAAAGAACCGCTTTTTAGCCAAAATAACACTTAATCAGCAGCCCACGATTCCTGATGTAATTCCACTTGATGTATATGCCATGACTTGTAGCAATAAGTGAACGAAAGCAACATGCAATGCATGAGATGTAAAAGCAGATCAACAAGAAGCCATTTACCCCAAAGTAGTTGGGGCAGATGAAAAGTACAGCAGTATTACAAATGCTTGATAAGGAAAAGCATCACACCTGTATCATTTGAACAAGACGTGTGGAGTTTGATGAGAGTGCCTTCTCATATATTGACAGCAATTTATTTCGCATGGCAAGCCAAGAGTCATCATAGGCCACCATTCCCGCCAAACCCCTCTTAACGAGATCTTGCAAAACCATGCTATTTAAACATCACAAAGGATTACAAATAAATAACCAACACAATAAAATAATTTGACAAAGGCCATCACTGAATCATATTATTAATGCTGTAGGATTTTAGAAAAAGAAACAGGGACAAGACAACCAAGATCTATCAACAAAATTGGGAACTATAAACTGATCAGGGTGATAATGCCAACTGAATTCATTATCAATAGTGAACAAACATAACACATAAACATTTAGAACTTAACCCATCTGCCACTGTGATACAGTTGTTTTCCTTTAACAACATCTAAACATTTAGAACTGATCAGGGTGATAAAATGCCAAATGATCAGGACAAGTTGCTCTGAACTTGGTGGTGGTGAATGTCATGGTTCGTGCTCTCTCTAGAATGCCAACTCTCATTCCTTGTAAACTTTGTATATTTTCCACCCTCGTCCTTTACCAAGTGAGTCACACTAACCAAACAAGCTAGGTGTTAATACAAACGTAGTTGCTTAAGGCAAAATACTAGGAGCACATTGACCACTGCCAACAATCACATATTAACCATCAAATAGGTTACGCCTTTTCTCGGTTATGAATTCATTTTTGTAACCTACAAAGAACAAGTCACTGTCCAAACAATCTTGACAAGCACAATAAATACCTTCACCTTTTTTTGTTTGATAAGTTGAGCACACATACCACCTCCAAATCAATCCCCCTTGAGCACATATCCCCCCCCCCCCGGCAGGACTGTTTGGTAATCTACGTTCAACAATGACTTTTTTATTAAGTGCTCTATCATATTCTCAATGAGATACAAATTCTCCTTCATATTCGACATTTTTTATTAAGTGCTCTATCATAAATTAGAGAGAAAATATGCAATAGTCTGGCGAAGTGCATAAAATAAAATTCTATTGATGAACATAAAACTGCAAATAGGAAAATCAATCCTAGAAGAAAATAGTCTCTTTAGACATACCGGTAATCAGCTTCCTCCACCCCATAATCAAGGTGAAGAAATTGAATATGTGACACAGCTCCATCATTGTCACCCTCCTTCAGGCATTCCTTCATGGCATCCAAATGCACCATCTGAACACAGCTTTGCATCAATTTAAGAGCCTTGACATCCTCCTCTTTAACAGTCGGCGAAATAGCCAAACCTGAATCAGCACCACCATCATTCTCTTGAACCCGCTTGACCTGTTTTGCTATATTCTCACACAGTGCCTCAAATATAACAGCATTTTCCAAAATTACTCCTCTCAAACACATCATTTCACTTTCTTCCATCTCTAGAGAGCTACCAGAAGTCCCTTCTTCTTCACTCTCTCTGACGTCTTCAATTAAATCTGCCCTCAACCTTTTGAACCCCACCTCCGAAATCTTATTCAGAACTTTCAAACACTCCTCAAGATCCCAATATCTAGTACTGGTATCCCCTTTTGACTCGCTAAAGTGCTGTTTCGAATCAATATCGCTAATACCCCTATCCTTAAGCTTCTCTTGTGAATCATAATCACTAATACCTATTTCATCCCTTTTAATTGAATCAAGATTGTCAATACTCGTTTGATTTTGACCTAAATTATCGTTTTCTTTCTTACTTTCCAAAACCCTAGACGTAATAGTCTGAACATAAAGCAAGAATTCAGCACGCAAACGCAACGTATTCGAGTCAAAGCTCCAAACCAGCGATGTAGGATCATTAAATTGGAGGAGTTCAAGGGTACATACATAAGTTAGAAGAGCAGGGGAAGAGTTGGAACTAAAAAGAATAGTCTCGTAACGGCCACCATTCGCTACAATTGTTTGGAGGATAGAGCGTGCTAGGTCAGGGTTTCGAGATCGGAGAGCGAGGATGGTAGCTCGAAAAGGTTCGATTTGGCCCAAGAACAAATGGTTTACTGCCAGACGAGACAATAGGTCTGTATCCATGCCTGTATCTTGCAATCGCGGTGCCATCGCTGCTTGTGGGCTATAGATGATGATACATCTGGGTAAAAGATAACTGGATTAATACAGAGGGGAGGGGAGGAAAAAGATGAACGATGAAGTTGAAGAAGAAAGCAAAGAGAAGAACGTTGAAAAGGGTTTATATAGTTAGTGACACCTTGGAAAGTTAAATTCCGTATCCATGTCTCAAATGACTTTTTTTTTTCCTTTCTTTGATATCGTTGTCTTTGATTTCAGGAATAATGGTACAGGTGAGAAGATTAAGAAGGGATCTTGATTCTTGATAACTTTTTATGCTTCTCATTATAACTTGATTTGTCACCGAAATCAAACTCATGATTTTTTGTCTATTAATTATATGAGTTTACATCATTTATTTATTAAGAAGAGAATGAAAAAAATATCAAGTTTGTGGCATAGATTTGCACTTGGTTTTATGTCCAATTGTAACGAAACGGAAGAAACGTTGGACCATTGTCTCATGAGATGCAAGTTCGTATCAGAAATTTTGGAACTATTTCGGAAATGGTGGCCTATTGACAACATGGGAAATACGTTGTTCGGTATTGTGAACCATCCAGGTGCATGCTCGATTTCTCTTAGCTTCAAGAGATTTGGCAAGTATCCGTTTGACCTACCCTATAATTAGTTTGGGATTATCCAAATAACACGGTTTTTCAAAGTAAGTTGATATCTGATGATGGCTTATTTGAGGAAATAAGGGTTCGAGTCTTCGAATAGATTTCAAGACGATCTCGTATGGAGTCCTTGAAACGGGAGCAGTGGAACGTGAGGCCACAACACCTCACTCCCAAGTTGTAATTCCCACTATTCTACATTTTTCTATGTCAGGTTCAGTTCAACTTCTAGTGGCTTTGTTTTATAACATTTCATTATTTATTTATTTTTTTCATTTGGCCTATACACCTTTGTAGTGGCCTTATATGTTTCCCTTCTAATGTTTTTACTTAATAAACTTTGGTTGCCTTTAAAAAAAATGAACTCTTATTAAATAAAAATGACTGTGTTTTCAAGTAATTGGTACAAAGATGACAAGGAATTTAGGGATGTCGTATTTTTTTATTCCTCGATGATGACATGCAAATTATGACATGGCTTTAATAATTACGACGTGGCATATGCAAAAAAAAAATCCAGTTGAGCACCTACTAAGCATCACTGTTTATAGATGGATCAATGGGATTCTCAAGAGTGATATCGCCATTATCAACTCTTGGATAAATGATGGAATCACCAACCACTAGCTTCTTCTGGTTCATGGAATTTGTAACACCCTCGATTCGGTGTGTATTCATTTTGTTTATAAATCCATTTATCGAACCGTACTTTTGATCGCGCGTGCATTCGGGTCAAAATCGGGTGAAATTCGGGCTCGGTACGCCTGGGGCGATAGTGCTCGCGATTGTGACAGAGGTCACTCTCGCGGGGCACTCTAGCGGGAGTTGTACCGTAAGTCTTTGGCTCGGCGCGATAGTGACCAACGATTGTGACAAGTGTCACTATCGCGTGGCACTATCGCTGAGACTGTACCAATAGTCCATTGATTCGGGCGATTGTGTCACAATCGCGTGTCACTATCGCGAATGGGCAACAGGGTCTTAAATGCTCATGTTCGAGATTTTAAGTCATTTGGTCTTTTTGGGAAGCTTTGAAGGGCGATTTTGGAGAGCAAAAAGGTAGGGTTTCCACCCTCCATCATTGAATGCCCCAAGTATTGTTACTTATGGTTAGTTGGTGAATTTAATGTTAGGTTCTTGCTTGTGATTAAGAAGCTCAAGTGATATTTCTTCCTTCTCTCAAGTATCATCTAGGGTTGGGTGTATAACCCTTACAAGGTGAGTTTTCTTAGACACTTCTCCCTCATAAATGCTATAGTTGTTGTATTTATAATCTTTCCTTGTCTCCTAATCATATTTGGATTTTTGTTGGGTTTTGACCTAACTAGGAGTTTTTGAAGATACTATGATTATTTGATTAACCAAAGTTTTGTGGGATGGTATGTTAAAGAAAGTAATGGTGTTCATATTTACTCAATCATTTGTTAACTAATAATTGTTATTTGGGGTATTGGTATCACATGAAGAGAAAGCTAGGGTTTTGGGAATATTTGGTATATTAGATTAATTATTGGGCACAACGACCTTTGAAATGAGATTATGGTATTATCATTGCTGGGAGTGCGTTTATGAAGTTTCTTAAACAAATGTGAGATGAGTCATGCTAGTAGCTCCTATGTTTGGATCTTGGTCTCATGAAGTGTATGCATGGTTATATAAGGTTATAATTATATGTTTGGTTCGTGGTTTAGTGCAATGGATCCATATGCACGGTAACCCAATGTCTTGTCCGGACATTTGGTCACCCTTGGCACGGGATAGGCATCGGGCTCCATGGTAAGTGGGGTGTGGGCCTATACGGTCGGTCAGCGTCCCATGGACAGTATGGTGTAATCCCATTGTGCTCGAGTTGCCCTGTTTGGGAACTCTCAAGAATAGACCTGGAGTGGCTGACTTGATGTTTTCGAGCAAAAGACTTGGAGTAGTTGAGCTCACTATGTGGTTTTGAACTGTTGGAAATATGTATTGGATACTAATGGTTTATTAGCTTTATCTTGATTTAGCTCACGGCTAGACCGACTACTTGACTTCAAACGGGTTTATTGTTCAAATTAGTTTCCGCTTATTTATTCTCACTAGGCTTTAGCCTAACACTCGTTATTGGTTGTCATGTGTGGCAGGTTATCCTAGCGGTGGGATACGTCGGGATTGAGTGGACGACTTTGGGTTCGAGTGCGGTCTTGTTGATGATTTAGTGACCGACAATTTTTGAAGTATAGATTCTTACTTTTGGAGGAATAGCGACATCCGACTTTAATCTTGCTCACCCAAGTTAGATTATTAGGTTGTCGAGTTTATTCTTTAAATTGTATTTACCGAATTATAGTCCCCGTGTTGGGTTGACACACTTTAGTTCGTTTGGTTGTCTTCTTTATTCCAGGTTGTTGGATCTCCCGTTTTGGGTAGATTGGTTTATACCATTTTCAGACGTTATATAGTCGAATTTTCAGTTTTTAAATTAGCCCAATTTTTAGGGTGTTACAGAATTGTTTCGACTTGTGGTCAAAAGTGTCACCCTGTAAATCTGCATGAACTTCCCTGTTTGTTTGTAAATATCCTTCACAAGTTTGATACATATGATCCACCAGCATAGTCAACAACTCAGCATCAGATTGAGTCAATGTCTTATCGACATAATAGGGCTTCTCTTTGTCCTCATTTCTTTAATGACCAAACCTTTTAAAATGCATCTTACCTTTAGTATTTTATTTGTTTCATCTTTTTGCAAGCTTGTTCTATGATAACTATAGTATGTATGCTTTTAAAACACATTGGTAATGATTTATGTATGTTCTAGTGAGTGAAGATAACGGGGATAGACGACAGAGTAGTAGAAAAATCTAACAAAAAAATGGTCATGGAAAATTCTAATATAATTGAAAACCGAGGCGGATAGATTTTTCAGCAGTACACAAAATAATTAATGTGATCTAAAATAAAAATTAGTTATAAAAAAAATTGTTGGATAAAAATGTGTTTTCATTATCAAATTTCAACACATAAATTGACGAGGTATATGATATATTCGTTAACTTTTTTTATGGGGATTGTTTTCTCCTCCAATAGCACTACATAACGACGTAAATATTATTTAAAATGGAGATCGAGTAAATGAGAAATTGAATCTCAAAATATTGGTATTAGAGTGAGTTATAAACATTAATTTATAGAAAAGATATCTCTTGCATAAATATAATTTATAACTTAGGGGCCATTTACCTAAATGCTTACCCGGTAAGTGCTTACCGGTAAAAATTAACACTTCCACTTGGTTTCTCGCGTAAGATTCTAATTCATTTAAACGGAATCGTATGCAACAATATACCTTGTAAGTGCTTACCCGGTAAGACTTGCCGCCCACACTTACCGGGTAAGACTTTTGGTCCTTGCCATCGTTCTTACCGGGTAAAATTCTCGGTAGTTATAATGTTCATCCGGTAAGGTAAGTGACTTGGTAAGAGCTTACCGGGTAAGCGTTTGTTAAACAACCCCTTAATGTTTGTTTTTATATCATTGTTCAAGTAAAAAGTTAAAATCTATTGGTGGTAGAGTTCTCCACGCATGTAGAGAGGTGCAGATAATGGATCAGATTAATCTATAGGGCACTGACCTTGAGACATCTCATGCAAATATGAATGTCTTGTTGAGGTTGATCGAAAAGTTCAAATTGGGTTTTGGACATTTCTGAGCTCCATTACTAGTTACTCAACAACGAAAGCAACATAAATAAAAATCATTATTATGGCATCATTAAAGGTCAATATTAAATTTTTCCCAAACGCCAAACAAATTCAGTTATGGCATGACACGACCCAGAATTCAAAAACTAGCAAATCCACCCTAGCACCCATACGAACTTCAAGAAATATCTTGATTGAGAAAGCCTTTTCAGACCATGAACTATCCCAACGCCTTGAACACCATTTTTCCGGTTAAGTGACATCACTCATTTATTATTAATATTTCCCCTAATTTCTTTAAATATGAGTATTTTGATGTTTAAAATAAATATCATAAACAAAACCAGGGCAAAACATTTTACATAGGTTGCATGATTTATTTAATTAAGGGAATGAGGGGTTATTTGTTAACTTTTTGATGATTCTATCGTGAAACAATTTTCAATTTGGTCAAATGTGGATGTTGTTTGGTAAAATTTATAGAGCCTCTAAATCGTTCAAATTCTTTTATATGTTCATTCATTTTCCAGATTTTGATTTTCGTCTGTATCTTCACAAGACTTTCATGAGAGATTTTCATCTTCAATCTGCATCTTTATCTTCAATATTTTCGATTTGCATCTGCATCTGCATCTTCATCTTCAAGATTTTCATTTTCATCTTCCAGATTTTGATTTTTGATTTTCGATCTACATCTTTATCTTCATGTTCGATTTTCTTTAGGTTTAGGGAGGAACATATTTGTTTAATGTGGAAATAGATTTGAACATCAAGAATGCATCTGTAATTTCGATCTACATCATCTGTTTGCTTTTTTTTATATGTTCATTCATCTGTAAATTTGATTTCTTCAATAGGGATGATGGAGTTTGGATCAAGAAAGAAGACACCCTAACTATTGGATGATAGAGTAAACCAAACATCAAGAATACAATATAATGCAAAACAATATAATGTAACGGAATGTCTATATTTATTCCTATTCCTTGACATATTCATTCTCATTCCTTCAGACGAACCAAACGTTCATCTATGATGTTTCTTCATCTTGTTTCCTCTCTCTAAACCGTTATTTATTATAATACACAACGTTTTAATCATTCTTACTATTTACTTATTCAATATGTACTAAACAACACGTGACTCACCTCTTGTATTAAATACTCAAGACCTCTTTGTTATATAACACCCTAAAAATTGGTGCGATTTAAAACTTAAAATTTTGGCAATATGACGACGGTAAATTGGTGAAACCTGTAGTACAAGATCCGTCAAGGCATCCCAAAGTATCAACCCAAAGAGGGGAATAAAACATCAGAAATACAAGTTCACTAAGCGAGGCATAAAGTTACGACAACCTAAATAATCTAGATTTCCCTATCAGATTACAATCGGGTGTCGCTATCCTCCACAAACTAGTGACTATACACCAAAAATGCCGGTCTCTAGATCTTTCAAAATGACCGCTCTCGATCGCTCGATCGACCACTCATTCCCGTAGATGCCCGCTACTAGAGTTTCCTGTCATACATGACAACCAGAGAAACAAGTGTTAGGCTAAGGCCTAGTGAGAACACATAAAGGAAATTAAATCATGAAAAGAGATCACAATACAAGATCATTATAATTTTCACGGCGCTCTACCAATGTGCTTCTCCTGACATTAATCAATATGCCACAATCAATATCATCAACGCAATTTATAATGTTTTCCCAAGTCATTGGATCTTGACTAGCATCAACCCAAACAAGATCTTTAGCTATTTGGCACTCAATCCAAACCGGATCTTTAGCCTACTTATGACCTCAACCCAAACCGGATCTTTAGTCTATTACTGACCTCAACTCAAACCGAGTCTTTAGTCTATCCATGACCTCAACTCAAACCGAGTCTTTAGTCTATCCATGACCTCAACTCAAACCGAGTCTTTAGTCTATACTTGACCTCAACTCAAACCGAGTCTTTAGTCTATACTTGACCTCAACTCAAACCGAGTATTTAGTCTATTCATGACCTCAACTCAAACCGAGTCTTTAGTCTATACTTAAATGGCAACTCAAGTCGAGACTTAAAATCAATATCAATTCCCATTTAATGACCAAACATACAACTCAATACTCTTACTTGGCCATTACTACATAGCTTGGCCAAATGGCCTATTTAATACTCTCCATTTGCATTTTACCCCCAAAATAGGGTTTGAGGTTAACTCCACATGAACAAGTAAGCAATAACTAGAATGCACGTAATTACCAACACATTATCAGACATGTATGAGAATGGAAGATTCAAGAAGCACTCACCTTGGTGATCTCTCACAAGAAATCAAACCCTAAAGTGGTAGGTGGGAAGTTGGAGACTTGAGAAGTGGTTGCAAGCTAAAATCCTTCCAAAATCACACCTAAGGAAGCATTTATTCCACCATTAAAACCACCATAAGATCATTAATTGATATGGTTGAAGTTGGGGTAGAAACCTTACCAAAATCGTTGGAGAGAAACCCTCTATCAGCTCCCAAAATCAACCCTAAATGAAGAAATCCCGTAAATGGGGTATTTATACCCCTGCTGCCCGACGGCGATTGTGCCACGGCGATTGTGACATCCGTCACTATCGCTGGCAATGTCGCGAGGGCTCCCCACCCCGCGGTACAAGTTGGGCGATTGTGCCCTCGCGATTGTGCCCACGTCACTATCGCGGGCACTATCGCCGAGAAGGCCCCGACTGACCCAAATTTACCAGTTCTGACTTTTAACTCGCGAGGACCAAACTGATCGAGACCCCCGATACGTTTAAATCCCAAAACATGATAATTCATAACATGATAATTTCAAATACCAAGCTCTAAAATTCGGGGTGTTACAATCCTCCCCAACTTGGAAACGATTTCGTCCTCGAAATCTATACTATACGAACATGCGAGGATATCTACGCCTCATGTCCTCTTCCGACTCCCATGTCACGTTCGTGCCTCGGTGGTGTCTCCATTGTACCTTGATCATCACGACTTCCTTATGGCGAAGTCTCTTAGTTTCCCTTTCCAAAATAGCCTCGGGTTCCTCCACGCATCGGTTGTCCTCCACACGAATCTCGGATAGCGGTATGACGCTCTCTTCCTCCGCTAGGCACTTCCGCAAATAACACACATGAAACGTTGGGTGGATTCCGTCCATCTCAGGTGGCAAGTCTAGCTTATAAGCTTGAAGTCCAATACGCTCTAGGATAGTGAATGGCCCGAGGAAACGGGGACTTAGCTTCCCACGCTTCCCAAAACGGATCAAACCCTTCCATGGAGATACTTTCAACATTACACGATCTCCTACTTGGAACTCCACCGGTCTTCTTTTCTTGTCGGCGTAAACTTTCTGACGATCTTGCGCCGCTTTCAACCGCTCTCGAATCGACTTAACCTTGTCAGCCGTCTCTTGTACTAACTCTGGTCCAGCAAACTGCTTCTCCCCCGTTTCTAACCAGCATACGGGGGTTCTACACTTCCGCCCATACAAAGCTTCAAAAGGTGTCATTCCTAGACTGGAATGATAACTGTTGTTGTACGCAAATTCCACCAAAGGTAGGTGGGTATCCCAATTTCCGCCGAAATCGATCACACATGATCTAAGCATGTCTTCAAGAGTTTGAATGGTCCTTTCACTTTGTCCGTCCGTTTGTGGGTGATATGTCGTGCTTAAATTTACTCGCGTACCTAACTCTTGATGCAAAGCTCCCCAAAACCTCGATGTGAACCGACTATCACGATCGGAAACTATCGACAATGGTATACCGTGCCTAGAGACTACCTCGTCTATATAGAGCTTTGCCAACTTATCCATCGGCAAGGTTTCCCGCATCGCTAGAAAGTGAGCACTCTTAGTCAAACGGTCGACAATAACCCAAATAGTGTCGTTCCCCCTCAAGGTCTTTGGTAGTTTGGTCACGAAGTCCATGGTAACCTTGTCCCATTTCCACTTGGGTATTTCAAGTGATTGGAGGCTTCCGTAGGGTCGTTGATGCTCGACCTTCACTTGTGAACAAGTTACACATCGTTCTACGAAATGAGCTACATCCAATTTCATAATCGGCCACCAATAGTGCAACTTTAAATCCCGATACATCTTGGTGCTTCCCGGGTGGATAGAATACTTAGATTTATGCGCGTCCTCCAAAAGAAGCTCCCGGCAACCCCCAAACTTCGGTACCCAAACTCGCCCATTTAAGCACTTGATCCCTCGACTATCTTCGGTCAAAAGTAACCGTTGCTTGGTCATCACCTCTTCCTTGAGATTTTCTTCCCTTAAGGCTTCGGCTTGCGCCCCTTTAATCCTTTCTATAAGGCTCAAGACTAACTCAATCCGAGTGAGTTTGGCTTGAAGCTTCCCGCTGTACTCTTTCCGACTTAAGGCGTCGGCCACCACGTTTGCTTTACCCGGGTGGTAGAGTAATTCACAATCGTAATCCTTAAGTAGTTCTAGCCACCGGCGTTGCCTCATGTTGAGTTCTTTCTGATCGAAGACATACTTCAAGCTCTTGTGATCCGTATACAAGGTACACTTCGTACCATACAGATAATGTCGCCATAACTTTAATGCGAACACTACCGCCGCCAACTCCAAGTCATGAGTGGGGTAGTTTTTCTCGTGCACCTTCAATTGCCTAGATGCGTACGCGATCACCTTCCCTCTTTGCATTAGTACACATCCAAGCCCCAACTTGGATGCATCGCTAAAGACCACAAAATCCTCCGATCCTTCCGGCAAGGACAAGATCGGAGCTTCACATAATTTCCTTTGCAAGGTCCGAAATGCTTTCTCTTGATCTTCGGTCCACACAAACTTTACATTCTTCTTGGTCAACATAGTCAACGAAGAAGCAATCTTGGAGAAATCTTGTATGAATCTTCGGTAATACCCCGCCAAGCCTAGGAAACTTCGAATTTCGGAGGGGCTTTTTGGAGATTCCCAATTCATCATAGCCTCAATCTTGGCCGGGTCCACCTTCACTCCATCTTTTGAAACTACGTGCCCCAAGAACTGCACTTCCTTCAACCAAAACTCGCATTTGGAAAACTTGGCATAAAGTTTCTCCTTTCTTAAGATTTCCAACACCTCTCGAAGGTGACGCGCATGCTCGGCCTCACCCTTCGAGTAGATAAGGATGTCGTCGATGAACACAATGACCGACTTGTCAAGAAATGGTCGGCACACGCGATTCATCAAATCCATGAACACCGCTGGAGAGTTCGTCAAACCGAATGGCATTACTAGAAACTCGTAGTGGCCATAACGCGTCCTAAAAGCAGTTTTAGGAATGTCTTCTTCCTTGACTTTCACTTGATGATAACCCGAACGGAGATCGATCTTCGAAAAGCAACCCGCTCCTTGCAGTTGGTCAAAAAGATCATCGATCCTAGGGAGTGGGTATTTGTTCTTCACTGTTACCTTATTCAGTTCCCTATAATCGATGCACATCCGCATGGTACCGTCCTTCTTCTTTACAAATAAGACCGGTGCTCCCCATGGCGAGGAACTCGGTCTTACGAATCCCTTTTCTAAAAGGTCTTGCAATTGACTCATCATTTCCTTCATCTCTGATGGGGCCAAACGATATGGAGCTCGGGCTATAGGAGCCGCTCCTGGTGCTAGGTCGATCTTGAACTCTACTTGACGGTCAGGCGGTAAACTAGGCAAGTCGTCCGGGAATACATCGGAAAACTCCTTTACCACTGCGACATCCTCTAGCTTCTTCTTCTCGAGTTTGGCATTTATCACATATGCCAGAAAGGATGGGCATCCCTTCGCTAAGCACTTTCGCGCCTTTACCAAGTTAATGATTGCCACTTCTCCCTTCCGTCTTTCACCGTACACAGTTACCGAACCTTCATTCGAGATCGGAATCCGAATTAGTTTTTTTGCACAAAGGATTTCGGCCTGGTTATCCGCTAACCAATCCATCCCTATTACCACGTCAAATCCCCCAATAATCATTGGCATTAGGTTGACCGGAAACTCCTTCCCTTCAATCTCCAACTTACAACCTTTCAGAACCTCCCAGACCACTACTTGACTGCCGTCCGCTAATTCTACCACTATAGCATTTTCTAAACTACTAGCGGGCACAGATAACTTTTGGCAAAACGAAAACGATACAAACGAAAAGCTCGCGCCGGAATCAAACAATATACGCGTAGGTACGGAGTTTAGAAGAAACGTACCCGACACTACATCTGTCGAAGCCCTTGCTTCCTCGGTGGTCATTTGAAATGCTCTTCCCGTCGCTCTTGGAGGATCCGCCTTCTTCATATCCTTTCCCCCTGTCTTCGTCTTCGGACACTCGCTCCGAAAGTGTCCTGGTTCCTTGCACTCAAAGCATGTAATCCCTCGGACCGGGCAATCACGACGCTCATGCCCCGTCTTTCCACACTTGAAACAAATTGACCCTCCCGGATTGCACGGGCCAACATGTTTGCTCCGACACCTAGAGCACCACCTAGCTTCGCGTCCCGATTCGCTCCCACGGTAGTTGTTGGTGAAAGGCCTTGCCCTTCTTGGAGGTGCGGAGTTTCCTTCCCACCTCCTCTTCTCAGCTAGTCCACTCCTTTCTACTTTGCTTGGGCCATAGGAGTCCTCCACTAATTGAGCCTCTTCGATAGCTTCGCGGAGGGTAGAGACTTTAGACACTCGAACAAGATTCTTCATCTCACTCGACAACCCTTTGGTGTAGGCCTTGATCTTTTCCTTTTCGGTTGGGACCAGATGTCCCACCAAACCGAGCTTATCCATGAACTGACGGTTATATTCTCTCAATGACAGGTTCCCTTTCCTCAGATTTCGGAACTCTTCCTCCAATCGATCCAAGGCACGTTCGTTGCAAAACTCTTCCATCAGTTTCTTCTTAAAGGTTGACCAACTCAGTTTGGCCAACACCGTGGCCTCCACCGACGAGGAGTAAACGTTCCACCACGTTAGGGCTGTCCCCCTCAACATTTGAGAACCAAAAATTGCTTTCTGACCCTCCCCGCATTCACTTGATCTGAAGGCCTGCTCCATCTCTCTTACCCAGTTCATAGACACTAATGGATCATCGGTACCTTTGAACTCTGGGGGTCGGCATCCAAGGAATGTCTTAAAAGTGCAAGCCTTAGGCGGACCAGGAGGAGGAATTTCATTAGAAGGGACAACGGGCTCCGAACCCTCGGATCCCGCCACAATCACATTCTCTGCAACCGTTTCAGGTCTACGGTTACTGGCGTCCCGATATTCTAGTAACTTCATGAACATCTCTTGTTGTTGTGCCATGGCTGCGTTCATGGCTTGCATCATTCTGTCCATCATTCTTGTCTCCGGTGTCACTTCTTCCATGATCGGGTGAGTTGCAGCTATGTTACGATGAGGTATGAATTCCGGTCCTCCACCCAATGCGTTTACCGGAGGTGGGGGCAATTCATTAGTCGTTATCCTCGGTTGGTCTGCCGTAGATGCTGTCGCCTCCTGCCCTTCTGGCCGATTACGCGTATTGACCATAGTCTGCCACACACGCGAGAATAAAGCTGAAATAAGACTATACAACTTATGAGTAAGAAACATACTACCACATTCATTAATTATCATAACAACGGAAACAAGCATAATCACGTAAAACATCTTCATAATAGCGTTAGCTAGGCGAAATTATGAACATGTAATACACAAGAATTTTCATCTCCATCACCATAACTTTTAATTCGTGTAGTCGTCGACAACTTTAAGACTATTCCATCTTAGGAGTTCTACCCATCTCACAATCGTTGCCTAATATACTCAGTCTAAGTCTAGACATCTTACATTCATGCCTAGTTCACTTAAACTAGAGCTCTGATACCAACTTATAACACCCTAAAAATTGGTGCGATTTAAAACTTAAAATTTTGGCAATATGACGACGGTAAATTGGTGAAACCTGTAGTACAAGATCCGTCAAGGCATCCCAAAGTATCAACCCAAAGAGGGGAATAAAACATCAGAAATACAAGTTCACTAAGCGAGGCATAAAGTTACGACAACCTAAATAATCTAGATTTCCCTATCAGATTACAATCGGGTGTCGCTATCCTCCACAAACTAGTGACTATACACCAAAAATGCCGGTCTCTAGATCTTTCAAAATGACCGCTCTCGATCGCTCGATCGACCACTCATTCCCGTAGATGCCCGCTACTAGAGTTTCCTGTCATACATGACAACCAGAGAAACAAGTGTTAGGCTAAGGCCTAGTGAGAACACATAAAGGAAATTAAATCATGAAAAGAGATCACAATACAAGATCATTATAATTTTCACGGCGCTCTACCAATGTGCTTCTCCTGACATTAATCAATATGCCACAATCAATATCATCAACGCAATTTATAATGTTTTCCCAAGTCATTGGATCTTGACTAGCATCAACCCAAACAAGATCTTTAGCTATTTGGCACTCAATCCAAACCGGATCTTTAGCCTACTTATGACCTCAACCCAAACCGGATCTTTAGTCTATTACTGACCTCAACTCAAACCGAGTCTTTAGTCTATCCATGACCTCAACTCAAACCGAGTCTTTAGTCTATCCATGACCTCAACTCAAACCGAGTCTTTAGTCTATCCATGACCTCAACTCAAACCGAGTCTTTAGTCTATACTTGACCTCAACTCAAACCGAGTCTTTAGTCTATACTTGACCTCAACTCAAACCGAGTATTTAGTCTATTCATGACCTCAACTCAAACCGAGTCTTTAGTCTATACTTAAATGGCAACTCAAGTCGAGACTTAAAATCAATATCAATTCCCATTTAATGACCAAACATACAACTCAATACTCTTACTTGGCCATTACTACATAGCTTGGCCAAATGGCCTATTTAATACTCTCCATTTGCATTTTACCCCCAAAATAGGGTTTGAGGTTAACTCCACATGAACAAGTAAGCAATAACTAGAATGCACGTAATTACCAACACATTATCAGACATGTATGAGAATGGAAGAGTCAAGAAGCACTCACCTTGGTGATCTCTCACAAGAAATCAAACCCTAAAGTGGTAGGTGGGAAGTTGGAGACTTGAGAAGTGGTTGCAAGCTAAAATCCATCCAAAATCACACCTAAGGAAGCATTTATTCCACCATTAAAACCACCATAAGATCATTAATTGATATGGTTGAAGTTGGGGTAGAAACCTTACCAAAATCGTTGGAGAGAAACCCTCTATCAGCTCCCAAAATCAACCCTAAATGAAAAAATCCCGTAAATGGGGTATTTATACCCCTGCTGCCCGACGGCGATTGTGCCACGGCGATTGTGACATCCGTCACTATCGCTGGCAATGTCGCGAGGGCTCCCCACCCCGCGGTACAAGTTGGGCGATTGTGCCCTCGCGATTGTGACCACGTCACTATCGCGGGCACTATCGCCGAGAAGGCCCCGACTGACCCAAATTTACCAGTTCTGACTTTTAACTCGCGAGGACCAAACTGATCGAGACCCCCGATACGTTTAAATCCCAAAACATGATAATTCATAACATGATAATTTCAAATACCAAGCTCTAAAATTCGGGGTGTTACATGTTAGTAGTTCAATACTAACAACTCAATCGGTTATGACTGTTTGGTAATGACTTAATAATATAGAAAATTACTATTCAGTAAGCTTATAGGAGGGAATTTTATGACAAAAAAAAACTAATTTTTTTATCCATGCATGATTCTAACCGAGAACCAACCAAAGATCCCCTACCTCTAATATATAACATTTTTGGCTTTTTACAAGATTTTTGGTTTGCAAGAACATGACAGTTGGTAAATTAAAAACAAAGTATTAATTGGTCAAGAAAAAAAAAGCAAAAAAAAAAGCATTAATTTTATATATAGAATTGCAAGCTCACCGATAAACTGCTCTCTGACGATGAGAATCGCACAATTCGGGCATTGTTTTTTCCAGTTCTCCCATTTTTCTTGAACAGTGACATGGGCCAAGATTTTACGGAGAGTACGGTACAATGATATCCTGCGTAAAACTGTGAACACTTCGGAAGAAGGTTAACTAAGAGATCTTTTATGATGATGAATGAGAGACAAAGATTTGCTCAGCTCTTGAGAGTTTGCTCGAAGAATTTGTTTTTAGATCAAGGACTGCAGGTTCATGCTGCAGCATTGAGTATGGGTTATGGGTTTGATATGATGATAAACAATGACCTCATAGATATGTATGGAAAATGTGGCAAGGTTGAGATGGCATGCAAGGTGTTTGATAGAATGCTTCAAACAAACGTTGTTTCTTGGACATCTCTTATGTGTGGGTATTTAAATCAGGGCAATGCCAAAAGCTCGTTATTACTCTTATCTCGAATGGGAAGTGCCATGGTTAAACCAAATGAGTTCACTTTTTCTAGCAATTTTAAAGCTTGCGGTTTCCTAGGTGTTGCTGAGAATGGGATGCAGATTCATGGGTGGTGCTGTAAAACAGGCTTTGAATGGTTTCCTGTGGTGGGAAATTCTATGATTGATATGTATTCAAAATGCGGAAGAATTGATGCAGCAGCTCGGGTGTTCGATGAAATGCCTGAAAGAAGTTTGATAACTTGGAATGCAATGATAGCAGGATATGCAATTGGACGAACTGGTGACAAATCCTTGGTTTTGTTCAAGGAAATGCAGAAACAAGGAAAAGTACCCGACGAGTTTACTTTTACGAGCACTTTAAAAGCTTGTGCAGGTCTTGGAGAATTGTGGGCTGGGAGGCAAATCCATGGCTTTCTGATTTCTACTGGTTTTCAATTGTCAGAACAAACAATTGTTGCAGGGTCACTTATTGATTTCTATGCAAAATCTGGGTATTTATGTGATGCACATAAAGTGTTTGATCAAGTCAAAAGGAAGAGTGTAATTTCTTGGACATCGCTAGTTGTAGGCTATGCTCAGGAAGGAAATTTGTCAAAGGCTATGGAGTTGTATCGGGTGCTTAGAAAGAGTGGCATTCCAATTGATGGCTTTGTTCTCTCAAGCGTGATGGCTGTGTTTGCTGACTTTGCCCTTGTTGAACAAGGGAAACAAATGCATGCCTACACGGTGAAAGTTCCATCCGGTCTAGACATCTCGCTGGCAAATTCAGTTGTGGATATGTATCTCAAGTGTGGTTTAATAGAGGATGCCGATAAATTCTTTTACGAAATGCCCAAAAGGAATGTGGTCTCTTGGACGGTCATGATAACCGGTTATGGAAAACATGGTCTTGGCAAAGAGGCGATTAACATCTTCGAAAACATGCAGTTAGAGAACATTTCCCCCGATGGAGTAACTTACTTGGCTGTGCTCTCATCTTGTAGCCACTCCGGGCTAGTTGATGAGAGTCGAGAATACTTCTCTAGATTATGCAATGACCCCACAATCAAACCGAACGTAGAGCATTATGCTTGCATGGTTGATCTCCTTGGCAGATCTGGGCGTCTGAACGAAGCGAGAGATCTTATCAAGAGCATGCCTGTTAAGCCAAATTCAGGAATCTGGCAGACCTTGCTTAGCGCTTGTAAAGTACATGGAGATTTGGAAATGGGACGAGAAGTTGGAGAAATTCTCTTGAAAATGGATGGCATAAGTACTGTAAACTACGTGATGATGTCAAGCATCTATGCTAATGCTGGCTTCTGGAAAGAGAGTGAGAACATTAGAAAGTCAGCCAAGGTGAAGGGATTAAAGAAAGTAGGTGGGCAAAGTTGGATAGAGATCGATAAGACAATCCACTTTTTCTACAATGGAGATGAGAGGCATCCATTGACGTCGAGAATCCACAAAAAGTTGAAAGAAATTGAGAAGAGATTGAAGGAAGAGGTGCATTACGCCTACGAAGTGAGGTTCTCGTTGCATGATGTGGAGGAGGAATCAAAGGAGGAGAGCTTGAGGGTTCATAGTGAGAAGCTGGCGATAGGCCTCGTGTTGGTTCATGATGATGGGATCGGGAAGGAAGAGAGGAGATATATTCGAGTTTTCAAAAACTTGAGAGTCTGCGGGGATTGTCACGAGTTTATAAAGGGTTTGTCGAAGATATTGACTAAAGTATTTTTGGTTAGAGATGCTAATAGGTTTCATAAGTTCGAAAATGGTGAGTGTTCGTGTGGAGATTACTGGTGATAAGGCCTTGCAACATTTGTGTTTATGTTACTTAGCTGCATAGATTGTTTCCTTTACTTGAACCAGAAGCGGGCATATGCATATTTGAGTTTGTATCCAAAGACCGTTCCCTTTGACATAGAGGTGGAACTGGTATTGTACACATTGGGAACCGGTTATCCCTCCGCTGCAGAGAATCTGGCGGCAGACAGCGGATGTGTGGTCGTGGAGGGTGGTTTCTTTGGCAGAAATCTGGGGAAGTATTTTGAAAACCTGTTGTTTTCATGAGGACGGAAAAGGAAGCAGAAGTGGAAAACTTGATCAGATGTGTACTTGAGCTCACAGAAAGGTATGCTAACACATACTCCCTTGTTACTGTATGAGTCACAACTTTATAGACAGTATGGGTACGACAAAAAATATTTGTCAAAACTGAGTAGAATAAATAAATATTGGTCAGTGTACTGGTCAACAAATTCTTATGATATCAATACAGTGATAGTCCTAGTATGCTCATGTAATATGAGTCTTTTGTAACATAACAGTTTTTGTTTCAAACAAGTTATATGGTGAACTCACTCTTAAGTTGTGCTCGACATTTGATACATTTCAATTTTGAAAGAATTGATTTTACCGACTTTTGAATGTGAGATGAATTGCATTTTAACTTAAATTAATGCTGTAAGAGAAAAACAGAGTTTGATATATATATATATATATTGGTACTAGAGTCGACATAGAGTAGACTTGCCACTAGTCACAAAGTTTGATAGAGATCTGCTTATTACAACCGTTATTACATCTGATAGAAATTGTTCACTTTATATCAAATATGTATAATATATAATATGTTTGATAACATAGGGTTCAACTATTATAGAGGGAAGATTCTTCCAGCCTGAGAATTTGTGATTTACTAGTCCACAAAAGCTGCATTATCTTCCTTCTCATATCTGAATTACCAGGCAAAAGATCCAACCCATACCAGCTACTAGAAGTTGAAGTGGTTGTATAACGAAAGAATCTACAACATATATGGACATGGGGCTCATAAGACTTCTATAATCTGATAGCTTTCTTTGGGGTTCTTGCTGAAGAGAAATTGTTAATCAGCAATTGCAGATGTTTTTAAATCTGATTGGAATAATTTGATCTTAAAACAAAGTACGAGTTTGAGGAAATCTGAATAGATTAGTTTTAGACTGAAAAGACATGGCACATACGTTGCTAGCTTCAATAAAACTGATTATCAAGAGAATTGTGAAATTACTTATCCACCCATGGTTAACCCAGTTGACATTTTTCCATCTACAATCTGAAAAGCATAGCATGCTCATCTCCTTCTATCCTAATTGAGACACTTCCATATTTTCATGTTTCTCAAGAAAAAATGATGCAACTCATAAACTGTAAGATCTGTTAGAGGTCCATCAAACGAGTTTGATTTTTCGTTTACTGCATATATGATGAAATTTTTTAGGTTTTATGTTTCTGCAACTGTTGTTCTCCATTTCATGTTTTCACATAATCTTGTTTATATGAAATCCAGATTAATTAAGGTCTAATTAGGAGAATCAGAAGATGAATTCTTTGATGGTTCATGAATCAGTTGACTGAATTAGGATTTTTTTTACCGTTACCAAATTTATTTTCTTAACGTTGGAATCTTGAAATTTCTTGAAATTGGTAAGTTCAAATTTAGAACTACACTATATCTGTGCTTTTGTTTATTGGAAGATTATGTACAATGCCTAGAGGCGTTTTGTATTTTCTACTTTGCCACATGCTATGCAGGCTGCATGCTTAATACAGAAACATTTTCCACTACAAGTCAATACTGAAAATGTTACTAATATCGACAAAAAAATGTCTTAAAGCGTCTCTATTACCTTGATTGTTGAGGTCAGAAGAAGGGAAGTATATGGCTCAATGAGAGTTATGGGTTATAATGGACATTGAACCTTTGTTTGTAAACCTAAAAAAGATCTCGGAAGGCTATTCCCATTTTTCTTTTCTGCTCATCTATCTCGTAGCTCTTTGCCTTTGTATCTGCTGTGGATAGCTATTATGTTCCCAAAAATGTGAGTAGCATTCAAAACACAGATTCCTGTCTGAAATCACAACTTAACTGATGTCAAACTAAACTTTGTATATAACTTGTTATGCATATACAGTTATACACAAGTGATGAAATTGCAAGCTTGGGGTAGTGTGTTAAACATGTTTATTGGGCTGGCAGTGATTTTAAATTCAGTCCAATATTCCTGATACAGAATGCTTATTACAAAAAGGAGGTGAAAATTGTTGCTTGCAGCATTTTGATTGTTTATATAGTTTATCATATCTTTCAATGTATTTTTGAGCTGAAACAACAAATATGACCAATTAACCACAAGGGTTGTGGCATACTGGGTAAGGCCCTGGGGGATGTGGTGGAATATCCCATCTGCCCAAGGTTCGAATCCAGGCGTACACAACAATTGTGGCCACTGAGATTTAATCAGTGCTGATGTCTTACAGTCATAATTTGCCAAGGATTAGTCTAGGCAAGGCCTAGGACACCCTTCCAAAAAAAAAAAAAAAAATATGACCAATTTGTTTAAATAAACATAGACCCCTCTAGTATTTTACTTGAAAGCTTCTGCTTAGCCTCTTTCTTCCTGTAGCTATTGCCATCAGTTTCCAAATTACTTTGTGTTCATCCTTTGCTTGCTTGAATTCGGTTTAATATATAGGGAGGCACCCAAAGTTTAACAGAAGTTTCAAAAAGGTCACCCAACTATAAAAATGTCAATGGAGGTTATCCAACTTTGAAACTTGTGTCATCCACCCCCCCCCCCTGCCTGGCGGGTGTGCACGTTGGCCACCATTGCCCTCCCCTTCCCTGCACACCGCCACTCCCCTCCCCTTTCCCTGTGCAGCCCCACCACCTATACAACAACGATGTACCCCCCTTCCCCTTGGACATTTTCAGAGTTGGATGGCTTTTTTGAGACTTCTGTCAAACTTTGGTAGCCTCCTTGAGTCCTTGTATCTTAAACTTTTGATTTTTATGTTCATCTTCTTCGGGATAACCAGGGAACTTTCTTATATTTGATGATGGTATATGTATTCAATGTGATGACACACTTGACAATTGATATTCGTTTGATGGCTTTTGAATTTTTTAGCTTGGTTGTCCAACACGACCTGTTTCATTCTCCATGCAAGTTGAAAAGGTGTTTGTTTTGTTATTTTACATAGAAAATAACATAATGTGTATAACACCGATGCATAGTATGTCTCCATTTAGTGGTGTGAAATCTGAGGATATTAATATAAATCAAATTGATATTCAACTTTATCGATAATTCGCACCCGTAATTAAATGCTTATAAAACAAGAACTCCTGGCCTTCGAGACCCAGGTAATCTCCCAGACTAATGTCTTTGCAAAATAAAATCTACCCCTAACCCTAGGGTAATCGGCCCTTATATGGGAACTGATCCCTCTCTCCTAAATCGACAAAATTAGGAAACAAAATCATAATTAACTAAACAAGACAATTAATTTAGAAAATTAGCAATCAACCCCCTGGAGTTAGCCAACTCCCTTGTGCCTCATGATAGGTCCGACCCCAGCGCCCTTTGCGGTTCGTATCATCACCCCCGCCCCAAAGAACCACCTTGTCCTCGAGGTCGAAGTCTGAAAACTGCTCCTGAATATGCTCCATTGGCTCCCAAGTTGCCTCAGACACCGGAAGGTCCCTCCAACAAATCAAAACTTCAACTCGACCATCCTTTCCCCTTGATCCCAACACCTCCTCAGGTTCAGTAACACCTCCATATCATCCGTCAACCCTTTTGGTAACTCCGGGGCAGTCTCTTAAGCACCGATAGCTTTTTTCAATTGAGAAACATGAAACACAAAATGAATTGCTGCTGATGCCGGTAGCTTAAAACGGTACGCCACTTCGCCTATTCTCTCCAATATCTCAAAAGGCCCATAGAACCTTGGTGCTAGCTTAACATTGATCCTTCTAGCCACAGTCCCCTGCCGATACGGTCGCAACTTTAGATACACCAATTCCCCGACCTCAAATTGCACATCCCGCCTTTTCCTATCCGCCCGGGCCTTCATAATTTGCCGAAACCTGAGTAGATGAGCCTTCAGTTCCCCCAATTCTCCATCCCTTTCATGCAAGAATTGATCCACCTCAAAAGTAGACGCCGCCCCATGATCATATGCAGTCAAACGAGGCGGATCACGCCCATATAAAACCTTGAAAGGCGTCATACAAATAGACGAATGGTAGGAAGTATTGTACCAGTATTTGGCCCATGGCAACCATCGAACCCACTGTTTGGTCCTAGAAGACGCAAAACATCGAAGATAAGTCTCCAAACTTCGGTTCACCACTTCCGTTTGACCGTCGGTTTACGGATGGTAGGCGGTGCTCCGCTTGAGCAAAGTACCCTGATATGATATTTAAACAGCTCCCGCCAAAAATGACTAAGGAACACCTTGTCACGATCCGACACAATAGCCTTCGGAACCCCATGCAACCGCACAATCTCCCGAATAAAAACCACCGCCGCCGAAGCCGCCGTGTACGGATGCTTAAGAGGAATGAAAATGGGCGAATTTACTCAAACGATCCACCACCACTAGAATCACACTATACCCCGACGATTTCGGTAACCCATCAATGAAATCCATAGATAGATCTTCCCAAATACGATCCGGAAAGTCTAAGGGTTGGAGCAAACCAGACGGAGCCATATTCGAATACTTGTGCCGCTGACAAACTCCACACTCCGATACTAACTTGGCGATGTCCCGACGCATACCAACCCAAAAGAAATCAACGACCATCCGATGGTACGTTTTCTGCGCCCCTTCATGTCCTCCAACCACACTCCCATGAATCTCTTGGAACAACCGTGAGATCCAACGAAAGGTTCGGGGAAGTACGACCCGTCCCTTGTAACACACAACTCCAAAATCAATCGTATATCCCTCCAATGCTCCTCCGTTAGCCTCAATCAGTTACCTCAAGTCTACCATATCGAGATCATCCCGTAACTCATTTAGCATAGAATCATCAAACCTGGTCTGCGCTACCGCGATCGCATGCAACACCTCACCTCCTCCCCTTCGCGACAACGCGTCAGCTGCCCCATTCTCCTTACCGGCCCGATAAATAATTTCGAAGTCATATCCCAACAACTTTGATATCCATTTCTGGTGTTCCTCGGCTACCACCCGTTGTTCCAACAAATATTTCAAGCTCTTTTGATCTATGATAATCGTGAACCGCCCCCCAGTAAATACGGTCTCCATTTCTGAACAGCTAGAACGATAGCCATAAGCTCCCGTTCGTACATAGATTTGAGCTGAGCCCGCGCGCCGAGAACTTGACTGAAATACGCAATGGGTCGGCCCTCCTGCATCAATACCGCCCCTACCCCTTGACCCGACACGTCTGTCTCGATAGTAAATTTCTTGCAAAAGTCCGGCAGAGCAAGAACGGGAACCTCGGTCATGACCCGTTGCAGTGTACGAAAGGCCATAGTGGCCTCATCTGTCCAACAAAACCCATCTTTCTTTACCCGTTTATCGCCCAACTGGCTCAGCCATTTGATGCCCAAAATCACATCCGTGCTCCCTAGTTCCAAGGGATAGAAGTCCTCAGTTACGCGGATCCCGGGTAGTTCAAGTTCCACCGCCCGACAAATTCCAAAGCTCCGTTCAGTTTTTCCGTTCCCCAGCGTCACTCCTGTACCCCGACGCCCCGTGACTTGCAGCTGTAATGGCGCGATCAACCGCAAGGACAAAAAATTATGGGTCGCCCCACTGTCAATAAGCACCACCACCTCCTTACCCCGAATGATTCCCCTGAGGGGGCGTTTGGTTCGCAGAATTTGATGGAATATGGTGGAATTGGAATGTTGAATTTCATTGACCAAATTCCATTCCTTTGTTTGGTTCAAGCATTTCAAAGGAATGGAACCATCCAATTCCATTAAATTCTATACATGGCTGAATTTAACATTCCATCGTGAAAGGCAAGCATTTCATTGGAATGGAATTTGACATTTCTCTAATTCCAAAAATACCCTTTATATCAAATAAACCCTACATAGCGGAGGATTTGTGTAAAATCTCTCGTCTTCTCCATAGATGACCAAACAGGCAAACATCAACATAAACATCGTCTTCTGCATAATCGAACAAGAATCAACAGGTATCTCTCTCTCGATTTATGTTTTTCGAAATCGATTAATGTGTTAACTGATTTCTTCTACACATCGTCTTCTGCACATCGTCTTCTGGTCAATGTGTTAACTGATATCTGAAAATCGATTTTGAGAAGTCAATTTGGTTAGTTGATTTACTTCAGAAAATCAATGTGTTTCTGAAAATCGATTTCTCAAAATCGATTTGGTATACTGGTCAATGTGCTAACTGATTTCTGAAAATCGATTTTGAGAAATCGATTTGGTTAGTCGATTTACTTCAGAAAATCGATTCATGTTTCTGAAAATCGATTTGGTATACTGGTCAATGTGTTAACTGATTTCTGAAAATCGATTTTGAGAAATCGATTTGGTTAGTCGATTTACTTCAGAAAATCGATTCCTGTTTCTGAAAATCGATGTGATTCCTGAAAATCGATTTGGTAGTCTTCAGAAAATCTGTTCCTGTTGGTAGTGATTTATCCATTTCGATTTCGGAAAATCGATTTCTCAAAATTGATAGTATTTATAGTTTGATTGTTCATGTGTTTCTGAAAAATCGATTTCTGAAAATCGATTTGGTCATTAAAAAAAATTAAAATAATGAAAAGGGGTATTTTGGTCATTTACCAAAATTCTATTCCAATTCTGAAGCTACAATCTGTGAACCAAACAGACAGATTCCAATTCCTTTAACAAATTCCATTCCAATTCTACCAACCAAAACCACCTGACAACATTCCATTCCAATTCCTTCAAAGTCAGATTCCTTTGACAAATTTCATTCCATCCAAAAACATTATGCGAACCAAACGCACCTGAGTTTTATGGTGTGGGGAGAAGTAATGCCTACTATGCCGACACTTCAACCACATCTAAATGGACATGTTCATTCGCTGGCCCGCTTCCTCTTCTGAATCACCTTCCCCTTCAGAAATGACCATAACCTTTAAAGTTCTATCTGGGAAATTTGTGTCCCGACGCGAATTTCTCGTCACAGCAAAAACAAAGGCCTTTCGCCCGTTTATCCGCCAATTCCGTCTCGGTCATCCGTTTAAAAGTCGGTCTTCCCTCAACCGCTGGAGGTCGTTGCCCCCCCAACTGGGTTAGTTCCCGTCGGCTTAACCCCTCCCCCTCCGGTGGCGCACACCGCCCCACTTTTCGGGCTGCTCTTTCCCTGTTCCCCAAGACCCACCATTCGGTTCTCGTCAATCATGATAGCCAATTTCATAACTGTCCCAGCCCACCGGTTGCAAAACCCGCATTGAGGTGCGCAAATCAGATTTCAACCCCTTTAAGAATGTACCCTCCAACACATTTTTCAGAAATTCCATCCAACTGAGCAGATAAAGACTTGAACAGACTGACATATTCTCTCGCCGCCCCCTCCTGTTTCACCGTTAGAAACTGTTCGTACAGATTACCATCTTAGGATGGTTGGAAACGGTCTAACAGGCGGGATTTCAAATGTTCCCAACAACGGGACGGTTCTCGCTAGTCAATCCAACGATACCATGACAAAGCTTGCCCCTCCATACACAACACCGTTGCCCTCCACTTTTCCCTCGTACTCACAAAACCTTGTATGTCAAAAAATCGTTTCACCCTATACACCCAACCATACACGTCCTCCCCCTCAAACAGTGGCATTTTCAATTTCCTCAAACGACAATCAGCTCCCGCTAACCACACTTTTTCCAGGGGGTCCCGAACCCGACCCGCTGCCCCATGGTGGCAGCCCAGTTTGTCCCCATGAAAAATTCTCCAGTCCCGAATACGATACTCCTTGACTAGTAACCAATGGAAACTTACCCGAAAAAAGAGCTATTGACCTCTTGGAATCGCGGAATCGGAAACCCGTGCTCATCAAGAACCAGGCCCGACGATTGGATAAGTGGTTGGGTGCTGACCGCCGCTGTTGGTACGACCGTTGTGGGAGTCGGCGGTAGGCCTGGAGGCCTGCGCCTGCGGCAACAGCAGCTCCATCACCTCCGCGTGCTGCTTTGCCGTTTCTGCCCTCAAGGATTCAATCGAGTTCTCCAGTTTTTCGAACCGTTCCCCTGCCTCCGTCTTGTACTGTGCCAAATCATTCTCCACATCCACAATCTTCGTCATGGTTGCCCAGAAAAATCAATCACAGGTTGCAGGATGACGACTCTGATAGCAATTTGATATAAATCAAATTGATATTCAACTTTATCAATAATTCGCACCCATAATTGAATGCTTATAAAACAAGAACTCCTGGCCTTTGAGACCTAGGTAATCTCCCAGACTAATGTCTTTGCAAAATAAAACCTACCCCCTGCCCTAGGGTAATCGACCCTTATATGGGAATCGATCCATCTCTCCTAAATCAACAAAATTAGGAAACAAAATCATAATTAACTAAACAAGACAATTAATTTAGAAAATTAGCAATCAACCCCCTGGAGTTAGCCAACTCCCCTGTGCCTCTGATAGGTCCTACCCCAACGCCCCTTGCGGTTCGTATCAGATATACAAGGTGTAACACCCTCAAATTTGTAAAAAGCAACTAATTTAAAATTTTCAAGTATTCATCAAATAGAAATAAAATCTATTCTACTAATCGTCACTTGAGTCACCTCAATTAGAATTCTAGATTGAACTTCAACAGATAATAGGTCAAGTCTTGTATAAAGACAAATCAAAGTAGGGTGTTACTAAAACCCAATAACAGTTGTTATCTCCAAAAGTGCGGAAGGCTTCACCAAGCCACTCTCTCGTGCACAGGACTAACACTCATCTCATCATTGGGCAAGAATGACATCGTCGAGGGTGGATCTAGTGACGTTCCACCATCGATGTGTCGGGCCTCTAAGCATTTGGGAGGCGAATCTTACTTTCTGATCTTCCCCGCACTCGCTGGAATCGAAAGCTTGCTCGATCACCTGAATCCAATTAATATCCAATTAATACACGCGACTGGATCATGGATCCTGAGAACTCGGGCGGTTTACTAGAAATGAAGGTTTTGTAGGAACAACTTTTTCCGCCCTTCTGAGCACCAACAACCACGTGCTCTTTCGTCCTTATCCCATTTCCAGTGCCACCCGATCCAGCCACCACATTCTCAGCAACTATCTCAGGCCTCTTGAGACTGACATCTCTATCCTCCAACATCTTTAGAAAGGCCTCTTGCTGTGTAACACTCGTAATTTTCGGTAAGTAAATGCCACCCGACGTCTCTGTGACTTGTAAACAGTGGGAATGGTGTTGGGAAAGCATTAACTAAAGTCCCTTGGAGTATCGGGAGTGTTGGCATTGAAAAAGTTGGGTTTCAGGGCTCCGGAAAGGTCCCGCTACAATGCCCGACGGCTATAATAGTGTCATAGTCGCAGAGAAGGAACATAAGCTAGGGGGTGCTTAGCGACATTGCCCTGGGCAATGTCGCTGGTCATTGTCGCACCAGTGGCCAGGCTGTTGATAAGTCGCGATTTCAGCCTTTTTCCTCATTTCCACTTCTCCAAACTTCCTTATTCTATCCCAAATCGTTTTCCCTTCCTTCCCCTCAAACCCTAACTCATATTGGGTCAAATCCTTGAGCTCTTGAAGCGTTTCATCATCAAGTGGTGAAGATTGGAAGCTAGAGTCAAGGGTTCATTATCTTCTTCTTCAACCTCAAGCTCCATGGTAGAGTTTTCTAGGTTTTCTCCAAAACCTAAGTGGTAAGTTTATCCTCTCCATTTCTAAACCTTAATATAAGTTATAAATGCCTTCTTGATAGTTTCCTAGCTTTTGGTTTCTTAAATTTCGGTTTGTGATGGTTAGGAGAAATTAGGTCAAAATTAGGGTTTTGGTCAAGATTGGGATTTTGATGTCATGTGTTTGGGGATCAATTCTAAATGGTTGAATGTGATTATTTATTGATGGAATTTGTATAGCTAGGTTTATGGAGGTTTTGACCTTGAATGATGCAAGTTTTCTCAAAGGAGTTCAAAGTGGGGTAAAATCTAGATTTAGCCTAAATCTAGCGAGGCGAGTTCAAGTTGATTTGTGAAAACGGTGTGCATGCCAAAATGTTTATTTTAAAGTGTTTGTGTTTACATTAAAATGTTAACTGCTGATAAGTTTGGTTATTTGGAAGTGTTTAACTTTGTAAACTTATAAAACACCATCTTGGGGATTTTTGAGTAGGTTGTTAAATGCATCGAAATGAAAATGATTTGATGACTTATTTATCTAAATGGAAAGTATTGGGTAAGAATGCATTTTTATGATTGTTGGTATTACGTGCAATTTGTATCGGGAAATGTTTTAAGAATACCACCGTGTGAGTCATGGGTGCTTGGTCATTCCCAACCTTGCAAACGTTTCTGAACTTATGAACCTTTAGTTTTGGGAAAAGATGTAAGTCAAGTATTTTATTGAGTAAACCGGTGATATTGGTATTTAAATGATTTATCGTATGGGTGTAAATCTCTTGAGTAATTGTCATTTAAATGTGTGTCATGGGACGTCTTGGAAAGAGTAAATGAGATTATAAACTTGTTTGGAAAATGATTTATGTTGGAGTTTATTCATGTAGTTGAAGCATGTGTTTGCATAAATGTGGACGTTGCACTTGATTACATTTTGTGGATTTTAGCATATGGTCGTTTGGTTGGTTGAGCTTAAGACTCAGTTTTCGGCTTTGTCGGGTATTGGGGACTTTTGTCCGGTTTTAATAACTTAAAGTGGAGCTTTGGGTGTGAGTTGCTTTTATTGCACTTTATTTTGGAGAATATATGTTTTGAGTGCGTGTGTCATTCATTTGGAGTCATGTATTTTAGACTGTAATGCATTGGATCCATAGGCATGTAAGTCGGTCGTGTTTAATGGTGAGGACTCTTGGGATTCTCACTTCGGGAAATAATGTCGTGTTGGCATTGGTGTCGTCCCGCTTGTTTGGCGAAGATGAACCTTTATAGATTGTACTTCGGGACCATGGGTCTTGTGTTTGGATGTCTAATTCTTGTGCACGAGGTTAGACATCGAGAGTTATCAAGTAAGGAGATGAGGCTCCTATCTTGAATACTAGGGAGTAGGTACTAGGGGTCGAGTGGGTACCCTGAGGATGAAACTCCGCTAGAGACCGAACAAGCAATAAGATCGCGCATCCTTGAGGTGTAGCTCGGCAGAGCAGACAATAAGGGATACAGAGTTTGGGACTTGAAATAAAGTCCGATTGGAGGTGTAGCTCGACGGAGCAGGCAATACAGTCACGACTGGAGGTGTAGCTCGGTAGAGCAAACAATACAGTCACGATCTGAGGTGTAGTTCGACAACATAGTTATGTGCCTTAACTTTGTGTTCCGCCACGTACAATGGAATCGGGTCTCCCCCGTCACCAGAAGGTGTTATTTGGGTATTAAAGGGTATTATTTTATTATCCATATTTTCGATGACGTGTTGCATATATGGGTTGTGTATTATGCCCCGTCCACGTTTGGGGTGTTTCGCGAAGTAAATTATATTTCGAATTATTAAATTGGGAGTTTGCTTACTATTCACGTTTTGGGTGAGTTTGGGATAAATTGGTTTTACGAAAGAAGGTTCAAGTTGGGTTCCTTGTTTTAAAGATGTATTTGGAAAATGTTGTCGTTTGATATTTAAAGTAAATCTTCTGATTGTCTACGATTTAAATTGCATTCCTTCCCTTTAACAAATATATTTATTCCATGTTGTAAACTCTTGAACTCACTAGGTGTTAGCCTAACATTTTTATTTGTCGGCATGTGCATCAGGTTCCGGATGGGGGAAATGGATCTAGCGTTTTGGTGAAGTGTCGAGTGCTAAGAGTATGTGCAAGAATGAGTGGTTTGGCGAAGTCTTCCGCACTAGTGTTGAGAAAAACAACTTTTATTTGGGTTTAGTAACACCCGACCTTGAGTTAGTCTCTATGTAAGATTTCATTTGTTATGTTGATGGAAAATTCTAAAACCGTATTTTAAGTATGGACTTGTCGCATGAAGTTTTATCCATTCCTTGAGGCATATTTATAAATTTTAAATTAGTTGCTCTTTCCGAATTGAGGGTGTTACATGTTGTTTCTCCATAGCCGACGTCACCATTTGCATTACGCTGGCCACATATCGGCTTGAGGGTTTGTCTTTCGAATAACCAGGTTCGTGGATGCCAAATCCACTCTAGGTATGTGCTCTACCTCTCCGGTAAATATCGGCGACATATTGGGAGGGACTACATTCACCGCTCTAGCCACCAAATTTGGGTTGGATGTGTTATTCTCATGAATTTACTCTTCGACCAACGGTCGACTTCGAGTATTCACCATGATAGAACAAAGGCTGCCACACAAGCACGAGAGAGAATAAGAGATGTAACACCCGTAAATTCCTGTCTGTGAAAGCCAACCCTTTGAGAAATTCTTGTTTCTTATCGTAGAATTTCATCCCCTATATCTTACCTATTTAAGCCTTACCGCGTCATGAGTGGTCTGTGCGGAAAATGGGAAGAATCGAGCCTCAGTACACTCTGGGCGATAGTGCCTTGGCGATAGTGCCCTGGGCACAATCGCCGGGCACAATCGCCAGCGGGGGTGTGCCCGCGGTACGTGTTGGGCGATAGTGCCCTGGCACAATCGCGGTCGGCCCAGGGTCTTTTAAGAGTCGCGATTCTCAACCATTTCCCTCACTCTCACTTCTATCTTCTTCCCTTTTCTCTCCCAAACACCAAAACCGAACCCTAACCTATTTTGGGGGTTTTTCTCTCCCCAAACCTCATGATCCTTTACCATCTAACTAGTTGGAACCTTGAACCACAAAACCTCCATCTTCATCTTCCTCATCAAGTTCATCGGTTGGGAGCTCGGGTTGAAGTGTTGGATTGGGTGTTCTCGGAAGCCTCTTTGTCTTCAAGGGTAAGTTTTCTTGTATTAAGGTTATAAATGCTCCATTGATGGTTTCTTAGTGTTTGGTATCTCAAATCTCGGATTTGATGGTTTTGGAGAAATTAGGGTTTTAATCTCGTTTAGGGATTTCGGTGTATAATGTTTGGGGAATGTTTCTAAATGGTTTGGATTGTATGGATCTAGGTTTTGGAAGTTCTCGGCTTGAGGATTCAAGCGGCCTTCAAAAGAGCTCATTGGGTGAGATTCTAGATTTAGCTTAAATCTAGCAAGGTGAGTTCAAGTTGATTTGTGAAAACGTTGTACATGCCAAAATGTCTATTTTAAAGTGTTTATGTGTTTTACATGAAATTATCAAGTGTTGGGGTATTTGCTAATCTTTGGATATTTGAAGTATTTAACTTTACAAACTTTGTATAACACCATATTTGGGATTTTTGGGCATTTTGATAAACGTGTTACAAATAAATGTGTTTTGAGGTCTTATTGCATAAATAGCTCTTTGATCAAAGAAATACGCTTTTAAATGTTTGTCGGGTTTTATGCATCATTCACGAAATGGAATGTTTTGTAAAGTATTAGTTGCACACTTATGCGAGGTACTTGAAAGAATGTTTATAGTCTCATTTTATGATTTTCATTCTTATCAGCAGTTAAAGTTGGAAAATGCATATTTTGTGTTATGAGACATTTGGAAAAATTATAAGGGTATAAGTTCATTTGGAAAATGGGTTGTCTCAACTAATGTTGAGTTTTGAACTAATCTTACTGTTGGTCGTTGTGTTGGCATATCCGTTGGTCGAGTGCGTTTTATCGTACTTTTATTTGCATTTATCAATGAGTCAATTGGATTGCTAAGCCTATGGCTTGGCATTGTTATTTTGATGGGGTTTTGGACAATTGCCCAGTTTTGGTAACTCGACTTCGAGCCTTGTTGGCAATTTTGGATGAAGCTCGTTAGGTATCGGGTGCGATGTAAGTCCTACGAGCTGCACGTTAGGTATCGGGTGCGATGTAAGTCCTTCGTGCTGCACGTTAAGGTACCGGGTTGCGGTATAAGTCCTTCGTGCTCAAGTATTACGATATTAGATGAGGGGCTCGACATAGGAACCCGACGGGGTTGAACTCGAGTTTCCGTGGGTGTACGTTTAAAGCTACTGAGCCTGACATCTCTTGCGTGTACTTTTGTTTATATGACTAGTCATAACAACATAAAATGGGCTTACTTTATGGACCGCCACATTTTATGTAATCGGGAATCCCCCGTCACCGAAAGGTGTTGTTTTTGGGTATTGAGTTTTATTATCCAAGTTTTCGGTAACGTTTTGTATAATTGGATTTTTACCCTTGATTTATGGGTTGAGTAATATTCCCCACCCGTGTTTTGGGGTGTTTTGGGATATAAGGTTTAACCGTATCTTCATTAATGGAGAGTTCAATTTATACTTAAGCTTTGAGTGAGTTTTGAGTTAAAAAAACTAATTTATGAGTGGGCGGCTTATGTTAGTATCATTATCTTTGAAGTAGTTGGCTTGGAAAACGTTTTAATTGGTGTTCTTTACCTAAAATGCATATTGTTGAAAATGAGTCGTTTTCACATGTAAGACGTGTCATATTGAAGGACTATAACTTTTAACCGCATTCTTTCTTTTAAACTATTATTCCATATATGTTGAAAACTCTTGAGCTCACTAGGCGTTAAGCCTAACATTTTTATTTGTCGGCATGTGCATCAGGTTTCAAGGTTGGGAGTTGGTCCTAGCAATCCTATGAAGAGTCGAGCCTTAGCTTTGTGCAAATGTAAGTAGTTGGTGAAGTCTTCCGCAACGTTGGAGATAGTAACTATTATGGGGTTTTAGTAGTACCCGTCCTTATCATAGACTTTTGTATAGAATGAATGGTTGTATTGAGGTTAAGTCATAATTTGTGGTTGAAGATGATTTATTTATTGATGTATTTAGTAAATTTTAAATAAGTTGCTATTTCCAGATTTAAGGGTGTTACAAGAGATTCGATCGAAACACAAAGAAAACGTACTAATACATTCATCAATCGTCACAACATTAGTAATTCAAGTATGCACACGTAACAATATATTCATAATGGCATTAGCTACGTGCAATTATGAACACACCATACACAAGGATTCTCGTTACCATCATCACAATTCTTAATTCATGCAATTCCGTCGACTCTAAGACCATCCTATCTTAGAAGTTCTACCCAATCCTCACCAATCGTAACTTAATAACTCTCGCTTAAGTCTAGACATTTTACGTTCATGCCTAGTTCGTTTAAACTAATGCTCTGATACCAACTTGTAACACCCTAAAAAATGGGTAAATTTAAAACTTGAAATTTTCGCAATATAACGTTTATAAAACGAAAAGAATTTAAACCTGGAACATTTGATATGAAATAAAACTTCACAAATGACAACATCCCCAAAAGGGGAGAGTGTAAGCGTTTACAAATCTGAAATGGTAATGAAACGAGGATCAACAACCTACTTAATCTAAAAACAATTCTAGTTTAGATTATAATTGGGTGTTGTCATCATTCCCAAAATATCGGTAAGTATAATGCATGCTCTATGTCTTGTCAATGCTAATTCCCAAAAGGTTGACCCAAACTCTCCGCTCAAGGTTTCGCCACCCCACCACTAAAGGAACCTGATATGTACACCAAAACAAACAAGTGTTAGGCTAGGAGCCTAGTGAGAACATCCAAAATATATGTGCGATGAAGTGTAATACATTAATGAACATTTAACAATAAAAGAGTAACCATAATAAACGAATCCACCAACGTTTGAACCTTATGCGAGACGGGGGAGACCCGTTCCACCATAGGTTGCGGCAGAACACAAAAGTAGGCCACGACCCATGTGGAGCACTTAGTTGGAATGGTTATTTACCAGCGTTAACTCTATTAATGAATCTTTAGCCGTTAGAACATCAACTCTATTCATGAATCTTTAGTTCAATGCAAATATGGGTCCAACTCTATATGAGCCTTTACCCCAAAGAGTCACCATGTTCAACCCTATCCATGGACCTTTACCTTGAGACATCACAATTTCCAAACTAACATGATTCACCAACATAACAATTAACATATGTTATAAATTCCAAACACATAAGTCTCACATAGTATCATGTCATTCAAGGTAAATCCAATAACCATGATGTCAATCACTTCACATCAACTATGTTTTCCAACATATAAGGCATGTTACCATATTCACCAAAATCAATAATACACAATCATTTTAATACTCAACTTCCTTCCCAATCATAAATCAAATTAAAATTCATATCACCCATTTGGGCTCCAACCATTCACAATACTTGTATAAACCATATTTATAAACACTTTGAACATCTTAAGACAATATATTATAAAATATCCCAATAAGTGTCAAAACCCTAGATTTTGACCTAGTAGTTTTAAAGGTACAAAAATATAAAAATCATTTTAAATCTAAAGTAATTTAAGGAAAGAGTTTTCATGGTAACATATAAAAATTATTAAGTAGGTTGAACTCATAATGTGGGTTCTTTGGTTAAACCCTAGAACCTCAACTTGAAAGGAAATAGAGATGGAGATGATGAGATGATGATTCCCTTGAATTCTAGACTTCACAACCCTAAAATCACCATAAATGAACTAGGCCATTAAATGGAGGAGTAAATGAAGTGAGGAGGGTGGATTGGAGGAGTTTACCTTTAAAGAGGAGGGAAAAACGAGCTGCCAACCAGTCAAAACAAGTGCTAAATGACCCAAATTTCGGAGCTGGGCATTAAATACAAGCTGGGGGTCGGCGACTATGCCCGTGCGATAGTGACAGTGTCACAGTCACAGGGCAATGTCGCACCTGGTATGCCACCCTCTGTTTGTTTGGTGTGATTGTGACATGGAGATAGTGACCGTGTCACAGTCGCCCGTCATAGTCGCCCCATACCTATCGGGCCCCGAAATTTGGTGTTTTTCGCACGGAAGGCACCCAGTTCACCTTGAGGTTCAAGTTTAGACTTTTCTAAGCGATAAATTCCAAATATGAACATTAGGGAAAACCTCAAGGCTCTTACCGAAAATCCTGGTGTTACAAGACCTGATTCCGTTGTACGTGGCAGAACACAAAGTTAAGCCACATAGCCACATTGTCGAACTACACCTCAGATCGTAACTGTATTGCCTGCTCTGTCGAGTTACACCTCCAGTCGGACTGTATTTCAAGTCCTAAAAATACCGTATCCCCCATTGCCTGTTCCGTCGAGTTACACCTCAAGAATACGCAATCTTATTGCCTGTTCGTTCTCTAGTGGAGTTTCATCCTCAGGGTACTCATTCAACCCCTAGTGCCTACTCCCTAGTGAGCGCTTGATGGACAAGTACTGTAGTGAGCGCTCGATGGACAAGTTGGAACGGGAGTTCCGAAATCTGAAGAAGGGAAATATGTCTATTGTCGGCTACTCCAAGCTCTTTTTGGAGAAGCTAAACTTGGTGGGACACCTGGTCCCCGATGAGAGGTCAAAGATCAAAGCTTATCACCAAGGATTACCAGCCGATATGCGAACGGCGGTAAGGAATGCAAAGTGTTCGACTTTACAAGAAGTTATCGAGGAGTCCTTACTCGTGGAGGACGATATCAATTCAGAGAGGGATGAGAAGAGGTATGTGGGTGAGAAGCGAAAGTGGGAAGGGCCATCTGGGCCCGCCCGTCCGTCAAGACCTTTTGTGAGCGGGAGATCGGGCGATCAGCGCCGTGAGGAGCGGTGGTGCCACAAGTGCAAGTCAAAGCACTCGGGACCATGTGCTCCAAGAACTTTTTCGGGTCCTGTTGAATGTGCTAAGTGTGGCAAAAAGGGTCATACTATTCGGGATTGCCCTATCCGAGGGCCGGTGTGCTTTGAGTGTCGTGAACCCGGGCACGTGAAGATGTATTGCCCGAAGTTGGCGGGTGGCTACCGCGGAAATTCTGTGGGATCGACGGCTAGAGTCGAACAACCGCCAAGGGTGCCCAGTCGAGCTTTCCGGATGTCTACCGAGGAGGCAAAGGAGACCGCCGATGTTGTTTCGGGTACGTTCCTAGTAAACTCCTTGCCTGCTCGCGTTTTGTTTGATTCGGGTGCTACACGTTCTTTTGTGTCGAATGTTTTCTGTAAACAATTCACCACTCCTGTTAGTGTCCTTCCCGATGCTTTAGTAGTGGAAATAGCTAATGGAGATCAAGTGATCATTCGTGACCATTTCTGTGATTGTACTCTAGAGATCGATGGTAATTCTTTTGGATTAGACTTGTTACCCATGGCTATTGGAGGGTTTGACGTAGTCATAGGCATGGACTGGTTAGTACGGCATAAAGCGGACATCTTTTGCTCCAAAAAGATGATTCAAGTACCACTAGCGGGAAATGGTGTGGTTACCATCTATGGAGAGAGAGGAAAAGGGAATAATCCTATTATCTCATGCCTTAAGGCAAGAAAATTCTTGGCGAAGGGTTACCCTTCGTACTTGGCCTACGTTGTGGACGCAAAGAAAGAAAAGAAGTCGGTGGAAGATGTAGAGGTAGTACAAGATTTTCCGGACGTCTTTCCGGAAGACTTACCTGGTTTACCGCCAGAGCGGCAGGTGGAGTTTCAGATAGATCTCACTCCGGGAGCGGCCCCGATAGCTCGTGCTCCATATCGTTTGGCGCCGGCAGAAATGAAAGAGGTGATGACACAACTTCAAGAGTTGTTGGAGAAGGGCTTCATTCGACCGAGTTCGTCACCTTGGGGAGCACCGGTACTGTTCGTGAAGAAGAAGGATGGATCCATGCGGATGTGCATAGACTATCGGGAGCTGAACAAGGTCACGGTGAAGAATAAGTATCCTCTACCTCGTATCGACGATCTTTTTGATCAACTCCAAGGAGCGGGATGCTTCTCGAAGATTGATCTTCGGTCCGGTTATCATCAAGTGAGAGTAAAGAACGAAGATATTCCGAAGACGGCGTTTCGGACGAGATACGGTCATTACGAGTTTTTGGTGATGCCTTTCGGCTTAACCAACGCTCCGGCTGTATTCATGGATCTGATGAACCGTGTGTGTCGCCCATTCTTGGACAAATCCGTGATCGTCTTCATCGACGATATTTTAATATATTCAAAGGATGAGTCCGAGCATGGAAGACACTTACGGGAGGTATTAGGGGTTCTAAGGAGGGAGAAACTGTTCGCGAAATTCTCGAAGTGCGAATTTTGGCTCCAAGAGGTGCAATTCTTGGGGCATGTGGTATCAAAGGACGGGATAAAAGTGGATCCGACGAAGATCGAGGCAATGATGAGTTGGGAACCTCCAACAAGCCCGACGGAGATCCGAAGCTTTTTGGGTTTAGCGGGTTACTACCGGCGTTTTATTCAAGATTTCTCAAAGACGGCTACACCGCTCACTTCTCTTACAAGGAAGAACGTTAAATTTCTTTGGACTGATGCACAGGAACAAGCGTTTCAGACACTCAAGAGGAAGTTGTGTGAAGCTCCGATTTTGTCCTTACCTGAAGGATCGGAAGACTTTGTGGTATATAGTGACGCTTCCAAGATGGGCCTTGGGTGTGTACTAATGCAAAGGGGGAAAGTGATAGCCTACGCGTCGCGACAATTAAAGGATCATGAGAAGAACTATCCGACCCATGATTTAGAGTTGGCGGCGGTAGTTTTCGCGCTAAAGTTGTGGCGACACTACTTGTATGGGACTAAGTGTACTCTTTTCACATATCACAAGAGTCTCAAGTACATCTTCAACCAAAAGGAACTCAACATGCGCCAAAGGAGATGGCTAGAGCTTTTGAAGGATTACGATTGTGATCTACTCTATCATCCCGGGAAGGCTAATGTGGTGGCAGACGCATTGAGCCGAAGGAGTCATGGTGATGGTGTCAAAATGTCCCTTGCAAGGATCGATGTGGTGTCAAGTTTGTTGGAAAGTGTTAAAGCAAGTCAAGAGGAAGCACTTAAGGAGGAGAACCTCAAAGACGAGGTCATGGTGAAACAAAGGGAACTCTTAACGGAAGACGGTCGTGGACTCAAACTCTTTCAAGGACGGATTTGGGTGCCGAAGTTGGGAGGAAACCGGGAATTGCTTCTCGAAGAAGCGCATAAGTCAAAATACTCTATACATCCCGGTAGCACCAAGATGTATAGAGATTTAAAGATGATGTATTGGTGGCCGGTGATGAAGCTAGATGTGGCTAACTATGTGGAAAAATGTGTCACGTGCCTTCAAGTCAAGGCGGAGCATCAAAGACCGTATGGAAGCTTACAACCGTTGTCCATTCCCGAGTGGAAATGGGACAACATCACTATGGATTTCGTGACTAAGTTACCAAAGACCTTGCGTGGCCACGACACCATTTGGGTAATCGTTGACCGGTTGACCAAGAGCGCACATTTCCTTGCAATGCGGGAGACCTTGCCGATGGAGAAATTGGCTAAGCTTTATATTGATGAGGTGATATCGAGACACGGAGTTCCGCAATCTATTGTGTCGGATCGGGACAGTCGATTTACTTCGAACTTTTGGGCTAGTCTGCAGAAGGAGTTGGGTACCCGACTAAATTTGAGCACGGCTTACCATCCTCAAATGGATGGCCAAAGCGAGAGGACAATCCAGACGTTAGAAGAGATGCTAAGGTCGTGTGTGATAGACTTCGGGGGAAGTTGGGATTCACACCTACCGTTGGTGGAGTTCGCGTACAACAACAGTTACCATTCTAGTATCGGAATGGCACCGTTCGAAGCTTTGTATGGACGGAAGTGTCGGACCCCGGTTTGTTGGTTGGAAGCGGGCGAAAAGCAATTCGCTGGGCCGGAAGTAGTTCAAGAGACGGCCGACAAGGTGAAGGAGATTCGGGAAAGGCTAAAGGCGGCCCAAGATCGACAAAAGAGCTATGCGGACAAGAAGAGAAGGCCGATCGAGTTTCAAGTGGGTGACCGAGTCATGTTGAAGGTGTCTCCGTGGAAGGGAATCATACGTTTCGGGAAGCGCGGGAAGCTTAGTCCTCGTTTCCTTGGACCGTTCGTTATTTTGGAAAAGATTGGGTTGCAAGCCTATCGGTTAGACTTGCCACCGGAAATGGATGGGATACATCCTACGTTCCACGTGTGTTACCTTCGAAAGTGTCTAGCCGAAGAGGAAAGCGTGATTCCGTTGTCGGAGATTCGGGTGGACAATGGGAATCGTTGTGTGGAAGAACCGGAGTCGATTTTAGAATCGAAAGTGAAGAAGTTGAGGCATAAAGACGTGGTTATGGTGAAAGTGCAATGGAAGCACCATCGGGGTGCTAACATTACTTGTGAATCGGAAGATGACATGAAGAAGCGTTATCCTCACTTGTTTGTCTAAGGTAAGATTTCGGGGACGAAATCCCAATTAGGTAGGGAGGATTGTAACACCCGTAAACTATTAAGGTAAGTATTTTGTCTCCTTTAATGCCTTAATTTCGGTATGTGTGTGTATATGTGTTTTTACGTGCATTTTGAGATCTTCGACTATGATAAAATGTCACCTATTCATTTTCTACCTCTAATCGTTCTAACCTTGTGCTCAGCGTCGTTTTCGGTTAAGTTTTCGAGTCGAGCTGTGAGGCCGGCGATTGTGCCTTGCGATTGTGCCTTGGCACTATCGCGCAGGGCACTATCGCCTGAGTGGTACCGCGGGCTGAGATTTTTGGCGATTGTGCCACGCGATAGTGCCTTGGCACTATCGCCAGGGGCACTATCGCCCAAGGAGTACCGAGAGTGGGGGTAACCTCGCGATTGTGACCCGCGATAGTGCCAAGGCACTATCGCCGGGCACTATCGCCCGCGTGACCTGGTTGTTTTTAAAACTCTTTGGGCAGTCTTATTTCACACTTAAGAAGAAAAAACATTTTACAAAAACGGGAGAACTTATCTTAGGGGCGATTTTTAGGGTTTCTTCATCTACCACATTTACTTCTAAGCTTTTGGGTGGTTGGGAGCATTAAGTGATCTTAAAACTTCATCCAAGTGTTCTCCTTGAAGTGTGCTTCAAGATTTTCACTCCTCATCTTCAAGACTCGCCTTCTCCAACTTCTAGGGTTTCCATATTTTCTAGGTTTTGGGTTCAAAACCTAGATTGTGAGTTTACTAACCTTTGTTAAAACTAGATACACATCATATGCTTCTATTGTTGTTATTTGTCTCCATATGTTCAAGTATTTGGGTTTTAGCTATGAAGAAATGTGAGGAAGGTGATTATGTGGAAAATGCCATGATTTACTTTGTTGGTTGGAATGATTTGGGATATATGTGGTATAGTAGATGATAAACTCTACTTGGAATGCATTTTAGTGATTGAATATTTAAACATTGATTATGTTGGAATTTGAGTCTCATATTGGATTCATGCATTATGATGGTAATATCGTACCCATGGTTGGTATCGAAATGTTTTGGTTGGAATATATTCCGCAAGACCTCCTATATGATATGTTGGACGAACCAAGTCAGTAGACACTAGGAGGATGTAGTCTTGGGCGCCACTGTGATGGTATGTGCCTAGACCTCCGCCATTCGGGGTAATGCCATGGTTGTAGTCCTCGGGTGTGCCGGGCCTTTCGGGTGTCCCTTGTTATAGGGCATCAAGGTATATCGACTCTTTGGGTGGAACTTGATTGGTGCTATAGGTCTCCCCTATTGACTCCACAATTGTTGAACTATGGTTAACTGCTGATAAGAACTGTAACTGTACATGCATGATTATAATTGTTCAACTCACTAGGCTTTTTGGCCTAACACTTGTTTTGGTGTCGATGTGTATCTCAGGTTCTAGCGGCGCCGGATCTAAGCAAGTGTAGTTGCCTTGGGGTGAGAGCTTGGGGATTTTTGCACATGGACGCGTTATACTTTTGGATATAGATCAGTCGGGTTCATAGATGACAACCCTTTTTGTAATCTCTTTTCTAGTTGTAGAAATTAGATTAGTTGGTTGTTGTTTATTGCCCGTTAAATTACAAATTGTGATTAAACAGGTTATTCATTTATGTTCCCCACTTTTGGGAGGCTCTTGCTATGGCAATTTTTAGTATACCTCATGTCCGATTCTCGGATTTTTGTTATCCCTATTTTTGGGGTGTTACATTAGAATACACAAAATGCAACAAAATATAATGACCAACGTTTATGCAGTCACATGCTCTAAAATACATGAATAAATTCCAACATAAATTAAATTGAGACAATTCCTTTTCGAGACAAGTTTATAATCCCATTGACTCTTTCAAAACATCCCATGACACAAAGCAAACATTTCCCATAACACGCATAAACATGCAATTACCCCAAGGGATTTACCCTCGTATGTTAACCGTTAAAATGTCAATATCACAGATTTACTTAACAAAATACTTGAGTTACATCCTTTCCCCAAAACCAAAAAGGTTGACAACTTTTGAAACGTTCGCAAGGATGGGAATGACCAAACGCCAATGACACACACACACTGGTATTTTGAAAACATTCCACGACTCAAAATACACGTAATACCTACAACCATAAAATGCATTCTTCCCAAATAGTCTCTATTTATGCAAATAAGCTATCGAAACATTTTACTTTTGATATATTTATCAAAATACCAAAAAATGGGTGTTTTACAAGTTTATAAAGTTAAACACTTCAGATAATCAAAACTTATCGAATAACTCAACAGTTAATAATTTAATGTGAAATATATAAACATTTAAAGATTGACATTTTTTGCATGTACACCGTTTTCACAAATCAACTTGAACTCACCTTGCTAGATTTAGGCTAAATCTAAATTTCCCCCCAACTTGAACTCCTTTGAAGAAATTCGAATCTTCAAGCCAAAACTCCCAAAAACCTAGATTCACAATTTCCAACCATAAATATACATATTCAACCATCTAGAATCGATCCCCAAACATTTTACATCAACTTCCCCAATTTGGCCAAAACCCTAATTTTTGACCTAATTTCTCCAAAGTCATTAAACTCGAAATTTGAGAAATCAAACACTAAGGAAATCATCAATGGATCATTTATATCTTATAATAGGGTTTAGAAATGGAGAGGATAAACTTCCCACTTAGGTTTGGTGAAAAACCTAAAAAACCCTAAAATGGAGCTTGAGGTTGAAGATGAAGATGGAGATGGTGAACTCTTGATCATAACTTCCAATCCTTAACTTGTTGATGGTTTGCCTCCATAATACCCGAAGATTTGAGCAAAGATGACCTAAAATCACCAAATATGTTTAGGTTTGTTCTAGAGAGAGTTTGGGAAGAAATGGGAATGAGAAATGAAGAAGTGAGCTGAAAAATCGGATTTATCAGCAATTAGTACCCTTTGTGCGACATTGGCAGGCTACAATGCCTTGGTCAATGTCGCTGGTCATTGTCGCCCTCAACAACCCTCCTTCTGTTTCTTCCTGCTACATTGCCAGGTGCGACTATGATACCGTCATAGTCGTCGGACATTGTAGTCGTGCCCGTACCAAGCTCCAAAACTCGACTTTTTCAATGCCAATACTCCCGATACTCTAAGGGACTTTAAGTAATTTTTTCCCAACAAAATCCCACCATTTACAAGTTACAAAACGTCCGGGTGACCTTTACTTACCGAAAATTACGGGTGTTATACGAGGCCTTCCGGTTAGGTCCATGTTTTGAATTTGATTCGGATGGTTCGTGTTTTGTGAAGGAATTTCAACCTTTTGTCATGTGTGCCTTCTCATTGTGTTCAAGCCTTTTTGTTTGGTAATTTCATTTCTAAAGTAATATTCGCCGCTTGCTTTGGTGTGAATATGTTGTTTGCAGATGCCAATGAAGGCAACCGAATGTGTGAATGTGATGTTTATGAGTTGTTCTTAGACGTAGGAAAATTATGTAGAATGTCTAATCAGTGGCGGAACACAAGTATTTTAACCGCACCGGCCATACCTAAGCTCTCATATAAGTTAAGTAGTTAACGCAGTAATTTGTTTTCAAATCAAGAACAAGATTGTAAATTGAAATAACGGTTATCACGTTGGTAAACCGATAAAAAAATAGGTTTATATAATAACACGTATGGGCGTAATAAGTTTATATGACTAAACAATAAAAACGTCTTACCTAAATGGGTTGTAAAAGGTTTATAGGACATTTTTGTACGTCTTAACAAGTTTTTAGGACACTTTTAATAGAAAACGTCGTATTAAATAATTTATAGGACACCTTTGAGAAGTGACCTACGAACACATAGTTTATAAGAAATTTGTTTTTATAAGACGTTTTTTCATAGTGTCCCATAAAATAGTAATACAACACTTTATTTATAAAAATGTTCTAAAAAACTTGTTACAATGGCTAAAAACGTTGTATAAATTTATTATAACATATTTAGATACGACGTTTTATTGTTCGATAAGACAATCAAAAGCGTCGTATAAACTTATTACAATACTCTTAGATATGATAAACAAGTGGTGAAATTTTTTGTTCTTAGTTACCACAGAAGAACACAAGAAAACTATTAATTAATTCAATAATAGGAAACTATTAATAAACCAGATAAAAGCTAAAGAATTGAAGGTAATATGCAATTAGAAAGAAGAAAACTCAATAAATGGAATGGGAGAGGGGCTCAAGTAAAACTTTTTCCTTTTACTACACTTAGCACAAATATATAGTCTACTTAGGCAACCCAAAAACCCAGGGGCCATCCACCCCTGTGTCTAATGCAATCTAATTTTCGATAAGGGGAATTGAAAGTAAGGGGCCGTTTACTAACTCTTTCCAGGTAAGTGCTGTCCGGATAAGAGTGTTGTCTAGGGTAAGAGTTGTCCGGGTAAGAGTGTTTACCAAGTGTTTTGTGGTAAGTGCTTACCGACAAAAAAATGACCATTTTAACCTTTTTTGTAAAATCCAAACCTTTTTGTTCATATCTCAACCAAAATCTGTCAAGATTTGGGGAAAACAAAGAACACGAAGATTAATTCGACGAAAATCGAACAAATTACAGTTCTAAAACTTTAAAGAAAATATGCCATATCCAAACATGTTTACACACCTCTAATCATGTACTCAAAAGCCCACAATTTTCTTGTTCAAATCTCAACCAAAATCTGTCAAAATTGAGGGAAAATAAATAACAAGAACATCACTCAATGAAAACAAAACAAATTCAACTTCAAACCCATATCCAAGAAAGGAAGGAAGCGGAGATCCCCATCTTCATATTCATTCTTTGCTTCTTTCTTTCTTTTATATATCACGAGATCTCCATCTTCTTCCTCTTTTCTCTCTCTCTCTCTAAATTCATATATTGTTACCGACTTTTCTCCTTCTATGTCCTTCCATTGAAGTTTCTTCAATTTTAGTAATGGACCATGCCCAAAATCTGTTTGATGAAATGGGTCTTCCAAATGTACTTGATAACTCATCTTCTCTTGAACAAAACAAACCTGATTTCAAAGAACTCGATCTGGGTTCACCGTCAGTTGGGCCCACCACTTCAAATTCCGGCACCGGTGGTGGTGGTATACTGGTATTGGTGGGGGTGTAATGCGTACGCCTGACAAAGACCCAATTCGTAGATCCAATAGATCCCATTACGGAGAGCTAAATGCTACTACTAGCCATGCTATTACCACGCTGGAAAAGCTTCGATATGGCTCTGGTGATTTGAATCGGAAGGGGGTCATCGGAGATCGGTTTCCATTGGAGCTCTGTTAATCTATTCCGGTAAGGGAAGAGGGATGAGGGAGGAAGCAGCAGAAACCCTAATCGTACAAGAAAGGAAGGGCGCCTTTTGGAAATAAAGAATTTGACTGGGGTAAGCATGATTTTGATGCTGGTCGGGTAAGTTTTCGGTCAGATTTCGGTCCGATCAGATATTTGGTAAACACGCTGACCGCTGACCGAGTCAGATCTGCTGACCGAGTCAGTCGGGTCAGCGGTTAGTAAACAAGGCCTAAGTCGTAGTAAATCTAAAGATTTCCAAAGTGAAAAACAAAGATCTACAAAGAGTCTAGGACCCTGACCCAAAAACATGCGGTCCGAGTAAGATTCCTAAAATACCTCTGGCTTAACTGATAAAATTTAACGGAATTAGGGCAAGAGACCGGGCCCATAGCGAAAATGAAACCATTTGGATCCTAGTTGTGAATTTTTAGGGTTAGAGAGCTTCTACGTAATTGAGATGAAAGTACAGGGACTAAATTTGTAATTAACTCAATGTTTTATTTGAATACTGTTGTGGCTAACGTAGAATTATTGATAAATTAACTTCTGTCCCAAGGCATCTCGGTTTTTTTCGCTCTTTGTTGTTCTTTACACAACGGAACTCTGCGGCAACGGTTTTCTTTTCCGATCCCGATAACTAACTTCGTCTTTCTAAGGTATCTCTTCGATTTAAGTTTTTGTCGCCTGTTTTTGATCGGAAAATATGCTTTCATTGTATGGTTTTTAGTGTAGTCGATTTAATCATGTTATGTAGTTTGGTCGGACTACGATTTAGGGTTCCCATTATGCCTAGTTGGTTCATGTGTTATTCATGTATCTCAACCCCATTCTAAGTTCGGGTTCTCGCATAGTCGCATTTCCATAATTTTGTGAAGGCATTAATTTTAGGGCTCTTAGCATTTTCTCTGGATTTGAACTGTTCTTGATTGTTGACTTATTTTTGTGCCAGTTCATGATTACTATGAAATAAGTTTGTAAGTAACGTGTTTATCCGTTATTTATTGTACTTTATCTAGAACTAGGATTTAGAGATTTTGGGCAATGTTATTATCGGTCATATTTGCTTACTTTTCTTTCACTATGTATCAAACTGAAAATTTTCAGTTTGTTAATATCTTTTCCTTAAAGAATTGGGTAGGCACGGCTTTGGCTTCTTATGGTGTTACAATGCATGAATTCTTGCTGTAACTGTTTGTTTCTTATAATGGGATTGTGCTTTTTATGTGCTGCTACTTTCTATGGTTTATTGATCCTGTTTGAAAGCAACTTAGAGGTGTTATGATTTCTGTAATATGATTCTGACTTTGTATTGTTCAGTTAGCACACCTGTGCCATCTTGTTTTACGGTGGAGTGCAGATTTTTATTACATTGTTTTTAGGGTGTATATGTTTTCCCCTGAACTTTGATCCGTCCTTCGTTCTTTGCTTGCCACTTTATAACTAACATGAATTAAATTTTTGTGAAACTTAGGGTCCGTTTACCCAAATGCTTACCCGGTAAGCGCTTACCAATAAAACTCGACACACTAACTTGCTTTACCGGGTAAGATTTTAATCATCATGATGGTATCTTATACAACAATTTACCCCGTAAGCGCTTACCCGGGTAAGAGTTGTCACTCTCTCTTACCGGGTAAGACTCTTCATCTTTATCCTCGCTCTTACCGGGTAAGATCCGATCCTCTTGTCATGTTCATCCGCTATGATAAATTCCCTATTTTGTAAACGGCCCCTTACTTTTATACGTGAATTTTTGTAGTTATTTAGCAACAGAATGCTTGAAATATCGTTAAAGCTGTTAATATCTTAACGGCTTAACCTGAAGTTGTCTAGTTGGGCTGGTCAAATGGTTGGGTGTATCTCATGATAACCTTGAGGTTATGCGTTTGAAATATACCTTTAATATTCCTAGTGAATCACCAGGGGTGTGTCATAGGTGGTGGGACTGATTTTCCAAGTCTTCATAAAAAACTGCTTTTTCTGACTGCTGTTGCTTTGCAACTTAAACTAGGATTTAGGTTTTTGTGCAGGATTATTTTGTAACAAATTCTTGCTTCTGTTACATTGCATCACTCTACCTTGTGTTTAACTCCCTATTTTTGAAGAACATTTTAAGTTGAAATTTGCTTTATTTCTATATATTGGAACTAGTTGTGATTTCTGTTTTAAGTTGAATTTATTATTTTTATAACTTTGTATGGAATTGAGTTAATGTTTAGGGTCACTTACAAATAATTAAATATTTATATGTGACTGAAATTTCATGAGACATATACTCTTATGATTTAAACCTCCTTGTATGGATTGTGCAGCTCAATGTCTGGAATTTTTTTACCGTTCATCATTAATTCCCATTGAAGATTGTTGTTGTGTATATTGCAATTTGTACATATTTCATGTAAAAAGTTACAATTAAACTGAAATTTGACAACATCATATCATTCTGTGTTATGGGATTGGTTGTTTAAGTCCCTGCATTTGTTTAGCATTTCAACAACTAACTGATATTGTTCATGCTAATTAGATGTTTAAGACAAACTTCATCCAGAATCATGTTATCTCTATGATTGAAGTCTGTCATTTTCCGCAATATTTTTCCATACCTCTGTGTAAATAACCCAATATTGGTTCATAGTGAATAACATCTTCACCATCTAGAGTAACAATGAGTTAAAGAACACCATGCATTGATGGGTGGTGAGGTCCCATATTCACTATCATGAAGTCTTTTCTTGTAGATGGTACAGTCATAGGTTTTTCCTGATTCATTCTTCCATGAATTGCTGAAAGCGAAAAGAAGTTCATCAAACTTTAAGCGAATATTTCAAACTAATTCTTCAAGTTAACGAGTTTTTCTCTCTCGAATATCCAACTGTCCAATTATGGTAACTTTCATTAACTTTAATGCATTCAGCTTCGAGATGTCATCATCATATCTTCCAGCCACATCCGAGTCACTTGACATGGCTTTAGAAGCCAAAAATCGATCAGAGGCTATCACCATTCTTTATCAGATCTTGGATAACCCTGCAGCTTTTTCTGAAGCACTCAGGGTCAAGGAACAGGCAATTGCTAAATTGTCTGATCTTCTGAGGGAAGAAGGTAGAGGGGAGGATCTCCGTGGTCTTTTGACCACGTTGAGGCCCTTCTTTTCAGTGATCCCAAAGGCCAAAACCGCAAAAATAGTAAGGGGTATCATAGACTCTGTTGCAAAGATACCAAACACCACTGAACTTCAGATATCGCTGTGTAAAGAAATGGTGGAGTGGGCCCGTTCTGAGAAGCGGACATTCTTGAGGCAGCGTGTGGAGGCCAGGCTTGCTGCGTTGTTGATGGACAACAAGGATTACTCCGAAGCTCTCGCCCTTCTTTCTGGATTGGTAAAAGAGTTCAGAAGATTGGATGACAAGCTGCTCCTTGTCGATATTGACTTGTTAGAAAGCAAATTGCACTTCTCATTGCGAAACCTCCCCAAAGCAAAAGCTGCACTCACGACTGCTAGAACAGCTGCAAACGCAATCTATGTTCCTCCTGCTCAACAAGGTACCATAGATTTACAGAGTGGAATTCTCCATGCTGAGGAAAAAGATTATAAAACTGCCTACAGTTACTTCTTTGAAGCATTTGAAGCATTCAATGCTCTTGATGATCCCAGAGCAGTTTACAGTCTCAAATATATGCTGCTATGCAAAATCATGGTGAACCAGGCTGATGGCGTGGCTGGAATAATCTCTTCCAAAGCTTTGAAATTCTTAGGACCAAAACTTGATGCAATGAAAGCTGTTGCTGGTGCTTATTCAAAGAGGTCATTAAAGTTGTTTGAAACCGCCCTTAAGGATTTCAAGGCTCAGTTAGACGAAGACCCTATTGTCCATAGACACCTTTCCTCTCTTTATGACACGCTGTTGGAGCAAAACTTGTGCAGGTTATGATTCTGATCGTTGTTATTAGAGTTGCTGACCTTTCAAACCATCATACTTAACTATCACAGCAAACATACCGTTGTTGTGAAAAATGAAAAAGACAAACTTCAACTTTTTATGAATGAACTATTTTGAAGAAAAAGATGCCAATTGTTGCCATTGGACTTGTGCTATGAGTACCATTTTTGCCTCTAAAGAATTTAATGGTTCAGTTTGCACATAAAATAGACCCAAATCGCCTTTTGTTTTTGCAAGATTATTGGCAGCATTATTTTGTGTTTTACTCTACCTTTTTCATTCTTCTTACATCTACAGAATTTGTTGAAAACAGCTTGTTTTTGCAGACTATAAGGACCTCTTTGGTATTTTTGGCAAAAGATAATGGTTACTTTGCAACGAAAAACTAAATATGGTGGTATGAAAAGTCAAATCGCTTATTGTTATTATGGTTCATGTTAGAAACCATAATTGTACTAATTGCTAATTTAAACTTTTATCTTGTTGTTTATGTTATTGATTTAAATCATACAACATATTTACAGATTTTGGTGTAAAAACTTATGCAGATTGATCGAACCGTTTTCAAGGGTTGAAATCGCACACATTGCTGGACTGATTGAGCTTCCAGTGGAGCATGTGGAGAAGAAACTGTCTCAGATGATATTGGACAAGAAGTTTGCTGGAACACTGGATCAGGGTGTTGGGTGTCTCATCATCTTTGACGATCCAAAGGCAGATGCGATCTATCCTGCAACACTCGAGACCATTGAAAACATGGGCAAGGTTGTCGATAGCTTGTTCATGAGGTCAGCCAAGATAATGGCTTAAGCGGATTCTCAGGTTCGTGTACATTTTGTTTCAACTTTGAGATGTTATTTGATCCCCTTCATCATCACAATCTTTAAGGCTGAAAAAGAAAATGAAATTTGAAGCAGATGAATTGATCTGTGGGATTTTGTTGTTGATTCATCAATGGGTATGCATGAATTTTACCATCTGGCTATTTTGATCTTTTTGTTAAGCATGGTACCTACTACTGTTAATCAAAAGTAAGCTTCCAACAACATGGTGTATAGGTGCATGTGAGACTTCATGTCAGGGGGTTTTATTGGGGAATGGGGATATTTTATATATTAGTTCCTTATATCTATTTGGGTTGATTATATAATGATAAAAAGTATTTACGAAAGTAATAATTGGTCGATAACTACGATATGTTTGGTGAGCAAGTGATATTTAAGGGTTCATGTGACGAAACCGTATACAAACCTGATAAATGTAACTAATATAATACATGTAGAAGTAGAATATTTTACTTTCAGGTATTTATGTGATATACCTATGAAATATGTTAGGTTATAAAAGCTTTTGTTGTAGCATCTGAGGAAATACATGGGATGCTGATGCGTGTTATTGGTGGGAAATCACAATTATGTTCTAATGTATGTAACTCAATCACACCAACAATTGAAACGACATGAATTATTTATCATGAATGTATCATCATACGGTACGAATTCATGTGATGCATAAAACACAAAGGACAGGTCTTATCGATGCATATATTTTCAGATTGGTTTATGCACGAATTCTACTTTCATGATGCAACATGCATTTGTTGTTAAAGTTTACTAGAAGCGTATTTTTTGTTTTTTTGTCGATTTACAGTACGATTTTGGATGATTTTGAGAAAGTGATAATGTTTTTTTTATAATTTAGGCTTATAATATAATGTTTTTTATATAAAAAAAATTAAGTATTTTGTTAGAATTCAATGATTATCTTATATATTTTAATGACATCTAGAAAAATAATCAATTACATATTTAATAATATAATTAAAACAAATTTATAGTAATATAATATATTAATTAATAATGATATATGGAAAAGTCTGTATAAAAGGAAGATCATGCACATACCAAATTGGTGGATGTTAGAAGTCTGCAGTCGTAATATGTATATTGTGCTTTGATACTTGTAAATTAAGAGATTTTTAAAATCTTGCATAAAATGATGGTACCTTGTGTCTAATAATTTGTATTTAAGAGTTTTTTATCCGTGCTTTATAATATAGTATATATGATTTTTGACATTTTAAAACCAAAGTTGGAGAATTAATAATTATATTTGTTGTTCAACAACATCTATATGTTGGATCACATTAAAATATATTATTGCTCTATTAGGTGTTATTTGGTATTTGGTAATGCCTTAGGGGCCATTTATTAAGCCGTTATCGGATGTCACTTACCTTATCGAGTGAGCATTACACGATTCGAGAATCTTACCCGGCGGTAGGAGACGTAGCAAGGACCGAGAATCTTACTCGATAAGGTAAGTGAAATGACTCTTTAACGGTAAGCGCTTACGGGGTAAAAGACGCTTACCAACAATCCATTTTGATAGTCGAGAATATTACCCGATAGGATACGTGAGGGGGTGACTCTTGCCGGTAAGGCGTAAACACTTACCCGATAAGTGTTTGATAAACGGTCTCTTAATCGGGTTAACATGTACAATTGCTCTTAACTCAAGTGTTGTTTAGTCTCCTTTAGGGATCAAATTGGGCTTTTAAAGTGGTGGGCTTTAGTTTTGTTGGGCTTAATAAGGTGATTAGTGGGAATCATTGGGCTTGTAATAATTAGTTATTTATTTCATTTTAATTAATAATTATTTTATGTACATGACGAAAAACTTTTATAAGAGATCGTTCGATAGGTCTCATCCAACACTCCTGCACCCCTCATATGAGAGACATTCCAAGATCTCTCTTCGAAATACACAGAAAAACGTACTGATAAACGTTCATACTCTCTTTTTGAAAAACATCCTTAAGTTTTGTGGAATTTATAGTTTATCATCATCAAACTAACCTTTTTAACTACGCACATTGGCTTTTCTTGTTATTCCCTTGTACATTCTATCATCTTTTATAATCGATCGTAAAATATATTTTTATTTATTATTTCCAATTTTATTTGATATATTGAAAAGGCAAAAAGAACAAATGTTTATCATGTATTATTTCAACCATATGATATTTTTTATGTATTATTTCCAATTTTATTTGATATATTGAAAGGGCAAAAGGGTGTCCATAAAATAATTTTCAAGATTTCTTGTAAAGGCAAAACCAAAATGGGATTTATATTCCTCATAACTTTTTATTAAATATTTTACTTTTTATAAATATTTTTATTAGAATTTGTGAGGGACATCAAGTTCTTTCATGAAAAGGCATTCATCATTTATACAAGTGATGACCAAATTAAATGAAACGCAGTTGGTATATAATATCTTTTTCGAAGGTCAGATGTATGCAAATTCAAAAACCAGATTACTTTTAAGGGAAAAGTTCAAAAAAACCTAATAAATTATCATATTTTGAATGGTTAAGTACTTAAACTATTTTTTTGAATAAAAAAACCATTAAACTTTCTCACTTTGAATGATTAAGTCTCTCAACTATTTTTTTGAACGAAAAAACCATTAAACTTTCTAATTTTGAATGATTAAGTCCTTCAACATTTTTTTTTAATAAATAAACCATCGAACTTCTAAAAATTGGTTACCTTTTTTTAAAAATATCCGGAACTGACTATGAAAATTTTAAAGTAAAAACAAATCAAAATCAGTTTTTACCGTTCTCAAATTATACGCCATTAAAACCCCTCATAGACAATTGTATCGTTCCGCTTCGCCTCTTCCCATTGCCCTTACATTGTCCGTTCTCCATATCACCTAACACGTTGTTGCTCTTGACATCGATCTCCCTCTTTTTGATCTATTTTTTATTTATCAAAAGAGGAAGAATTAAAAGATAATCGGTTCCATGTAGTTTTTTTTTTGTTAAAATGATGCAAATAACCAATTTTTAAAAGTTCGATGATTTAATTTATTGAAAAAAAAATATGCAGGGACTTAATCATTCGAAATTGGAAAATTTAATGGTTTTTTCATTCAAAATGAGAAAGTTTAATGGTCTTTTCATTAAAAAAATAGTTCAGGGACTTACTAATTCAAAATGAGAAAGTTTAATGGTTTTTTCATTCAAAATATTAGTTTAGGGACTTAACCATTCAAAATGAAATAGTTTATTGGGTTTTTATGAACTTTTCCCTACTTTTAATGAAATGTCATAGTGTCATACCATACCATGAATTGTATTTTAGAAGGGAATTGATTCGGTACATCTTGGTGCATCTCATCCTAATGTGCATCCATTTTTCATCCAACGGTTGATGACCATTTCTTATACTTCTCACGTTAACCTCAACTTCTCAATGTAACCTAGCCTATATATATATTATCAAATACAAACCATGTAGATGTTACAAATCCTACAAACTAAATTTTAACGCTTAAATTTTGTATATTTTTAAATTTATAGGCGGTGATTGTATTTGAATCTCTCTCTCTCTCTCTCTCTATATATATATATATACACACACACATACAATGGCGGATCCAAGATTTTTTCTTAGTGGGGGAACTTTTAAGGTAGATTAGGTCCACAAAGTCATCTGATGTGTTTTTAGCCTAATTCTACTGTTTCAAGGGATTTCTTAAGTTTTCTTGGTTGATTTCAAGGGATTTTTCCGGTTTTTAGTTAGATTTCAAGAGTCTTTTTGGGTTTTTTTGGTTGAGTTCAAGGTACTTTCTTTGGTTAATGGGGGCCAGACGAGATATTACTAAATACAAAGTAAATCCGCCCCCTACACACACAAAAATACTTGAGATTATGTGCGGAAAAAAGATTTTTAGTCAGAAGCGTAAAAAATGATAAAGGTACCCTTGTAATGTGTGAAGGTTACTTGGTGAATGTTATATGATTTGAATATGTACCTTCATAGATTATGTGAAGCCGGTCACCATCATACGCCTTCATAAAATATAAGGGGGTGTTTGGTTTACATATGGAATTGGAATCCATCGAAGTAATTTGACTTTGAAGAAATTGGAATGGAATTTGACCACACGTTTGGTTGGTAGGAATTCATTTCTTTCACTTAAGCCAAGGAATGATGAATTACTTAAATTGTGGAATTCAATGGAATTGGAAGAATTCTATCGCTTTCATTTCGTGAACCAAACATGAGCTTGGAATTTGGTCAATGGAATTGGTCATTCCAATTCCTGCAAACTCCTCCCAATTCCATGAACCAAACAACCCTAAGGGTATCTGTAACACCCTAAATTTTGGAAATAACAACTAATTTAAAATTTTCTAAATACATCGATAATTGATTCACCTACAACCACAATTTAAGGTTTAACTTTAATACACACATTTCATTCTATAAATACATACTACAATAGAGACGGGTGCTACTAAAACCCAATAACAGTTACTATCTCCAATCTGCGGAAGACTTCACCAACTACTTACCCTTACATAAGATTAAGACTCATCTCTTCATAGTACTGCTAGAACCACTTCCCCCAACTGGAACCTGATGCACATGCCGACAAATAAAAAGGTTAGACTTAACGCCTAATGAGCTCAAGAGTTTTCATTAGATATATATAAAACAATAACTTTAAGAACATTATTTAAATCGTGATTTTCAAAATGAAATACGTTAAATCTAGAAACAATCTCTTTTTCAACATTCACCCTCTTCGTGATTAAAATCACAAAACAAAACGTTTCTTCAAATATAAATCCAAAACCCAAAACTCGCGTAATACCTAACTGACACTTTAATAATCAAATACTGAAAACGTGGATAAACTCTCTCATCCAAAATATTCCAAAATTTTCGTTCCTAGTGACTCCAACGACCTCAAAACATCTAATCTTAAAGTGTCTATTGGTGCAATTTCTCTCACAATCACCTAAAATAACGCTAGTTTGAGTCTAGGTATCCAAAATCAATACCTAATTCTCTCAAACTTAATCTTTGATACCAACTTATAACACCCTCAATTTGGAAAGAGCAACTAATTAAAATTTTTGATAATCTGTCAAACAAAAGATAATTCTTCTTCCTATAAATCAAAACTTGATACTTTTCCAAAACAAAATTCTACATTAAACCTCATCAATCAAAACTCCATTCTTATACAAGGACAGAAACCTAAGTCGGTGTTACTTAACCCCAAACATTAGTTACTTTTCTCAGACAGATACGGAAGACTTCAACAAGCTAAGCACACCTCGAGCACACAACTAGCTCTCCTCTCTTCAAAATGTCACTAGGACTATTTCCAACCGAACCTGTTGCACATGCCGACAAATAAAAAGGTTAGGCTAACGCCTAGTGAGTTCAAGAGTTTTCAACATGAATAAATATATCGTTGAAAGGAAGGGATGCAATTAAAACTATACCCTTTCAAAATGATAAGCTTCGATTATGAAAACGACTCGTTGTCCAATAATATGCATTTTAGACGAAGGAACCACTAATATAAACGTTTTCCAATCCAAACTATTTTAAGGGCGAAGATCCCAATATGAAACGTTCTTTCGTAAATTAAATTCAACCCAAAACTCACCCCAAATGAGAATAGAAATCAAACTTCCAAGAGATGAAAAGCGGATAAAACTTTATATCCCGAAACACCCAAAACACGGGTAGGGCGTAATACTCAACCCATAAATTATATATATATATATATATATATATATATATATATATATATATATATATATATATATATATAAAACCCGTAAGTGTAAAACGTCACCGAAAACATGGATACTAAACACAATACCCAAAACAACACTTTTCAGTGACGGGGGAGACCCCGATTCCATAAAATGTGACGGTACACAAAGTAAGCCCCATTTCATGTTGTTAAGGCTCGGTAGCTTTAAACGTATACCCACGGGATATCAACTTCAACCATAAAAGTCCCTTACGTTGAGTCCCTCATCCAATATCGCAACCAAAGCTCAAAGTCGAGCTATCAAAATTGGACAAGTGTCCTAAAACCCAATCATAATAAAATACCGAGCCGCATGCTCAAACAACCAAATGACTCATTGTCAAAGGAAATATAATGTAATAAAACGCACTCGACCAACATTTATGAAAACACGTGCTCCAAAGTACACGATCAACTCCAACACAACTTAAAATAAGATAGATCATTTCCCAAACAAGATTATACCATAGACACGTGCTCACTTTCTCAGAGTTTACTCTTTGAAGTACTTAAAATGCATCTTTTCCCCAAAACAGAGATTTGAAGTTTCCAAAAATGTTCACAAGGTCGGAAATGACCAAAACCCAAGGATTCATCCATTGTTTTTTTCAAACCTCTCATAACCCAAATTATGTCTATTTCCAACCAACACAGAAACGCATTTTACCAAATAATCTTCATGCATGAAATGAAATAATAACACACTTTAGTTTATAACTTATTTATCAAAATGCCCAAAAGTCCCAAATGTGGGTGTTTTATAAAGTTTAATAAGCTAAACATTTCAAATAATCAAAAGTTACCAAATAACTCAACAGTTGATAATTTCATGTAATACACATAAATGCTTTAAAATAGACATTTTGACATGTACAGCATTTTCACAAATCAACTTGAACTCACCTTGCTAGATTTAGGCTAAGGGGCTGTTTGGCAGTTGCTGAATGATTTAGTGCAGAATGATTAAGTAGTCTGAATGATTAAGAGGTTTTTATGATATAGCGTAAAATGAAATATGGTTGTTTGTTAATTGTTCATAATGAAATCAGGGCTCTTAATGGTTAAGGGAGGGTCATGATACAAAATCATTAAGAGGATTTTGGAACCATTAAGAGGCAGCCCTTTTTTTGCCAAACAAGTTTTACCTCTTAGCGATTCAGAGGTTGCCTCTTAATGGAACCATTAAGAGGTAAACAAACAATCCCTAAATCTAGATTTTTCCCAACTTGAGCTCCTTTGAAGAACACTTAGATCCTCAAGCCAAAAACTTCCAAAAACCTAGATCCATACATTTCCAACCATAAATACCCATATTCAACCATATAGGATCATTCCCCAAACATTAAACATGAAGATCTCAACTTATACCAAAACCCTAATTTCCATAGTTGAAGAGAAGAGAAGAAAAGATTACATTCACCAAAGATTGAACCCATCAACAATCCTCTTCTAGATCTACAAAATAAACCATAAACTTTAAATCTTCAAGATGGAGAAAAAGTTGGATGAAACCTTAAAAACTTGATGAAGAATATGAAGTGAAATGGTTCTAGAAAGGTTAAGGTTCATAAAAATGGTGTGGGGTTTGATTTAGGTGGGAAAGATGGAGAAGGAGAAAGGATTTAGGGTTTTTGGATGAGAAAATCGAAATGAGGGAGAGGGGATCAGATCTAGATGTGGGGGTAAAGGTATGAGAGAGATGAGGGAAAAGTTGAGGGTGAAAAATGGTGAAAATTTCGTCAGACTCAATGCGGACGTCCACTTGAAGCCCTATGCGGACGTCTACTGTAACACCCGGTTTTTCGTAAAGCAAGTTCCATCCTTCGTTGGTTATCTCTCCGCCTTCCGTCTATCTTTTGAGTGGTAAATGTTGTGCTTTTGAACCTTGAGTCGGCCCATGCGAGAATCTTGAATTTCGACCTTTTTCGGGGCTCGGTACGTGTGGCGCGATTGTGACTCGCGATAGTGACATGTGTCACTATCGCATGGCACAATCGCCAGAGGTGTACCACTCGCGGTACATTCTCCGCGATAGTGCCCTCGCGATAGTGACAATGTCACTATCGCGTGGCAAGGTCGCGCGCGGCGTCTGGTCCTCTAAATGTCCGAATTTTTACTATTCTCCTCATTTCTTACTTCCATCTTCTTTCCTTTTCTCTCCTAAACACCAAAACCGAACCCTAACCCATTTTGGGGGTTTCTCCTCCTCAAACCACATGATTATTCACCATCTAGCTACTTGGGATCTTGAATCACAAAACCTCCATCTTCATCTTCCTCATCAAGTTCAACGGTTGGGAGCTCGGGTTGAAGTGTTAGATTGGGTGTTTTCGGAAGTCTCATCATCTTTAAGGGTAAGTTTTCTTGTATTAAGGTTATTAATGCTCCATTGATGGTTTCTTAGTGTTTGGTTTCCCAAATCTCGGATTTGGTAGTTTTGGAGAAACTAGGGTTTTGTTATTATTTGGGGTTTCTTGGTATATTGTTAGGGGAATGTTTCTACATGGTCGGATATGGTTATTGATGGGTTGGAATATTGGATCTAGGTTTTGGAAGTTCTCGGCTTGAGAATTCAACTGGTCTTCAAAAGAGCTCGTTGGATGAAATCTAGATTTAGCCTAAATCTAGCAAGGTGAGTTCAAGTTGATTTGTGAAAATGGTGTACATGCCAAAATGGTTATTTTAAAGTGTTTTACATGAAATGGCTAACTACTGGTAAGTGTTGAGTAATTTGAAGTAAAAATGTATTTTACTTGGTATTTGTTAAAGTGTGAGTATTATAAGGAGTTTTCATATTTAATAAACTTGGCTTATTTTAGTTTCATAAAACGCTCATAAGTGGGATTTGGTCATCTTGGTAAGTAATAACATGATTTATGCATCTTGGTGAATTTGGTACAAATGAAGTCTATTTCATGTTATATGCATTTTGGTGTGTTTGCATTCATAAACCCTTTGGAAAACCTTTGGTCCCATTATATGTTGAGTTTTGGGCTAATCTCGTCTTTGAGGTATGTGTCTTTATAAACACCGTTTAAAGTCATTTCATTGTATGGGAATTTTTATTTATCGGTCAAGTACGTTTCAACATTATACTGGTTTTCATTTGGAGTTTTACGTAAGTTGTTGGGCCTTGGGCTCGGTTTTGATTAAATTGAGTCTTGAGGACATTTGTCCGGGGTAATAACCGTCGTGGAGTTGTTGAGTATAATGACGTACTTTTCGTGTTATTTGGGTGTTGCATGTTTGAGTTATCAAGTAAGGAGTTGAGATTCCTATCTTGAATGTTAGTGGGTAGACACTAAAGGTCGAATGAGAACCTTGAGGTTGGAACTCTACTAGGAAACGAATGGGCACTAAGCTCGGTTAACCTTGAGGTGCAGCTCGACGGAGTGGGCACTAAAGGTACCGTGTCCTTGAGGTGACGCCCGTTAAGTGGTGTGCACTAAATGTGTTGGGGACTTGAGGTGACGCTTATGTTAGTGTGCTCTAAAGTCTTTGATCTGAGGTGCAGTTCGATAACATGGTTATGTGGCTTAACTTTGTGTTCCGCCACGCACATCACCGGAAGGTGCTAATTGGGTATGTAATTGTGTCATTTTATTATTTATGTTTCGGTGTCATTTTACTTATGGGAATTGTTTACTCAAGATTTATGGGTTGCGTATTATACTCCGTTTACGTTTGATGTATTTTGAGAAGTAAAGTTTTGTTTCGTATTATTATAAATTGAGGGCTTTACTTACTATCCACGTTTTGGATGTTTTGGGATATGAATGGTTATTCACCCTTTTCACAAATGGGGTGTCGAACTATGACCCCGTTTTGGATGAGTTTTGGGCTGCATCATTTTATAAGAAATGTGAGTTTTTAGAGCATGGTCTTTAAAAGTGCATATCATGGGAAAAATGTGTCGTTTACATTTTAAAGTTAATTATTTCGAGGGACCTTGCTTTAAACTAAATTCCTTCCTTTTAAAGATATATTCTTTATATTAAAACTCTTGAGCTCACTAGGCGTTAAGCCTAACCTTTTTATTTGTCGACATGTGCATCAGGTTTTCGTCAGGGGTTCACTTCTAGCAGTGCTATGAAGAGTTGAGCCTTAGCCTTACAAGAGTGCGTAGGCGGTGAAGCTTTCCGCAGGTTGGGGAATAGCAATTGTTTGGGTTTAGTAACACCCGTCCTTTTCATAGATTGTATGCATAGGATGATGGGAGTATTGAGGCTAATTCTCAATTTATGTTCGTAGATCGAAGTATTTATTGATGTATTTAGAAAATTTTAAATAAGTTGCTATTTCCATATTTGAGGGTGTTACAAGTTGGTATTAGAGCATAAGTTTGAGAGAATTAGGTATTGATTGTAGGATGCCTAGACTCAAACTAGCGTTTTTATAAGTGATTGTAAGTGAAGTTGCACATTAGGAACCTTAAGATAAGATATTATGGAGTCGATCGAGTCACTAGAAACGGGGAACTTGTCGAGGGTCGCAAGGATGAACATGTGCGGTACGTTCATAATGGCACCTGGCCAGTGTTACGGTGAACCTACATACTACATGTGTATACTTGAACTACCTTGGTATGATTACCGTTGGGGTAGTGAGAAGGTTTCTAAGGGAGTAATCTAAGGAAACGTTGATGTCTATAGCAATGTCATGTTGAAGTGATAGTTAAGTGCGTTGAATGCATTAAATTGATCGTCTTGAGTAAGAATAATTGGTTGGAGTAGAATCTTGAGCTTATGGAATTGACGTCATACAAGGAGAGATTGTAAGGTGAACCGATGAAATATCCGAGTGTCGCTTTAAGATGTGGAGTATCCGGATGACAATAGTAGGAAATTGAGATTGTTGTCCTAAGATGCTTGATACACCCGGATGGTATTAGTATGTCGGGTTGTTGGGAAACGTAGTCTAGAGGGGTGAATGCCGACCAAATTCATGCACTAAAATTTATCTCTGAAATTGCATAAATTGTTTCTTGTGTTCGTAAAACAGAAAGTGGTTTATATTATAAAGTTTTGGTAAATCATTTAACACTCATCAGATTTTAAACTGTGAGCTTAAGCATGCATAAATTGTTTTGTTACACGTAATTGCAAATTGTCATCAAAAATCTCTTTATTCACGTATCTTGTTTAACGCTATTCGCGGATATTGTAATATCCATATTTTAATGTCATTTGAGTATTGGACAAGTAGCTATGAGATTTTAACCTAGACATTGGATCTCCTCCACATATGTCAATGGTTTTAAAGGAAAAGTTATTCCCACGCGTTGAGTCGGAATTTCTTGAGAATTTTAGTTTGTGTGAGTTTTGTTGGAATTTCATGGAGTATTGTTTTATACGATGTCTTTCCACGCGTGAGTTTTAATTTTGCTTCTTTTAAGCTTACGAGTTAGTTGGCATCGTGTCCCATGTGAATTTTGTTAAAGGTGTCATTTTACCTTTCATTGCATTAAAAGAGGAAACTCTCAAAGGCTTAGTGTTTTAGCCATATTGTCGTCTTACATTCTTGTTGAGAAATGAAAATTTGTCACTGCATGATTTTAGCATTATTGAGTTTTGCGAAAAATTCAGTTGGGTTTAGGGTGCCTCGTCTTACGTCATTTTGCGTTGCGTAAAATAATTTTGAGAACTTGTAATTGAATCCTTCATCCAACAAGACAATAAAATATAGGATCCAACTCCAAAATCCTATATCTTCTTTTTCCTTTAAAATACCGATTTCTGTATTAACTTGAAACAATACTTTTCAAAAATCGCGGTGTTACATATGGATTATACTCATAAAACATACCGAGATCAATTCCTCTAAGTCTATCGCTCGAAAAAATCAAGTCAACCCCTCTAGGTCTATTCTTGAGAGTTCCAAAACGGAAACTCTAGCACAAGGGAATTACACCTTACTGCCCATAGGATGCTGCCCGGCCATATAGGTCCACACCTTTCTTACCATGGTGACCGGATGCCTATTCCGTGTCAAAGTGGTGAACTTGTCCAAAACGGGACAAAAGAACACCGTGCCTATGGATCCATTGCACTAACTAAAACATTACATGACTCAAAACGAATGAACTAACACATTCAAAACATGTAATTCTCAAATAAGATGCAATAAATGCAAATCGTGACTAAACGCTCTACATTGAACTATTAAAATCGGACAAATGTCCCCAAGACCCAACCAAATCCAAACCGATCCATAAGCTCACCAAATCCAAAGACCCGTCGTTGAAAATCATGAAATGAAATCAAACGTAAACAACCCGACTTTATGTAAACACATACTCTAAAAATATATAATTAACTCCAACATAGTTTAGATTGGGACAACTCATTTTCCAAGTGAATTATATCATTTACTCTTACAAAAACGTCCCATAACCCAAAATTAAACATTTATCTAAAACGCCCAATGAAATGCATTTATGCTCCAATTTTACATCAAGAAATAAATCATCAAAATACCAATGTGTATGATTTATTTGTCAAAATGCCCAAAATCCCAAACGTGGGTGTTTTACAAAGTTTATAAAACTAAACACTTCAACTTAACCAAGATTCGGCAAATAACTCAACAGTTAATAATTTCATGTAAAACATATAAACACTTTAAAATAGACATTTTGGCATGTACACTGTTTTCACAAATCAACTTGAACTCACCTTGCTAGATTTAGGCTAAATCTAGATTTTATCCCCAAATGTTGAGCTTCCTTTGATGAAGACTAGAGATCTTCAAGGGACCTCTCTAGTTGATAGATCCAATATTCCCACAACGTTTCCTTTACCATAAAGCTACCAACATACACCAAATTTGAAGGATATAAGGGAGAGAATGAAAGGTATCAAAACCTAGTTTGTAGTTTGAGGTGATGAGGAGCTTACCTTGACCACCAAACCTTGAATCAACCGAAGATCATCAATCCTCTTCTATCTCATCTTGGAAAGCTTCCAAAAATGAAACTCTAGGTCCAAGAATCACCTAAATCGGACCTAGGATGAAGGAGATGCAACCAAATGAAGAAAAACCCCAAAAATGTCGATTTTAAGCTTCCAGGTCGCTCCCGCGGGCTTGCCCGCGACTTGAGGCCGCGTGGTAAGCCGTGCGTGTCTTCTGATGTCGACCCAGCGACTTGGGCGGTTTGTGACGCAACTTCCAAGCCACGCACCAAACTGCGGGAATCCATTCCCCCGGTCTCCTTTCGTTTTCGCGTCCGATTCGATCCTCGATGGCTCCACTTACAAAAGGGAAGTAAAACCTTATTAAACCTCCATTATAATGGTCATACGATTACGACATTATGGGTTAAGGATTTCCAAAATCACGGGTGTTACAGTATCTTCATATATATATATATTATGTAAAGGTTACATTTCTCACTAATGTGTGTTTTTTTATGAAACTCAGTTTACCATACATACATAAGGGCCTAATCAAATGAGAACTAGGTAGTTTGTAATAATCGTGAGATCCAATATGAGCCACTCATTTAATATAATTAATATTATTTTTAAAATAAAATAAAAGGGTAATTTGGTAATTTAACAATTTGGATTTTTTATATTAGTAATCAAATCATTAATTACAAGTTACCCTACTTATATTACAATAGGTCTTGTATCACAAATGGTATCACGGTGTATCATAGTGTTTTGTATCACAAACGGTATCACAGTGTATTTTTCCGGAATTAGGTTCAGAGGAGAGAAAGGGTATCCTAGTGTATTTTGTATCACAAAGGGTATCACGGTGTATTTTTGCCGGAGTTAGGTTCAGAGTAGAGAGGAGGGAAAGGGTATCACGGTGTATCATAATGTATTTTGTATCACAAAGGATATCACGGTGTATTTTGGTGGAGTTAGGTTTAGAGGAGAGAGGAGAGAAGAGAGAGGTGAGAGGAAAAATTCAAAATACCTAACATGCCCTTTAATTAAAAATTTAAATCAAAATTACCAAATTTATTAATTTCCTAAATTATTTTTTGATTTGTAGTTGAGATTGGATCTCACAATTACCTCAAACAACTGAGTTATCCCTTGAATAGCCCCCTACACACACACACACACACACAGGGTTGGGTTCACGTGAGACCGGCTTGTTTTCGTGAGACCTGTGAGAACACGATTTTACACTTTAAGTTTCACAACAAAACAATGTGAATGTCAAAAAAATCAGAACCTCACAGTAAGTATTTTGATGTGAAGTTTCAAGTGTAAAAACATAGTCATACAGGTCTCACGAAAACAGACTAGCTTCACGTGATCCCAAGTGTGTGTGTGTGTATATATATATATACAGAGAGAGAGAGAGAGAGAGAGAGAGAGAGAGGGAGGGAGGGAGGTCCAAGGGAAAACCTAAAAAAAATGGAAAACTAAGGAACATACTGGTAACCCTTCATCTGGACAGTATGAATTTGTGCATACAAGTAAATTAAGTTGTTTTTTGGTTTTATCCACGTGTGCATTATGCATTTATGTATATGCACGTGTACATGTTACAAATTACTTGTATGCACAACTGCATACCGTCCAGATGAAAGGCTATTAAGGTGTTTTTCAGTTTTTCGTTTTTTTTTGTAATTTTTCCTTGAACCTGAACCTATAACCCTATATATATATGTATACATATAAAAGTGGATACCTATTCATGTATTCGAAACTTGAGATAGAAGGTGCATTCAATTTTACACTTTTAAATGGGCATTGGTTCACTCTTGGATTATATTCTATTTTTATTTTCTTTTTATAATTTAATAACATGGATTTGTAAAACGAGTTACTTTATTTTATTTATAGATTTAATTATGATAGTTATAGTACGAATCGTCTTTATCAGGTAGATTTTGTTTTTTTCAATTTAAAATGTCAAATCACTTTCAAACAACATCATTTAATCCAAACTTATAATATCAAAATCTAAGTAATCCTTTCGGTTTAATAATGTATGATGATTATCCCACTTCGAACATACCTTTAGAAACCACATGTGAGCAGATAGACATTTTAAAATTGACTCAACGGCTAAGACTCGTGTAGGCTATTGTGTATTTGAGTAAAGTCGCTCCACCCCTTTGACAACTGAGCTATACATTCGAGTGCAGATTAATTACGTTTTAATCTGTGTTTGTAGTTAACTTTTTTGGCATTATGAACTCATGTTGCTCGGGATTATTCTAATAAGCCTTTCTTTTCAGTTCGAGGTTTTTGGTTTTCATTTTTGAAGTCAGTTATTGTAGATACAATTTCGTTTAGGTTTTGTGACGGGTTTCATTGTGGTGTACATTTGTACTCGTCGAATCTTCATTGTTGTACTTTTCCGAGCATTCTTTATCATGTAGACGTACGATTTATGTGGCTTCTTTTTTTATAATGTATATATTACAAAAAGAAACCGTATCATTAATTATGGAACAGATTCATGCATACATGAATGCGTGCACTTTTCTACTTTAGAGACTATGAAATAATAAGAATTAATTGAGTATAACTTTTTATATAAGAAAGTGTGTATATACGTGTATACACGTTCGTTATGATGAGAACAAAGAAACACGTTTGACTCGTTAATTTAGCAAACAAATGTCGTTGATTCTTTGATAATGTTATTGAAATGAATAAATTGATCATGAAAACATGATCATTTCACTAGAATTAAGAGGGTCTAACTATCTGCTAAGAATCCTAACACTGTATGCTTGTGTTTTTCTTTAGTTCAATGGATGTAAATGACAAACACGATTTTGTAATTCGTTTAGTATGTTTTCGAAACCGACAATAGTCTAAAACTATGGATTTGCTGGTAAAAAAATGAGTGAATGAGTAATGTCACACACTAACGACATAAAACCAACAGACTAAATTGAATTGTCGTATTCAATATCTATTAGTTATTTTTGGCTTTCTTTTAAAAAAAGTACTTCTTTCCATAGACTAATACTGATGAAATTTATTGGTTTTATTTCCATTTCCTTCTAGCGGGGGCAAAAAGAAGCTTTCTATCATCATTGACCAGATATGTTTGTTGGTTTTACAATTTTATTCACCGAATTCGTAATCATATTGATAGATTTCTTTCATCGTTACCATAATAACACGAACATCGTACGTCTCATATTAACACGAACATCGTACGTCTCATAAGGGGCTGTTTGTTTACCTCTTAATGGTTTCATTAAGAGGCAACATCTGAATCGTTAAGAAGTAAATCTTGTTTGGCAAAAAAAATGGTTGCCTCTTAATTGTTTCAAAATCCTCTTAATGATTTTCTATCCTGACCCTCTCTTAACCATTAAGAGCCCTGATTTCATTATGAACAATTAGTAAACAACCATATTTCAATCTACACCATACCATAAAAACCTCTTAATCATTCTGCACTAAACCATTCAGCAACTGCTAAACAAACCCTTAGTGTTACCAAATTGCACATAGATTCCAACAACCTTGATGCTCAACGTGGAGTCACCATCGATCAGTGGTTTGATTAATCACGGTCTAACACTAAAATACATAAATTCCGTTGTTTTCAAAATAGATATATAATTTAATCCTAAATATTATACTTATTTCAGTATTTTTATATTTTTATTATTAATCAATTAGGTTGTTTTGGGCGGGAGAGGTGGGGGTGGTTTGCTAAACCATATAACAATTGAAAATATGATCAAATAATTAATCAACATTATTAAAAATCAATACATTTAAATCTAAACCATATAACAATTGAAAATATGATCAAATAATTAATCAACATTATTAAAAATCAATATATTTAAATCTAAACCATCCTTTAATTCATTCACACCATGCCTACTCCATAAAGAAAAGGCCAAAGTAATCTAAACAAGTTAAGTTTCATAATTTATACAAAAAGGAGTTCACCAAACGGCTACTTAACAAGATATATATATATATATATATATATATATATATATATATATATATATATATATATATATATATATATATATATATATATATATATATATATATAGGGGTTAAATCATGTGAGAACCAAAAAAAGATTGAGAACCGTGAGAACCGATCTAAGCCGTAATTTTGTTTTGATCCTATGGTTTTAATTAAAAGTTGTTTCACTTCCAATTTATTTCAAAATTGTCATTGCCTTTAATGACCATGGATTAAAATTAATCAATGGTTTAGATTGGTTTTCACGGTTCTCAACCTATTTTTGGTTTTTATTTGATTATCGTCCTATATATATATATATATATATATATATATATATATATATATATATATATGAGTGAGCGATCAAATGGAAACCATTCTAATTTGGAAAAGCGTGGAAACTCTCGATTTCATTGGTTAAGTTAATGAAGTTGTTTCATGAAATTGTTTAATTTGATGAAATTGTTTCATATAATTCTTTTATTGATGAAATCGTTGCATATATTTGTGTTTTTTATGTAAAAATGAAAAAGTTTTATCATACTGCGAAAATACATGCATGAAACAATTTCATCAGAATGAGAAAAATAGATGAAACTATATAAAAAACACAAATATATGAAACAATTTCATTAACAAAAGTATTATATGAAACAACTTGATCATATTAAACAAATTTATGAACCAATTTCATTAATTTAACCAATGAAAATGACGGTTTCCAAAGTTTCCAATATAATATAGTTTCTAATTGAAACCACCTCTATATATATATAGAGAGAGATAGAGAGATAGACATAGAGAGAGATAGGTTATTATGCAACCCCTCTACATGGTGCAACCCATGCAACCTCTTATCCACCACACATTTTACTTTTAATTTTTTTAATTACATAAAATATGTGGTGGATAGAGGGGTTGCAAAAGTTGCACCATGTAAATGGGTCGTATTTGAACACCTCTCTCTCTCTCTCTCTCTCTATATATATATATATATATAAAGAGAGAGAGTTTTATCATACTGCGAAAAACTGAAAAACTGAAGAAAACACCATAATAATCGTTCATCTATATGGTATGCACATGTACATACAAGTAATTAAAGATGTTTTTTGGTTTCTATGCACATGTGTGTGTGTTATGTACATGTGCATACCGGGATAATTACAAATTACTTGTATGCACATGTGAATACCATATAGATGAATTGTTATTAGGATGATACTTACTTTTTCATTTTTTTATGGTTTTCTCTTGAACCTGACTTTATGTATATATGTATGTATGTACGTACGTGCATATGTATGTATGTGTATATGCATGCATGTGTATGTATGTATATGTGTATGTATGTATGTATGTATGTATGCATGTATAAATACATATATAGATATGTGTGGTAGAGTTGAGTATTTGTAAGAACAACCTGAAAAATAAATTATTCAATGAAAATAAATAACATATATAATAAAAAAAATCTAGCACATATTAAAACGGTATATAAATTAATTTTTAAACAAAGTAATTTTATAACTAAATTTACATCTTATTGAACTCGACATTCTTTTAGATTTTTTAAATACATTATCCTACGATTATTAAAATGATGTAACATATTTGAGAGAGGAGAAACGACCAAAAAAAAACTTTTGAAGCAACTCCAACATATTATTAAAAAAAAAACTAAAGTGAAGAATCAAAATTCAAAATCTTTAAAAAATAAATTGTCATAAAAATAAATTAAAGACATGAAGTTTTTTTTTATTATTTATATAAATTTTATTTTTAATAGAAAGTAAGTTATCCAATACAAATAAATTAAAGACATGATGTTTTTGATTATTTATATAAAATATAGAATATATATAACTAAAAAAACAACCGAAAATATAAATTATTTTATTATAATTTTTGATCGACGAAATGTAAACGTAAATTATTAATTAATTGAAAATTTGTGATTTTATTAATAAGTTATTTTTAAATCAAGTGATAATTATTTATTAATTAAAGAATATAGTTATAATGTTTTAAATAAAAAATATAATAATAAAAGAATAAGTTGCAATTTTGATCGTTTGGGGGTTTTAACGGAGCAAACTAACGGTGTTATTTCTCAGGGACCAAATCCAAACACTTTTGCATACCACATAGTTTTTCTTGCATTAAAAATTTTGTAAAGACTAAAAGTGAGAAAAACAACAAATCATAGGAACCAAAATTACAGTTTACTCTTTTAAAAATTAAAAACCCTCATTTTTTTTTAGAAGTAGACATTTTCTTCACAACACTTGAGTTTATCGTACACTTCTTCCTTAATCATAATAACCATGATTAAATAATTAATGTCATAATATCTCGCTTTCCTGTTACGAGTGAACCCGTGTATCAATTTTTTCCCTTATATTAAAAAGAGTAAATTACGATTTTAGTCCTTATGGTTTGTTGAAAATTTCTAGTTTCGTCCGTATAGTTTTAAAATTATAATTTTCATCCTTATGGTTTATAATCTTTCCCTTTTTTGTCCTTATGGTTTAAATTTTATTGCTTTTTTCATCTCTATGGTTTACAATTCATTTCAATTTTAGTCCTTCATATACTTAAAACTAGTGTTTTGGCCTCAGCGACGAAAATAGAAATGAATTACAAACCATATGGACGAAAATCAAAATTTGAAACCACATGGACTAAATCCGAAATTTTTAACAAACCACAAGGATGAAAAACGTAATTTACTCTATTAAAAATATGAGGTTTTTCAGTGTGACCATTCCCCCTTCTACTTTAGTCTTTGCTTGAATTAGTACCCACCATTTCTCTCTTTTACTTTAATCTTTGATTAAAGTGTGAATTACATAAATGGTCCCTCGTGAATGCCTGGATTTCACTAATCGTCTCTCCAGTTCTGAAAGTACATTGGTGGTCCCTAAAAGCGAGATATGGTGCCCAAACTCGTCCCTGGTGCTAACGTCGTCCACTGAGTTGCCGTTAGAGGCCACATGTGCCCCTCACGTGAGGGGCATTTTTGTCATTTCACCCTTTCCCTCTATTTCCTTTTTTTATTTATGTTTTATTACCAAACGACGTTTCATTCTCCTATCTCCTTCATCACTTGCACTCGATTTCACATAGCATCACCTCACCTGCACTCGATTTCACTTACGAATAATTGCAATGGGACGAACTCAGTGGCAAATACGACGTAGCTTAAATGATACTGATTATCCAAAGATATATGGTATGTAGAATTTCAGTTATGAAACTTCATCATTGATTACACATTGTATTGATTTGAGCTAGGTTTTTGATTAAGTGTGTGTTACTGTAAATTTCAGGTATTTATCCTACCCTAATCACGTTGAAGATACATTATGGAGGTGTGTTCACAAAGAAACCTGGAAGGCTATACGTGAGTGGTAAAATAAACTTTGTAGACTTAGTTGATACTGATGAATTCTTTGTACATGAGCTAAGTACAATGCTTGTTGACATGGGTTACAAAGACCCTGTGCCTATGTATTATCACTTTAAAGTTCCAAATATGGATTTAGATTACGGTATAAGGCCTTTAGGGAATGATGGTGATGTGTTGCACTTTTTTTAAATACTTTCCAAAACATAAGCTAGCTGATGTGTTTATTGAACATTGGAGGACAAACCTTAGAACATATTTTACCTCACCCAATGCTGCAAAAGTTGTAATAGAGGAGCTTGATGAGGATGTGTCACCTGAACTCAATAGGAGACCAAAGAAGTCTATCCATGGGGATGGTAGTTCTTGTAAGAAAAAAATGTTTCTTGGTTGGGTTAATGAAGAGCATGTTGATGAGACTCACACAATAGGGGGTACAGGGGAAACTGTAGTAGAGAAGGAATGTTTGGGGGTTAATATTGATGCAACTAACACAACAAGGGAATCTGTGGATCAAAGTCAAGTAGGTGGTCAAAAAGGAGTAAATGTGGATAAAAGTCAAGTAGGTGGTCAAGAAGGAGTAAATGTGGATAAAAGTCAGGTAGGTGGTCAGGGTGGATTAGATTTTGACCTTAATGACATAGACTTAAATGATTTAGACATATTTAATGACTTTAATCCTTTTGATGATGGATACAATGACATTGGTAATGAAATCAACATGGGTCAACAACCTGGAGTAAATGTGGATCAACCTGAGTGTGATGAAGGTGGAGTAGATGAATATATTGCCTTGTGTGAGGGACATGAATCTGATGAAGACATTTCCTTGGGTGATGAAGCTGGAGTAGATGATATAGAAATTGACATGTCATAATTTAAGAATAACATTCACATAGATGCAAAGTGGATAGGAGTGACAAAAGATGATAGTCCATTGCGGGATGATGACCAAGCATTTGCAGCAGACCTGGAAGACTTTGACAGTCCATTGAGGGAAGATGATTGTGAGGTTGATAGGATCATAGGAAAGCAGGCTTGAGAAAGTTAAGGGGAAAAGCACCAAGAGAAGGAAGTGAGTATCATAGTGGGTTTATATTGGGCAACTTTTTGGCACAAAATAAGGGATTAAAAAGGCACTTCAGCTCCATTCCATTAACACAAGAAGACAAATTAATATTGTAAAAAATGACAACACAAGGATTAGGGCAATGTGTAAGGGGATAATACCATCGCTACCTGAAGACAAAGGAGATGATAGTAAAGGCAAAGAAGTCAAAGCAAGTGGGAAGGGATGTCCATGGGTCCTACACATATCCAAAGGCAAGCATGATGACACGTGGATGGTCAAGACTTGTGTGGATACACATAAATGCCTGCAATCTAGAAAAATTAAAGCTTGTACTGCCTCTTTCCTCTCCCAACAGATCATTGACCAACTGGTGCATAACCCAGAAATACCAAGTGCAACCCTGAAACAATCCATAGAGCAAAAGTATGAAGTGAAGATCTCCCACATGAAGTCTTTTAGAGCTAAAACAATGGCTCTGAACCAGCTTGGAGGTGATTATGTGGGTCAATACAGTGTTCTAAGGGACTACCTATGTGAGATTCAAATAACAAACCCTGATACCACTGTGAAGTTGGAGGTAGAGCTTGAGCCTAATCCTAATGAACCTACAAGAAAGTTTAAGAGGATCTACATCTGCCCAGGGGCATTAAAGAAGGTTACTAATTTTGGTATTAACTAATTGCAGGGTATCCTTCCAGCAATTACAAAGGTTTTTCCATGTGCTGAGTATAGGTATTGTCTTAGACATATCAATGAGAACATGAAGGTTCAATGGAAGGGAAAGGTTTTTAAAGATCAACTTTGGAAGTGTGCCACAACTACTATTGAACCAGAGTTTGAACAAGCCATGGCAGATATGAAGAATTTGAGGACATATGTATATAATTGGTTAAGGCAAACCCCTCCTGAACAATGGAGTAGAGCTCATTTCACAGGTACATCCTTAAACTGTTATGCAAGTAACATGAGAATAATTTTTGTTCTAATGTGGACACATATATATGTTTACAGGTAGGTGTCATAGTGATGTTCTCCTAAACAATATGTGTAAGGTATTTAACAAGCAATTGGTGGATGGGAGGGACAAAACCCATCATCACAGCCTTAGAGTTCATCAGGCAATATATGATGAAAAGGATGGCTAAAGTTCAAAAGTTGATAAATGCAGTTGATGGACCCTTTACACCAACAGCCACAAAGCTCTTGAATTCAATCAAGCAAGAAGTCTCAAAGTATACAGTGATATGGAATGGAGATGAGATGTATGAAGTGAGTGGTCCAGGTTATGACCAATGCATTGTTGACTTTTAAAACAGGTATTGTTCTTGTAGAAGGTGGGAACTGAATGGCCTTCCATGTAAGCATTTTGTTGTTGTGCTTTGGAATATGGAAAGCAATGGACTTGCATGTGTAACACCTGAAGAATTGGTCAACAAGGCCTATTGGTTGGAGACATGGAGGAGTATGTACAACTTCAATCTTAAACCAATCAATGGAAGAATGATGTGGTCTAAATCTGAGTGTCCCACAACACTTACTCCACCAAATCATCATGCTCATATAAGGAGGCCATAAAAGAAGAGAAAGAAGATTGTGGAAGAGTTGAGCCATGCTTCCAACAAGGTACCAAGGACTGGGATGAGAAGCAGGTGTACCAAATGCAAGCTCCAATGCCACAATGCAAGGACATGTAAGGGGCAGGCTAGTGGAAGTCAAGCTTAGGTCATTTAACTATGGAAAAACTTTGTAAACATCTGTGTAATGTTGTTTATTTTGGGAAACTTGTACCACTTTTTGGCCATATGGTGAATTTGCAGATGCAGGTTATGTAATGGACAACATGGGCTTCAATACCCTTTTTGGTAATATTTGGTATGAAATGGTTTGGCTATTTATTACTGTGTTACATTAATTTGGTTGAATTTTCTTCATTAATTTGTTTTAGAGTACTCTTTGTTTTATGTGGAATTTTGACTATTTTGTAATTGGATTTGTATCTAAGGTTGTGTCCTTTTTGAAGAACAATAAATGCATAACAGTGACACTAACACCCAACTCAGATGGAAGAACAATAATTTAGTTAAACATTAAACTGTTTACATTACTTAGGAAACAAACATCACTATCCAACTAAACAGTCAAACACTGTTTTACATAAAATAAAAAAGTAGGAAACAAACATCACTATCCAGGTGAAATAACAAAAAAAACTTCCATCTTTGTCTCTGCTTCTATATTTATTGAATGTCACCTTCAAGCTTGTTCTTTGATTTCAATAGGCCATTTATGATTGCCATAGAATGTGAAGAAATTGGGGGGTCAACCCAACTAAAGAAACCACAATTATATACATATTCAACAAAACAAATCAAAATCAGCCAAAATTAACCCAAATTCACAACAAAATAAGACCAAAAATGTGGAACAGGGCGACATACATTTCTCGAACAACAGTTGAATCGGCGCCATGGATTTGTTTCTGTTCACGATGTTCGAGTGATGGCAGGTAAACCGCAGTTGCAGTACACCATGGGTGGAACTATCGGACGAACCATGGTCGATTGGAGATGCAGAGTGCGAAAGAGAGAGACAGAGAGGAGGGAGGTCGATGGGGACGATGATGATTTATGAACGTTGGGGAGCCGTTTGATAATGAAGAGGAAATAGAGGGAAAGGGTGAAATGACAAAAATGCCCCTCACGTAAGGGACACATGTGGCCTCTAACAGCAGCTCAGTGGACGACGTTAGCGCCAGGGACGAATTTGGGCACCATATCTCGCTTTTAGGGACCACCAATGTACTTTCAGAACTGGAGGGACGATTAATGAAATTCAGGCATTCACGAGGGACCATTTATGTAATTCACTCTTGATTAAATATATTAAGGGGTAATTAATGAAAATACAAATAAATAAACTATTTGGTTTATATAATACTAGAAGTGTACTCGTGCAATGCAACGTGATACATCTTGATTTCAATGTTTTGTTTTGTTTTTTGTTTTTGTCGATTTTATGATCCAGTTTTGTGTGATTTTGAGAAAGCGATAAAGTTTTTTATTTTAATAAATTTATGTAGTTTAATTTTTTAATTTAATTTAATTTATATTTAATAACGATGTAATTTATTTTAAATTTAATAGTGATGTAATTTATTTTAAATTTAATAATGTAATGTCTTTTTATAAAATAATAATTAAGTATTATGTTAGAATTCAATAATTATCCTAATTATATTTTAGATACTTTATATTTAAAATAAGATATTTATTCTATATTTGATTATGTTTATCAGTTAATTATGAATTAAAAAATGTAGCTTTAAAAAGTTATACTCATGCATCATTTATTTGTAATCTTCAATTTGAGTAATGTATATCAATAAATAGTATTTTATGCATAAAAAATTGTTTTTAATAGTTTTTCTCAAATGTTTTATAATATAGTATTGATAATGGACTCATTTTCCCATAAGCCCAAAATTTTATTCTAGGTTGAACTTGAGAAATGAAAATTCATTTCCATTTTCACTTCCTATCTTTTTCAATTTTTCCCCATTTTCATTTCTCGGTCTAAACCAAAGACGCCCTAAGGGGGCGTTTGGTTCGCATAATGAAATTTGATGGAATTGGAATCCATCGAACCAATTTGATTTTGAAGGAATTTGAATGAAATTTGATAGAATTTGACCACATGTATGGTTTGTGGGAATTCAATTTTTTCACTTAAGTTAAGGAATGATGAATTCCTTAAATTATAGAATTCAATGAAATTGGAAGGATTCCACAGCTTTCATTCGGTGAACTAAACATGGGTTTGAAATTTGGTAAATGATATTTATCATTCCAATTCTTTTAAATTTCATGAACCAAACAACCGATAAATATGCTCTCATAGCTTGTGGTGGAAAATTAGTACAGTATTAAGTTGCCTTGTCGACCTATATTATTTGGCAGTCATGATATTATTGTAATGATAACGAAAACACTTATTTATATAATTATTAATTAACCAAGAATAAATTACGTTCTTCCCCTATAGTTTGTTAAAAATTACAATTTTTGTTCTTATGGTTTAGAATGCGTTTTTTATTCTTATAGTTTGTAATTCATTTTTATTTTTGTTTTGAAGACAAAACTGGTAATTTTCAACAAACCACAAAGATAAAAGAACATAAATTACTTATTAAACCAATTTAGCAAATAATAAATGTTTCATATACTTTAAATTCATATTTTGATTCTTCGAGCACCAAAAAGTTCATGAAAATATTTTAGATTTTTTCATAAAGAAGTGACATTAAATTAAAATTATAACTTTGTTTAACTGGTAATATTATAAATATGCGTTTTTAGTAAAATTTATCGGTGTATTTCTGAATATGACGATCAAAGATCGAAACAAAAGGACAAGTTCATGTATGATGCAAATGGACGTTGGTCAATATGAAACATCTTAAAACAATATTAACGATGTGACTTCTTAAATAAGAATGAACATACACAATATGAAAATTGGACCCTAATGGATAAGAAAGACTATGCATTAAATATGAATACGCTAAATAGGGATTATTGACCATGGTATGATAATCCTAATGATTAGTATGATATTTAAGAAGCAAAGCACGTCATGTGAGTTTTTATAATGGTACGAAAAGTGGAATACATGCTATGGCCAAGAATAATTTACAACTCATGTAAATCTTACAATCTATTTAACTCACATCTTAACCGTTGGATCCATGATAAACGGTTATTTTGTTTTTATTTTTTTAATTGAAAATATTGGACCCACATGTATTGTAACCGTCGATTATTAATCCAACGGTTAAGAAGTGGGTCATATAGGTTGTAAGATTTTCATGGGTTACAAATTAAACTACCCCTACATTGCTAAAGTATTACATTTATGCATTTATGGTGATATGTATTATGAAATATACAATCATGAACAATATTTTTACATGATATGTTTGTTGGTCCACCTTAATGCGAGCAACCAAAATCAAGATGTTTCCGTGTGTGCCATTAAATCACCTATGAGTGATTTATCACCGTGAAATGAAGCCACATGGTGCATACAACTCAGAGAAAAACTCATTGAGAAAATGATTTTATAACATGCAACAATTTTATGTTATTGTTTATGCAAACTATTCTTTACGATTTGATATGCATGTTATAAAAGGTAAAAGCTTATGAGTTTTTATCATAAAAACCAGAGTAAATTACGTTTTTAGTCCATGTGGTTTGTTGAAAATTTATATTTTCATCCTTGTGGTTTTGAAATTACAGTTTTCATCCCTATAGTTTGTAATTCATCATCTTTTTCATCCTTAAGATTTAAATTTTATTGTGTTTTTCATCCATATGGTTTACAATTCATTTCTAATTTAGTTCTTTATGCTTAAAAATAGCGTTTTGGCCTCGGGGACGAAAATATAAATGAATTACAAACCATAAGGACAAAAACCAAAATTTCAAAACCACAAGGATGAAATCCACAATTTTTAACAAATCACAGGGAGACAAAACTTAATTTACGCTAAAAACTAAAGGTTTTACAACTTTGATTAGGTATCAAGTGGTTTCGAGTTGGATTATATATTAGGTTGTGTTGGGTCAGGCGTTGGTTGACAGGGTCGTTCCTGATATTTTGGAGGTCATGTACGTAAAATTAAATGCGTTTTTAATTTTTTTCTTATTCTTTATTAAATTATTTTTTTACTGTATTTTCCTTATAATCAATCTATCAATTACTTATTTTTGAATTTGATCAAATTGTCGATTGATCTTTTATTCTCTTTGACACTAGATTTTAATTTTTAATGTTATTATATTAGTGTGGATTCAAAATTTGTAATTGATTCTTTAACTTTTAATTAATGTTAGTGTTTTAACTTCCATAACTCCTCCAATAAGGGTAGGAGATATGAAATAACATAGTATGTAAGTCGGGAGGAGATATGAATAACAATTTTTGTTTCTATAGAATTGATCAACCATTATCGGTAATTAGAAAACTTATATCAACAAGAACGTATTATCATAAAAAATCAATATATTAAAAATTAAAAATGTACCAAAAAACATATGGAAATAATCGACAAATACTAAAATATCTAAATATATTAAATATTCAAAGAAAAATATAAGATATATAATTAAAAAAAACTAACAACTAACGTTATTCAGGGTATCTCTATCAACTATTTTATAATTTTTTTTTTTCTAAAATAGACAATCTAAATTTAATGTATATATCTAAGAAAATTACATTCAACTCCGATAACTGTTTTATTTTTACAATTTCAATATTATTTATGTTATTAAAAAAATTTATAAGTTTATTATATATCTCAAAACATTTTAGAAAAAACATTATACAAAATTAAAGTTAGGATATTGTTGTGAAAATAACGAAACCCAACTAGCAATAAGATAGATAATTGGACCTCACTATAAACATAAATACCCCAAGAACAATGAACGTATGTTCTTATATCGAGATAACAACGGAAATATGATCAACGAATGTGAGATAATTAATTACGAAGTATATGCAACAATATCCAACCATAAAATGCAAGATAAAGCAAGGTAAAAGAGACACCGATATTTTTACGTGGAAAACCCGGAAAGGGAAAAACCACGGGCGGAGGACGCCGAGAACTAATTCACTATCACTTTATGATGATACAATTGAGAGAAAGAAAACTGATTAATGTATCAGTTATTGAGAAAGAAAGAGCAAGATAGAAGGTTATCTTCAAGGTGTAATTTTATCTTCTACTAAGCTCCCTATTTATAGAACAAAAATAGTGCAAAATAGGCTGGTGAAAACAGCTGGAAATTAGCTGGAAAAACAGCTAGGAAGTGGCTGGAAATGAGCTGTTCTAAATCTGCTGGAAATTTAGTCGAAGGCAAACATTTCTCACAAATCTCCACCTTTGACTTCAATCCAAAACCCATAAAAACAAAGCTCCACCTCGTCTTCAAACCAAGTAGAATACACCAAGAGCACAATCTCTACCAAACTTCATCTCAAGCCAAAAACATCACCCATAAACAAAGCAATACCAAAGTAATCAAAGTTCTCGAAAAATAGTATCCTCCGCCAATTCGCCCCTAAGGGCATCAACCCCGTCTTGCAACACCAACCAAGTCCAAACACAAACTGAACTTGGCTACCGGAAGCGGCTTCGTTAGCATATCCGCTGTGTTATAGTCAGTGCTAATCTTCACAACTTTAACATCACCTTTCGCTACAACCTCTCGGATATAGTGATGACGAATATCGATATGTTTCGTCCTATCGTGAAACATTTGATCCTTGGTCAAAAGAACCGCGCCTTGATTGTCGCATAAAACCTTTTCGACTTTCAAATCATCACTTAATTCACCAAAGAATCCTTTGAGCCAGACAACTTCTTTTACGACTTCGCTAACTGCCATATATTCTGCTTCCGTTGTAGATAATGCGACAGTAGGTTGCAAGTGTGCCTTCCAACTAATGGCACACCCATCAAGAGTAAACACGTATCCAGTGACGGATCTTCTCTTATCAAGATCCTTGGCATGATCGGAATCTACGTAGCCAAGTACCCCTGATGAATTTCTCCCAAAATGCAAACACAGATCTGTCGTCCCCTTCAAATAACGAAAGATCCACTGGACAGCTTTCCAATGTTCTTTACCCGGGTTGGCCATATATCTGCTGACCATAGAAACTGCATAAGCGAGATCAGGTCGGGTACAAATCATGGCGTACATCAAAGATCCCACCGCACTAGAATACGACACTCTCGCCATATAGGCGACACCTGCTTGAGTTGAAGGACTTAAAGCGGATGATAACTTGAAATGAGGCGCAAATGGAGTGTTGACAGACTTTGCTTCAGACATACTAAAGGGGCGAAGAACTTTCTGAACATAACCTCGTTGACTGAGGTACAACTTTCTCGCCTTTCTGTCACGTATAATCTCCATTCCAAGAATCTTCTTTGCGGCTCCCAATCCTTCATATCAAATTCTGAATTTAACTGGTCTTTAACTTTCTGAACTTCTCCCATGTCTTTAGCTGCTAAGAGCATGTCATCCACGTACAAGAGCAAATATAACATCGACCCATCGGCACACGTCTTAAAGTAAACGCAGCTGTCGTACGACGAATTTGACAAGCCGTGTGTGGTCACAAAAGCGTCAAATCTCTTGTACCATTGCCTGGGAGACTGTTTGAGGCCATATAGAGACTTTATCAATTTGCACACGTGACCTTCTTTACCCGGAACTTCAAAACCTTTCGGTTGGTGCATAAAGATCTCTTCCTCAAGTTCACCATTCAGAAAAGCGGTCGTTACGTCCAATTGCTCAAGCTCCAAATCATAGGACGCGACCATCCCTAGCAATGCACGAATGGAAGTATGTTTCACCACCGGTGAAAAAATGTCGTTATAGTCAATGCCAGGAATTTGACTATAACCCTTCGCGACTAACCGAGCTTTATACCTTGGTTTTTCATTTGGAGTAGCCCCTTCCTTCAATTTATAGACCCACTTGCATCGAACGGCCTTCTTTGTCTTGGGAGCGGAAACAAGCTCCCAAGTTTCGTTTTTTTGCAAAGATTCCATCTCCGCTTGCATTGCCAACATCCACTCATCCGCATCATCTTGTTTCATAGCCTCACTATAAGAAGTAGGCTCAACAGTATATTCCATTTCCTCCGCTACGTTCAAAGCATATGCTACAAAATCGGCTTCTTCGCAATACCGTGCCGGAGGTACGATTTGTCTTCTTCCCCTATCACGAGCAATGCTCGGTTCGGGCTCTTGTGGCAAAGGTTGTGATAAAGAATCATCTACCACTTGATCACCAGTAGTGGGAGAAGAAGAAGAAACAGCATGTGAATCATTTGTAGCAATCGGACTCGAAGCTTGAGCCAAAGGTAGCTCCACCTCTGCAGGTGATTTCTCTTTCGGAGATTCGGAAATGGTATCGGATGTAGGAGGCGGCGAATCAGTCAACATCGAAGATTCGTCGAAAGTTACGTCTCGACTTATAAGGATCTTCTTTGTTTCCGGGCACCATAGCCTAAAGCCTTTAACTCCGTCTTTGTATCCAAGGAAATTGCATTTCATAGCTCTCGGTTCTAACTTCCCGTTATCAACTCGTGCATACGCCGGGCAACCAAAAATCTTCAAATTTGTGTAATCGGCCGGTGATCCGTTCCATACTTCCATAGGAGTCTTCTTCTCAAGAGGGACTGAAGGAGATCGATTGATGATATAACAAGCGGTAGAAGCCGCTTCCGCCCAAAATGACTTGGGCATCTTCGAGTTAGAAAGCATGCAACGAACTTTCTCAAGAATAGTGCGATTCATCCTTTCGGCTACACCATTCTGTTGAGGAGTGTGGGCAACGGTACGATGCCTTGTAATGCCATTCTTACGATAATAAGCATTAAACTCCTCCGAGCAAAATTCCAAGCCATTATCCGTTCGGAGGTATTTCACCTCTTTACCGGATTGCTTCTCGATCATCGTCCTCCAATCTTTGAAAACTTCAAAAATATCACTCTTGCGTCTTAAGAAGAAAGCCCACACACGACGAGAGAAATCGTCGATAATAGTGAGCATATACGAAGCTCCACCATAAGAAGTAACTCGGGCCGGACCCCAAAGGTCAGAATGAATGTAATCAAGTGGCCCTTTAGTCGTATGAATGCCACCTGAGAATCTGACCCTCTTCGTCTTGCCGTACACACAATGCTCACAAAACTATAAATCGGTAACTTTGTGGCCGTTCAACAAATCACGTTGACTTAGCTCGGTCATGCCTCCAAGGCTCATGCAACCGAGACGTAAATGCCACAATTTTGAAAGATCACCATCGGACATTTTCTTCGAAGCAACTGCAACGTCACCTGTAATAGTTTGACCTTGCAAAACATAAAGGTTAGCGGTACCTCTTTGAGCTTTCATTGCAACTAACGCTCCTCGCTTGACCTTTATTGCTCCGTCTTTGCCAGAGAACTCGTAGCCCTTTTCATCGAGGGCACTGAGAGAGATGAGGTTTCTTCGGTGTTCGGGAACATGTTTCACATTCCCAAGTGTTCGGATGACGCCATCATGCATGCGGATTCTAACTGTGCCTTGACCGACAATGGGGCAAGTAGCATTGTTCCCCATCATCACAACACCTTCGGAAACTTGCTCATATGTATGAAACCAACTACGGTTGGGACACATATGAAAAGTGCAACCCGAGTCTAGAATCCATTCTTCCGTGGCCTTTGGATTACCATCCGAGACCGTCATGACTTCACCTTCACTAGCTCCACCTTCATCGTGCTCAACAATGTTGGCTTCCCCGGAGGAACCCGTCTTGTTCTTGGCTTTGTTTTTGGCTTGAAGCTTGAAACATTCGTCAATGATGTGACCCTTCCGTTTACAAAAGTTACAGAACTTCTTCTTTCCACGAGATTTTGATCTTGATTTGCTTGAAGAACTTGAGCATTTTTCAAAAAATCTTCCCCTTGCATTTAATCCTTCGGCCCTTGGTTCATGACCGGGGATTATCTCCTTCATCTTCTCCTTCGAGCTCAACGCTGTATAAACCTCATCAAGTGATAGTGAATCCCGACTATAAATAATCGTATCCATAAACGTACCAAAAGATTGTGGCGAAGAGCATAATAAGATTAGACCCAAATCCTCATCGTCATATTTTACCTCAAGGTTTTTCAAATCACCAACTACCTCTTTGAATTTCGATAGATGTGCCGAAATTGAACCACCTTCAGATAAACGAAGGGCATATAACTTAAGCTTCATATGAAGCTTATTGGGTAAGCTCTTTTCCATAAACATTCGATCTAATTTAGACCAAATTTGATACGATGTTTCCTCCTCCCCAACATCTTGTAAAACATCGTTAGAAAGGTGCAATCTAATTAAAGATTGGGCCTTCAAGTCATTTATTTCAATATCCTCATCCGTCCAAGAGACGGGCATGAAAGCCCGACCCAAAATACATTTATGTAAACTTTGTTGGATGAGGACATCTCTCATCTTTATCTTCCATAAGGGATATCGGGTATCCCGTTCCAACAAGGGAAGGTCGAATTTCATTGTTGACATAAATAACTTAGCAAATCAATAATCTCACGAAACTTCTATTGAAAAAAAAAATCTCGATATAAATAACTTGGGCTCTGATACCAATTGTTGTGAAAATAACGAAACCCAACTAGCAATAAGATAGATAATTGGACCTCACTATAAACATAAATACCCCAAGAACAATGAACGTATGTTCTTATATCGAGATAACAACGGAAATATGATCAACGAATGTGAGATAATTAATTACGAAGTATATGCAACAATATCGAACCATAAAATGCAAGATAAAGCAAGGTAAAAGAGACACCGATATTTTTACGTGGAAAACCCGGAAAGGGAAAAACCACGGGCGGAGGACGCCGAGAACTAATTCACTATCACTTTATGATGATACAATTGAGAGAAAGAAAACTGATTAATGTATCAGTTATTGAGAGAGAAAGAACAAGATAGAAGGTTATCTTCAAGGTGTAATTTTATCTTCTACTAAGCTCCCTATTTATAGAACAAAAATAGTGCAAAATGGGCTGGTGAAAACAGCTGGAAATTAGCTGGAAAAACAGCTAGGAAGTGGCTGGAAATGGCTGGAAATGAGCTGTTCTAAATCTGCTGGAAATTTAGTTGAAGGCAAACATTTCTCACAAAACATATAAAGTAATGCACATGCCTTTTGCTATTTCGCTGAAGGCACTTTCGCTGTAATGTCTTGCATTAAATTACTTATATAGTAAGTTTTTATTATAATTAAAAAAATTATTCTAAGGCCCCCGGCGATCGAAGGCCCTGTACGGTAGAACCTCTTCGCACACCCTAAAGAACGGCCCTGTTGGTTGAGTTTTTATACACCTCTTAATATACATATTGATGTTTCAAATATACTTATAACGTTACAACCTAGAAAAATAAGTGTGACATTATTAACAAATTGATAAATTAGTAAAACATTGCTTCAATATCATATATAAACATTTTAACAGATACATAAGAATTAAAGTAGAGCTTCAAATAAAACCCTTTCATTTTACAAAGACATAAAAACACTTTTATCATATGCGATAATACATGTACGAGGATTTGGTGATATGTGTGTGTGACTTCGCCTCTTCAAAGGTCGTCTGCATCTCTAATTTAGCATCACATGTGAAAAATGTGATGGACTACAATATCACATTTGATTGTTACAATAAAAAAAATATTTTCGAGTTTTCGTAAAATAAACATAGTTTTGTTTGAACCTGATTAAACTCTTAACTTTGTGGGGTTAGGTCAATATGCAATAAGACTTGGATTTTTTGCGATTCTCTTCAAAGGTCACCGTTTCAAATCTTGCAAGATGACTAAGAATTAAAAAAAAAACCTAAAGAATTATAATATTATTTTAAATTTGATTTTGATTTGATGAGGTGTTATTAGAAATACTATATATATGTCCCCACTTCCATTAGTTCCTCTCTACCACTCCTCTGATATATAGTGACCGAATTTATTTCATCTCTCTCTCTCTCTCTCTCTCCGGCAAAAAGAATATGTATTCATATATCACCATCTCTCTCTCTCTCTCTTCTCTCTGAATGAATGTTAATGGCGATCGATCAAACGATCTTCACTCCGGTTATCACTCGTTTCAAATCCACAATTACTCACATACCCATAACTGGATCACCCTTTTAATCCCTATTAAACCTACCTTAATTATCTCTTAAATTATCCAAACTCATCTTCATCATCAACCAATCTCCCAAACTTAGATACATGTATTCACTTCAATCAACACGTTCCTTTTGACTCAACGCCTTTTTGTTCGAATCTAAACCATTCCCCACCGTTCATATTAATCCATAATCCACTTCCTCTTTCATATTTATATCCAACTTCCCTTCAACATAATCTTTATCCACATCCCCATATTTCATTATCATTTAACAATTATATATATGACTTGTTTAAGAGAATTGCAAGGCAAAATGGTTCATGATCATCATGATCATCATCATCCTCACTATCTACAAGACCATGCTCTCACCCGCCGTGTATGGGTCCCTGGTCCGGTCATCGTCGGGGCCGGACCGTCCGGCCTCGCCGCTGCCGCCTGTCTCAAGGACAAAGGGGTGCCATCCATCGTTTTGGAGAGATCCAATTGCATAGCTTCCCTTTGGCAATTCAAGACCTACGACCGGCTCCGGTTACATCTCCCCAAGTGCTTTTGTGAACTACCCTTGATGCCGTTTCCCGACGATTTCCCGACGTACCCGTCCAAGCAACAGTTTGTCGAGTACTTGGAGGCGTACGCGAAGCGGTTCGGGATCAAGCCGGTGTTCGAGCAGGAGGTGGCGAGTGCCGAGTTCGACGAGAGTTTAGGGATGTGGAGAGTGAAGAGTTTAGGGTTGAAAAAAGGGAAGGAGATGGAGTATGTTTGTAGGTGGTTGGTGGTGGCCACCGGAGAGAATGCGGAGGCGGTGGTGCCGGAGATCAAAGGGATTGAAAGGTTTCATGGTGAGGTGCAACACACGGCGGAGTATAGAAGTGGAAGTAGTTTTAGAGGCAAGAAAGTTTTGGTGGTTGGTTGTGGGAATTCTGGAATGGAGGTTTCTTTGGATCTTTGCAACCATAATGCTCATCCTTCACTTGTTGTTAGAAATGCTGTAAGTCTTATAATTAATTAATTTCTCTAATCATCCATTAATCATCTTTTCAAAACAATGAAAACATTTTCTTGATATCATACAATTAATTGTAACATTTTATTAATTGCGATTATGATACTAATAGTGATACTGATGTTCACAGGTTTTAATTAGGTTTATTAGAGTTGATTTAAAAGAAACTAGCTAATAATCAAGATTAGTATGAGGAAACAAGATTAGTGGTATGGAAGATTTTGTAATGAGTAGATGAAATATGTAAAAATGACACTTTCTTGGAACTCACAAGCATGCGAGCAAATAACATAATAAGAGCTCTATTGATTAAAAAAATTGGGAAATTAGAAAAAGGAAAAGAAAGGTTAAAAACTAAAGAAATTAATTACTGTAAAGGTTCTTTTAGCATATGGTGTCCTTGGCCCTCAATGAAAGTGAAACTACTACTCCACAAGAACAAAAAAGTGCTCTCACACACCCCATTAAAACTCTAACTTTATTTCTCTCTTTTTTTTATTTTGAATTAAACAAAAATAAGATAACGCATCGTATGTTGAAAAATAGGTGCATGTCCTACCACGAGAGATGCTAGGAAGATCGACTTTTGGGTTGTCCATGTGGTTGCTCAAGTGGTTGCCTGTAAGACTCGTTGACCGCTTTCTCTTGATCTTGTCTTGGTTGGTATTTGGGAACACGGCTAGTTTTGGACTTGATCGACCTGAAGTAGGACCTCTTGAGCTAAAAGGGAAGACCGGAAAAACGCCTGTGTTGGACGTGGGAACCCTAGCCAAGATCAAAAGTGGAGACATCAAGGTAAACCAAGCTACTATATCATGCATCTATAGAGGCTTTTTGTGTTGCTTTTGGTTCTTTTCATTTCCTTAAACATGTTCTCATATCTTTGTGCTTTTCTTCTACTTTGGACTATCTCTTTCCTATTTCTAATGTATGATCATTTCATTAAATGTACTTTTGATTATATTATATGTGCTTTTTACGTAAAAAGTAAATATAACTGCTTTTAGAGAAAGTTTTGGGAATACTCAATCGAGTATACCATATCTTATGTATGGTATTATCTTCCTATATTGAATATCTCAAGAATTCCTTTTTGGGATCTGAAATCATATAGATTTCAACATTCCATTTTCAGTAAAAGTTTCATGTTAAAAGTGTTGTCAATTATTATTGTTTCAAGTGATTACTGGTATTGATTTAAGTTCACGAGATTCTTTTCAAATGTTGTATTCTCCATGCGATGAAAGGAATATTCTTTTCAAAGTGATTGTTGGACATTAAATTATGTAGTCGAGAACCAATAGTTGTTAAAAGCTTGATCTGTATTTGAACTTGTATAGGTACATCCAAGCATTCAAAGTGTGGGGCATCATAGTGTACAATTTGTGAATGGAAGAGTAGAGAATTTTGATGCAATCATTTTAGCAACAGGATACAAAAGCAATACTCCTTCTTGGCTAAAGGTACTTAACTCAAATCTCCTTCATTCCAACAAAATGACTTCAAATTTCATTTCTAGTTAATTCACATGATCTAAAACGATACACTTTCGTCTGTAGGAGAAAGAAATGTTCTCGGAAAAAGATGGGATGCCACGGAAACCATTTCCTCATGGATGGAAAGGCGAATGTGGACTATATGCAGTAGGGTTTACTAGACGTGGCTTGTTAGGTTCATCTACAGACGCAAAAAGAGTATCCGAAGACATAAACAAGTTTTGGAAAGCTGAAGCCAAGCATATGGCCATGACCATTGGACGATCATTCACATTCCAACCCTAGTTTTTTCTTGATATAACTTAGAGAACACAAGTTTCATTTAACTACAAAATATTTTTGACACTAAAATCAACCAAAAGTTGGTCATCAAATTGTAGAAAGTTGAGCTAGGAATGGTGGTGGAACTCCTTTCATCAACCCATTAGAGTATTTATATTTCATGATTTGGGGAGAGGACCTCTATCTTGATCTAGGGTAGTGTATCTATACATCTTGTACATTGCCACATTAATTTCTTTGTTTTAGAGAGAGGGATAGGGGTAAAGATTGTAGGGTGGTTTTTATATTAGAATGATGTTTTTAGGATAATTGTGATAAATCCTAACAGGCCATTTTTCTTGTAATGTTATTTTTCTTATTTCACGTCGCGAGAGCTTGATTAATTCATAGTGTACACGAGATTTGGTATTTAATAATAAGTTATAGTCGTCTAATAAGTGTTCCTTTTCTTTATTAAATTCTAGAGTAAATTTCAATTTTCATCTCTGTGTTTGTTAATAATGTCGATTTTCATCCTTGTGCTTTTAAAATTAAGATTTTCGGATATATGGTTTATAATTTATTGCTATTTTCGTCCCTGGACTAATTCCTACCTTTAAGTATAAAGAACTAAAAAGGTAAAGAATTGTAAACAACAAGGACTAAAACAACAATAAATTGTAAATCATAAGAATAGAAATGGCAATGAATTACAAACCATAGGGACAAAAATTATAATTTCTAACTACAGGGACGAAAATTGCAATTTTTAACAAACCACATGAACGGAAATCGTAATTTATTCTAAATTTTGTGGCTATTAGTATTGCCCTTTTTATGAGGATTGTATGTTTGAGATAGAAGGAAAACTTGTGATCCTTTTCTCCTGAAATGTCTAATTATGTATTCGAGAGACTTAATTGAACTTACAAATTAGTAAGAAGCGTGTTACGTAAAAAACCATTTATTCTGAAACATTTCAGCTCTATTTACAAATATAGAACATTTGATTTTTTAAAAATTTAAACTTGGCAAAGATGTATCTATATTTGGTTGGTTAATTATTTTTGTCTTAAAAGACATTTTAGATATGTAATGCATAATTGAACAATATGCTTAAATCATATGCGAAAACAAAACCGAAAAACTATTTTGAAGACGGATATAACATGAAAATGATCAACTTTCGTATCAAAATTCCTAATGATCACTAGACCAATGATAACCTTTTATTCTCTTCCAATTTTATTGTCGCAATAATTTCGTTCTCAACTAGTTTTTAGGACCACAATTTGAATAAATGGTGATGAATACAACAATTTTCTTCAGAAGTTAACTTCATAATGTGGTTTCGAAGAGATTGAAACCCTAATGATCCTTCAATTAATGGTCTCTTAAACAATTTAAGAAGAGATTGACCATTCACGTGATTATTGGATATGCTAATTAATTACATAGTCAATCTTAATTAGGTTTATGTAATCATTAATTAATCTTTGTTGTTCAACTAATGTCATCTAAGAAATGTAACCACACGTTAATAATATCTTATTATGGACCTACCCGTGAACACATTCAACCGTTTTTCGCAAGGAGAGGTTTTTTGGGGTATAAAATGTGCATACGTTAAATTTTTAGGAGTATTATGAGATATTAGAAAATATAATGGACATCAACTAAAAGAACATAAAATAAAATCCTTCGAAATCAACCAAAAAAAACTTAAAAAAATCTCTCGAAGCAGTAGATTTAAGCTAAAACCACATCAAACGACTTTGCAAATTTTTGATTCACCATAAATGCACTGCTTTACAAAAACCTTAGGGGTTGTTTGGCAGTTGCTGAATGGTTTAGTGCAGAATGATTAAATGGTCAGAATGATTAAGAGACACTTATGATATAGTTCAAAGTGAAATAAGGTTATTTTGTAATTGTTCAGAATGAAATTAAGGCGCTTAATGGTTAAGGTAGGTCCAGGATACAAAATCATTCAGAAGATTTTAGAACCATTAAGGGGCAGACTTTTTTTTGCCAAACAAGATCCGCTTCTTAACAATTTAAATGTTGCCTCTTAATGGAACTATGAAGAGGTAAACAAACAACGCCTTAGAGTCTGTTGTTGACGTAAGGATGCATGAGTGACAATAAGGTCGATTATTAAAGTTAAGTACTATCAAATTATTTAACTATTAAAGTTGGTCTTTCAAATAATTATTTAATTCTAATTCTTATATGATTAAAAGTTGTAATAGTTGCTTTGAAAACATGTGTCCAGTAATAACAATGACTAAGGGCCGTTTATCCAAATGATTACTGATCTAAGAGCCATATTTTAGCTTACGTTACCAGGTAAGATTCTAGTTCATCAAAACAACATTGTATGCAACACGTAACATGTTATAAGCGCTAACTGGGTAAGAGTCACCCTTATTTACCAGGTAAGATTCTTGGTCTTTGTCATTGCTCTTACCGGGTAATATTCTCGGTCTCTACCAGGGGCGGAGCCAGGAATTTTAACAAGGGTGGTCCTCATTACAACAGAGGAAATCTTATATTTCTCATAAATCTTAATCATATGAAATCAGCAATATACAAATCAATGTAAAACATAATGTATAATTCTCAATTTCTCATACAAATAACAAAACATGAAAACCTAGAAATAAGAAATTAGAAACTCACAAGTCGTCTGTGAACAAAATCGATTGAGAATGAAGAGAAATCGAGGAAGTCTGTCTGGAGAAGAGGAGACGCAGAAGGTTGTCGCAGGACGCAGGAGAAGAGAAGCCACTGTCGATTTCTTGTTGTCGCAGAAGAAATCAGAAATCGAGTTGTCGTCGACTTGTCATACCAGTAGCAGATCGAGATCGAGAATTTAGTACTGAAAATCGATTTGAGCTGTTCGCTGGAGCCTGGAGGATGGTCCTGGACTGATTTTGCAAGCCATCGATGCCATGTATTTGGGCTAATTTTTTTTAATTTCAAATAACATCAGGGTGGGCCAGTGCCGTTCCTGGGCCTGGGCTGGCTCCGCCCTTGGTCTCTACCATGTCCAACCGGTAAGGTCACTAATCTTGTAAGTGTTTTGTAAACGACCCCTAAATGTACACATAATGCACCGATACACATATAAATAGTCGCAATTGCATATCTATACTATCTATACTATATTATAAAAACGACATAAAAAACTCTTAATTACAATATTTTAAACACAAATTACAATTAATTAAAGACAATTACTTAATTTACAATTTCTTAATGTTTTGTTACAACCTTTCCAATCACAATATCTCACATAATCATCTATTTGTGGAATAGATACTCATTTATTAATATAAATATTTGTTTTTTTGATGGAGGATTTTATAAAATAGATTTTATATTAGCATAATCTATTTTAAATATAGATTTTACATTTAAATCTATATTAATGAGATGTAATATAAAATCTTTTTTCTTCCGTATTTTTTTATATTACACCTCATAATTATTTTTCCATATTTTATTTTATAAAATCTTTTTCCATATTTTATTTTATAAAATCTTTTTACATAATGAGATGTAATATAAACTCTTTTTTCTTCCGTATTTTTTTGCTAATATAAAATCTATTTTATTTATAAAATCTACACGTATTTTTTTTGCTAATATAAAATTTACATGTATTTTTTTCACGAACATTAAAAGAAGAAAAAAAGAAGGTTGATATTAATTAAAAATAAAAAATAACGAGATACACTAATAAATTATCGTATTCTTTAAAATAAAAATATTACGCAATACTTTCCAAATTAACCAAGTGCAAAGAAAATAAAATAGAAACGATGTAGATATAAAAATATTCTTCCATATTTTAATATATTTACATTTATATGTAAAATCGAAAATGAGAATAATAGATTTTAAAATATTATCTACATTCACTATAAATATATATAGCTTCTCTATATATCATCCGAGTACAAGAAGAAGACGAACGATCGAGTGTCAATGGCGGAACCTGCAACTGAACAAAAGGTATTCCACTATATTTTTGTTTTTCTTTGAAAAACTACTTTTTTACATTTTATTTTATTTACTAAGGAATTGTTTATATTTTTCAAAACTCACAATCATATTTTTCGAAGTAGGGGAATAAGATATATATACATATCTTTATTTTTATCGACTAATACTATGAGGTCTTGAAGTCAATAGTCAGATAAATTTTCAAGTGGTACTGAGTGAATTTGAACTATACCAGTTGAGTTGCCGGTTACAAAAGATAGAAATCATTTATTTTCTTTGTCATATTTGATGTGGGTTGAATGTTGTTAATTAATATACAGATTTATACATTCAAAGTGATTGTCAAGTGTTGTCGAGGAGATTTCAGAAAAATTGCAAAATCTGTAAAAACGTATGTTCATATTTATAATTATTTCAATAATAGTGATATGTTGTGAGACACGTCGTTTGAGTTTTAAATAATATAATACAAAACTATTACCAATATTATTGCACAAACTCATAACAACAAACGATTAAGAATATATGCAAGTTAACCACTTATGAAAATACATCCGTTTTTCACATTATATTTCATTAACTGTTAACAGAGAAATTACGTTTCATTTTAACTCGGTTCAACATTCCAACAAAAAATTTATCATCCCGTGCAATGCACGGGCCCAACACTAGTATTATTATAAAGCACGAATAAAAAACTCTTAAATACAAATTATTAGGCACAAGGTACCATCATTTTATGCAAGATTTTAAAAATCTCTTAATTTACAAGTATCAAAGCACATGATACATATTATTAATGCAGACTTCTAACACCCACCAATTTGGTATGTGCAGAGCCTTCCTTTTATGCAGACATTTCCATGTATCACTATTAATTAATATATTATATTACTATAATTTTGTTTTAATTATATTATTAAATATGTAATTGGTTATTTTTTCTATATGTCATTAAAATATATAAGATAATCATTGAATTCTAACAAAATACTTAATTTTTTATATAAAAAACATTATATTATTAAGCCTAAATGAAACAAATTTATAAAAAAAAAAACATTATCACTTTCTCAAAACCATCCAAAATCGTACTGTAAATCGACAAAAAAATAAAATGAAACATTAAAATCGTGATGTATCTCGCTGCATTGTGCGAGTACGCTTCTTGTATACATATATATATATATATATATATATATATATATATATATGATTAGGTTCATTTAAGAAATGCTAAATATATGAGAAATAGAGAAATGATCCTAGCCCTTAATCTGGTCAACATTTGCGGCTTTGACCGTGAAGCACTGGATAATTCCTTGTGTGATATGTAGAAGATAAAGGGGTAGTTTCGTAAAATACGCGAAACGAGTTCATATATGAACCTGTATGATTCACATTTAAATTATACGTTCATATATGAATCAGTTAATTAGTTCATATGTGAATCACAAAGATTCATATATGAATCTGTTAATTATTTCAATTGATTCATATATGAACCTACAGTTAATTAGTTCATATATGAATCGGTTAAAAGAGTTCGTATGTGAATTACACTGGTTCACATATGAACATATAGTTCATATATGAACTCGTCCCGTGTATTTGTAAAAATTACGAAACTATTTTCTATTTTTGAAATAGCCGCAACTTTTGACCAGTTAAAGCTGTAATTGTTGACCGGTCAAAACGCAATATTTGACCAACCAAAGCCGATCTTGACCGAATAAAAGGTTATGATTACTTCTCTATTTCTCATATATTTAGCATTTCTCAAATGAACCTCTCCCTATATATATATATATATATATATATATATATATATATATATATATATACTATATTATAAAGCACGGATAAAAAACTCTTAAATACAAATTATTAGCCACAAGGTACCATCATTTTATGCAAGATTTTAAAAATCTCTTAATTTACAAGTATCAAAACACAAGATACATATTACTACTGCATGTTTCTAACACCCATCAATTTGGTATGTGCAGGACCTTCCTTTTATTCAAACCTTCCATATATCACTATTAATTAATATATTAAATTACTATAAATTTGTTTTAATTATATTATTAAATATGTAATTGTTTATTTTTTCTAGATGTCATTAAAATATATAAGATAATCATTGAATTCTAACAAAATACTTAATTTTTTTATATAAAAAACATTATTTATTAAGCCTAAATTAAACAAATTTATAAAAAAAAACATTAATATTTTTCAAAATCATCCAAAATCGTACTATAAATCGACAAAAAATACAATAAAACATTAAAATTGTGATGTATCTCGTTGCATTGCACGAGTACGCTTCTAGTATATATATATATATATATATATATATATAGGGGACGTATCTTTTACAAACCAATTAGATTGTGCAATCTTTGTGAACCAATCTTAACCGTTCATCAAGTCTAATGAATATATGATTTTATTATGTTTCCTAATTTAAAATCATGAATAAACTTAACATTTCCTAATTTAAAATCATGATTATAATGAATAAACTTAACATTTTCCATATATATCACAATCATTATTAATGAATCATAATCATTATCCATAAATATATCTATTTTTTTCTAAAATAGTGGTTTGCATAGTTTGTACAAATTGTTTGGTTTGCAAAAGAAACGCACCCTATATATATATATATAGGGAGAATTTCATTTGAGAAATGGTAAATATATGAGAAATAGAGAAGTAATCTTAGTCATTTATCTGGTCAACATTTGCGGCTTTGACCGCGAATCACCGAATAATTCCTTGTGTGGTCTATAGAAGGTAGAGGGGTAATTTCGTAAAATACACGGGATGAGTTCATATATGAATCTGTATGAATCACAAAGATTCATATATGAATCTGTTAATTAGTTCAACTGATTCATATATGAATCTTTGTGATTCATACAGATTCATATATGAATCACAAATGTTCATATATGAATCTGTTAGTTAGTTCAACTGATTCATATATGAATCACAAAGGTTCATATATGAATCAGGTAAAAGAGTTCAGTTGTGAATTGCACTGGTTCATATATAAACATATAGTTCATATGTGAATTATACATGTTCTGTAACACCCTGAAAATTTGGTGCGATTTAAAACTTAAATTTTTGGCAATATGACGACTGTAAATTGGTGAAACCTGTAGTACAAAATCTGCCAAGGCATTCCAAAGTATCAACCCAAAGAGGGGAATAAAATATAAGGAATACAAGTTCACTAAGTGAGGCATAAAGTTACGACAACCTAAATAATCTAGATTTCCCTATCAGATTACAATCGGGTGTCGCTATCCTCCACAAAATAGTGACTATACACCAAAAATGTCGGTCTCTAGATCTTTCAAAATGACCGCTCTCGATCGCTCAATCGACCACTCATTCCCGGAGATGCCCGCCACTAGAGTTTCCTGTCATATATGACAACCAAAGAAACAAGCGTTAGGCCAAGGCCTAGTGAGAACACATAAATGAAATTAAATCATAAAAAGAAATCACAATACGAGATCATTATAATTTTCACGGCGCTCTACCAATGTGCTCCACCTGACATTAATCAATATGCCACAAACAATATCATCAACGCAATTTATAATGTTTTCCCAAGTCATTTAATCTTGACTAGCATCAACCCAAACAGATCTTTAGCTATTTGGCCCTCAATCTAAGCCGGATCTTTAGCCTACTTATGACATCAACCCAAACCGGATCTTTAGTCTATTACTGACCTCAACTCAAACCGAGTCTTTAGTCTATCCATGACCTCAACTCAAACCGAGTCTTTAGTCTATTCATGACCTCAACTCTAACCGAGTCTTTAGTCTACACCTGACCTCAACTCAAACCGAGTCTTTAGTCTATCCATGACCTCAACTCAAACCGAGTCTTTAGTCTATACTTGACCTCAACTCAAACCGAGTCTTTAGTCTATACTTGACCTCAACTCAAACCGAGTATTTAGTCTATTCATGACCTCAACTCAAACCGAGTCTTTAGTCTATACTTAAATGGCAACTCAAGTCGAGACTTAAAATCAATATCAATTCCCATTTAATGACCAAACATACAACTCAATACTCTTACTTGGCCATTACTACATAGCTTGGCCAAATGGCCTATTTAATACTCTCCATTTGCATTTTACCCCCAAAATAGGGTTTGAGGTTAACTCCACATGAACAAGTAAGCAATAACTAGAATGCACGTAATTACCAACACATTATCAGACATGTATGAGAATGGAAGAGTCAAGAAGCACTCACCTTGGTGATCTCTCACAAGAAATCAAACCCTAAAGTGGTAGGTGGGAAGTTGGAGACTTGAGAAGTGGTTACAAGCTAAAATCCTTCCAAAATCACACCAAAATCGCTGGAGAGAAACCCTCTATCAGCTCCCAAAATCAACCCTAAATGAAGAAATCCCGTAAATGAGGTATTTATACCCCTGCTGCCCGACGGCGATTGTGCCCCGGCGATTGTGACATCCGTCACTATCGCGGGCAATGTCGCGAGGGTTCCCCACCCCGTGGTACAGATGGGGCGATTGTGCCCCGGCGATTGTGACCCATGTCACTATCGCGGGCATAGTCGCGAGGACTCCCCACCCCGCGGTACAAGCTGGGCGATTGTGCCCTCGCGATTGTGACCATGTCACTATCGCGGGCACTATCGCCGAGAAGGCCCCGACTGACCCAAAATTCACCAGTTCTGATTTTTAACTCGCGAGGACCAAAACTGATCGAGACCCCCGATACACTTAAATCCCAAAACATGATAATTCATAACATGATAATATCAAATACCAAACTCTAAAATTCGAGGTGTTACATGTTCATATATGAACACAACCGTGTGTTTTGTTAAATTTACGAAATTGTCCTTCTATTTTTGGGATAGCCGCAACTTTTGACCAGTCAAAGCCGCAACTTTTGACCGGTCAAAGCCGCAATATTTGACTAGTCAAATCCGATCTTGACCATATGAATGGCTAGGATTACTTCTTTATTTCTCATATATTTACCATTTCTCAAATGAACCAAACACTATATATATATATATATATATATATATATATATATATATATATAGGGCCTTTCTTGGGAGACCCTAGTATTTCGTGGTAACTGTGAGATCCAATTCATCCATTCATTTAATTAATCAATGGTCTAAAATAACTAATATAAATAATATTAAAAAAAATGATTTTATGCCACTAAATAAGGAAAAAAAGGGTAAAATTGTCAAAAAAAATTACAATTTATCTTTTTCTGATTTAGGTGCCAACCGATAATTTAGGAATGGATTCAGTTGTGGTAACCTTCAAAAATTGAAACATATCTATCCAGTAACAAACATACGACTACACTGTATATCAAAACAATCACCAACGATTCTAACCTTAATTTATTTATTTGCTATGTGTTACATTATGATGTGCTTGTAAAAACGTGTGTTACATTATGATCACAGACACTCACTATACGTGATAGGTAATTCATATCATCCTGAGCAATTAGCAACTTCCTCTGTTACATTATGATCATATTTCAAAAAACGTGTTACATATTGACGGTGAACCAAAGTGTGTTAGTTACTATCACTTTAAGTTATGTGATACATTATGAGCATATGCTTCACAATTGGATTCTAGCCTCCTATATATAATTTCCCTGTTAGAATGTGTTTACAAAAAAAGAGCTTATATCATCCCATGTACCACATCTTAACACGTAAAAATAAATATAAACTTCCAACTAAGTTTGCATACAAATATGTAACAAAAATAGGTCTCTTTATGTAACGATAACATAAAATAATATATGAATACAAATTCAAAAAACATTAATATCATCCACTGGAATTGTTTTAGTTGAAACATAACACCATGTAAAACCCGGTGTACCACAAAATATCACAAATCATATTTGCAACACAACTCATATCCCATAAGTTTCACAATGTGTGACTCTGTGTGACATCTATTTGCAACACATATCATATTCGATAAATTTTAATCGATATGCAAAAATTGAAGAACTTGCCTATAGTTTCATCGTTCACCTTGTTGGAATACGGTAGATAGCACCCATCAAATTTCATACGACCAAATCAAATTTCAAAAACAGAATATCTCATAATTAGTTGGTTGAGATATTGAAGGAAACCAAATATTTAATTTATAATTGATTGATTCTTTCAGTTACAATTTTGTTTTTAATATTAAGTAATTTATTAAATGACTAAAATAACTTTCCTTATTAACTAAAAAAAACAAAAAAATATTAGATGGATGACTGAGATTGGATCTTACAGTTACCACAATCTAATAGGGTCTCATTTGATTAGTCCCCTATATATATATATATATATATATATATATATATATAAATGGAGTGATACATATGCATGTCGTGGAGGTGATACCTCATCGCTTAGGAGCAACTACGATGTCACACTGTTTTTCAATATGTGATTTATGACAATAATTTTATATATCATATATACAATTATATATGTGTATATATATACACACATACACATACGTTTTCTTATTATATTCATTAAGTCAATATATTGAACATTTTGAATCCATGTAAGAAGATCAAAATAAGTAGGCTATATACTTAAAGAGGTAAAAAGCTAAAAATAAAAATCAAATAAGACCTTAAAAACGCAAATTAATGGAGTTATGATGTACTGATGAGCTTTTTAAAAGACTGATTAATTACATATAAACATAAATATGAATGTATTTACACCTTGTAGGCTTGTACTATAACATATATATTTGCAAAAACTAATTTATATAAAAATGCTTGTAAATATTAAGTATTTACTTGGATTAGCAAATATAATTATTTTCACTTGACAAAAATGAAGCATTAAAATGTTTAAAATAATTAAATACCATTTACATTTACAAAAAGTCCATCGTTTTAACATGCTTGTGTAATATTAGACGGTTTTAAGTTTAAACATATATTAAATTGTGTTTTGGTTGCCTAAATTGCATGACTTGGTTTAGCATGCAATATGTAAACAATTAAATTATAAAATCTGGAGAAAAACAATCAGTAATATTTGTTTTTAAGAATATCAATGTGAGGGGTTATTTTTTGGCTCACTTGGTGGTCAAGGCTAGCCGGAGGAGGGTCGAACCTGAGACATGTCTTGTATTTTGACAAAGTCGCTCCATCTTTTTGCCAACTAAGATACACGCTAGAGACAATTAAATTATAAATTTAGACATATTCAACTATTATATATATATATATATATATATATATGTGTGTGTGTGTGTGTGAATGATCGTGTGAGAAGTTGAGGTTTATATGAGAAGTGTGAGAAGTGGATCTGAACCGTTGACCACGTTTAATCAAATGTCCTCCCATGAATTGTGGCTTAGAAGGGAATTGATCCGGTGCATCTCATCCTAATGTGCATCTATTTCTCATACAACGATTGATAATCACTTCTCACCTTAACCTTAACTTCTCACCGGAACCCAACCATATGATATATATATATATATATATATATATATATATATATATATATATATATATATATAATGTGTGTGTTTTGATAATATATATATAGAGAGAAAAAAGTTCAAATGAAAACTCAATTTTCATTGTGTACGTGAGGACAAATTTCAGCCACTTCATCTCTATTGATCCAACAACTCATATTAAATAGAGTTTTTAATTTTAAGATGATTAGGGATAAAAATGGAAGATAATTTAAACTCGCGCCTACCATATTTGACTTTTTATTTTCTTTTTTAATTAAAACTTTTACCCAATTAAAGTTTAAAATAAATTATCTTAAAAATTACTAATATTTTAATCAAACAAATTACATCAACAAAATGAGAATTTCGTGTTCTTCGATATGACATCCATCTCGATATAGTTTTTTTGTTCTTTTAACCGTTTTTTACGTGAAATGCTATATATATGTTATATTTATTATGAATATTTATGTATATTCAAATCTGTACAACGCCTCGACATCGTAAGTATGTAACTCGACATCACCTTCTTCAACATTTTTTTCTACGTTGTAAGGCATCACGTTTCTTCAGCACAATAACCCAACACCCATCAAGAACCTATCGAGTAATTCTGTTGTAAACCGGGGAACAAAAGAGAGAGTGTCACGTCTCCATGTCTTCACGGGTCATTCATGTATTATTCATCATGAATAATGTATCATTCATGATGAATAATACAACATAAATGGTGAATAATTCACGATTCATAAATTGGTGTATTATTCATCATGACTTTTGTTTAATTTATACTGAATACGATATTATTCATCGTGAATAATGAATGAACGTTCACATTTGTTATTTATACTAAATGTGGGACATCCGAGGATGCTCATACATATTCATAATGAATTAAACCAAGTTTCGGTTGTGAATTGGAAAACAAAAGAGAGTGCACCATGTGTCTACACCTTCACGGGTCATTCATATATTATTCATCATAAATAATGTATTATTCAGGATGAATAATACAATATTCTAGGTGAATAATACACGATTCATGATAAATAATACATTAATCATGAATTCGTGTATTATTCATCCTGAATATTGTATTATTCACCTTTGTTATTCATACTGAATGTGGACACCCGATGACGTACATGCATAATCATAATAAATATAACACATACATAGAATTTCACGTAAAAACGGTTAAAACGGAAAAAAAATTATATCGAGATGGATGTCATATTGAAAAACACGAAATTCTCATTTTTTTTGTGTAATTTGTTTGATTAAAATATTAGTAATTTTTAAGGTAATTTATTTTAAAGTTTAAGGGGGTAAAAAAAATTTTAATTAAAAAATAAAATAAAAATTCAAACAAGGTAGGTGCGGATTCAAATTTCCAGTTTTGTCCTTAATCACTTCTCAATTAACCTTATTACGAATTAACCATTGATTAATTTTCTAAGTTTTGATCAATGGTTAAGATTTGTTCTCATGTGCACAACGAAAGATGAGTTTTCATTTGAACCCACCCCTATAGATATGTATTGTATGTATGTATGTGTGTGTGTGTGTGTATATATATATATATAGGTAATCAATCACAAAAATATTTAGAACCTTAAGAAACCAATCTCAATCATCTAATCACTCAAATCTAACAACCTTAATTAATGTTCCATTTAGGGTGTTGCTATCACTACCCCTCCTAACTCACAAAAACCCCCATACCTCCTCCTAACTCACTCACATACTCCCCTATAGGAGGGGGTATGGATAAAATTCACATCCATTTATAATTAAGGAAGAACGTGATGGTAATTTTCCTTTTCTTGATTATTTTCAACTTTTTATAGATATCAAAATTTAGAACCAGTTATTATTTTATATTTATTCAATCTTATGTGATGTAATTTATATCTAATAATAAGACATTTTAATTTTCATTAATTGATAATAATATTTTTTATTTCATTAGTTGATTGTATTATTAATTTAATTTTTACTCGCTTACTTTCTCAAATACACATTATTTAATGGTAATGTATAGAATAACATACATCTTTATAAAATATATTTGACTATTTTAAATAATAAAAACATCACATGGTAAATATAGTAAATATAAAGATATTGTAATTCAAAAACGTCATATGGAATTCTGGAAAATAAACTGAGGTATGTGGGTCTTGTTTGAAATTTTATTCCATGTCATTTTTTTATGGTTAAGAGAGAGAATTTTGGAACTTGAAATTGTGAAATTCCTCTTTTGGGGTTCGCACCAACAAATGTTGCACAAAGTCTAAGTGCAAAAAATTATCTTACGTACACGGCATAGATTGATGCATGCTAGGACCATAGGGGTCCATTTGAAAAGTTGTTGCGCTTATTTTGTTATTGTCATATCAACGTGTGTAGTTACCAAATGCTTTTCAAAATGGTTTTATGTGTGTGGCGTTTGTGACCACTTTACACAATTTTTGGGTGAACGGTAGCGGATTTCTATACGTACGATTATTTGTTATAAAGATTTTGTGTTTGAAAGTCTTATAAATTTTCAATTGGTATTTGTTGAGTCTTATAGTTGAAAAACCTTGAACTCATTAGAACTATAGATTTAAACCTTTCTTGAGAAAGAAGATGTGATAAGGGTCTAGAGACGCCCTTGGGAATTGAAAATACGAATGATCCGAATGGTTGATAGATTTGAAATGTGGAAATTCAACCCCATGAACTGATCAGGTATGACTATTTAAGGTAATAGATTTATATTACTATCCCAGTTAAGCAAGTGGTGATCTTTCCCTTTCGGTAAGTTTTCGGGTTGAAACCTGGTGTGATTATTTACGTATGGTTGGGTTTGATTTGATGGGTTGCTGGTTTGCTCGACATCATGTTATGTGTTGGCGGTGTATCATCCTGATGAGCCTTTGAGGTTCATTTGTGGCATCGAACCAACGAACGACTACCACGAACACAAGCACACACGCACGCACACCTCCCAGGCGGTATCGGGCATCCACGAGCATCCCACTAATCCGCCACTGTCCCGGCCCAACTTACGCTGAACCTAGAGCCCAACCACAGTCTAACACTGGGCTGGGGGGCAGCCCAGTCAACGACTGGACCGACCCAAGGACTGGGTACTCCTCATGCCCTCAAATTGAATTCCCTTGGATTCGAACCCGAGTAGATTGGGATACCATCCACAATCCCCCCAGGATGTTACCGCCCTTGGGAAAACCAACTGAGCTAGACATGATTTGTGGTAGGTAAGTATAGATGGTTAAGACTTTCTTGATATGGTAAAGGTTTTTATCGGACTGATGCTAAGTATTGTGTGTTATTAAAATGTTTTATGTATGAACTAGATTTCGAGGACGAAATCTATTTTAAGGTTGGGAGGATTGTAACACCTTGAAATTTATATCCCTATTGAAGAAGAGTGTTGAACTAGGTGAATCGGTAAAGGAAGAACCACATATGGAGTACGGCTATAGTGTCATGTGGTTGTGACATTTGTCACAATAGCACCGAGTATGGTCGTCTTGACTATAGTTCCATGTGATTGTGACACTTGTCAAAATAAACCAATGGTACTGAGAGTATGGTCGTCTTGGCTATAGTGACATGAGGTTGTGACATCTGTCACAATAGCAATAATGGTATTGAAAGTGTGGTAGTCCCGGCTATAGTGTCATGCGGTTGTGACATATGTCACAATAGTGACAGAGATTACCAAGTGGTTGGTCGTCCCAACGAATGTTCCATGTATTTATGACAATGGTGTAACACCCGTAATTTTTGGGTAAATTTTATTTCAAGTAAGTGTAGAAATCGATCTTTTGAGGGAAATAGAGGAAATGGGATTTTGGGATTAAATTATATATTTTGTGGTCTTTCTAGATGAGGAATTCAATTATGAGTTCAACGGTTCTTTCTGGAGCGAAATCGGAGCTAAAACGAAGAAGTTATGGCCAAAACAGTGTTCGATACATGTTTAGCTATAGTGCCCGGCGATTGTGACACTGTAACTATAGCATGCCACAATCGCCGAAGTCCAAAAACTCTCGGTACAATCTTAGCTATTGTGACATTGACACTATATCTTGGCAATAGCTTAGAGGTATCAGAGTGCATAAATTCGCGATTTTCAGCCTCATTCTTCATTTCTTCATAACTCTCTCATTTCAACTCCTTTTTTAGCGATTCAAGTTGCTATGGTTTCGTTTTTTAGAGATTTTCAAGGTTAGATTGTTAGTTTTGGGTATATATATATAAGAGTATTTTGTGGTGTATTGGAAGCAAAAACAAGAGCTCATCATCATCACCTCCATCAACAAGAATTTTGGGGTTTTCTAGATTTTTACCAAAACCTAAATGGTAAGTTCATCCCTTCTACTTCCAACTTCTTTTTGAGTTATAAATTCTCTATTGATGTCAACCTAGTGTTTTATTTTTCCAATTTCGGTTTGGAAGATTTTGAGAAAAGTTAGGTCAAATTAGGGTTTTTGACCAAAATGGAGATTTGGATATAAGATATTTGGGGAATGATTCTAAACACTTGAATATGTGTATTTATGGTTGGAAACTTGTGGATCTAGGTTTTTTTGGAAGTTTTGGCTTGAGGATCCAAGTTTCTTCAAATAAGCTTCAAGTTGGGGAAAAATCTAGATTTAGCCTAAATCTAGCAAGGTGAGTTCAAGTTGATTTGTGGAAACGTTGTACATGCCAAAATGTTCATTTTAAAATATTTATATGTTTTGCATGAAATTATCATTTGTTGGGTTATTTGGTGAGTTGATTATTTGAAGTATTTGACTTTATAAACTTTGCAAAACACCCACGTTTGGGATTTTTGGGTATCTCGATAAATAAGTCATTTTAAAGTATTTTGATGGTTTATTGCATAAATGGAGATTGTTTGGTAAAAATACATTTTTAGTGTTTGTTTGGGTAAAATGTTTGATTTTGTATTATGGAACGTTTTGAAAGTATAAAGAGTATAAATCTATTTGGAAAGCCATTTGTCCCAACCTAAACTATATCGGAGTCTATTCAAGTGTTTTTGGAGCATGTGTTTGCATGGCGTGGGTCGAGTGCGTTTATTATTCAGAGATTTTGATTTTGAGCATTTTAGCTCGATGTTGACTTAAAAGAGTTTTGGGGACAATTGTTCGGTTTTTAATGGCTCGATGTAGAGCCTGGTTTTGGTTTACATACTAATGCACCGTGTTGCATATTGATGTTTATTATATGCTCGAGTGCGTTAGTCATTCATGTGTAGTCATGTAATGTTAGATTGTGTTGCATTGGATCCATAGCCACGTAAGTCAGTCTGTTTTGATGGTCAATTGGGTATTGCGGGGTTGAACTCCGGTACCCATGTTTTACGACTGAAAACTTTTCAAGTAGGCGTCAAAAAGGATTGGGTCTGGTAGTGCTACCGATGAGGTAGGCATTAGGACCTCTGTCGCTTGAAGTAATGCCTTGATGGTAGTCTTTAAGTGTGTCAGGTCTTTTATGGTGGAGTTCTTTGTAATATTCATCAAGGTCAACTGTCTCGCGAGGCGAAACTTTTTAAGAAGTCATAGGGACACTTGGGTTGTTATGTCGTGAGGTGTCATGTGATTAACGTTATATGAGTGGCCTACTTTTGTGTTCCTCCACTCTCAACGGATACGAATCTCCCCCTTCGTCGGCCAACAGTATTTTATGTGTTAACGCCTTATTTTATTATCGTCGGATTTGTGTGTGGTTGACTGTAAATGATGACCTTAATATTGGTTTTCCCCTGCGTATATTAAGGTTTGAATGAAATACGTCTTCCCATGTTTTAATATTTGGTTTCCTTCCATCTTATGGTCGTGGGAGGATTGGACCTAGTGTCCATGTTTTTGGTGACGTATCGTAAACGTGATTTATTAACCATGACTTATGGGTTGAGTATCATGCCCCACCCGTGTTTTGGGTGTTTCGGTATATGAAATTTTATTCATGCTTTTCATAAATTAGGAGTCAATTATATTCACGTTTTGAGTGAGTTTTGGGTTGCATCATCTTAGAGAATGTTTTGTATTGGAGCATTGTCTTTAAAAACACATGTTATTGGAAAACGAGCCACTTCCATATTTAAAGTAAATCTTTTTGAAAGATCATGATTTGAATTGAATTCTTTCCTCTTAATGACATATTTATTCAGTCTGAAAACTCTTGAAATCAGTAGGTGTTAGTCTAACCTTTTTTATTTGTCGGCATGTGCAACATGCTTCAATTGGGAATAGTTCTAGTGACACTATGAAGAGAGAAGTGCTAGTTGTGTGCTCGTGAATGTGAAGTCTTCCGCGTAGGTTTGTGAAGAACAACTGGTATTCGGGTTATGTAGCACCCGACTCTGGCTTAGACCTTATTGGAGTTTGTATTTGTTGAGGTAATTATAGATTTTTAACTTGAGGTATATTGAGCTTTGAATTGTAAGGGGAAGTCTCGTCCCTATTTTGATGTTATATAGAAAAATTTTAATTAGTTGCTTTTACCAAATTTGAGGGTGTTACATAAATGTTCAAAATGCTCAAATTTCATTCTTATTTTTTATGAGCATACATTTTCTAATAATGATATCTTGTGCTTATATGTCAAGATAAACTGTTGAGCAACATTCTTTTTGGACAAAATACATGGGATTCAGTGTGAGAGCTTCAAAGAACTTCTATGGATTTACGTTAACCTGTATTTCCTACCCAAGAAATATCTCGAGTGATTGAGGGAAGAGGGGTCAAAAGAATAGAGAGCGGGTGTGTGCTGAGTTAAAATGTGAAAGAGAGATTGGTTAGAAGTGAACTTAAATGTTCAAAAGAAAGAGGGTGAGAGATCAGAGTAAAAAAATATCAAACTCTGCACTAAACTTTTTTTGAGTCGGACAACCACATTACTGTTGTTTCACAATTCTTTCGTGAACTTCATTGAAACAGGCAACTAACCCATGCTAACTCTTGCATAAACCCCACCAACTACTCATTCTTTTCTCAACAAAAGGATGTTTCAAATTTTAAAGGGGAAGCAACACATAATCTATCAAATCTTGATTTGGAAGATGTTGATATTGAAAAAGAAGGAAAGTTGTCGCACCTTCGACCATTTCTCATGCACATTGAGTCTATGTAATACTATTATTGTCTTAATAATTTACATATTTTAATCATGTATAAAGCTTTAAACGCTTCAATCATTGCTACACATGCACGAGCACACAAGGAATAAGTTTTCTTGTCATAACATTCATAGATTTTTTTTTGTGTTTGTTCAATGATTGAATGGAAGCCCTGGGGGAGTGAACATCACAAAAGCTCATTTCCTATGTACATTCGTTGTACACAGTAGCTTTGTGCTACTGACAGACATGCTAACTGATTCATATGTTGATTCAGGGTTACCAATCTTAATTTGTCTAAATTTGAAAAGATTCGGATGAATACATTATTTGAATTGACAACAGAATGATCAAATCAGATCAGACGAAGATCATATTCTCTATGGGGGAGTTTGTTACTCATGAAGATTGTGCTTATTTTGATAAAAAAAAAAGGGGGGGGGAGATATTATCAAAGTCAGAGCTGACGTTGAAATGTTTTGATGATTCTGATTTCTCATAATTCATCAAAAAGGGGGAGATATTTCAAGATTTCAAAGTCAGAGCTGAAATGTTTTGATGATTCTGATTTCTCATAATTCATCAAAAAGGGGGAGATATTTCAAGAATTCAAAGTCAGATTAAAGTTGATCTTATCAGAAAGGAAGAGAAAGATGTAAAGCGGAGAAAGTCAAAGCAAAGTCTGATGATTATCATGTTGACGAGATTGTTTGGAAATTTATTGCATATTGGTGAACAAAGAGGGAGATTGAAGAAAGTGTCAAAGTTTTGAAGATTTAAAGTCTGTAAAGATTGTCAAAGTATTCATGATGAAAAGACGTTCAAAAGAGAGATATTATTAAAGATTTGAAGTTGTTAAATATTTCATTTTGAAGATTTTGCAACAAAAAGATGACCTGAAGATTATTGTCAATTTTTTTTAATCTTGAATCCAAATGAGAAGAATGTTGAGTCAATATTGCATTTAAGATTAAATGATGGGTCAAAGGGTAATTGTTGTAAAGTGTAAAGGGTTTTGTTGTATTTGTTTGTAAATCAAAGTATTTGATTTTGACAATTTGATTCTGTTGTAAGGTCAATTCTATTGACCATATCAATAGTGTTAGGTCTTTGTAATCTAGTGAGCACCCATAAAGAGAGATACTAATTGTAGAGATAACATATACCTGTGAGATTTGTGGCACAAAGGAATCTTTGTAATAATTGTTAAATCAATCAAAGATGATTTCCACTATATTCAGTGTTTGATGTGTGAGCTTGGAACTTGAACTTTCAATACTCATGTCAAATTAAAGAAAATAAAATGTTTCTTTTTTACATAATTATTTTCGATTTTAAAATTTTGTTATAATTAATATAATTTTAATTTAAAAAGAATGTGGTGTTAATTTAAATTATATAATCTCAATAAGAGATAAAAAGTGAAGAGATTTACTTTTATATCTTTTTAAGAGTTATGTTTGTATGTAAATGACATCATATATGTAAAATGTTACCTTCCAACTCTCACCATTGATTAATCTTGAGTGTGGTTAAGATTGATTCTTATAGTTCTTAATTTTTTTATGGTTCTCAGTTGATTTAATCCATATATATATATATATATATATATATATATACTAGAAATGTACCCTCGCAATGCAGCGGGTTTCTGAAATCTAGAACTCGAACCCTCGATTATTATTCATACTTTTTGTTAGTCTTTTTTTATTTTATTTTACGATTTTGAGAAACCTAGATTTAAAACAAAAATATATTTTAGTTTAGTTTAATTATGGTTTTTCATAAAAAGTATTAATAAAGTATTTTGTTACGGTTTAAAAAATGTTTAATTTAAATGATAACTATATTTAATATATTTTATATTTAAAATTAAAAAGATAACATACATCAATAAAAAATAAAAATAAAGTGTTTTATCTCGAATTTTCTTATATTTATCGGTTAGTTATATCAATAGTTGAAAATTTTAGATATTTTAGAAAAAAATAAATAAATGCTTATCTGTAGTTAGTTACACGAATTCAAACATTGAACTTTTTTAAGTTGTATTTATGTTTAATCAATTTGTACTTTTGGATTTTAAGTAATATGCATAAAAATTAGTTTTTAAGAGTTTAACTTAAATGCTTTATAATATAGTATAGATATATTGGTTAAAATTCAAAATTACAAGTTAATGAAACATAATTATAACTTATTAAAGTCTTATATTTTTATTTGTATAACTAACTGTAAATAAACATATTAAATATAGGATAAACACTATGAGATAAACTACCTGTTTTGTTTTTTATTAAAACTAGAAGTGTACTCGCACAATGCAGCTAGATACATCACGATTTTAATGTTTCATTTTATTTTCTGTTTTTGTCGATTTACATTACGATTTTGGATGGTTGTGAGAGAGTGATAATGATTTTTTTATATAAATTTGTTTAATTTAGACTTAATAATATAATGTAATTTATTTTGGTTTAATAATATAATTTTTTTATAAAATATTCTGTAAGATTTTTTAATTATATTTTAGATTTTTTATATCTAAAATATGCTGAAAGTTATTTTAGGAGAGTTAAAGTGGGAAATGATTTTAGGGGAGTTAAAATGGTTAGAGATAATGATTGAAAATTAATGAATAACATTAAATGTAGTACATACAGCTTTTATGGCTGTTTTTTAAGTAATTAACATTAAATAGCGGTACATTAAGCTTTAAGATTTGTTTTTAAGAGTTTTTTATGTCATCTTTATAATATAGTATAGATATATTTATTAGATCAATGCATGTTTTTATAATATAGTATAGATGTATTAGTTATGTGATTATAACTAATATATATATAGATATATTTTATAAAATAAAAAATAAATATTGATAATAGTAATATTGATTAAATCGTCCAATAAATGTAAAAAATAAATATTGATAATAGTAGATAATGTTGATCAAATCGTCCATTAAATATAAAAAACAAATATTTATATTAATAAATGAGCATCCATTCCACAAATAGATGATGATGTGAGATATTAAATATAAAAAACAAATATTTATATTAATAAATGAGTATCCATTCCACAAATAGATGATGATGTGAGATACTGTGCTTGGATAAGTTGTACCAAGGCATTATGAAATTGTAAATTAAGTAATTAGGTTTAATTAGTTGTATTTTGTGCTTAAAATGTTGTAATTAATAATTTTTTATGTCGTTTTTATAATATAGTGTATATATATATATATATATATATATATATATAATGTGTATGTGTTGATAATAGATGGGTATATATTATACTGCTTGTGGTGGCCTACTTTGTATAACAATGATATATATCATTAATAATAGGTGGGTATGTACATTGATTTTGGTGGCCAAGTATAATACATAAAGATCGATTGATGGGTATGTATATACGAAGGACTAGGACGTTGTTTAAAAAGAGTCCAAATATGATAAAATTCTCAAATGGACATATTTTTATGAAAATGCTTAAATAAGAAGGTTAAGGGGTTGTTTACTAAATTTTCTATTAAGTTCTGTATGGATAAATTTATCTGTCTAGATAAAAATCTATTATTGTTTACTTTCTTTTACTGAATCAACGTCTGAATTATACAAATGACTGTTTTATCCATCAGTTCTTCAGATTAACTTCAACAAAAATATGAGACTGTGGGAATCAATGAACAATTGAAACCATAAAAAACTTGTGAAATCTGGAACAATATGAATCATAAACAGTGAATGAACAATCGAACTTATGAAACTTCAAAAAAGAAAACGAAATCGAACTTCAAATGAAACCTGGAACTTCACAAAGGAAAACATATCGAACTTGATAAACTTCAGAAGCAAATGAAAACGAAATTCGAACTTAAATCAAACGAAGACTGGAATTTCAAAACCGAATTCGAAATGAAACAAAACCTGGAATTTCAAAACCGAAATTGAAATGAAACAAAACCTGGAACTTCAAAAACGAAACAGAAATTCAGGAAAATGGAAATCGAACTTCATAAACTAAAAAACCGAAAACAAAATCTGGAACTTCACAAACGAAAACGAAAATGAAATCGAACTTGAAAAACTTCATAAATCAAACGAAAATTGGAACTTTGAAAACGAAATCAAAATCAAACAATACCTGGAACTTCAAGAACGAAAGTAGGAAGGCATGTTTTGATCTAGGATCAAACTACAGGAACTTCATATGAGGCCAAACTACAGGAACTTCACACAAAGTAGGCGTGTTTTAAATCTACGGTTTTGAATCTAGAAGGAAAGAAGAGTTCTTTTGTCTTGCACGTTTAAAAAACAATGAAGGGTAAAAATGTCTTTTTTTTGGCTGAATGGGGACAACACTATAAAACCAACTGTCCGATTAAGTCAATTGATGTGTGAATAAGCCGCAAGTAAACAGGATAAAAGAGTTATGTGAATAAGCCAGATAGAACATTAAGCTCTATTAAGTTGCAAGTAAACACCCCCTAAGTATGGTGAGAAGATTTATATATGAAACGTTGATAAAAAAAATCTATTTGAAGAACCATATATAAATTGTATGAATAATTTGTAATGCGGGCATATACATATTTAAACATATCTATATTCAAATATATTTTTTTTTCAAAATTTTTCAATAATTTAAATGTAAAGCTTCTTTTCATATTTTCTCACTATATTTAATCTTCTCATTTGAATTGTCTATTGTACTCTTATTATAAAACATAAAATCCAATACAAATATACTAAAAAAAATACTAGTCTATTTTATATGTCAATATATGAATATTAATATGAAAACATTTCATAAGTCAATATATATATAGGGGTAGGTTCGTTAGAGCATCTCCTACAATTATACTATTTTAAAATTTTTGGAGCTTTGAAAATATTTTGCTCTAATAACTATGCTAATTAAACTCTCATTTAAAATAGAGACAAAAAAAATAGGAGAGTGAATACATACTTATTGGAGATGCTCTTAGGGGGCGTTTGGTTCGTAGAATGGAATTTGAATCCATCGAAGAAATTTGACTTTGAATGAATTGAAATGAAATTTGACCACGCCTTTGGTTGGTAGAAATTCAAATCCTTCATTTAAGCTAAGAAATGATGAATTCCTTGAATTGTGGAATTCAATAGAATTGGAAGGATTTCATCGCTTTCATTCCATTAACCAAACATGGGCTTGGAATTTGGTTAATAGAATTGGTCATTCCAATTCCTTCAAATTTCATGAACCAAACGACCCCTTAGTAACCTAAAATTGGTTAGGAACTAAGGGACCACACACATCGTGGCATGACATACTTATCGGAATATAGATGTGTTTTCATGATGAATAACATGTCCATATTTATCATGAATGTGAGATTCATGATGAATAACACATTTATATTCATCATGAATAATTGAATATGTTATTCATGATAAATATTCATTCTGAAAAAGGAAACATGTAACGTGTTGTGAACGGTTCTTAGATTCTAATCAATTATAGATTCCCAACCGAACTTCCATATATATATATATATATATATATATATATATATTGAGAGAGAGAGAGAGAGACGAATGATTGTGTGAGAAGTTGAGGTTAATATGAGAAGTGGATTTGAACCGTTGATCACTTTTAATCAAATGTCCTCCCATTAATTGCGACTTAGAAGAGAATTGATCTGATGCATCTTTTCATGGTGTATCTTATTCTAATGTGCATTCATTTCTTATCTAACAGTTGATAACCACTTCTCATGTTTTTTACATTAACCTTAAATTTTCACTGAAACTCAACCAATATATATATATATATATATATATAGATGTTTATCATATGCACCTGATATATCATTAATAATAAGTGGTCCAAGATATTGGTTGCTGAAGAAAGCTAACGGTTTTATAATTATTGATTTATAGGAGGGACCATTTGGTCAAATTCAATCTACTCCACGGGTTTACAACTTTGCTTCATTTGACTTATTGAAGCCATCGTTGCCTCTCAAAATATGGTCAAATATCAAAATAGTCAAAATAAATTTATTTAAATTATATTTTATTAATAACAAATTAGAAGCGTACTCGCACAATGCAGCTAGATACATCACGATTTTAATTTTTTCTTTTATTTTTATCTTATATATTTTAAATTCTTTATATTTAAATTAAGATATTTATCCTGTTTTGATTATATTTATCGGTTAGTTATGAATTCAAACATATAGTTTTAGAAATTTGTACCCATGCATCATCACTTGTAATCTTGAATTTTAAGTAATGTGTATCAATAAACAATACTTAATGCATAAAAGTTTGTTTTTAAAAGTTTCTTCGATGGTTTAATGATAATGTAATTTATTTTAGGTTTAATAAAATAAACATTAAATATTCTGTTAGATTTTTTTTAATTATATTTTAGATTTTTTAAATTTAAAATTTGATTTTTATCCTGTATTTAATTATGTAGGGAGTGATTTTAGGGGAATTAAAATTGTTAGAGATAAGGATTAAATAGGAAGAGATTTTAAGTTTTAATTCTTTATTTAAATTTTAAGTAATTAGCATTAAACAACGGTACATTAAGCTTTAGCAATTGTTTTTAAGAGTTTTTTATCCGTGTTTTATAATATAGTATAGATAAGATAAAATAAATACAGATTGACGGTTAATTTATTATAACTATTAAATTGTTATTCTAGCTATATTTAACTAGTCTTGTGCACCGTGAATTACGCGGTGGTGTTATTATTATTTTTTTTTGGTTAGGGAACAAACTTGTAAACAATTTTTACCATTTGGTTGGTTTTAATTACAACCATGGTTATAGATTTCAAAAGCATCTATCATTTTTTTATGTACCCATCATCTTTCTTCAAACTATCATCTTCCCATCAATGTGGAATAACCAACTTCAAACCACAATTCAAGATTTATAAATACTCAAATTACATTGTGTCATATCATTTCCTCATGGTTGTTATTTTAATATAACATCTTTTTCAAAGTATCATCTCCCCACCAACGTAAGATAACCAACTTCAAACCACATTTCACGATTTATGAATACTTAAAATGACATTGTGTCATATCATCTCCTCATGGTTGTTATTTTAATGTTGATATTGATGATTGATTGGTCATGTGAGTCGTGACCAATAATCACACATAATGGTGCAACAGTAACTATGGGCCTATAAAACAAAAATGATATCTATAATATTTTTCTACTACTATTTTTTGTGAAATGAATAATTAGGTTTTAACTTCATGTTTTGCGTGATATTTAATTGTGTGTTTTGCACTATAATTTTAACCATTTGGTTAGTTTTGATTCCATCTATGGTTATAGATTTCAAAAGCATCCATCACTCTTTTATATACTCATCATCTTCTTTCAAACTATTATCTTCCTGCAATGTGGGATGATGAAATTCAACTTTATTCCATGATTTGAGGAATACTCAAACCTCATGTTGTCAAGTCAACATCATTAGTTTCACTTTTAAATTTTGCACTATTATTTTTACCATTTGGTTGGTTTTGATTCCAACCATGATTATAGATATCAAAATCATCCATTGCTCATTTATATACTCATAATCTTCTCCCAACCCATCATATCATGAAACTCAACCTTATTTCAATATTTGAAAATTACTCAAACCAAGGATGTTGCCAAGTGATCATCCTTGGTTTCCCTTTTTATTTTAACATTTTGGTTGGTTTTGATTAGAACCATGGTTATATATTTTACAGGTATTCATCACTTTTCTATATACTCATCATCTTCTTCCAAACTATAATCTTCCTACCAATGTGGGATAATGAAACTCAAATTTATCTCAAGATTTAAGGAATACTCAAATCTTATGTTGCCAAGTCATCCTCCTTGGTTTCTCTTTTAATATATAAAGATATAAAGATATAAAGATTAACTGTGTGTTTTGCACTATTATTTTTACTATTTGGTTGGTCTTGATTCCAAGCATGGTTATAGATTTCAAAATATCCATCACTCATTTATATATTCATCATCTTCTTTTAAACTATTATCTTCCTACCAATGTGACCTTATTTCAAAATTTGAGAAATATTCAAACCTCATGATGCCAAGTCAACTTCATTAGTTTCTCTTTTAAAAGTTGCACTATAATTGTTACCATTTGGTTGGTTTTGATTCCAACCATGGTTATAGATATCAAAAGCATTCATCACTCATTTATATACTCATAATCTTCTTCAAACCATCATATGATGGAACTCAACCTTATTTGAAGATTTAGAAAATACTTAAACCAAGGATGTTGCCAAGTGATCATCCTTGGTTTCTTATATAATTTTAACCATTTGGTTGGTTTTGATTCCATCCATGGTTATAGATTTCAAAGGCATCCATCACTCTTTTATATAGCCATCATCTTCTTCCAAACTATCATCTTCCTACCAATGTGGGATGATGAAACTCAACATTATCTCACGATTTAAGGAATACTCAAACCTCATCTTGTCAAGTCATCCTTATTGGTTTCTCTTTTAATATATATATAAAGATATATTAGTTTATTTACGAAAAATATTTAAAGGTTAACCCAACATGTTTTAATTAGTTTAAGGTCTCATTTAGTTTGCATAATTTGATTGGATTTACAGAGATTTTAAATTGATTTTCATTTCAATCTCATGTTTGATTTGAAGGATTTCAGGTATTTAATATCCTTGGATTTCGTTGAAATCCCACAAAAATAAGATTTTAAAATCTCACATGATGGTTGGTATTTCTCGGGATTTCATAGATTTGTATATACTAATGTTTTAAAATACATTAAAAACATTACTTTTGTAATAATTGTAACACCCCAAAAATGGGGATAACAAAAACTTTCTAAAAAAATTTGAAAAGTGGTATATAAAATGCCAAAACATCGAGCCTCCAAAAAACGGGGAAATGAATATTCACCTGTTTATACAAGTTATAATTCAAAGTATTGGAAATGACAACATACTAATCTAATTTCGCGTGAAATGAGATTACAATTTGGGTGTCACCTAATAACTTCCAAAAATGGTCTTCTATATGATGGTGTCTCAAAAGTCTCTTTCCCCAAGCCCGCTCCAATCCCGGCTAAACTTTCATACAATCGACCCCGCTAGAACCTGAGATACACATCGACACCAAACAAGTGTTAGGCCAAAAAAGCCTAGTGAAGTGAACAAGTAACAATAGAGAGATTAGATAACATAAGAGTAACCCAAGTATTAAGAAAGTCATCTCAAGTATGTGGAGTCAATGGGGGAGACCCATAGCACCAATCAAGTTCTACCCAAATAGTCGATATACCTTGGTGTCAAGCTTCCACGAGCGACACCCGAAAGGCCCGGCACACTCGAGGACTACAACCATGGCATTACCCCGAATGACGGAGGTCTAGGCACATACCAACATGGTGGCACCCAAGACTATATCCTCCTAGTATATACTAACTTGGTTCGTCCAACAATATCATTATTGATTCATAAGGCACTTTAGCCCACATGCAATATGTACGATACCAATCATAGGTAACATTGTGATTTAAACATCATTTATATCATAAAGGGTCTTATATAACGACCATATACGTCCCCAAACAACTTACTACACATAATGCCACATAAGGTGCATTTCAAATGATAATACAATAATTTCTATGCTTATTTACACCATTAACATTTGTCAAGTTTAACCATGGTCCTTTATATGACATGTAGGCACATTTTCCCCAACTAGGTCAACCATACCATATAACTCATTCCCTTTAAAATGGTCAATAATGGAACCTCTTGGTGAATAAGGCACCCAAATTGTCCCTTACCACCCCTAAGCCACTTCTCATCCGAAATAACCCATAAACCCTAGCACATGAGCATTTAGACAACATATCAATAAATGAAGATTTAGTAAGAAGATGTAGTAATAAGAACAAATAACACATATGGATATGTATCTAGTTTTAAAAAGGTTTAGTAAACTCGCCACTTAGGTTTTTATGAAGAAAACCTAAAAAACTTTGCAAGAAACCCTAAAAGGTAGAGGTGAGGTAGGAGCCTTGAACTTGGTTGATTTCTCTTCTCACAATGTGACTCCAAGTATCTTCAATGCACCATAAATGATCCCAACTAAAACCCTAGCTTGAATTTATGAGAGGAGGAGAGTTGGGAGGTGAAGAGTAACTTCAAAGGTCTAGAAAATAGGCTCCCTCAAACAGGTTTTGCAATAAATGAGAAAAACATGGTTAAAAAGCGTTTTAAACCCGTCAGATCAAGCGGGCTGTAACACCCTAAATTCTGGAAATAGCAACTAATTTAAATTTTTCTAAATACATCGAAAATCGAATCGTCTACAATCACGAATTAAGGTTTATCCTCAATACACGCACTTCATTCTATACATACAGTCAAAATACGGACGGGTGCTACTAAAAACCCAATAATTATCGCTACCTCCAACCGCGGAAGACTTCACCAACTACTTAACCTTAGGCAAAACTAAGCCTCAACTCTTCATGGATCTGCTAGAATCCAAACCCCCAACTGGAACCTGATGCACATGCCGACAAATAAAAAGGTAAGGCTTAACGCCTAGTGAGCTCAAGAGTTTTCAACATATATAAATAAATCGTTTAAAATGGAAGAATGCAATTAAAATCATAATCTTTCAAAATGATATGCGTTGCTTATGAAAACGAATCGTTTACCAATAAACATGCATTTTAAACGAAAGAGACGCCAAGTTGATCACTAACCAAACCAAGCTATTTTACAGAATAAGATTTCAATATAAAACGTTCTTTCATAAACTTAGATTTAACCCAAAACTTACTCAAAATGAGAATAGAGAGAGAGCTCCCAATTTTTATAAAACGTGGGTAAATGTTATATCTCGAAATACCCAACGCGGGTGGAACAAGTTGCACAACTCATAAACCATAGGTGAAAATCTATATAAATAAGCATTGTCGTGAATACGGACAATAGACCCAAAACTCACGCAACCATAAATTGGAAAGAAACCAAATATTGAAAACGTAGAAATGACGCATTGCATTCAAACCTTAATATACGTGGGGAAAACCCAATATTAAAGCCATCATTTATCGTCGACCACATAAAAACCAAAGTTGGTAAAATACGACATTACCATTTAAAATACCACGAATCAACGATGAGGAGATCCGTAAATACCGAGAATAGAGAAACACGCAAGTAGGTCGTTCACGCGACTTCTTTGCATGTCCTCTAAACGTTTCCATCTAGGGTGGCGAGAACACGTGGATGGGGTCACCCGTGATGTTATTGGATTTCACCAACGTGCCTCGGTCCTAGTTCCCATGCCATACAAGACATCAAAATCCTCGGACCTGTTGCTGCCCCTTGCCATACTCCGTCGAGTTCCACTCCGAGGTCTTACGAGCCCGGGTGCCTATCCAATCTAGACGAGTTTCAACTCTGCGGTTCGAACCACATATTCCTACTCGCTAGCAAACCCGAGCGGTCACTAAAAGTAACCCAAAACCTCAGGCCTTACACAACCGACAGACTTACGTGCCTATGGATCCATTACGACACTGTCTAACATTACATGACTCCAAATGAATGAGCAAAGCACCCAAAGCATGTAATTCACCAATGACATAAACGATCGTCATCATACTCAAAACCCACAACGGTTATAAATTCGGGCAAATGTCCACACGACTCAATTAGTCAAAACCGAGACAAAGGCCCAACTCATTACGTAAATACTCAAATAAAAGCCAATATAATTATTGGAACCCGTTTGACCATCTAATACGCAAACACAACCAAAAGTATAAATAAATAAAATCTCATCGTTGATTGAGACAAACCATTTTCCCAAATGAACTCATACCCTTATGTTTTCAAAATGTCTCATAACACAATAATGTGCACTTTCTGAAAGGGTTTATAAAATCAAATACACAAAATGACACTTACGCCAATTGAACTCCAACTATATATGTAAAAATCATCAAATAAACATTTCAACATGATTTATTTACCAAAATACCCAAAGATCTCAAAATGGGTATCTCAACATGCTTATAAAACTAAACATTTCAAAATAACTAAAATTTATCAGCAGTTAACAATTTGAGGTAAAACACAAACAGTTTAAAATAAACATTTTGGCATGTACACCGTTTTCACAAATCAACTTGAACTCACCTTGCTAGATTTAGGCTAAATCTAGATTTCACCCAACGAGCTCTTTTGAAAGCCACTTGAATCCTCAAGCCGAGGACTTCCAAAACCTAGATCCATTCATACCAAACCATTTAGAAACATTCCCCAAACATTATTTACTAAAATCCACAACGAGATCAAAACCCTAGTTTCCCCAAAACCACCAAATCCGAGATTTGAGAAATCAAACACTAAGAAACCATCAATGGAGCATCTATAACATTAAATCAAGGAAGCTTACCATTCTAGATGATGAGACTTTCCGAGAACATCCATTCCAACTCTTCAACCTGAGCTCCCACACGTAGAACTTGATGAGGAAGATGAAGATATAGGTTTTGTGGTTCAAGATCCCACTAGCTAGATGATGAAGAATCATGTGGTTCAAGGGGGGGAAACCCTCAAAATGGGTTAGGGTTCGACTTTGAGGTTTGGGAGAGAAAAGGGAAGAAGATAGAAGTGAGAAATGTGAAGAATGGTGAAAATTTCGGACATTTAAAAGGTCAGACGCCGTGCACGACCTTGCCACGCGATAGTGACAATGTCACTATCGCGAGTCACTATCGCGCGGATTGTACCGTGAGCTTCGTGGTACTCCGGCGATTGTGCCACGCGATAGTGACATTTGTCACTATCGCGAGTCACCATCGCGCCGACTGTACCGAAGCCTAAATTGGCCGAAAACTCGCGATTCTCGCATGGGTCGACTCAAGGTTCGAAAGCACAATATTTTCCACCCAAAAAGATAGGCGAAAGGCGGAGAGATTACCAACGAAGGACGGAACTTACTTACAAAAAACCGGGTCTTACACGGGCGATTGTGCCAGGGGCACTCTCGTCGTCACTTTCTCCGAAATTGTACCGCGAGTGAGAGGCTTCCCCGCGAGAGTGACCAGCGATTGTGCCTCAAGGCACTTTCGTTGTCACTTTTGTTGAAAGTGTACCGCTACCCATAAGAGGCTGGCGATTATGCCTTCGGGCACTCTTGCGGTCACAATCGCTTGGGAGGGGCAGAGACCAAAATTTAATCAATTCGCCCGAAGGTGGCATGTGTGGTTTGATGGTTCACAATAAGCTTAGAAAACATAAAAGACTAACTCATAATTAAGCATAAATCTCAACTAAGAACTTAAGGAGTTCATCTTACCCATTTGAAAATTACGGGCGTTACAATAATCAACTGATAAAAGGGTAATTAATTTATTTTTATGATTATTTATAATTTGTGTTGATAAAGAATGAAATTCAATTCCATTTTAAATCCTACAAACCAAATACATCAAAGATTCTAAATCTAAATATTTTTTCTAAATCCAAATTCCTCAAAACCATTCATCAAAACAAATGCCACTTAAGAGTTTATTTATTTTGACTTTTTATTTGTATTTTGCCACATATAATATATATTAAACTACAAGGGTTGTGGCGTACTGGTTAAGGCTCTGGGGGATGTGGACATGTGGTGGAATATCCATCTGTCCAGGGTTCGAATCCATGCATACACAACAATTGTGGTCACTGAGATTTAATCAGGATTGATGTCTTACACTCATAATTTGCCAAGAGATTAATCTAGGCATAGCTTAGGACACTCTTCCAAAAAATATATATAATATATATACTAAAATCACTATGTTGTGTTCGAGTCATGCCGTTTGATCAATTTTTGTAGCACGTTAAATGTCGTCTTTCATAAAACAAAATTTTGTGTGGTTTAAATATAACTAGAAGTGTACTCGCGCAATGCAGCTAGATACATCACGATTTTAATGTTTCATTTTATTTTCTGTTTTTGTCGATTTACATTACGATTTTGGATGGTTGTGAGAGAGTGATAATGATTTTTTTTATATAAATTTGTTTAATTTAGACTTAATAATATAATGTAATTTATTTTGGTTTAATAATATACTTTTTTTTATAAAATATTCTGTAAGATTTTTTAATTATATTTTAGATTTTTTATATCTAAAATATGCTGAGAGTTATTTTAGGGGATTTAAAGTGGGAAATGATTTTAGGGGAGTTAAAATGATTAGAGATAATGATTGAAATTAATGAATAGCATTAAATGTAGTACATACAACTTTTATGGTTGTTTTTTAAGTAATTAGCATTAAATAGCGGTACATTAAGCTTTAAGACTTGTTTTTAAGAGTTTTTTATTTCATCTTTATAATATAGTATAGATAATGATGAATTTAATTATAGATTTAGTTGACGAAATATCAAACACATCAATTTTAAAATAATTAACTCCCATTACTTAGTCTTTTGATTTGCTCTTAAAAAAAGGCAAGATTTGTTTTTTTTAATGATTACAAGTTTTTGATCCGAATATATTTATTCATTATTAAATGAATCATTATTTAAAGTGTGTAACTTTATTTTTAAACTTTTTGGTCCAACTTTTATGCTTATATATATAATTACAAACACACACACACACATATATATATATATATATATATATATATATTGAATAGAAACCTTAAAAAAATAGAAAACTGAGGAACACATTGATAGCCTTTGATTTGGATAGTATACACTTATGCATACAAGTAAATTAAGTTGTTTTTTGGTTTTTATACATGTGTGCATTATGCACTTATACATATGCACATGTGTATGTTACAAATTATTTGTATGCACAAGTGTATACCGTCCAGATGAAGGGCTACCAAGTAGACCTGACAAATGTGTCATGTCGTGTCGGGTTCAAAGTTAAACGAGTTGAGAGTGTCTAACTCTAACCCGACCCGTTTAATAAATGGGTTAGAAAGTCTCAACCCTAACCCGACCTGCCTAACCCGTTTAATATTTATAAAACAAAAAAATTAGAAATAAAAAATCACAAAATAGTACAAATCCAAAATTCAAATGAAAAGATTAAAAATCCAAATTTTATAGTTTAAACTTATAAGTTCTAACCAAATCTAAAACATTAAAAATCCAAAGCATTAAAAAAACTTATAATATATATTATTCGAGTCATTTTCAAGTTGAAATTTTTGACTCTCATCTTACCCGTTTAATTTTCGTGTCGTGTCAACCCGTTTACTTAAATGGGTTGAAATATATTATTCAAACTCGTTTATTTCGTGTCGAGTTCATGTCGGGTTAGCGTGTGTCGTGTCAATTTTTACCAGGTCTACTACCAGGGTGTTCCTCATTTTTCCATTTTTTTGAGGTTTTTCCCTGAATTTGACCCTATATTTTTTTTGGAAGGCATAGCGGCATCGAACCAACGAACAACTACCACGAACACACACACACACACCTCCCCGGCGATATCGGGCATCCACGGGCAGCTCACTAATCCGCCGTTGTCCCGGCCCAGCTTACGCTGAACCTAGAGCCCAACCATAGTTTTAAGATTGGGCTGGGGGGCAGCCCAGTCAACGATTGGACCGACCCAAGGACTGGGTACTCCTCATGCCCTCAGAATGACTCCCCTTGGATTCGAACCCGGGTAGATTGGGATACCATCCACAACCCCTCCCAGAATTTGACCCTATATGTATATACGTTCCCTATATATATATATATATATATATATATATAGAGAGAGAGAGAGAGAGAGGGTCATTCTTTCGTTAACCAATGATTTTGTGTTAACTTTGTTAACTAATCTGGACCCTTAATCTTGAAAATTAATGGTTGTGATTAAAACAAAATTTTAAATTAAAAAAAGGGAAAAAAATCGGTTCAAAATCGATGTTCCTATATGAACAAAGGTAAAAAGGTAAAAAGGTAAAAAGGTAAAATTATATTAATTGATAAATATGAAAACTTATCAAATCCCAAAATAATAGGCAGCGATGGCCATCTCGGCCCGACCCGACCCGATAAGTTAACCGAGCCCGACCCGACTCAAAACCCGGCCCGGCCCGACCCGATGCCAAACCGGTTTGAAGCCCGAAATCATGGACCGGTTTGGGTTTTTGGCGTTTTTGGCGGCCTGGCCCGGCTCAGCCCGAAACCGGTTCACGACCCGATTTTTAGCCCGGTCCGGCCCGATTTTCAAAATTTCAAAAATATAGCCGTTTTCTAGCCGTTTGGGAACATTTTTTTACCGTTTTTTTTTGTGTGTTTTTTACCCCTCCAAACCCATATAAATACTTGTGTTGGTTATGGATAGTGACACCAACTTACAAAAGCAAAAAACGCATACAATTCTCATTTATCGGCTCTCGCTATATTCGTTTCTCGCAAGTTCTAGTCTAACATCTCTAGTTCTCTACTCTCAAGTCTCTACTCTCAAAATGGCCGAACAAAATTACCAAGTTATTGTCGAGCATGGACGAAAAGCACCAATTTGGAACCATTTCAACTTGGTAATGCTCCCCGGCGGTACAAAAAAGCGAAATGCAAACGGTGTGGAGATCTCCTTGCGGCGGCCGCAAATACCACGTTAAAGCGCCACTATAAGTCTTCGTGAAAGAAGTTGAAATCGGGTGACGATCCAAATCAACCCATACTTGACAATTCCGGTCAATTATGGTCGTATGATGTTGCGTTGGCCCGAGAAATGCAATGAAATGTGTCATTCAAGTGGGGTTGCCATTCGGACATTTCGACAATCCTCACATTACGAACATGATCAAACTCTCGCTCCAACCACGCTACATGGGTTCGGTAAGTCGTCAAACTCTTAGACGTGATGCTATAAAACTTTGGAAAATGGCCAAAAAAGATACGCGACAAATGTTTTTATCATTACCCAACAACATTTCTTTAACGTGTGATCAGGGCCGGCCTTGGGCCTAGGCCAGTGGGGCGACGGCCCAGGGCATCAAAATCATAAGGGCATCACATTTCCAACCCAGTCCATTATATATATATATATATATATATATATATATATATATATATATATATGGGCCTTAAATTTTTTACCTTTACAAGCCCAATCGCCTAAAACAAGCCTGCAACGGTCAATTAATCAAAGAAACAGATCGACGCTCACTCTATCTCTCTCAATCCACGCTAATTCTAATCTCACAGACCCTCGTTAATTCTAATTGTTCTCCCTCTCTCTCTCTCTCTCAATCCACGCTCTGTCGATTGTCGCTCATTAAAACAATTCGACTCGCTCTCTCTCTCTCTCTCAATCCATCTTTGAAATCTTGGATTCTTGCCTTCTTGGTCACTCATGAGTCACGACTTTCAGCCTTTCACTCTCGATTCTCGATTTCTTGGTCACTCATGACTCAAGAAATCAATTTCTTGGTCACCAGGGCCGGCAACAGTGAACAACCACAACCCACATGTTTAACATTTAAGGTATCGTATTTACTAAGTGTTGTTTACATTATGATTTTGTTTATTGTTTACGATTTTTGATTTGTTTGATTGTCTCTAATCTCTATTTAGGGTTAAATCAGTTTAATGTCTCTAATCTCTATTTAGGGTTAAATCAGTTTAATGGGGTCTTATTGTTTCCAAGAGTGTTATTAGTGCTTGCTTATCTGAATTCTGGTTGATGATATGTCGTCTTGGTTTTTGCTGTTTTATTTATTTTCACTCAGCCTAAGAAAATCCATGAGATTAAGGATTTCCTTGTTTAAAAACAATATTGGGTTTAATAAACCAAACAAAACCGGCCTTGTCTATCTCAATTGAAATTACAATCTTGGGTGAAATATATGTAGGACTAGTTCTTTTTCAAAATATTAGACTGGGTGTACTTACCAAGTATTCATTTACTTTTTTTAATTATATTAGGGGCATTATTTTGGTTAAAATTCATTATCAACACTTGGTGAAAGATCCATCATCATTGTAGAACTTGTTTTTGGTCTGATTGAATTTGAGGTACCAACATGAGTTTAGCCACCAAGTCACCAAGGTGGTTGTAACACCCCGAATTCTGAAAACCTATGTTTTATTCTTCTCTATTTGGAACCTTCTGATCTTATGAATTTATTTATATATTATCGAGGTTGTTTGGTTTAAGCATCGTGGATTGAAAAACATCAAAATTTGGAGATTTTGGGTTGCTCGCGATTATGCCCGCGAGAGTGACATTGTGTCACAATCGCGGAGGGCACAATCGTCGGAGGTCAATGACCTACGGTACATTTCTCGCGATTGTGCCACGCGAGAGTGACAGGGTCACAATCGTAGGGCACTATCGCCCATCTTGTACCGCGGGTGAGTGGTCCCTCGCGACTATGCCCGCGAGAGTGACAAATGTCACTCTCGCCGTGTCACTATCGCCGGCGGGGGTTTGGGTATAAAAAGTGTAGGTCGCGATTTCAGTCATTTATATCTGATTCTAGGGTTTGGTGTGCGATTCTCTCTGCCGAAAATCAGTAAGTATGTCTTCCTTACAACCTCTTTCATCATTTATGGTGATTCTAAGTCATTAATGGTGGTCCTTAACATTTAGGAAGTATTGTGGTGAGCTCTCAAGTGGTCTTTCATCTCCTCCATTTCTAGGGTTTGGTTTCTTTCTTAAGGAAACTACCAAGGTGAGTTCTTACACTATTTATAAAACCTTATACATGTCAAATGCGAATTTTAAATGCCTAAACATCTCCTTTTATATATTTGATTGTGGATTTATACCAAGTCTAACTTTTGGAGATTTTTAGGGTTTATAAACATTTTATGAAATAGAAGTGACAATGTCTTGATAATGTTTCTACAATTTACTTGTACTTGGGAAATGTATTTTATGGAATGGATTCCATTTATATAAACTTGTGTTTTGAAATAATGAACTTTTGGTTAACTGCTGATAAGTTTATATGTTGAGATTTAGCATGTTTGGGATTGAAGCATATAAGGGTTGATTTCTTTTCAACTAATGACCTTTTGATAAATAATGGGAATTAGTCATTATGAAAATTACCTCTTAGATAATCCATATATATTTTATCAAATGTTAGAGTACTCGTTTGGCCTTGCGGGCTTTATTTGGCATAATTGCTTGCATTGGGAGTCATGACCCCTATTTACTATAGTATTACGACATTGGATGAGGATTTCAACATGATGACCTTTCGCGGTCGAACCTTTCGCGGTTGAAGTTGACTTTCCGTGGGTGTAAATTAAGGCCACTTAGCCTGACATCCCTTGCGTATACTTTTTATGTGTATTGGCTTTACTGACTTATCAAATGGCTTACTTTTGTGTTCCGTCATTTGTGTTAGTAAGCGGGTCTCCCCCGTAAACCCAAGAGGTAACTGTCACGGTAAAAGATTTTATTACTATTGTCATAAATCTAAATCTTTGGTTTACATTTATAATTGTTTATTTCTATCGGCCAATGTTTGACCTCACTAGGCTTTAGCCTAACACTTTTTCTTAAAATGATGTGTATAACAGGGCAGGCTAGCGGTGGGGCTCGTCGGGATTGAGTGGATGGCTCGAGGGCCAAGAGCGGTCTTTTTGGGAGTTTTAGTGATCGGCATGTTTTGTTAGCGGACATACTTTTGGAGGAATAGCTATACCCGAACTTAATCTGTCTTGTCTAAGTTAGATTATTAGGTTGTTGAATTATATTTCTCATTTGTTTAGCCTTGTAACTGTCGTCATATTATTCCCCGTTTTGGGATGATACTTTTGGGCTTGTTAAGCAGGTTTTAATTATTTTGGATTGGCCATTTTACAGCCGTCATATTGCAAAATTTTCGAATTTTATTTCTCTAATTTTTAGGATGTTATAGTGGCCCTAGCAGATTAATTGGGTTGATAGTCACCATCTTAGCTACCAGAATGTATTCTTGTTGATGGAATCCCTTGGTGACTAACCGACTTTTGTCATTCGATATTTCAAGTTGCACCATATTTAAGCTTGTACACCCTAACATATGTTTCCCTTCTGGTAAGTGAACAACTCACAACTTCAATGTCATTGGGTTGTGTTCTTGAATTTTGGTTTATATTTAATAAACTCGGCGTTGGGGTGAACCGCCTAGCTTGACTAGGTTATTTATTTTGTTTTTCATATGCATATAAAGGGCATTTTTTTGGCCTTTCGCCATGGGCATCTCAAACCTCAGGACCGACCCTGCGTGTGATATATGGAGTGCACCATTTGGATTGCCACAATCTTATATATGCATAACGGCACATTGGATTGTGCCGCAATCGTGGCAATTATGCAAACGTGTAATCACGTTTGAGCACTTTGGTTCGCCACATTCGGGTGAGCGTCAATTTAGTATAATTATGAGAAACCTTGAATATTATAATTTAACTAATAAGGTTATTAGTATTTCGTTTGATAATGCTAGTGATAATACGTTATGCGTGGACAAATTAAGGTTGGCTTTATCCCCTATTTTAAATGAAAAATTATTTCATACACGTTGTTGCGCACACATAATAAATCTAGCCGTTCAAGACGGCTTAGTAGTATGTAAACATCCTTTAACTAAGTTTAGGCTTATGTTACGCCGGATTTTCACAAAAGGTACAAAAATGCAACAAGCATATAATAAATATTGCAAAGATGTCGGTTTTAAGGCTTTGTGACCGGCACACGATATGCCGGCTCGATGGAATTCGACTTACGAAATGATGGATAATTTATTAAGACAAAGATTATATATTCAAGCATTTTATAACATTCAATACGTGGATAACACGATATCTGAATATGATTGGCAAATGCTTGAAGGCTTACATGATATTTTGGACGATTTTAAAACTGCAACAACTCTGTTATCCGATATTTATTATCCAACAAGCCCTTTACTTTTAAATCAAATATATATTTTGGCAAGTAAATTTCTCAATACGAAGAACATTTCAACTTTCAAAACGTGGTAGCACCAATGAAAGCAAAATTGTTAAAATATTTTAAAGAGATCCCCTTCAGTTTTTTTTGTGCCGCGGCATTAAACCCGTATTTAAATGTTACGGGTGTCGAAGTTTTAAAACAATCAATATGTGTAGCGTTTGGTTTGGATACGACTACAAATTCTTCTTTTTCAAGGAACTGCATACTACAATTTAATAGTGATTTTAATCAATTATTTGATATTTATAGAATTAATTATGGGGGAGGAAGCCAACAAACCCCTACAACTCAAATGTTTTCACCGGGTTCTAGTTCTAGTTCTCGTGGGCGAAACCGGTCCGACTTAATGGCAAATTTAATGAACTCGGTTTTAAATTAATCTAGTAAAAAATCTAGATTTGATGGAGATAATTTGAGTGAATTCAATATGTACATACATATACTAATTTTATAGTGGCATCCTCCACAACCGTCAACGATGTTGAATCACTAGATTTATTAGAATTGTGGAAACTTAAACAACCTCAATACCCGGTTTTGACATCTATTGCCCTTGATATACTAACAATCCAAGCTAGTATCGTAGCTTCGGAGTCTGCTTTTTCTCTTAGTGGCAGGATCATATCGGAGCGTCGATCAAGATTAACCCCGGAGTCGGTAGAGTGCTGCATATGTTTGAAGGATTACTTGGATAGCCAACAAAGAATTCAACATGAAACAAGCCTGGAGGCGGATATAGACGATGTGGAATTAAACTTAGCCGAAAACGAAGTGGACGAAGGACTAAGTACGTCGGGAACCGTAACCGAGGACGATGCTAGTAGTGCCGGTGGCGTCTCACGTTACGACGATGAAGAAGAAGAACCAGACATCGACTGTCTTGATGATAATACGGCTGTTGATCGATTGGAAAAGTGCGAAACTCTTGAAGACTACAATCCAGAGTATAATCCATACTATAATCCATACAATTACAATCCATGGGGATGGGGTGAGGGTGGGAGTTCGGGAGCGGGACCTTCGGGTTCTTAGAATTTATGTATTATAAGTTTGTAACTTAAAATTATAAATAAAATGTATTTTTAAAGTGTATTTTATAGATTTATTATAAATAAAACGTATTTTTAAAGTGTATTTTAGTGATCCAATCAAATTTTTATTTTTTAAAGTTTAGTAATTAATTATTATATGAAGAAAACTATTAAAAAAAATATGTAGCCCGATCTCGGTCCGATTTTGGGCCCGGCCCAGGCCGATTTTGGGTGGATCGGTTTAACCCAAGCCTAACCGGACCACCCATTTTCGGGTGAAACCCGGCCCGAAACCCGTTTGGTCCGGTTTTGAGTTTCACTGTAGAGGCCCAAAGCCCGTTTTGGCCCGGCCTGGCTCGGCCCGAGCCCGATTTTTGGCCATCACTAGGCACCACTTCCCTAAATGTATTCCTGAAAAAATGTTACGTTAGTTATAACCACCACTAAAATGCAAAATAAAAAATAAAAATTAAATTTATATTAATAATAATATTCAAATAAACAAAATAAAAATAAAAATAAAAATTAAATTTATATTAATATTTTATATTGGAGGTTTTTGGTTAATATATGTTAAAATTCTAGAAGGGTGGGTTTTTGGTTTTTGGTTCATATATGTTAAAATTGTACAAGGGTGGGTTTATGGTTTTTTGTTCATATATGTGCAAATTCTAGAAGGGTGCGTTTATGGTTTGTGGTTCATATATGTTAACATGTGATTATTTTACAAGGGTGGGTTTATGGTTTTATGTTTATATATGTTAATACATGTGACTTATGTGCATAAATGCGATCTGTGTGGTCTGCATATGAGAAAAGTTTATGTTTATTTATGTGCATATATGAAATAGGCATTTGGAAGATTTTATGTATTTGTGCACATATGAACTCAAAAGCAACTATTTATGTGCATATATATTAATACATGTGACTTATGTGCATAAATGCAATCTGTGCAGTCTGCATATGAGAAAAGTTTATGTCCATTTATATGCATATATGAAATAGGCATTTGGAAGATTTTATAAATTTGTACACATGAACTCGAAAGCAACTATTTATGTGTATATATGAAACATGGTTAAACCTGGTTCAATTTGATTGTCGTCCATGATAAAAGAAAAAAATACAGAAGACAGAAAAAGGTTCCTATATTATAGGAAGAAGACGTTGTGTGAAAATTAAAAAAAAATCAGATATGCAGATTAGGATAAACATTTAAAATTAAAAGAATAAAATCCATAAAAATCTCAAATTCCATATTTATCTCAATGTGATAATAGATATAATATTATATTAGAAAATTTTAAAATTCCAAATTACTAATTTACCCTTACTAAAAAACTGTTCCTATTGGTCTAAAATCTTTAACAAAGTTAACACTAAATTATTAGTTAACAAAAGAAGAGGACCCTATATATATATATATATATATATATATATATATAATGTTTGGTTCATTTGAGAAATGGTAAATATATGAGAAATAGAGAAATAATCCTAGCCATTCATATGGTCAAGATCGGATTTGACTAGTCAAATATTACGACTTTGACCGGTCAAAAGTTGCAGCTTTGACTGGTCAAAAGTTGCGGCTATCCCAAAAATAGAAGAACAATTTCGTAAATTTTACAAAACACACGGGTTGTGTTCATATATGAACATGTATAATTCACATATGAACTATATGTTCATATATGAACCAGTGCAATTCACAACTGAACTCCTTTAACTGATTCATATATGAACCTTTGTGATTCATATATGAATCAGTTGAACTAACTAACAGATTCATATATGAACCTTTGTGATTCATATATGAATATGTATGAATCACAAAGATTCATATATAAATCTGTATGAATCACAAAGATTCATATATGAATCACTTGAACTAATTAACAGATTCATATATGAATCTTTGTGATTCATACAGATTCATATATGAACTCATCCCGTGTATTTTACGAAATTACCCCTCTACCTAGTACCTTCTATAGATCACACAAGGAATTATCCGGTGCTTCGCGGTCAAAGCCGCAAATGTTGACCAGATGAATGACTAAGATTACTTCTCTATTTCTCATATATTTACCATTTCTCAAATGAACCTCTCCCTATATATATATAATGTTTGGTTCATTTGAGAAATGATAAATATATGAGAAATAGAGAAGTAATCCTAGCCATTCATATGGTCAAGATCGAATTTGACTAGTCAAATATTGCGGCTTTGACCGGTCAAAAGTTGCGGCTTTGACTGGTCAAAAGTTGCGGCTATCCCAAAAATAGAAGGACAATTTCGTAAATTTTACAAAACACACGGGCTGTGTTCATATATGAACATGTATAATTCACAACTGAACACTTTTAACTGATTCATATATGAACCTTTGTGATTCATATATGAATCACAAAGATTTATATATGAATCTGTATTAATCACAAAGATTCATATATGAACCTTTGTGAATCACAAAGATTCATATATAAAGATTCATATATGAATCTGTATTAATCACAAAGATTCATATATGAACTCATCCCGTGTATTTTACGAAATTACCCCTCTACCTTCTATAGACCACACAATGAATTATCCGGTGCTTCGCGATCAAAGCCACAAATGTTGACCAGATGAATGACTAAGATTAATTCTCTATTTCTCATATATTTACCATTCCTCAAATGAACCTCTCCCTATATATATATATATATATGTATATATATATATATATATATATGTATATATATATATATATATATATATACACACATACTAACTAGAATCGTACTCGCGCAATACAACGAGATACATCACGATTTTAATGTTTCCTTTTATATTTTGTTTTTTTTTATCAATTTGCAGTACGATTTTAGATGGTTTTGAGATAGTGATAACGATTTTTTTATAAATTTGTTTAATTTAGGCTTAATAATATAATGTTTTTTATATAAAAAAATTTAAGTATTTTATTAGAATTAAATGATTGTCTTATATATTTTAAATTATTTATATTTAAATTGAGACGTTTATTCTGTTTTGATTATGTTTATCAGTTACTTATGAATTCAAATATATAGCTTTAGAAATTTGTACTCATGTATCATGACTTATAATCTTGAATTTTAAGTAATGTGTATCAATAAACAGTACTTAATGCATACAAACTTGTTTTTAAAAGTTTCTTCGATAGTTTAATAATAATGTAATTTATTTTAGGTTTAATAATATAATGTTTTTTTAATAAAATAAATATTACATATTCTGTTAGATTTTCTTAATTATATTTTAGATTTTTTATATTTAAAATTTGATTTTTATCCTGTATTTAGTTATGCAGTGAGTGCTTTTAGGGAAGTTGAAGTAGGGAGTGATCTTAGAGGAGTTAAAATGGTTAGAGATAAAGATTGAAAGTTAATAAATATCATTAAATGTAGTACATAAAGCTTTAATGGTTGTTTTTAAGAGATTTTAAGGAATTAACATTAAATAGTTGTACATTAAACTTTAGCAATTGTTTTTAAGAGTTTTTTTTATAGATGCTTTATAATATAGAATCATGTATTTAGTTATGCGGTGAGTAATTTTAGGGGAGTTAAAATGGTTAAAGATAATGATTGAAAGTTAATAAATAATATTAAATGTAGTACATAAAGCTTTAATGGTTATTTTTAAGAGATTTTAAGTAATTAACATTAAATAGCGAGACATTAAGCTTTAACAATTGTTTTTAATAGTCTTTTATAGATGCTTTATAATATAGTATAGATATCGCTCCCCTATATATATATATATATATAATAAAATTATATTGGTTAATTATTCGAAGCAATATATTTGCTTTTGAAATTGAAAGTTTTTATTTCAAGATGGTGGTTGCTTTTTTGAACTTGTTTATGTGTCTCTAGTTGTTGACTTTGTCATGATGATGACTCTTTTCATTAATAAAAAATGCGACAGTTTTTATTATGGATTATTTTATGACAAAAATATAATTTTTAAGTTTTAAAAATAGTTTTCTAAATATTAATTATTTATTCAGTAATAATTGTAACTAAATATTAATGGGATTAATTATTATTCGTAAGGCTTAATGATTTTTTAAATTTTAACGGTTTAATTGTTAGTTAAATGTTTTTTTTTTCTTTTAAATATTCGTCAAATTAAAATTTCTATTTAAGAAAAATCTAGAAAAGTTAACGACAATTCATTCTATATCGATACAACCGTTCATAAGCTTTTTATAGACATTAAATTGTAGACTAGTTCTTCTTAGCATTATCTTTGGTTAATTAGGAGGTAATTGGGAAGCATTTACGTTGATCTTTAAGGCATTAGATATTTATGTTGCAAATTGTGATAAATTAGTGATGAAGAACTACAAACTCATGACAATTGAAGTAATAGTAAAAAAAAAATTGATGATAAATGATTTAAATTAATAATAAAAATAGTCTTAAAAATAAAAACAAATTTAGGTTTGATTTAATCAGTTACGGGTTATTTGGTTCAATTATTGAGTAAATTGAATAAGGGAAATTTAAGTTTCAATGCTAAATTAAGGGGATGTTTGGTTCAAGTAGTGGAATGAAAATGAAAATGACAGGTAATGGGAATGAGAATGGATTTTCATTTCCTTCTGTTTAACATGAAATGAAAATGTAGGCTTTTAGGAAAATTAAGTCATTATATCATATAGAACCAAATATTTTATTTTATTATCATTCTCATTAATTATTGCTTATTACCTTCAACCAAACACCCCCTTAAGTAGGTGTTTATCAATTGAAGTCCAATTGATTCAGGTGGATTTGATCTAATCCAAACATCCATTAGATGTTGGATGTTGTCATCCAATTCAATTAACATTGGACAGGTGATCCGATCAAATCCAATACAATAGATTAATTAGATTGTTTTCATTCAATGAGTATTATTATTGGTCATCCATCGAATTGGATCGGATACATCCATTAGTTTGATCTAATTTTCAACCAAATAATTATCCACTATTTCAATCAATTACTCATATATTTATTTAGAATTTTATAAAAACACTACATATAAGTATCAACTGCAAACAATATTGTAAAAAATTAATAAGTATATATATATATATATATATAGGTTATTATGCAACCTTTTACATGGTGCAACCCATGCAACCCCTCTATCCACCACTCATTTTATTTTTACATTTTTTAATTAAAAAGGTGAAAATAAAATGAGTGGTGGATAGAGAGGTTGCACCATGTAAAGGGATTACATTTGAACACCCCCCCCCCTAAGGTTGATGACTATAAAAACTAATCTCAACCACAATCAAAATTAATCAATGATTAGAGTTGAAAGGTAACATTTTGTATATATGGTGCCATCAACATATAATCATAGCTCTTAAAATTGTATAAAAGTAAATATCTCTCTTTCTATCTTTAATTGAGATTATATAATTTAAATTAAATTAAAATTTTTATTTTTCTTAAATAAAAAATATATTACTTACAATAAAATTTAAAAAACAACATTTTATTCTTTTTAATTTGACACCAATATCATTATATTTTTTTTACATATTTTAATCATTGAATTTTTATATGAAACAATAAAAGTGAATTAACTTGTATGTTGTTTCACCTTGTGAACAACACATCACATTTCACGTCATTTTTTGTTTCCTTTTCACATTGTGAAACAACACTGCATTATTTCACTATGTGAAACAACACTATATTGTTTTACATTAGCGATATTGTGTTGTTTCATAATTTGAAACAACATATCATATTTCACGTCAACTTTTGTTTTGTTTTCAACTTATAAAACAACACTATATTGTTTCACTTTGTAAAACATTACTTTATTGTTTCATATTAGCAACATTATACGTTGTTTCATAATATGAAAGATTACATTAGTGTTCCACATCACATTTCATATCAACTTAGTTTTATTTTCACATTGTGAAACAATTCTAAATTATGTCCTTCTTTATAATATAAATTAAAGTTATTACATTAAGGTAATTGGATGGTCGAGATTGGTTTTTAAAGTTCTCAATTTTTTTATGGTTCTCATTTGATTACCGTCCTATATATATATATATATATATATATATATATATATATAGAGAGAGAGAGAGAGAGAGAGAGAGAGAGAGAGGTGGGAGGTTCAGGAGAAAACCCTAAAAAAATGAAAAGTTGATGAACACCATGGTAACCGTTCATCTGGACGATACGCATTTGTGTATACAGGTAATTGAAGCTGTTTTTTTAGTTTTTATGCACGTTTTTATGTTACAAATTACTTGTATCCACATATGCATACCGTCCAGATGAACGACTATCAGGATGTTCCTCAATTTTTTATGTTTTTGCAGTTTTCACCTGAACATGACCCTATATATATATATATATATTCGATCTCTTCAATCTCGGGATACCACCTAAATAACTATAACTGCGGCCAGAGAGTCAAATAGGTCGGGAAGAAAGAGTCTGAGGTTGGGTTGGACGACATACATCTTGGTTGGTCCCACCACCACTGGGGATTGGACATATATATAATCTTTCTTCTAAAAAAGTCTTATATTATATATATATAATTTTATATTCTTATTTATTTAAATAGCTGCAAGACCACAAAACGGGGTGAAAAAAACCGAAAGCCCTTCTTTTAAGTTCCTCCCAGATACATGGCTTACATACCCGGCTCAACATTCTTGGAAAACAATCGAATCGAGGGTCCGGAGGAGAATTGGCCATTCAATCTTGTGAACTAATCGAGACCGAAATTGGAGAAAGAGATACGAACGGAAAGGAATAACCAATCGATGAAAGAACATGAAACCATTATGTTTCAATAGAGGTACGAGAAAGGGTTGGGGGCAATGAAGTAGGTGAAGTGGTTGGATTTTGCGAGCTGTTCCCACCACTGCTGGATGTGATTCCAAGAGTCGAACGAGAATGAATACCACACAGAAAAGTCAAGACCAGGCTCCCTAATGGAATGTTTAACCGATCCATTCCGGATCGACCGAATTGGTACGGAAGTTGTAACATGGGAAAACCACGGAAAACACGACTTATTTGAATAACCCGGTGACCTACCAATTGTAGAAGTAGGATTTTGGGCAAGCAATAAGCACTTAAATAATACAATTCAAGTGTACCATCTTCTTTCTCATTTCGAGGAAAAGGTGCGGAAGGAAAAGGAAACAACGGGGGGATCCGAATCGGACCTAAATGGGAATGACATGAAAAGTCTTTTTCAAAACCTAGCATTAAGGGCGTTACGACGATATATGAGAGGAATGGAGAAAAACTCGTGATTGGTGTGGAGGGGAAGGTCTGTTTATAATATAGTTCAAGAAAGAGTCGTCTCATTTCCTTACTTCTTCGTTCTTTCTAATTCATTCACTTCAAGACTGGTTCTGAACGCCGCGTAACATCATCTTCAACCAACCTCCACCGTACCGGTGCGACCACTAAAGAATTGCTTATACACTAAACAGCTGCTTATATACGCTTACTAAAAGACTGACTTTTATTCATATTCAATTCATTAGGCCAGCGTGAAACTAAGAAAGATAGATGTGCCTAAGGCGTAAGCAAACTGTGCACGCTAAGAGAAGAGATGTTCGCAATGACTACCACAAGAAAGCCGCCCCCTATCTCTAAAAGGGGCCGTCACTTCGTTCGTACCTTCTTGGCTTAGGCTTGCAACTTCACTTACTTTATGGCCTTGCCGCCTTTTTCTAGCAGAAGCTAAGCGCTTGAAAAGCGCACTAAGAAAGGTTGCTTCTGTCGGCACCAGGAAGACAGCCCCTCATAGACTTGACTTGGAGTACACCCTGCTTCCACCCTTTCTAGTTAGAATGCTACGTATCGCCCGATTCATTCTCTAGATCTCCCCACGAATCCCCGTAGACCCCTATGCTTAGTCATACTCCGAAAAATAAAATTTCTATTGAATCGATTGGGGACCTTGAATCCTCGATCGTTCGCCAGGGCAAAGGGACTCCTCTTGACTTTGCATGCTCCTAAGCTTCTAAATGAGGGGTTCCTGGTTCCATAAGACTTTCTCTTTTTTTTTTGAGTTTGTTCTTTAGGATTCCTTTGTGGGGCTTGTCGCGTAACGGATACAGTTAGGAACCTATGCCTGCACGGTAGAACCAACCTTCCTATCCTTGCCCATGCCTCTCTCTCATTCAACGGCCAATCTGTTAATTGGGATTCCCAGGGCCTCATGTCTTGATCTCTACATCTTATCCCCACTGAGGGGTTATTCGCAGAAGGCCCAACCCATATCTCTGGAATCAATGATTGGTGGAATCATCTCTCCTTTGACGAGGGAGCCAGGACAATATAGACAGGAATATTTTGAGATTGGACTCGACGTTTTAATATAGGGGCTCGGGTTCCTAAGGAGAAGTCTTCCTAACCTAACACTTTGATTAACCGATTGACCCACTGCCCGTTATAGAGGCCATTAGGCCCGCCAATGAAAGGGGCTGGGGAAGTGTTCCATACGGGCAATTCAATGAAAGGAGGACCTTGAGCGTGGATAAGAATTTCAGATCACCCATTCAACAGGGTATGGTCTTGAGTCTATCAAGGTGGCTTAGCCCCCAAGATCGGATGGACCTGGCCCCCGATAGGGAATAGGTCTAAGCGTAACCACTCACCTCACCCGTAACGCAAAGCACTCCCTGGAATCCCGGCTTGGCACTGTTAGTATTCTTCATCAAGAAGGAAATGAGCAAAGAAGAGTTACGCAAGTGCAAGGAGAGCTCACTACGTAACATGATAGGGATCCCAGCAAACAAAGAGTACCTTCGACAGACCATTAACCCTCAGAAGGAAACAGACCCCTTCTTTCTATAGCACTGAGGAGCAGTAAACTACAGTGATAGAAGAACCTCGACTAGAGTTGCAAGTAAAGACCGGTAGGAGCGAACGAAGCGGAGCGAAGTGAAGCTATTAGGAGTGTGCGAACGAAGTAGTGTCAACGGTCTGATAGGGAAAATAAGAAGTAATAGAAGATTGATTGTAGTGCCTCACTACTGGCGTGTCGCTTTGCGAGCGTGTATAGTTCGGGGCGTAAGTCCTCGGGAAGCGATCCCAAGAACAAGGGTTGTGGGGTCTTCGATGGGTGTGATTCAAGAAAATGCCCTACTCCTTCCCCTTCCCTTTAGTAGATATAGGAAGCCCGTTGGAAAGATTCTTTGCCACATGGCTCCGCTACGACTCATCAACCAAGGGACTGATGCTTGCCTGACGTTCTGATGCCCAGACTCCTTGCCTTCTTCTTAAAGAACAACTTCGTTTAGTAGATCGCTTGAGCGCAGATGAATGAGTCTACCAGGTTATCATCCTAAATATGTTATATTTTTTTTATGTTATACTGGATACCCCACACTATTCTATTAGTCAGTCAAACTAGAAAGAGTTCGCCTTCTTGCTGTGTCGTTCAGGACCGGGAAGACGATTGGACAGCTAGGATGGAATCGAAAGCATTTCCGCTGACTAAGATGATAGGGGAATGGGAAGACAGCCTTCAAGAAGAAGAAGATTCACTCGCTTTTGAACCATTAGTCCGAAAGACGGAGCTTGTAGATGGTGAAGTGACCCAACAAGGCCAGGAACTGAACTCGATGAGGGAAAGCGTCTTTCTTTTTCCGGGGTTTCAATTAAAAAGGCTAAAAGAAAAGCCGTTTACTTAGACGATTGGACTAGATCGAAAGCCTGGAATGATTCCGGACTGCTTACCGGCTTCGAAGGCATTGCACTTTCACCATACGACAATGGTTCTAGACCCGTAACCCCATACCCTCGACTCTACTCTAGACAGCCATAGTCTCTAGATAGCCCTAGCCAAGGTTCCGATTCAGATAGAGTAGCCCGCCTTGCTTTCTTTGAATAGGCCTAATCTTTTATCAGGAAAGAGAAAATGGCAGCAAATCGTCTGCTCACTGAGGTTAGATCGTCTTCTTTTGTAACCGTACCTGACTTTCTCTCCGTCCCGTACTAGCCTCCCCGTCCCATGCTTTTTCAAGCTAGTCATCAAAGAACCTGCCAGCACACTCGACAGCAAGCCTTACCGCCGCGCGACTAGGTATAAAAGGCACAGGATCCCCACGGCCTGACCTCAACCGGTTATCCTATCCTCGGGTCTCGACACATTAATCCTAGCAAACTTTCATAGCCTTGGCTTCTTCAGCTCTAGTTCTCACTTCGTTCGCTCAGATAAAGTCTCTCGTTCTACAACTCACTTTCAAGGAAAGGCGCGGAAAACTGCTCGACTATAAAGGATAGGAGCACATAATAAGTAGCGGAAGCAGACAATAGAACAGCTGCTAGAAGCTCGACAAAGAGGTATGAGTTTCACTCGGGCAAGACTCCCAGAGGGCAAGAAAAAGGAAATAGTTCTTCTAGTTGCTCCCTTATGTTATAAAATTCTTTCAACGCATTCCTATCCTTCTAGTCAATAAGCCAGGGAAAATCTAGGGGAGGAAAAGCTCGGCTCGGCTTCTAGTTGCAACCGATGTTCCGGTAAAAGATTATCTGGGAGAGCGAGGAAGGACAATCCGGTAATGCTGCTCAGTCTGAGGGGCGAAGATGCGAGACTGAAAGGGATATTCCACCAGTTGTTGAGGATAGGGAAGAAAGAAAGTGCCTCGAGTCAAAGCGAGAGGGTTGGTTGAGATTCCCACAAATCTCCAAATTAAGATTGTATGAAAGTGACTCCTTAAAGTCTTTCTTTCTTTTAATCGGATGGAAGTCAATTCCCTGACACTAAGAATGAAATATCTCCTACGGTAAATCTTAAACTATCATTTCCCTTTCTTTGTTTCAAGCTTTCAACCTCTCTTCCCCTCTTGAGTTGCGTTGAGGCAATCATTCATACAGTGAAAGAGTCTTCCTCTAGTCTTGCTTTGGCACCTATTTGTTTGGGATTTTTCTTTGTAGGCTTCTGTCTTAGATCCTTTTCTTCTCTCTTTTGTGCTTACTAAGTCTTTACCGAAGGGAGAGGGACGAAGTGACTCTTTATTCTGTCTGAGTCTAATTGAGTAGATACAGAAAGGTAACAGAAAATTTCTCCCTTAAAAAAGTGAATCTTCCGAAGTCATCACCCAGATAGACTCTGGTCTCAGACCTTTCGAAATGCATGTGTTAAGCATATAGCTAGCCTTACAGAGTTTGATAATAGTCTCAATCACAGATGATTTCGATCTTAGGCGAACGAGGTTACTGGCTCTCCGGCCCCATTTCGGTGCACTATTGGAGATCTCTTGGGGCCTTCCGCTTTCTAAAAAGCAAACTATCTTGATTGGTTGGCCTACTGATAGATTAGCTTTTTCTTCTTTTACGTAATTTCATAATTAGATTTTTCTTACTTTGAGCTTCAAAGGAATTTTCAGTATGTCTTGAATCCAATCAGTGCGATTAGTCCAGTCAAGTCCTTGACTTCGGTCGTAGGTTGAAAGTCAAGAGGTAGCCGTTTCGTTCTCCTAGATGCACGAATGAGGAGAGAAAGAAGCAAACGAGCCAGGGAAAGAAAGGAGAGAGGGTGCTTTATCATACAATATTTGCCCGTTTTCAGTCAATCATGGAACGCCCCTCGGGATGTGCCCTATAGGAGCGCAAGCCTTTTTCACAGAAGAGGTGGCACAGAACGAACTCTTCCAGATGAAGATGTTAGCGAATAAGCTCTCAACTAATCTCGTACAATACAATAAAGTATTTGCCCTAAATGTTCACACCCTTTCACTCTTGGGACTGACTTGCCCGTTGGAGAGCTACCGAACTGCCTTCCTTGCTTGCCTGGAATGAGAGGACAGACTGAGAGACAGACCGCAGGAAAGGAATTGGTTACTACAGACAGACCGGATGAAATAGCTGCGCTCACTCTTGCAGCGGTTATTGCTAACATAGGAAGTCTCACTCCCTCCAACCTTATTGTTAGACCGTTTCGCGCCCTACGACTAGTAGTGCGATCACTCCCTTTCGAGTAGGATTAACACTCACTCAGCAATAGCGCCCCTACTCTTAACAAGTACGCTTCCTGCTTACTCTAAGTCCCAAGCTGAAAACATCCAGTTGCTTATTATAGGATAGGATGCACATCCCGACCGGTGAAAGGAAAGAGCGAGATCTCCTTTCCTGTAGGCTTCTCCTGTGCTTAGTTCACCTAGCATGGAAAGAAGCTGAGCCGTGCTAGTAACATCGTGAGCGTGAACAGAGGTTATCAAGAGTTAGCTTGGGAACATGCCATGCCCTTAGCCTTAGTTGGAAGCTAAGCCAAAGCTAAGCTTGTAGGCTTGTAGAGAAAGCTATTGTGCAGGTATACCAACAATCCATGTTCATGAACAGTCTCCTTCAAACATCTGATTCACCTTAGGTCGGACACTTCACTTCAAACTTAAACCTCCGTCTATGATCGGCTTGCTTTCTCGGTATCGTGAGTCTAAACTCTTTAAGCCGGCTAACTAATAGATAGAGATATAGCTCAGTAAACACGGGAATCACTTCGGCTTAAACACGGCTATGCTTCGCTCTTTTTAACTATCGCTAGTCTGTGAAAGAAGATTTCAATTTCTGGTCACTTTCAGTCTAACCCGGATTTACTTAGTTAGTCGAGACTTGCTTCTTAGCGTGTAGTGGATCAACCAGGCTAGATTTCCTGTAGTAGAGCGCGGGGAGAGTGACCATCATGGCCTTGAATAGGGTGTGCCTTTTATTCTGTACATTTTTTATGAGGAGTACTCTTGAATGTACTATACAGTAGGTTCTCAGTGCCCTAAGATCCCAATCCCAGATCTAATTCCAATCGCAGAATTGTTCTCAAGCGAATGGCTTTTACTCAACCTCAATTCATTCAGTTAGGACCTCCCTTTATGTCATTTCTTTCCTTGCCAGCGTGAGGAGTCAGATCGGATTATAGCACTTGCATGGAATCAGGGATAGTGGCTATTGTCTGCTTCTCTTGGAGCGATGATTCTTGTCCACTTCCTATTAAGATAAGGTTTCCATTCCGAAGTCTTTGCTGCTGTTAAAGGATTTCTTGCTACGCCCCTCTTCCTGGTGCCTTTGCTTTGTGCATGGATTCCTTCTCACGAGTTGGATTCGAACCAACACCTCTTGCATTCAAAGAACTACCACATTCTTAATGTCGTGAGTTTTGGTAACCCGGTTCCTCCTCGGACAAAAAACTAATGAAGACTACATCCGGACTCGCCCTTATATATATATATATATATATATATATATATATATATATAGGGTTGAGTTTCGTTGAGAAGTTGAGTTGACAGTGAGAAGCGTGAGAAGTGGTTATCAACCATTGGATGAGAAATGAATGTACATTAGGATGAGATACACCGAGATGCACCAAATCAATTCTTTCAAAAACGCAATTCATGGGAGGGCTTGAGATTAAAAGCGATCAACGGTTGAGATCCACTTCTCACGCTTTTCATCATTAACTCAACTTCTCACATGACCCTTCGTCTCTCTCTCTCTCTCTCTCTCTCTCTCTATATATATATATATATATATATATATTAATTGGATGATAATTTGATGGATAGTTGGATTGAATCAGTTCGATTTTATTGAATTATGGACTAATATAAAAAAAATTGACTGATCCAATTTAGATATAGAAATTTTGAATCCAATCCAATTACAATTAAAAATTCAATTATAATTTAATCAGTCACTTTTAATTAGATTAGATAAACTTCTACAGACCTCTAAAATTAAGCCTTGTATATCATAAATTTGGTCACAATTTTGGTTTACCAATCTCTAGGTAGTTAAGCTGTGATAAATATATATCATTTAAACTTCAAAATAGTTTACAAGTATATAATATAAAATTCTTTTAAAAAAAGTATATAATATAAAATAACTATAATGATCATCATTATTCAGTTTATTTGATTTACTCAAAACCGTAAAACAAAAACCGAACTGAAACAAAATCGTATGATGTTTTATCCTTACTCGGTTAAAGGAACTATTACACCCAAATTTTGTGAGTCATTCGGTTTTGGTTTTGGATAGATTATGGAAGCTACCTTCCATGGAATGGTCCAACTCTACGGTTGTAATATTTCATCTAATCTTATGAAAAATCGTTAGTCTACAAGTCCTTTTATTTTACAAATCCAATAATTTATACAAATTTATAAATCATCAGTTCTCATGAATATGTATGAAAATACAATGTTTAAACAATGTATATCATATGTGAAACGTTCAAGACTTATTTTTCCCAAACACTAAACAATCCTGAACATTTCACATACTACAACCATTACATTTTTGCATGTGTTTTTATTTCGTATGTGAAACAATACATGGAAATTAATTTGTAAATATGTACGATGTATAAGTTTATGAATTAATTATCATGAAAATATATATATGAGAGAGAGAGAGAGAGTGAAAGGATCATACAAAAAGTTAAACATTTTGTGAGAAGACGAGAAGTGTTTAATCATATATGATTACACGGCCTGTGGGTGTGCTTAATCATATATGATTAAACGTCTATGCATTGCCAATATAACATGTGTTTAATCATATATGATTAAACACTTCTCGCATTCTCGCAAAATGTTTAGCTTCTCGTTTGAACATGTCCCTATACAAGGGCGGATTCACTTTGTAATTTAGGGGGGGAAGGGCCCCCATTAAAAAAAAATGAAATTTTTTAGGCCAAAAATATTTTCTTCTTAAACTTTATACCATTGATCTCCCCAATAATTTCTCATCTGGGCCCCCTCAATGTAAAAAACCTCGAAATCAACTAAAAAAACCGAAAAAGTCCATTGAAATCGACAAAAAAAAACTTAAAAATCCCTTGAAATCAACAAAAAAAACTTGAGAAATTCCTCGAAACGGTGGAATCAGACTAAAAACATCGGACTATTTTACGGACATTTAAGCTACCTTAAAAGTGCCCCCACTAGAAAAAAAATTCCTAGATCCGTCGCTCGTCCCTATATATATAGAGAGAGAGAGAGAAGGCAAAGTTTGTTATGTTAATTAAGTTCATGGGTACTCACACGGTATACTTAAAAAAATTGTGCATGTGAGTCGACGGATCAGGGGTTAAAGTTTATATAATAGTTAATTAATTTAATAAATCGTCACGACTCACGGGTGTAAAGGGAAAGAAAAACTAAAATAAATACTTTATATATCATTATTGATATAAAATCATATTTTTGGCCGTTTGCGTAAAATATGTAGTATTATAGTTAGCACCGATCTCATGAAATTATTGTAAAAGAGAGAATAAAAAAAAACATAAGAAACGGATAAAGAAAAGAGAGATTGATTACACTAACCAACAGTTCCGATTGACGGTATGGAAAACAGACAACGATGAGACAACAAGGGAAGTGATAGCGTTATGTGCGAAGGGTTTAAATGGCATAAGGTTTGGGAACAATAAAAATAATTTAGGTTTTTTTTTTCCTATAAAACTTTCCTAACATGTTACAAGTAGTTTTTTTTTTGGTTAAAATGATTTAGGTAACCAATTTCTAAAAAATCAATATTTATTTATTCAAAATAAATGCTTAGTTCTTGGCCCAATTTATACAATGATGTAAGGGGCTGTTTGACAGTTGTTGAATGGTTTTGTGCAGAATGATTAAGTGGTCAGAATGATTAAGAGACTCTTGTGATATAGCGCAAAATGAAATATGGTTGTTTGGTAATTATTCAGAATGAAATCAGGGCGCTTAATGATAAAAGGAGGCCCAAGTTACAAAATCATTCAGAGGGTTTTGGAATCATTAAGAGTCAGACTTCTTTTTTGCCAAACATGATTCACCTCTTAGCGATTCAAAGGTTGCCTCTTATTAGAATTATTAAGAGTTAACAAACAACCCCTAACTAACCATCTTGCTGGTCCACTTGATATAGAAAATAGCACATGCACGCGTTTAGTTAGAACTAGACATGGGGTAAAATTCATTATGGTATATTGGTTTGTAGGTTTGTAAGATATTATATCAGTTGGGAAAGGAACAAAGGTTGTCTTATAAGAAATTGTATACCTTATCTGTCATACGTGTTTTAAAACCGTGGGTCCAGATGTGTAGATAAAACGGACAATATTTAGTACGGTTAACCTAGGATGTTACAAATGGAAAAAGAGTCAGGAACCAGACTGGTGTGCCAATGAGGACGTTGGGTTCCCAAAGGAGGTGTACTGTAAGATCCCACATCGGTTGAGGAAGGGAACAAATGTTGTATTATAAGGGACTTGATACCTTCTCTATTAGACGAAAAATTTCTGGTACGACTAGTTTGAGATGTTACAAGGTTAGATGCCCAAGTTATAATTGTTGGTTTGTAGTTTGCTAGCTTTTGTTAGACTATATCTATATTTGGTAAACTAGCTTATAACCTAGCTAATAACTGATAAGTTAGCTGTTAGCTTATAAGTTAGTTGTTATCTGAAGAGTTAGTTGATAAACTAACTATGTTTGGAAAAAACTAGTTGATAAGATAGTTGAAAATGTAAAATAAATAAAGGACATTTTAAAAAGTTAGTCAATTCTAGTATTTCATAATATAATTAAAACAACTTATTAATAATATAATATATTAATTAATACAAATCAGATGATAAAAAAACTAAATAATATAATAAAAAATAATTACAATTTAATTATTATATATAATATTATAAATTTGGATTTATATAGTCAATTTACGAGTTTTTGAGAAAAAAAATACATTATTTGACAATTATAAATAATCGTTTCATATAATACGAATAAATATAAAACCTGTCAATCTTAGGGGTTGTTTGTTTACCTCTTAATAGTTCTATTAAGAGGCAACCTCTGAACCGTTAAGAGGTGAATTTTGTTTGGCAAAAAAAATGTCTGTCTCTTAATGGTTCCAAAATACTCTGAATGATTTTGTATCTTGACCCTCCCTTAACCATTAAGCGCCCTAATTTTATTGTGAAAAAATAGCAAACATCTATATTTCATTTTACACTATATCATAAAAACATCTTAATCATTCTGACATGTTAGGACAATTTTTTTGTTGAATAGAAGTTCAGGGTTTGAATTGTAATTATTTGAAAGTTATTTTGTAATTGGGCCTCAAAGCCCATTAGCCTTACATGTTCATATTTAAAGGATAGCTAAACCTAGTTTTAGGTTTAGAGAGTTATTGTTAGAAAAGTTAGTCATTAAGGTTTATATTAGCTGATCAGAAATTCTCTTTGTAAACCAAAACCCTTTACTGTTGATCTAATCATATGACTAGCTGTTGTGGTTTAATCATTGTTCATCATTGAGTATTATTGCTGATAAATCGCACTGTTCTGGGATCTACAATTGGTATCAGAGCCAAGAGACAAGAATTTTAATGCAAAAAGGTTTGTCTAAAACCCTTCAATCGCTTAATTTGGCTAAATCGATATTTGTTCATGTTGGTCGCATGCATATTGATTGAGTGATGAATAGGGTTCTTAATCTGTGATTTTTTTTCTTTGTGATTGTCATATCGATCTGGGTTTATATCTTCATCGAATCTGGGTCAATTTGAGTTCGTTCGCTGGTAATATTGTTTTTCTGGGTTCAATAAGTTTTTGAGTTCGGTTTGGTATATCGATTTTATGGGTTCAATAAGTTTTTGAGTTCGGTTTGGAATATCGATTTTCTGGGCTCAATTAGTGTTTGAGTTCATTAATCTGAAATCATCAAACCTGAGTTCGGTAATTAAAGTTCTTCAAATATGTGAGATTTAGGAATCGATTTTGTTTGATTAATCTGTGTAAAGTAATCTGATTATCTGGTTATCGTCGTTTTTATCGAAAAACACGACTTAGACCCTGCCTTGCCCCTTACTCCCGGACTCTATTGCCCGGGTCGTTGTTACCCGTACTGTCCCTTACGCCCGGGTTGTTGTCGCCCGGGTTGCCTTTCCCGGGTTCTTGTCGCCCGGACTGTCCCATCTCCCGGGTTCTTGTCGCCCGGGTTATAGTCTCCCGGGTTGTCCCATCTCCCGGTTCTAGTCGCCCGGGTTGTTGTCGCCCGGGTCGGTCCTAACGCTCGGGTTCTTGTCTCCCGGGTTGGTCTTATCGCCCGGGCTCCTGTCTCCCGGGTTGGTCCCTATCACCCGGTTCTCGTCTCCCGGGTCCGTGTCCTAAAGTTATTTAATCTCTCTTTGGATCAAATAGTTTGTCTCACGATCACTACAGTGCATTAAAGATGAATTCGAGGGACGCTCTAGCCATTGGTTCAGATCAAAAACCTCCGGTATCTATCGGGGAGAATACCCACAATGGCACGATCGATTCATGAATTTTATTGAAGCAAAACCCGACTATGACGAGATAATGTTGTGTCTGAAAGAGGGGCCACAAGCCTGGCCGATGAAAGTCTTGCCTGGAGACCAAAATGAAGGTCGACAAGACCGCCAACTCGAAAAATCAATCTGTGAGTTTACCCCTCAAGAAAGGAGACGGTATGACGCGGAAAAGCATGCGAAGACCTACATTCTACAAAGCCTGCCTAACGACATATATGCATGCATTGACAGCTACAAGGCCAATGCGAAAGGAATGTGGGACCAAATTGAAAAGATGATGATGGGTAGCCGAATAAGCACTCAGCTGAGGATCACCAACTGCATTTCCCGATATGACAACTTCAAAGCAAGAAAAGGCGAGATGCTCACGGAAACATATGAACGGTTCAACCAACTTCTGAACGATCTGCATAAAAGCCACATCATGAAGACTAACACCGAGAACAACATCAAGTTCATGAACAACCTTCAGCCGGAGTGGAGGACGTTTGTCTCTCATATCCGTCATACTCAAAGCCTGGAGAGAATTCCTCTGCACGAACTATATGAAATGGTTCTACGGGACGAAGAGAAAGTTCTTGAGTTGATGGGAAATCAAAAAGCAGACGAAAAGCCTATGGTTGACCCATTAGCGCTCATCTCAGATAAAAGAGGTCGATATGTCAGTCGCACCCCTGAAAAGGAACCAATGAAAAGTGATTCTGAACCCGAAGACACTGACAGTGATTCGGATCCAGAATACACTCAGATTAAAGAAGTCGTGATGTTCTTATCTCAAGCATTCCAGAAAAAGAAGTTCTTCAACAAGTCATCATAAAATAATCAAAGATACTACACTACTCCTCTCAAACGACATGTAACATCCCGATTTTGAAAAGCTATCGTTTCAAGCTAATACAGAACTCGGTAATTTAAGGGGAAAATAAGATATTGAATTTTGGACTTGAATCCTAGATTTTATAGTCTAGATGGATGAATGATTCAATTACGAGTCCAACGGTTCTTTCCGGAGCAAAAACGGAACTATAACGAAGTTATGGCCAAAACAGTGAACGAGGGGAAAACCGGGCGAACGGTGCATCTCACGACTTACGCGCGACTTGCACTAACGGCATAAGTCGCGAAACCCCCCTGATCGAGCTTAAATCGCGATTTTCAGCCCCAAACTTCATTTCTTCATATCTTTCTCATCCTAGCTCCAATTTCAGTGATTCAAGTTGCTACGATTTCGTTTTTCAGAGGTCTTCAAAGATATATCAAGAGATTGGAAGTCTATTGGAGTATACTAGAGTATTTTGTGGTGGTAAGCTTCTCATCTCTCACTATTCATCTTCTTCACCAAATTTTCTAGGGTTTCATCCACCCTTTGTTCTCCCTTTTGTAGATTGGAAGTTCGTAACCATTTTGGTGAACTAGAGGTGTTTTGGTTAGTGGATTCAAGCTTGGATTAAGGTAATCTTCTATTCTCTTCATTTATGGAAGTTAGAGTTTCGGTATTAGTTGAGGTATTCGTGTATAAGGTTGGGAAACGATTCCTTGTGGTGGAATATGTATATTTATGGTTGGAACCTTGTGGATCTAGGTTTTGGAAGATTTGGTTTGAAGAATCAAGTTCTTCAAGGAAAACTATAAGTGGGTAAAATCTAGATTTAGTCTAAATCGATTTAGTCTAAATCTAGCAAGGTGAGTTTACTAAACTTTTGTTAAAACTGGATACACATCATATTTGCTTATTTGTTGTTATTATCACATAATTGCTCAAAATGTTCATTCTTACGGGTTCAAGTATTTGATGGTATTTTCATGAGATTATGTGAGAAATATGCTTTATAAGTATCATCCCATGATTTATTCTATTTTGTTTAGTTATTTGGGATTTCTTTGTGAAAATAGTTGGAAAGGTGGATATTGGTAATGTGCCATGATTTATGTTATATGTACCATTGTTTGGGGCTTTTATCATGGATATATAATGTGGGTACCTTGATATGTTAAGTGTATGCATGTATGGGTATTATGATGATTCTAGTGGGAACACCATTTTGGTGATATATTTATATGTATGATGAGTATAATTGTCATTTGGGTCTTTTGTTAGACTTAATGAGGATAGGATGGTAATATTGTACCCGTAGTCGATATGGAAATATGTTGGGTTGAAATACACCTAACGGACCTCCTATATGCGTTATGTTGGACGAACCAAGTCAGTACACTAGGAGGATGTAGTCTTGGGCGCCACTGTGATGGTATGTGCCTAGACCTCTGTCATTCGGGGAATTTACTTAGCGATAGTCTTCGAGTGTGCCGAGCCTTTCGGGTGTTCCTTGTTAAGGGCATCAAGGTATATCGACTCTTGGGTGGGACTTGATTGGTGCTATGGGTCTCCCCTATTGACTCCACATATATTGAACTCTAGTTAACTACTGATAAGAATTGTAACTGTTCATACATGCTTATTATTGTTCAACTCACTAGGCTTTTTGGCCTAACACTTGTTTGGTGTCGATGTGTATATCAGGTTCTAGCGGAGCCGGTTCTAAGCTGGCATAGTGCTTGGGGAATATTGCACTTGGACATACTTTTGGTAGGAGAACCTTTGGGTTTACAAATGACACCCTTGTTTGTAATCTCTTTTCTAGTTATGGAAATTAGATTAGTTGGTTGTTATTTATTGTCCGTTTAATTACGACTGTATTTAAACAAGTTTGTGTATTTTCCTCATTGTTGGGAGGCTCTTGCTTTGACAATTTTAAATACCACATGTCCGATTTTCGGATTTTTGTTATCCCTATTTTTAGGGTGTTACACGACATGCTCATAAGGAGAAGTATGAAGGGAAGAGACGCTTTGATGAAGGAAAGAAGACTGAGAAAAAGCATGATGAGAAAGCCAAAGACGATCCGATCAAATGTTATAACTGTGGTCGTTTGGGTCACTTTGCCAAAGAATGCCGAAAGCATGTCGTGCGCAACTCAGAATAGTACAAAGCCAAGATGTTGTTGGCCAAAGAAAAGGAAGCAGGTAAGGCTCTCATGGCAGAAGATGACCACTGGTTTAATCTATCTGATCAAGAAGGAGATGATGCAGAAGCACACATGTGTTTCATGGGCAAGCACTCAACACAGTCCGATACTGACGACGATGATCGTGATTTCCCATGTCAGGTATGTGCTCCTAACCATAAAGCCTTAATTGATCAGCTGGAAATCATTGTGTACAAATTAGACTCCTACAAGAAAACGAAGAGAGAAAATAAGCAACTCATCTCCTCTCTAAAAACTCGTGTGTCATCACAGTCTGAAAAGCTTGAAAAACAAAGCATAGAAATTGCTGGCAACATGTGCCAAATTTCTAATCTAAAGGAAGAGTGTGAGAGTCTTTCAAAAGAATCAAAAGAGTTAAAGACCAAAGTAGATGATATTACTTACAAGCTTCATATGTCAGAAAATGAGAAAATTGATATTGTGAGTAAAAGTGTGTCTTGTAAAAATGAATATCAAAAGTTAACTGACCAGTTAAAGGATCTCGAACTGAAACTTTACAAAATCGGTCAATCTAAACAAACGATGCATCTGAATGCACCTAAAGAATTCAAATATCCAGAGACGGGTCTCGGTTACGATAACCCACATTTTCTGAAAAAGGCCTTGACCAATGTTCCCACGTTATCTGTTTTCGAATTTTTGGGATTGGACAAGACCTACCTAGAGTACAAAATCAAATGGACCAAACCACTTGTTAATAAGGATCCGGAACTGGAAACATTGAGAAGGAAAAATACTCTCACGATGCAACTTCCTTTTGTTTATGATTCATTGAATGCGTCATACAACACCGAAAAAACCTGTTTTCTGTCAAATGACTATTTTCAAAGCTATTCTCAGGCTGAACTTGATTCAAAAACCATTGAAACTAAGGAGGAACCAATGGACCACAAAATCTATGTTCCACCTCTTATTTTAGAAAAGAAAATTGTTCAGCTAGAAGAGTCATTTGCATAGGAAATACTCATTTAGAGTCGACGAAAACTATGGTTATCAAGCGTTGTGGCGATGGTAACGAGAACCTTATGTATTATATGTTCATAATCTCACCTAGCTAATGTTATTATGAGGATATTTATACGTGATGGTGCTTGAAGTGTCGTTACTGTGACAATTGGTAATATAGTAGTACGTTATCTTGTGCTTGGTTTACTAATGTTATGATATTTTGTAGACGTAGTAGTACGTTTCCTTCGTGTTCAATTCTATTAATCTCCTTCTTATTCATCCTCGTGCTTGTATGAACTGCCTTGGTATGACGATCGTTGGGGTAGTAAGAAAGTTTCTGAATGGGTAACTATTAGAAAAAGTCGATGATTTTATTATTCGTTACTTGGAGTGACGGTAAGTATGGTAATTGCATTAAGTGGACAGTTTCGAGTCGGATTAATTGGTTGGATTAGAACCATAGACTTTTTGAATCGATGTATTCGAGGAGAAATTGTGAGGTGAACCTATGAAGTCCGTGATTTTTACCTTAAGATGTTGAGCATCTGGATGACGATAGTGTAACTATAGAAATCGAGGAGCGTGAGTTCAAGTTGATTTATTAAAACGCTGTACATGTCAAAATGGGTATTTTGGAAGTAAAAGTATGTTTTACTTGGTATTTGTCAATATGTGAGTATTTTGATAAGTTTTCATATTTAGTAAACTTGGGTTGTTTTAACCTCCTAAAATGCTCAGATTGAGTTTTGAATAGTTCAACAACTAAATAGCATGATTTACGTGTTCTTGGTGGTTTTGTACAAGTAAACTCTATTTTTATGATTTATGCATCTTTGATGATTTTGTACAAATGGAGTCTATTTTACGTTATATGCATTTTAGGCGTATTTGCATTCATAAACCCTTTTGAAACTCTTTGGCCCCAATACATGTTGAGTTTTGGGTTAATCACGTCCTTGAGGTATGTGTTTTCATAAATGTTGTTTAAAGACATTTCATCAATTGAGGAACGTTAATTGTCGGCCACTATATTTTGGATATTTAATTGTCCATTTGGTGCATATGATTTTATAAACCGTTGGAAAATGCATGTCATTGAACTAGGAGTCGTTTTGGAAACATGAAGAGAAAGAGTTCATTTGGAAAACATTTTGTTGCAACCAATGAGAAGTTTTGGTTATTTTAAAATGTTTAGTTTTATGAACATGTTGAGACATCCATTTTGGGATCTTTGGGTATTTTGGTAAATAAATCATGTTGAGATGTTTCTTCGATGATTTTACATATATAATAGGAGTTCAATTGACGTAAGTGTCATTTTGTGTATTTGATCTTATAAACCTTTTTCAGAAAACACATATTATTGTACTAGTAGATTACCCGCGCAATGCAGTGGGATCCATAAATGTAAACGACTAAATCTTTCATGGTTTTGTTAGAGAAAATTTTAACGATGATATGATTTACACTTAAGAATCGTTACTAAACAACTGTTTGATTCATTAACCATACCGGATGAACTTGGCAAGGGTCGTTAATCTTACCAAGTAAGCAGCGTCATGACAAGTTTGGAGAGTCTTACATGGTAAGTCAGGTGATGACCCTTACCCGTAAATGCATACCAAAGTAAATTGTTGCCTACGGTATCGCTTTGAGGGACTACAAGCACTTACTGGTTAAGCATTTAGGTAAACAACCCATTAGCCTTTACATATTAATAAATCTCGGATAAATTAACAAAAAAATGTATAACCGTTTAAAAACCAATATAATCTAATTACTAATGTAAAATCCAAATAAAAATTAGCAAAATACAAAGATGAAAATGTCTCGACAAAGGTTAATTCTCAATACATTAGACTATACGTGAAAAAAAAACATTAAAGTCTATCCACACAGCTTACCCTCCAAGGTCTTTAACAAGTCCTAGAACCTTCATCTAAATTGTGTACCTGCTCATTTACCACATGCTACATAGCATGAGACAATCGCCACCGGGTAGATTGAAACATCCTTCCAATTTTTGGCTTCCACCAACAAAGTTACATGAAGTTCATATCCATACTCTTAACCTGCATTGTAGCATCAATTTAGACTGTTATCCATAAAACCAAATGAAAATAATACCATATATGCATCAAGTTTTTAAGAGGACACATGTATCACCAGACCACCAATCGGTTACAAGCTAGATCAACCACAATGACACAAATACAGGGGACGCAAAAAGAAGCAAATATTCATATCTTAAAGTAAATTTTAAAACATTATACACTTAAAGAGTAGGGACATCAATATGCTGGACAACTTAAACAACCTGTCATTTGGTGCGGCCTCAATGGTACGATAACCATAACTGTTTTCTTAAGCATAAAATTAACCGGTAAGTACCATTATATTGTATTCATTTTCTATGAAGAGATAATAGATTTGAAGTTATGGAAAATTGCGACCCATAATCAGAGCTTGGTACTTTATAAGGAGATCAATCTCTGGACTTATTGATGCTACCTACTTCAAACGGACAAAAGTTATGAAGTTGCGAGTAAAGACTGAAAATTTCCATTTCATGTTGAAGAGTGATAACAAACTGCAACATGTACGTACATGTTACAGTTTGGGATAAAAGATTACCTTCTGCATCCTCTTCATCTTTTTCACAAGTATTGATTCCTGCATATGTACCAAAAAGTAAAAATGACTCATTTTTAATATATCAAACAAAAATGAATGTTAAATAACTTAAAAATAAGAGTGCCAACATCGAGGCTCCCAAACAACTTCCTATCTATGAAGGAAAATGCAGAGAAAGAAATAGCATGGTTAAACAAACAAAACAACTTATTTTTCTAGTAAAAAGAGCAATCTCCATTATTACCCTTCTATTTTAAGACACCGCCTTTGTTGTCCCTTTGCTCCTGCTCAAGCAGTTTTCTTACAAATCTAACTATTTTATCATTCTCACTGACATCGTTCATTCTATTTTAAAAGATACAGATAGGTTGGTATGTGACAAGGTGATTGCCCAAAAAAGTCGATCATGTAACATTGCTAGCATGTCAAATTTAACTTTCAGCTTAGCCTTTAACCGATCCTTTCAATAAATGGCAAATTATTTAATAAGGAAAAAGTCTAAAAAACTTGGTAGACTTTTATATTTTGATCTATTAAGTCCCAAGACATCTTTCAAATGAATTGTGGTGTTTAATTGTTTACCGATTACCATTAAGATGTTTTTTTATCTCAACGTTGAGACAAAAGAAACAAATACATCATCATGCAAATGAAACATGATAATCTAATCTATAGTGAGGCACTCAAATACTTGTTGGAATAACAATCAAACTATCGAAACAAGGAAGAGATTCCAACCTGATATAATCATGAATTTCCTCTACACTCGCCTTATTCTATATCAAATCCTCTGAGCTTGGCCGTAATAACATAAAGCAATAATCGGTAGACTTGTATGAACTTCTTTAAGCTTTGGTTCTTTCAACAACCGAATCGTCAAACCTTGAACATCTGTATAAAACCCAATTGAAAAACAGAATTGAAATCAAGAATCTAGTGTATAAACCTAAATGAAATCAAAAATGCAAATGGCCCATCAAGAACTATATATCTAACCTGAGGTTTCTTGTCATCAGGCCATGTGAGTGAAATTAACACTAAAGCAGTATGTAAACATCCAAATCCGCCACCTAGTATGCACGCCCTTGGCCCTATAACAAAGAAGAATTAATTGTTTTAATTATAATGATGATCGATAAACCTATATACAGAGGAAGTCTACAAACAAAGGCTTTATTTTCTGTAAACAAAAATATAGGCTTGTCTAACGACGCTTTAGTTCTTTGTGTTTAGTTTCAATCTTTTATCTCCGCTGACGGATTTAAACAAAAGGAAACCAAAACACTTTCAAGCAAACACGAAAAGGATGACATTATGGCTATATATCAAACACATGACTGCAACAAATTACATAATATCACATGTATAAGCGACAAACAGGAATTTATTTTAGCATAGTATTTAGAAGAATAACGATGGCAAGCATAATTAAGTAGTACCATCGTATATTGATGAAGTTGGTGAACTTTACAGAACTCTTTGACAACATGCCATCTTAAATTATACCAGCACTTAATAAGCAAATAGTTGGAAGAAAAAGAAACTATTAGCTACATCAATTAATGCCACAAAGTAAGTAAAAAGAAGGTTTGAAGGTATCATCAAGAAACATACATCAACATCAACCTTTTATGCTCAACACATGAGTTAGAAAAAGTAAGAAAGCACAAAACCGAGGACTCCGATTAAAAGGAAAAATGCTAAAAGCAATGCGTTTCCAGAACCCTGAAATGTTTCCAATTAAATCACCTGGAAACCCATTTTCGTAATTAATCCTTTCAGCTTTGTCATACTTGGTGACTGGCCAAAAAGATTTGCAGAGGTAGATATAGAATGTTACAAGTGCGATCATTATAAATGGAATGTTAGAAGTAGATATGAAATGTTAGAAGGAGTATGATTTGGGGGTAAGCAGTACAAGTAACAAAACCTATGACTTAATGGAAGAATTGAAACCCCCTACTCGTCACAAGATGAGAAACCTGCAATTGATGTTATAAAAGAAACACATAAAAGTGAGAATGCATACCCATTGAAGACACCATTCTCGAAGATAGTGATTATGTAGAAAGGTTAGAGATATAGAACGCCTGGAATGGAAACACCAAGTTTGAAATTTAAATTGTTGTCTTGGGAGCCAGAATCGATTTCTTGGAAGCAGAAATCACCAGGAGCATAATTGCCTAGGAAACAGTGGGTTTACTAAAGATGGTGGTAAACATTGGGAGAAAAAACCATTGGAAAATTCTTTTTAGAGCTCTTACAAATTTGAAGAACAAAAAATCAATACCATATATAGATGAATGTATATTGATTCTACCATAGAACAGAAAATCGATTCTACCATGAAGAACAAAAAATCGATCCTAGAATGAATAACAAAAATCGATTCTATCATGAAAAAAAAATGATCCTAGAATGAATAACAAAAATCGATCCTACCATGATAAAAAAAACCCCGATTCTACCATCATAAACATAAAATGGATTCTACCATGAAGAAAAAAAAGCGATTCTACCAGAGATGAACAAAAAAAAATAATACCATGAGAGAGCAAAGATCGACGGGACGTGGGAAGAGATCGATGGAGACAACAGCGATTCTACCAGAGATGAACAAAAAAAACAATACCATGAGAGAGCAGAGATCGACGGGAAGTGGGAAGAGATCGATGGAGACAACAATCGCCGGAGGAGAAAGCGTGGTAATGGCGATGGCCCCGATAGAGAATGAATCGCCTGGTGTTTGGAGATGCATCTTGAGAGAATGAATCGTTTCTTGGGACGGTGAATGGGGCTGAAAAGTGACTTTAGGGATGGTGAAGGGAGAATGAACCGTTTCTTGTGTAAACGCATATTGAGTTTGTACATTGTGCATTTCAGTTTATCTCATGCATTAAAATATAGTACCACATGCTTTAAAAGTTGTCTTTAAGACTTTAAGACATTAAGACTTTAAGATTTTTGGCAAATCTGGTTTATAAGATAGTATAGATTATGAGGCATTTTGAAAATATAAGAGTATGAATTCATTTGAAAAATGGTTTGTTTCGACCAGCGATGAGATTTTAGTTAATTATACTTTTGGTCATGTTTGCATAATAGTTGGTCAAACGTGTTTCAATATTTATATCGACTTTCATTGGGTATTTACGTAAACTGTTGGGTCGTTGGCTAGGTTTTAACTAAATGGAGTCTTGAAGAAATTTGTCCGGTTTAAAAACAGTGGTATTGTTTCCCTTTGAGTTTAGTGGGAGCAGTTCAGTTGCACATATCATGTATGCACATTTTATTGGAAATTTCTGTCATGGTATTTCAGCCAATGTTTTAGAACGATGAGAGCATGTTTATATTTGGCTTTGAACTCGAAACCGACAAATTATTTCATGTTTTAACCGGGTGCGTACGCATATCAATCTACTAGCTTTGTGAAATAAACGGTCGCATGCAAGTTTTGTTGTGAAATCTTATTTCGTACCGCATTGTGAATAAAAGAGAGAAAACTTTAAGAGTTCGATATTATGAGCATGTTGTCTTGGGTTTTGGAAATATTTTATTTATACAGTTTGGAATTAAACTAAATTACTCTTACAATTGCTCAAATAGCATGCATATGTCTTTACTAAATTTTGGGGAATAAACCGATGTATACGAGTCACGTTGGGAAGTTTTATTTCATGACATTTCATGGTTAATTGCAGAAATTTTGAGGTTCGATTTTGTGAATTTCCCTTCTGTAGTTTTGTACGAACGTCTTGTTATACACTGTTTTAGTAAGTAAAACTATTTCTCATTCATTACATAAATTATACTGTTGGTGTGAGTAATCGTATGAAAGATTTATGTTATTTCGGATAGAACTGTTGTCCAGAACATATTTCAATTATTGTTTTTACTAATAGGAGTTTTCCGCAATGCATGAAGGGAATTTCCAGTTTGCATGACGTTGTGGTTTCAGTTTTGGCTAAGTACGTTTAATCGGTGCGGCCCAAATTTGAAACGCGAAAAAAAAATTATTTACGTTCCTATTGTGTTGCTACATTTGGGAAATGATCGGACGTATATAGTTCTTGTTGGAAATTTTATCTTCCGACATTTTGTGTTAAAGTAAAAGATTTTAAAGTTGAAATTGTGAAACCCTCTTTTGGGAGTTGTACAAACTTTTATTGCACATGTTATAGGACGGAAAGTTATTTTCAAATGCATGGCATAAATTGATGCATACTAAGACCCTGGTAGTCCGTTTGAAAATTTTGTTACGCATCTTTCGTTATCGTTTTATTAGCGTAAGTACTGATCAAATGAGTTTTGAAAATGGTTTTATATGCGTGGCATTGGTGATCAATTTTGAAACCTATCGAATGCACGATAGTGTATTTTCACCGCACGTTTAATTGTTATAAAACTTATGTATTTGAGAGTTTTATAAATTTCAAATTGGCATAGTAGTGTGAAAAACATTGAACTCATTGGGCTATAGGTGTAGGCCCCCTCGTGTTAGAAGTCGATATTAAGGATTAAAAGAGTCCTCGGAGTTTGAGGCGTTAGACATGTGCTTTCTCCTAGTTAGTTAAGTAACGATCTTTATACTTCGTTAAACCTACGGATTAAAATCGTGTTCGGTTGTTTGGGTATGGTTGGTTTTGGAATTATGAGAATTTGGTACGACGGCATGCTATGTGTCGGTGGTGTACTATATTGTTGGGTATTCGTGAATAGTGATGATGTTATGGTTGACTGGTAAGGATGTTGGATTTGGGTGACTACTTCCAAGAGTAGGTATCAACTTTGAATAGACAATGCTAATCGGGAATGAAATCTTTGGTAGTATACCCACGGTTGCAGAATGGCCATTCCGAGGTTAGGTATCGACACTCGATTTTGAGGACAATAACTATTGGTGTGCTTCAGTGTACTTCCGTTAGATCGGGTGTGTCTGCGGGACAAGCGGTAACCTTAAGGGGATTAGATGTTGTTAATTAAAAATCAATCATTGGTGTTTCAGTAATCGTCAAGGCTTTCGTTGATTCATCGAGCAATAATTCAAAGCAGTATTGGAGTTGTGTAACCAGGGGATTTGGGATAATCGACTATCTGTAGAGAGTAACGGTATATTTCTGGTGGAAACACAATGCTTGGGTCTATGGAAGTGTGGGAGTCCTTGCAGACATTGTGTCTGGGTCAACTTTGAGGAACGAATTTAGAGGTTGCGATGGTGCAAACCAAACTAATCGTTAGGAAATTTCGTCAAATGACAATAACTCTTTGGTGGTAATGTTTATTGGAGACATTTGGTGAGAATGTCGAAGTAGACTTTAAGTATAAATCAATTATTAAAGAGACCTTGATGCGTCGTATTTAGAGGTATCGAAGGGAATTGTTAGCCTTGGAGTATTCTCGGTGGAAAGGACTAGATAAGGTCGTAAATTGCTTTCGAGATAATATGAGCAATCTAAGGTTGGGAGACAACCGAGATTTAACGATTAAGAAAATGATTAATCAATAGTTGGATCGTTTCTACAGAAATTGTTGTGTTAGTAAAAAGCAAGAAAAGAATGTAATGTGATTCAATGGAGGGCTATTAAAGGTGTGTAAGGTCAATTTCACTCTGGGGTACCATTGGTGAGAGTGGTTAGCTCAGAGTCGTAAGTTATCTTGAGGTGTTATGTTCGATCTATGGTTGGAAGGCAACCGAAAATTTATTGATGGGGAAAATGAATTGATAAGGACTTGATGCTCTTTACGTCATCGGAAAGGTGCATTGAACCTTATAATTTGAGTTCATGGCGGCTTGTTATGTGGAATTCAGTGGCAACGTCAACGGGATGTAATTGGGATCGAATATGAGGTGAAGTTTAGTGAAAGTATTCCTTTTGGATAGGAAATCAATCGATCTTTCCAAGTGCGATGTTGGGTGCTTGGTGGTGCCAGATTTCGAGGACGAAATCTCTTTTAAGGTTGGGAGGATTGTAACATACCGATTTTGAAAAGCTGTCGTTTCAAGCTAAATACAGAACTCGGTAATTTATGGGAAAAATAAGATATTGAATTTTGGACTTGAATCCTAGATTTTATAGTCTACATGGATGAAGGATTCAATTACGAGTCCAACGGTTCTTTCCAGAGCAAAAAATGGAGTTATAACGAAGAAGTTATGGCCAAAACAGTGAACGAGGGGAAAACCGGGCGAACAGTGCATCTCGCGACTTACGCGCGACTTGCACTAGCGGCATAAGTCGCGAAACACCCCTGATCGAGCTTAAATCGCGATTTTCAGCCCCAAACTTCATATCTTTCTCATCCTAGCTCCGAATTTAGTGATTCAAGTTGCTACGGTTTCGTTTTTGAGAGCTCTTCAAGGATCTAGAAAGAGATTGGAAGTCTATTGGAGTATACTAGAGTATTTTGTGGTGGTAATCTTCTCATCTCTCACTATTCATCTTCTTCACCAAATTTTCTAGGGTTTCATCCACCCTTTGTTCTCCCTTTCGTAGATTGGAAGTTTGTAACGATTTTGGTGAACTAGAGGTGTTTTGGTTAGTGGATTCAAGATTGGATTAAGGTAATCTTCTATTCTCTTCATTTATGGAAGTTAGAGTTTCGGTATTAGTTGAGGTATTCGTGTATAAGGTTGGGAAACGATTCCTTGTGGTGGAATATGTATATTTATGGTTGGAACCTTGTGGATATAGGTTTTGGAAGATTTGGTTTGAAGAGTCAAGTTCTTCAAGGAAAATTATAAGTGGGTAAAATCTAGATTTATTCTAAATCTAGCAAGGTGAGTTTACTAAACTTTTGTTAAAACTGGATACACATCATATTTGCTTATTTGTTGTTATTATCACATAATTGCTCAAAATGTTCATCCTTACGGGTTCAAGTATTTTATGGTATTTTCATGAGATTATGTGAGAAATATGCTTTATAAGTATCATCCCATGAATTATTCTATTTTGTGTAATTATTTGGGATTTCTTTGTGAAAATAGTTGGAAAGGTGGATATTGGTAATGTGCCATGATTTATGTTATATGTACCATTGTTTGGGGCTTTTCTCATGGATACATAATGTGGGTACCTTGATATGTTAAGTGTATGCATGTATGGGTATTATGATGATTCTAGTGGGAACACCATTTTGGTGATATATTTATATGTATGATGAGTATAATTGTCATTTGGGTCTTTTGTTAGACTTAATGAAGATATGATGGTAATATTGTACCCGTAGTCGATATGGAAATATGTTGGGTTAAAATACACCTAAAGGACCTCCTATATGCGTTATGTTGGACGAACCAAGTCAGTACACTAGGAGGATGTAGTCTTGGGCGCCACTGTGATGGTATGTGCCTAGACCTCCGCCATTCGGGGAATTTTCTTAGCGATAGTCTTCGGGTGTGTCGGGCCTTTCGGGTGTTCCTTGTTAAGGGCATCAAGGTATATCGACTCTTGGGTTGGACTTGATTGGTGCTATGGGTCTCCCCTATTGACTCCACATATATTGAACTCTAGTTAACTAATGATAAGAATTGTAACTGTTCATACATGCTTATTATTGTTCAACTCACTAGGCTTTTTGGCCCAACACTTGTTTGGTGTCGATGTGTATATCAGGTTCTAGCGGAGCCGGTTCTAAGCTGGCATAGTGCTTGGGGAATATTTCACTTGGACTTATTTTGGTAGGAGAACCTTTGGGTTTACAAATGACACCCTTGTTTGTAATCTCTTTTCTAGTTATGGAAATTAGATTAGTTAGTTGTTATTTATATTCCGTTTAATTACGACTGTATTTAAACAAGTTTGTGTATTTTCCTCATTGTTGGGAGGCTTTTGCTTTGGCAATTTTAAATACCGCATGTCCGATTTTCGGATTTTTGTTATCCCTATTTTTAGGGTGTTACACGACATGCTCATAAGGAGAAGTATGAAGGGAAGAGACGCTTTGATGAAGGAAAGAAGACTGAGAAAAAGCATGATGAGAAAGCCAAAGACAATCCGATCAAATGTTATAACTGTGGTCGTTTGGGTCACTTTGCCAAAGCATGTCGTGCGCAACTCAGAATAGTACAAAGCCAAGATGTTGTTGGCCAAAGAAAAGGAAGCAGGTAAGGCTCTCATGGCAGAAAATGACCACTGGTTTAATCTATCTGATCAAGAAGGAGATGATGCAGAAGCACACATGTGTTTCATGGGCAAGCACTCAACACAGTCCGATACTGACGACGATGATCGTGATTTCCCATGTCAGGTATGTGCTCCTAACCATAAAGCCTTAATTGATCAGCTGGAAATCACTGTGTACAAATTAGACTCCTACAAGCAAACCAAGAGAGAAAATAAGCAACTCATCTTCTCTATGAAAACTCGTGTGTCATCACAGTCTGAAAAGCTTGAAAAACAAAGCATAGAAAGTGTTGGCAACATGTGCCAAATTTCTAATCTAAAGGAAGAGTGTGAGAGTCTTTCAAAAGAATCAAAAGAGTTAAAGACCAAAGTAGATGATCTTACTTACAAGCTTCATATGTCAGAAAATGAGAAAATTGATATTGTGAGTAAAAGTGTGTCTTGTAAAAATGAATATCAAAAGTTAACTGACCAGTTAAAGGATCTCGAACTGAAACTTTACAAAATCGGTCAATCTAAACAAACGATGCATCTGAATGCACCTAAAGAATTCAAATATCCAGAGACGGGTCTCGGTTACGATAACCCACATTATCTGAAAAAGGCCTTGACCAAAGTTCCCACGTTATATGCTTTCGAATTTTTGGGATTGGACAAGACCTACCCTGAGTACAAAATCAGATGGACCAAACCACTTGTTGATGAGGATCCGAAACTGGAAACATTGAGAAGGAAAAATACTCTCACGATGCAACTTCCTTTTGTTTATGATTCATTGAATGCGTCATACAACACCGAAAAACCCTGTTTTCTGTCAAATGACTATTTTCAAAGCTATTCTCAGGCTGAACTTGATTTAAAAACCATTGAAACTAAGGAGGAACCAATGGACCACAAAATCTATGTTCCACCTCTGATTTTAGAAAAGAAAATTGTTCAGCTAGAAGAGTCATTTGCACAGGAAATACTCATTTTTCAAAAGGAAAAACAAGAGTTATTATCCAAATTTGAGTGCCTCAATTCCAATCAAAGGGAAACTAGAGCGAGGGAGGAAAAGGAATATCTTCAGACAGAGATAAATAAGTTTAATTCACAACTATCTGCCTTGGCAGCAGATCTGATGAAAAAGCAACTTCACAAAGCTGAGCTCCAAGCTAAGCCTGAAATTCTCCAAGTTGAGAAAATCAATCTGTCAGAAAATTCCTATCCACCCTCAGACACCTCTTCCTGTAAAGATTTTTTGGGTGACTCGTCACCAACTTCTTCAAACAAAGGAAAAAAGCCTCAAATTATCGACATGGATCATCATTCTGATTTTCAAAATGCTTCCGCTAATGATCCGCTTCAAGGCACAAATTCTTCCAGTTTCCTAAATCTTTCAAGTGATAAGGCTCCTTCTGATGAGGAAATGGAATTCTCAGCCTTTCTGAATTCTGAGGTGTGTCCAGACAGTCAGCTAAACCAATTTGATTTCAATCATTTACTTCCAAGTCACGTTGATTTTCTGAATTCAACTTGTGAGCCACCGGTAAAATTTTACAAGGGTGAATGTTCCACATCTGCCCCTCAAAACACTTCTGTGAACAATTCCTCTAATTATAAATCCAAAAGACGTTCACAAAAGAAGAAAAAGATCGGTCACTCTAACAAGAGACAATAATCAAAATTCAAATCTTCTGACAATGAGTTTAACGGTATTTAAGATACTTTTGGTCGAAGGAAAGAAGTCAAATACGAGTGGGTAGCTAAGAAGTCTAAGGAGAGCACGGCGAAGACGAAATCAATTAATCCAATTTTGAATTCTAGGAAAAACAATAACAATCATGATGTTTTTAATTTTAAACCTTTGGTTGAACGTAATGGATTGTTTCCTTTAAAAGTATATTCCATTCAGCAATTACTTCAACTGTATCATGATTGTGTTTGTTGTTCCAACTGTGGATTGAATGATTTCGTTGATCGTAGACATGCATCTGATTGGTTTGGTTCTTATCATGTCTTTAGTTATCGTTCAAAGTTTGATGCACCCCGTCACAGAAATAAACCCAATTCCAAACGGGTATCCAAGACGGGTGTAAACCCTAATCCCAATGGACCCATTTACGAATGGGTACCTAAAAAGACTTAATCTATTTTGCAAAATGGTCATGTGTGGTATTTAGATTCAGGCTGCTCCAAACACATGACCGGAAGAAAGGAGCTTCTCACGAACTTCACCGAGAATTTTGTGGGAATGTTCGATTTGGGAATGATCATTATTCTCCAATTTTGGGATACAGATATATTGTCAAGGATAATCTCACCATCAAGAAAGTGTCCTACGTCGAAGGTCTTGGTCACAACTTGTTCAACATCGGTCAGTTCTGCGACAAGAATCCAGAGGTCAACTTCAAAGAAACGCGGTGAAGCGTTCGGACTGAAGATGGGAAAGAATTGCTAGCCGGAACGCGTCACACCAACCTCTACATGATTGACCTCTCGTCTCTGAAAGCAGAAAAGGAAGTTTGTTTGATGTCCAAAGCTTTAACCGAACAAAATTGGTTATGGCATCGGCGACTCTCGCACCTAAACTTCAAGAACATCAACAAGTTGGTGCTCGACGGACACGTGAAAGGTATGCCAGATCTCAAGTTCGAAAAGGATCACCTGTGTGCCGCCTGAGAAATGGGTAAGATAGAGAAGGCTTCTCACAAGCCAAAATCCGCTCCAAGTACTTCACGGTCCCTTGAACTCATCCACATGGATTTGTGTAGACCGATGCGCATTCAGAGTATCAATCACAAGAAGTATGTCCTAGTTATGGTCGATGACTTTTCTCGCTACACGTGGGTTAAATTCCTTCGTTCGAAGGATGAAACTCCCGAACGGATCATCTCTCATTTGAAGAGCGTTCAAATCAATCTCAATCAATCAGTTCAGACCATCAGGACGGATAACAGAACAGAGTTCAAGAATCAAGTACTTGATGGTTACCTAACTTCAGTGGGCATCACCCACAACTTCTCAGCTGCTCGTACTCCTCAGCAAAACGGGGTACTATCTCGTAGAAATCGAACTCTCGTAGAAATCGCTCGTACGATGCTATCACAGTCCAAGCTCCCGCTTTTCTTATGGGCAGAGGCAGTTGCAACCGCATGCTACACTCAAAACCGTTCTATCATCAACAAACGGTTCAACAAGACGCCATACGAGGTCATCAACAATCGCATCCCGAACATTAAGTATTTCCATGCATTTGGGTGCACGTGCTTCATGTTGAACGACAAGGACGATCTCCGCAAGTTCAACCCGAAAGCGGACGAAGGAGTGTTCATTGACTACTCATCCCAAGACCAAGCTTACAGAGTCTACAACAAACGAGCGAAGACCGTCGTTGAGAGCGTGAATGTGACTTTTGACGAGACCGCTGAAATGGCTTCTGAACACCTTAGTTCAGAACCCGCTTTAACTGGTGTCTTAGCTTTTGGACAACTAAATCTAGGATCTACACAATCTCCAGTAAATCCAGATCAAACGTCTACAACAGAAGCCCATCTTTCAGATTTGGATTTACTTTTTGAGCATTTTTATGATGAATACTTAACCCTAAGCCTAATGTAATATCGTGTAACAAGGATGCGTGTCTGGTAGCCAAAGGATATCGCCAAATGGATGTGAAGACATCGTTTCTAAATGGCGTTCTCAAGGAGGAAGTTTATGTATCACAACCCGAAGGCTTCGTGAGTTCTGACAAACCACATCACGTCTACATTCTTGACAATGCCTTGTATGGTCTCAAGCAAGCACCACGAGCCTGGTATGATGCACTCTCTTCATTCTTAGTTAAAGCTGGATTTTCCAAAGGTAAGATTGATACCACCTTGTTTATTAAAAAGGAAAAGCGAGATATCATTCTTGTACAGATCTATGTCGACGACATAATCTTTGGATCAACAACCCCCAAGTATTATCATAACTTCTCATCCCTCATGAGTAAACATTTTCAAATGAGTACGATGAGTCAAATGATTTTTTTCCTGGGTCTTCAAGTTAAACAATTAGCCACAGGAATTTTCATTAATCAATCTAAGTACATCTCGAATATTCTTCGGAAATACCAGATGGAAAATTATTCACCCATGAAGACGCCCATGTCCACAAGTATAAAGCTACACTCCGTGACGGAAAGAATGTGGATGTTAAGACCTATAGAGGCATGATTGGTTCCCTGATGTAATTGACGGCTAGCAGGCTACAGATTATGTTTTCGACATTCTTGTGTGCAAGATTTCAGTCAAAACCAAAAGAGTCTCATTTAGTTGTAGTTAAGCGTATATTTCGTTACTTAAAAGGTACTGTTGATCTTGGCTTATGGTACCCGAAAGAGACAGGTTTTGAGCTGACAGCTTATTCAAACGCTGACCATGATGGCAATATGCTGGATCGGAAAAGCACGATGGGACATGTCCAGTTCTTGGGTGATCGACTTGTCAGCTGGGCATCGAAGTAGAGTATGTAGTAGCCGCCAGTTGCTGCTCGCAGGTAATTTGGATGTGCACTCAGCTGAAAGACTATGACTTCCACTATTCGAAGATCCCCATTTGCTGCAACTCGAAGAGCGCAATTGCTATATCTAGCAATCCCGTCCAATACACGGAGACAAAACACATTGATGTGCGCTATCACTTCATCAAATATCATGTGGAAAGAGGTACAATCGAACTCTATTTTGTTAATACAGAACATCAGATAACAGACATGTTTACCAAAGCCTTTGACGAAAAACGGTTTCAATATCTAGTGTCCAAGCTTGGTATGCTGAATCTGAAAGTTTGACCCTTCAACAGACTTATACGAGTCTCATTCAATAACGAATGACTGTGCTTAATGCTCCAGAGATCTGTCTCTGGATGCTCCTGTCAACACTCATTGGTTTTTGCATTTTACTCGTTAAGTTATGTGCTAGTTTCAAATTTCTGTATTAATAAATTAGATTTCGTTCGTTTTAAATTTTTCGTATGTTTCCTTTATTTCTTCGTTTCGTTGTGTCTCACTTCGGTTTTCAGTACATTACTTCAGTTACCTAAAGTTTCAGTCGTTTCTGGTAAAGATTAACTGCCTGATCATGTGTTAAGGGGGAGCACTACCGCAAGAAGATCCGTAAGTTTCTCTCGAGGGGGAGCAGGTAAGTCTATCTGAAACTTTAATCGCAACTTAATTCAAGGGGGTGTCTCACTCTGAGGGGAGCAGGTAAGTATCGATCATCACTCACAGCATAGGTCAAAGGGGAGAGATGTTTCCATTTCTGGCAACTAAGGAAAATGTCTAACTCTAGTTAAGTTCTTTATTTTTCAATTTTCTTAATTTTATTTTGGATTCGGTTAATAGAGAGAGTCGGGGAACCCGGACCCGGCCCACACTGGTCACCGGCCTAACCCGGTCCCGGGAACCGACCCGAGCCCCGGTTTAAAACCCTAACCCCAGGTGCTCGACTCTCGAAAGATTTCTCTCTCTCTATAGATCCCTCCCTTCCTCGATATCTCTCTATCGCACGGTCTCTTTCTCGATTGTTCTCAATCGAATATCGATCGATCGATCTCTCACCATATATCGATCTCGACTCTCGTCGATCTCTCTCTCGTGCACTGGATCGATCAGGTAAGATCACATCTCTCTCGCTCTCTCTTTGACTAAACGACCCCAGTCGATGTTATTTGCCCCCTCCCCCAACGTCAACTGAGATTTTCTCGACGACCGCCGCCACCGAAGTTTGGCCGTGGTCGTAAGGCGGTCGCCCTTCGCCCCGTCGACTTTCAATGGTTAGGGCTTAAGAGGTTTTATTTGGATTAGGTCTGATCTTGGTGTATATGCTTCAAAGTTAATTTGTTCATGATTCATGGTCTTATTCATAAAGATTTCGATTATTTTTAATTGAATGAGTTAGATATTACTAGTTGATTATGGGTTAACAGTTAGGTATGGGGAACTTTCAAAGTTCGAAAATTGTTAATCAATGTGGCTTGATAATTTTTAGTGCTTATTCTTTAATTTTTGATCGATGATTCTTTAGGTTTAAAATCTTTGTTGAATTTTTGTTTTTGGGGTATGCTATAACCATGGTACGGGTCCCGGGCCGTGTAACGCCTGGGGTATGTTGAGACCCCGGGTTTCTCCCGGGTGATTCCGGTCGCCGGGTTTGTCTCGGGCGATACCGGGCCCCGGTTTGGTGAGACCCCGGTAATCCCGATTCCGGGTTTGTAATCCTTATTCCCAGTTCGTATCCGTCTCTCTCCCGGTACCATGTGAAACCTCGGGGTGTGACCACATTCGGCCCCGATCCCCGGGTTGGTGAACTCCCGAGGCTTGATCCCCACGTTGCGCCCGGGACAACTTCCGGTCCCCTGGTCCCGATACCACTCCGCCCCGGTCTCTAACCTAAATATGCGTCGTGCCCGGGTCTTGAACTCTCGGGTTATAAGCTTCCGGGGTAGGTAACCCCAGTACCTCCTGGATACACCGCGCACCATATCGCACCATTCGCCCGGAACAAAAGCAACTTGGGCCACACCATCTCTCGGGTCCGTGTGCCCGGGGCCTAATTCCTTGGATCTCCCGGGGTCTTGAACCTCGGGGCCTTGCACTCCTGCACCTCTTTCCTTGTGTGCTTATTGATTAATCAGGTGTGTTTAATTCTTTTTGGTAAATCTTTTGATGCTGCAATTTTGTTATGATGGTTTCCCTTCTTTTTGGGTTTGGAGTTTCGATTGGAATTGGTTCTCCATACGGAAACCGAATGTTTATACTGAGAATTGTTGTTCTCCTGTACCCTCGTGCTAAAATGTTTTATCTTAACAGGTACAATGGCACATAATCTAAACCAGGAAATTGATCCTATCGCTGACGCAACACTGATTCATCCAAATCAGTACCTTCCACTTACGCCAAACAACTTCCACTTGGACTTCTCTCAGCCTCAAGGCCAATACCAAGTGATACTCGAGATTCTCAGAGGCCACCCTCTATCATACGCTCTCACGGAGACTACATATGTCCCTCAGTTGTATCTGCAGCAGTTCTGGCAATCCCTCACACACGTTGAAGAAGAAGATGGATTCCATCTGGTGGCCAGGATTGACACTACATCGGTTCTACTCACTCGAGAGCTATTTCGATAGTTTCTCCGCCTACCGAACGCTCACTCCTTTCCGGGCCGAGACAACTTCGATCCTATCGTCTCCGACTCCACACTGTGTGTCGACATTCATTCACTAGGTTATTGAGTGCCTCTTCCGTTCCCATCCGCCTTCAACCGCAGGAACTTGACTACCATCTGGTACACTCTTTTCATGTATCTCCACCGCTGTTTATCTGCCATCACTAAAGGCATAGATCAGACGAGTGCCAACCTTCTCAGACTCTTCCATGTCGTTGCTTTCCACCGACATGTTGATTATGCTGATATCTTATGGTTCGAGCTAGACCAAAAGGTCCGAGACAACGCAAATAAACGACGGAACTTCATCCCGTACATGCGTCTTCTTCATATCTTAATCCACAACTACATGCAGATCCATCCCACCATAGCTTGCCGATCATCACATCTGGTATGTCCTCATCATCCCACTCATCGTCTTCCGACTCGCAATGAACTTCCAAACCTAGTCGCTAGACGTATTCCTGATGGGTTATTGGACTACGCCAGTCCAACGGCACTGAGTGTGATATAAAATCGACGCACACACAATATACTTGATCTCATGGTCCATCCAGAACCAGAAGGACCTCCCCAGGGAGCACGACATGAGAGGCGCGAGGGTCCGCGCATGAGAGGTGGCAGAGTCCGGAGAGCTGGGGCTCCCGGACAGGGTGTGTTGAGAGAAAAAATTGTAAGGGGATCTGAAGCGGGCAGTGCCGTTAGACGAAGCGAGGACAACACTTCTCGCCGATCACCTACCCCATCGCAGACAGCCACTCAGACCACGGAAGAGGACACTGAGACCGACACTGAACAAATTCAGTCCTCTTCCCACACCGAATCTGAGGCTGCCACCAACCAAACCGCCACCCAATCTGAATCTGCAACAGTGTCAACGGAATCAAGTGATGAGTCATCTGACTCTAATGGTGATGATGACCAGACCTCACCCGAAGAGATAAGGAGAGCAGAGGGAGTTCAAGTCGAAAATGAAGAAGTAAGGAGAGAGAAGAAAAGTAAGAGTAAACACAACTTTGAGCGTACACAAGTGATGAGGCAACCAACTCCGATTGACCTCCCCTTACCCATATCTAGCCAGGTAGCCACATCTGCTACCTAGTCTCATGTGTTGAGACAGGGTATTGAAGAAGACGTCGTGGACCTAGCGACGCAGTTGCACACCCCACCTAGCTACTCCGACATCTCTCAAAAGATGTTGGTTTCAATTTTTCACGGGGGTTCAACACATACACTATCTATCTCTCACTTAGAGAGTACTGGTATTGAAGCTAGAGGACAGTTGCCCCAATCCTCGCCTTTCTTTAGTGCACCGCGTCTAGAGCCAATCGATGATACCATTTCTTTGACTAGGACACGAGTACTTTCATCGGCTACTGCTGGAGGCCTTAGTGGCCCATCCAGAACACCCATAGTAACTCCAACTGCTGTTGGATTACGAGGATTGGGTGGAAGTCCTACCACAACCATCATCACGCTAGTTGTGACCGTAGGCGGTGTGACTTCTAGGGTGCATTTGGTATGCAGAACAGAGTGGAACAAGACAGAACAGAACAGGCTTGTCCCATGTTTGGCGTGCCCATATGTGGGACACGCTTAAACTAAGTGGAACAAGCATGGGACACACTTGTCCCAGTCCAACCCCTGGAACTAAGTAGAACAACAATATTTTGACTAATATACCTTTTGTTAAAAACAAAAACATAAAATGTCTTCTCATCATCCACGCTTCCAAGCTAGGGGTGTGCAAAACCCGAATAGTCTGAAATCCAAATCCGCATCCAAACCGAAAATAAGATGTTTTTGCAAAACCCAAATACCCCGAAATCAGATAATCCGAAACCCGACATTTGAGAGGATATCTGGATTCGGACTGGGTTTGATCGTTGGTCACCCAACCCGTCCGAAAACCCAAAATAACATAAATCTATATTTTAAATTATATATATATCTAATTATTTTTTAAAAATCGTAAATTATAGTCTGCTGAAATTTGGGTTTTGATTTCCATATCCAAAATCCAATCGTTATGTTTTTGATAATCCATTGCACTATGTATTAGTGATGTAAATTAGTTTTATGCGATGCAATTTATGATTTTTCATCAGGGGTAAATTCGTCATTTAACTAGTCTAGTCCAGTTCTGTCATGTCTTGCCAAACGCTGGACGGTTGTCATGTTCTGTTCCGTTCTGTCTTGTTCCATCTTGTCATGTTCTGTCTTGTCTGCATATCAAACGCACCCATACAGTCGTCACTACAACTGGAAGTCTCAGTGACCCAGGTGTTAGTTACCCCGAGTTTGTCTCAAGGGAATTTCTGGACGGCGCCCTAAAGGTTGTCCATTTCATTATGCACTCCGAAATGAGGGAGGAAGTAGACGCCCTAAAGCGAATGATCAAAGGCAAAGCACCGATGCTTGAGCCTGAACCACTACCTCCCATACACCTACCAATCTATCCATCGATGACCTCAAATACATGCTCTTAGCCAAACTCCTATCCCAATCCCAAACCGAACCATCTCAAGATGCCGACCTATTTTCACTACTACGATCTCAAGCATCTACCCCTACACCACCATCCCCACCTACTATATCTCCTAAATCCTTCCATCTTCAATCTGCACTTATTCAGTCTATGCAGCAAACTATATCTGCATTGACTGAACGAGTATCCTCTTTGGAAGAAACATGCCGAAGCCAGGCAGAAGGGCTCAAGTGCAAGCATGATGACCAGGAAGATCTTGGTTATCATGAAGGGGAGAAGCGCCAACGCACATCTGATCCAAAATCAGCGCAGGCAGTGGGTATGGTACAGGAACAGACAGAGATGGGTTCTGGTACTCAAACTGAAGGACATGGACAGGTACAGGAACAGGTCATGGATTTAGTGCTATATGACGTCATTCCAACGGTTGAAAAACCCGGGGAACATGATAGAGGTTCATCGTTCGATCCAGATAATTGGGCTATCATTGTTGATCCGTATTCTGACATAGATCCGACAGAAGATCCAGTCAATACAAAAAGAGCGTTGGTAATCTTTCAAGCTGAGATAGATGAGTTGTTGAACTTTGAAATTGTGGATCAAGATCACCATCCAGTAGAACAATCTTCTGTCGAGGTGCCTCTTTTGACTTACGCAACAGTTCATCCCGAGCTTTCTCAGACATATCACCCTAGACGATCTCCTCCAGCATCACCAGTTTCAGAAACAGAACGTACTCAGCCAGTTCCTCCACTAAAATGGGAAAGAGTCAGAATAAATGTTCTTTTTCTCGAAGAAAGTCAGAAACAACTCTTTGCCCATTGGATCCGACCGTATGATGAGGTCGTATTACTTGGTCTTCAATCAATGACAAACAGGAAGAAGCAGAACGATCATGTGTTTATGCATAAAAGTCTCAGAAAAGGCGTTAACAAGACAAAGCTCAGAATCAGATCTGTCGACCAGATTTACTCTTGCCACTTCATGAGCATAAAGTATTATTTCTTTGTAGTGACCAGAGAAGATGGTAGGCAGTGCTATTTTTCTGAAGCTGACTTTGCAAGCCTCGAGCTATCAGATCTTATATTCCTGCTCCGAGACTTGAAGACTAGAACAATTCGACCTGGGGAAGTTACAGACGCACTAGAAGCAGTCAAGAGATATATGAAATGTGCGATGAAACTTGTCTCCATTGAAGATTTTCATATTGGGTTGGAAAGCAACCAAGCAAAGATAAATTTGCTTAAACCTGATCTTAGTCTTCCTTCAGATGCCCAGAATGTACCTGCTTTCACAGTGGTAAAATTTCCAGAACTCGGCATGACTTATGTGAATGGTAAAGGTGACATGTGGTTCATCAAATTCAGTCAGATTGCACGATTCTGTGATGGTACATTATTACTGCTTATAGACAAGCTGAAGTGCTCCATTGATAAAGATGTCAAAGGGATTCAACCTTTGGATCCGAACTACAAATGTCTTGTTCTCAAAGCATTGGGCCTGATCAAAGAACGGCTGGAGTACAGGACTTTAATGCGACATTTCGAGATCAGTTTCGGATTTTGGAAGACACATGTTCCTAACTGGCATGACTATGAACTTCAATTTAAATGGGGAGATTGTTAGGGAAATTTGTTTGTTAAATAGAAGTTCAGGGTTTGAATTGTAATTATTTGAAAGTTATTTTGTAATTGGTCCTCAAAGCCCATTAGCCTTACACACTCATATTTAAAGGATAGCTAAACCTAGTTTTAGGTTAAGAGAGTTATTGTTAGAAAAGTTAGTCATTAAGGTTTACATTAGCTAATCAGAAATTCTCTCTGTAAACCAAAACCCTTTACTGTTGAATCTAATCAGATGACTAGCTGTTGTGGTTTAATCATTGTTCATCATTGAGTATTATTGCTGATAAATTGCACTGTTCTGGGATCTACATGACCACTTAATCATTCTGCACTAAACCATTCAGCAATTGCCAAACAACCCCTTAGCTATCTTAATCAATTAATAAATCCTCAAAAATTAATAACTACTAATTAAATTACGTAATAAAAGGTAATGTGAGTAGAAATAAATGAAAATATTGGTGTGATAAAAAAATGTTAATATTAATCTCTATTTGTAGGGAATTAAATAAATATATTAGTTTTAAAATCTTATGTCTCATTCCTATCAATCAATCAATCAATTGAAGTAATCATTAAAAAGAAAATTGAAAAATAAATTAAGTCATTGTTTGACAAACTAGCTTATAAGATAGTTGGTAGCTAATAAGCTAGCTTTTTAAAACGCTACCATGAGTAGTTTTTCAATAAGCTAGCTTATAATCAGCCAAACATGTACCAGAGAAAAGCTAACTTTTTTTTTTTTGCCAAACATAGCCTAAGTAAATGTATAATTATATAAAGTAATAATGTGTCTTTTTTTAGGGTGTTATTATCCCTACCCCTTCCCAACTCACATACCCCCCATATATCACTCATATACCCCCTCCTACCTCACTCACATACCCCCTATAGGAGGGGGTATGTATATAATTCACCTTTTTTTATTGGTGAGAGAGTGAGGGGACAAGAGGTTTCTTTTAAATTTTGAGATAGGTGATTTTTATTCCATAGCTAGTTGTATGCAAATTAAAGTATGAAATTAGATGCTATATCACATCCCTTAGATCATCTCTAACCCAACATTAAAATGGACACGTTTTCTTTTCCAACCGAACATTAAAATACTATAAAAAAATAAAGGTCAATAAATTAAGCCTCTTTATTTGAAGGCCAATTAAGTAGACCTCTAAAATTAAATACTGCTATTTTATTCAACTTTTATAATTATATATATATATATATAGAGATAGATAGATAGATAGATAGATTAATAGTTTAATACACTAAGGGGGTGTTTGGTTCGCAGAATGTTTTTGGATGTAATGGAATCTGTTAAATGAATTTTACTTTGAATGAATTGGAATGGAATGTTGTCAGGTTTGACCACCTGTTTGGTTGACAGAATTATAATGGAATATGTTAAATGAATTGGAATTTTTCTGTTTGGTTCACAGATTGTAGCTTTAGAATTGGAATGGAATTTTGGTAAATGACCAAAATATCCTTTTTGATTATTTTAATTTTTTTCAACAATAAATTATTTTAATGAAATAGTCATTAAATAGTTTAGTTTTTAACTAAAATTGCTTTGATTATTTTAGCACACGAATGATGACAAGAGAGAGAGAGAGAGGATAGACTGGAGAGAGAGGGGGAGAGACAGGAGAGAGAGGAAGGAAGGAGAGAGGGAGAGAGAGAGGAGAGAGATAGAGAGAGATGAGAGAGGGATGATATAGAGATAGGAGAGGAGAGAGAGGGAGAGAGATTAAGAGAGAAAGGAGAGAGGAGAGAGAGGGAGATAGAGAGTTGGTGTCTACTGATAATCAATATCAGTAGGGTTTAGTTTGGGGTAAGGGGTAATTTTAGAATTATGAAAATAACAAATTCCATTCCATTGAAATACTTGGGTTTGATGATGGAATGTTAAAATCCTTTTGGTATGGAATTTAATGGAATTGGAAGATTTCATTTCATTGAATACTTTGAACCAAACAAGGGAATTGAATCTGGCCAAAGGAATTCAACATTCCAATTCCATCAGATTCTGCGAACCAAACTCCCTCTAAGGGATTGTTTGGTTCATACAGGAATTTGAAGAAATTGAAATGGCCAATTTCGTTGACCAAATTCCAAGCCCATGTTTGGTTCACGGAATGAAAGCAATGGGATCCTTCCAATTCCATTGAATTCCACAATTTAAGGAATTCATCATTCCTTGACTTTAGTAAAAGAATTGAATTCCTACCAAACAAACACGTGGTAAAATTTCATTCAAATTCCTTCAAAGTCAAATTTATTCTATGGATTCCAATTCCATCAAATTCCATTATGTGAACCAGACGCCCCCTAAGTAATATTATTTTATTTATTATTATAATATTAAAGATGTTTTTAGTGTTGTGTTTATTAGTGTGTGGTTGGAGTTAGATTTTTTATAGTGTTATAGGGATCCACCATTATTAATGTTGTTTTTGTGGTTGGGTTGGAGATGCCCTTATACTGATTGTAAAAAGTATGAAGTTAAAAATTGTCCAATCAATTCATTTATTTGATCAAAACCCTAAAAGGAAAGCAATAACAAATTTTAGATTGAATAGGATTATAGAATTCCGTCTAAATCTATTCTACATATAATGGTTTGGATCAAGTCTCTTAAAGACAACAACTCTCTGGTGCACTTGTTCTCATGATCGGTGGACCATGCACGAAGATGCATAACATCACATGTGACACTAGTATGAAGCGGACGGGACTCATTCTTACATCAAAGAGACGAGAATATAAACAATCCATATATATTGTATCTTGTTATATACCGTATTTATAAACAAAAATTACAAGATAAACATAGTATATATATACATACATATCTATATCTATACTATATTATAAAGCAAGGATAAAAAAAACTCTTAAATACAAATTATTAGACACAAGGTACCATCATTTTATGCAATATTTTAAAAATATCTTAATTTACAAGTATCAAATCACAAGATACATATTACTATTGTAGACTTCTAACACTCACCAATTTGGTATGTACAGGGTCTTTCTTTTATGCAAACATTTCCATGTATCACTATTAATTAATATATTATATTACTATAAATTTGTTTTAATTATATTATTAAATATGTAATTGATTATTTTTTCTAAATGTCATTAAAATATATAAGATAATCATTGAATTATAACAAAATACTTAATTTTTTTATATAAAAAACATTATATTATTAAGTCTAAATTAAACAAATTTATAAAAAAAAAAAAACATTATCACTTTCTCAAAACTATCCAAAATCGTATTGTAAATCGACAAAAAAACAAAAAATGAAATGAAACATTAAAATCGTGATGTATCTTGTTGCATTGCGCGAGTACGCTTATAGTATATATATATATAGAGAGAGAGAGATAGAGAGAGAGGGGAAGGATGATCAAACGAGAATGATAACTATTTAAGAGAATACGAAAACGGTCAAATGACGTGCAAAATAAAATAATAGGTGATTTTACATTAACGGGCAAAAAAGGATGTGCGGTAAGTCATCCGCGTCTTTAGGTCCCTAGGCAAAGTCACATGAATCATATGTGATTTTATACGTGATGTTAGTGTAAAATCATACGTGATTTAACTGTTTTCATATTATTTTAAATAAGTATCAATTCTTGTTTGAACCAATCTCTCTCTATGTATAATAAAATTAATAATTATTCTTTTGTCGTACAAGTCAAAAGGACATGAGTTTATATTTAAAAGAATTAAAAACATAAATGTGATTAATTTATGAGACTATATATCAAATAGTTTCATGATCATGGGATGAAGTTTGTAAAATTAAGAGATTTATATGATGCTAATTTGACATCATAGAAAAACAAATACAACACTTTTATAAAATAGGTAAGCATTTGATGAATGTAGATACTCTTAATTAAGTACGTGCATGAAAAGGGCAAGACATGCAGACCTATCAAGATGCATCGTTGACCACCACCACCATTCATTTCCCACATGCACTTTTATAGGGATATTTTCTTCTTTTCATTAGACTCTAGTCAATATTGCACTCTTAGGTTCATGTTCGGTTTCCTTTTCTGTTAAAGACTGTATGTGTATAGTTGTCTATGTGTTAACAGTTAAGTTGTTGTGTTGAATAAACAGTCTGAATATCAGAAATGATCATTTTACCCTTTTATTTTACATTAAACATCTATTGATGAAATTTTACAAAACAACAACAAAATATAGATTAAGCAATAACAAACACCCAAATATAAAAAAATAAAAAAATAAAAAAACCAAATTTATAAACCATAAACAAGAAACCTAAAATACATGAACCCTAAAATAATAAAAAGGGGAACCTGTTGGATAAAAACCAAAAAGAAACCCAGCAAAGCTTCTATACATGAACCAAAAATTTAGAAGAAAAAAATTTAGATAAGGACTAAAAATTTAGAGCAGCTTCTTCGATGGAGATTGGAGAGCAGCTTCGTTTTTAGATAAGGACTAAAAATTTAGAAGAAAAAAAAGTCAAAATAATTTATTAATGGAGATTGGAGCTTCTTCGATGGAGATTGGATGAAGTCAAAATAGTTTATTAATGTAGATTGGATGAAGAAGAGCAAAGCTTTGATGGCCCTGTAGTGGGGTTTGCTTCTTGCAACTTAACCCCGAGTCTTTTTTTTTTGTTGGGATTGCTTTGTATCTGATTCCTTCTTTGTTGGTTGCGGTAATTTAATTGCTTTAAAAAAAAAAAAAAAAAAAAAAAAAAACTTTGATGGAGGAGCAGCTTCTTCACCTTGAACTATGGAAGAAAGGAAGAAGAAGGTGTGCTGGTGAGAAGGAAGAAAGTTGGAGAGAAAGGGTAGCTGAGGAAAAGTAATGTAATTTTATGGTTGAGTCTATATGACTTGGTTTTTGTAGCTGATTCGCTCAGCCATCGGCTGAACGAATAAGCTCCTACCGAACAACTAGGTATGATTAAGCGAATAAACCATATCTGTTATACAGCCCATTAAGCCGTTACCGAACAACTATTTTGTTAGTAGCTTAACGAGCTTAACAGACTCGGAGTTTATTCGGTTAGCTATACATTAATGTTTGATGGTGGTTTAATGATATAGAAAGTGGCTTATTCAGTAAGCTTCGAAAGGAGAGCTTTGTGCAGAAAACCAAGTTTTTTTTCTAAACATGTCCCTCCCATTAAAAAGCATGCTCATTCCATCTATGAAAAACTCTCCCAAATAGCCCCTCCCGTCATTCTCAAGTAAATGTTTTCACAAAAATCACCAACCTTTTTTTCAAAAACAAAAATAAATAAATAATATGGATCAAAATTATAATATTATCCATATAAAAACAAAAATTACACCATAATTACCATCTGTTCAACTGAACGACTACTAAAGATCCCACCCTTTTCGTTTACTCGTCTTCAAATAAAGGTTCATTGGATCTACAAAAGGTATTGACTCACAGGTGGAACCACTAAAGGATGGAGTATGCAGCCTTAAACTAACACCTACAGAAGAAAGTGTTCGGACCATAACGATCATGGCTCCTTTCTCCTGATACATGGGTCCATGTTCCACTTATGGCCTTGTTCCTTCGTTTTCATGAAAATCTCCATTTATGATCTATGAACATGCTTTCTAGATCATACTTTTTAAAGTGAAAAGTACATCCGTCCTTATGGAACCCTTTTTTCTCATCACTTGACCCCGCCAACCATGTGACTAACGTAATAGGATAATGTAGGGATATGACATCCAAAATTTGATATGATATGCGTGTATTTGAGTTATCAGCGTCATCGAAAAGATTGTATAGATCGAGATGTGATTAGAGTTTTGTGATATTCGCATATATATGAAATTACTAAGGAGTAGACTAATTTCATATGGATACATGTAATAGACATTACAAAAATTAAAAATTGAACAAATTGAATGTTAGTTGGGGTTTAAATCTTGAAGATGAAAACGAAGTACTGTTTATATGTTAAATTTGTTCAAAGGGCGTATAGAGTTATGTTCAAATAGAAGTGCATAAGGATTGGACTTAACTAGGCCCATGTCCGATCTAGATCAGGTCCATGTTAGGTTCGGTTTTAAAGTCAAAAAGTAGACCCCAACAAGGTGGTTCCGATTATTTATAGGTTTGGATGATGTATTAATGTTTACTTTATTAGATATAATATTTAATAAGTATTTTTATAACTTGTATTTGGATATATATATATATATATATATATATATATATATATATAGGGAAAGGTTCATTTGAGAAACACTAAATATATGAGAAATAGAGAAGTGATCTTAAACCATTAATTCGGTCAAGATCGGCGGCTTTGACCGAGAATTAGGGGATAATTGCTCTCATGGTCCACTCCCGTGTTCCTCACATTGTTTATTATTCGAAGGGTATTTTTGTAAATTATCCAAACGCATTCATATATGAACGCATGCGTTCAGATATGAATATCACTTTTTTTTCTCTTTTTTTTAGCCGTGTGTGTTCATATATGAATGCATGCAAAAAACAGAAGTTCATATATAAATGTTAGTAGAATGTCACTATTTTTTTTGCACGTATTCATATATGAACGCATGCATTCATATATGAAGGCATGCAAAAAACAGGCGTTCATATATGAATGTCACTCTTTTTTTTTGCATGCATTCATATATGAACGCATGCATTCATATATGAACGCATGCGTTCAGATATGAATATCACTTTTTTTTCTCTTTTTTTTAGCCGTGTGTGTTCATATATGAATGCATGCAAAAAACAGAAGTTCATATATAAATGTTAGTAGAATGTCACTATTTTTTTTGCACGTATTCTTATATGAACGCATGCATTCATATATGAAGGCATGCAAAAAACAGGCGTTCATATATGAATGTCACTCTTTTTTTTTTGCATGCATTCATATATGAACGCATGCATTCATATATGAAGGCATGCAGTCAGTGTTTATGTAAAAATTATGAACATTCATATATGAACGCATGCATTCATATATGAAGGCATGCAAAAAACAGGCGTTCATATATGAATGTCACTTTTTTTTGCATGCATTCATATATGAACGCATGCATTTATATATGAAGGCATGCAGTCAGTGTTTATGTAAAAATTACGAACATTCATATATGAACGCATGCATTCATACATGACTGCATGCCTTCATATATATGAACACGTGCGTGTTTTTGTCAAAGTTACGTAAATACCCTTATATTTTTGGAAGAGCCGTAATTTTTGACCAGTCAAAGCCGCAATTTTTGACCAGTCAAAGTCGCAACTTTTGACCAATTAAATCCGATCTTGACCATATGAATGGCTAAGATCACTTCTCTATTTCTCATATATTTACCATTTCTCAAATGAACCAAACACTATATATATATATATATATAGACTTAAGTTCGCGTAAGACCAAACAGTTTCCGTGAGACCGGTAAGACCAAGTTTTAAAGTATAAAACTTCACACCAAAAAACTGTGAATGTAAAATAAATCGAACTTTTCATAGGGAAAACACCGTAAATGTTACGTTCACGGTGTTTTTCGCTGTGAATGTTCGTTTTTTTTACCTTCACAGCGTCTTCACTGTGAAGGTTCGAATATACCTTCACAGTCTTTTATCTGTGAATGTTTGATTTTTTTTTAACTTGGTTTAGGTTTTTTTTACCTTCATAGTGTGATTACATTATGAAGGTTCGAATGTTTTTTACCTTCACAGTGTTTCGGTGTGAAATTTCATGTTTTAAAGTTTGGTCTCATGCGGTCTCATAGAAACAGCTTAGTCTCACGTGAACCTGACCCTCTCTCTCTCTCTCTCTCTATAAATATATATAGAGAGAGAGAGAGGGGGGGGGGGAGGATCATACGATAATGATATCTATTTAAAAGAATAAGAGAATAATTCTAGGTCAATCATTTCATTAAATAATACCTTAAATAATTAATTCTAAAAATAAACTAATTCTATAAAAATGAATATTTAGAATGAAAAACTAAATCACACTTGTTTTAATATTGTAAAAAATAATAAGTAAATAAATAAAAAAATTAATAATGCTTAAATCATAAAATAAATACATTAATTAAATTTATTATTATTTAATCTATATTTAAATAAATGAGTTTCCATTTATATTATGTATAAAACAAATGACATATATGTTCTTTTGGATGATTTTTTAGAAAGTTTTATTTAAGGTATTATTTAATAAAATGATTGGTCCAGAATTATTTTCGTATTCTTTTAAATAGGTATCGTTCTCGTTTGAACTCACCTCTCTCT